>LR738716.1:314293672-314317818 GCA_902687465.1 Secale cereale
GTTATCAAGGGAATAACGGTGGTTATCAATCCCGGCCAGGCGGCCAAGGTAGTCAAGGAAACTACAATGGTCAAGGAAATCAATCACATTATCAAGGTGGTTATCATGGTCAGGGAAATCAATCGTATCATCAAGGTGGTTACAACAATCAGAATAATCAGCAGCAGGGCCAAGGGAGTCACAATAACCAAGGAAATCAGCAGCAGCAGCGTTCGCAGCAACAACAGCAATCCGGATACCAGAGTAATCCGAAGGAGTTGAGCAGCGGTCAATATCATGTTTTCACCACGAGTTTATGCAAGAGAGACCAGAAGGTTTTAAAGCGGGCTGTTAATGCGGTAGAACCGGCGACGCCACAGTTTCTACGATGGTCAGAGCAGCCCATTGTTTGGAGCAGAGAGGACCACCCGTTACGGGTAGATAATCCGGGACATTTAGCCTTGGTGGTGGCACCTCAGGTGGGAGGATACAGGTTCACTAAGGTCCTCATGGATGGAGGTAGCAGTATCAATATATTATATTACGAGACTTTTCGCCGTATGGGTCTGACAGATAAACAGTTAAGGACATCAAACACAGTGTTTCACGGGGTGGTCCCAGGTAAGTCAGCTTATCCAGTTGGTAAGATTGACTTAGAAGTTACCTTTGGGGATGAGCATGATTCCAGATCGGAGATGATCACCTTTGAAGTTGTCAAAATTAAAAGTCCGTATCATGCTTTGTTTGGGAGGACGGTTTATGCTAAATTTATGGCTAGGCCATGTTATGTTTATCTGCAGCTCAAGATGCCGGGTCATAAAGGCACAATAACGGTGCACGGCAGTCGTAAGATAGCAGTGGAATGTGAGGAAGGTGATGCAGCTTATGCAGAAGCGGTATGTGCCACGGAAGAGTTAAAATTTTATAAGGATAATGTTGATCCGGCAGATATGACTCCGCTGAAGAAGCCAACCACCGAGCATGATCCGGCTTTGAAGTTCAAATCAGCGGAAGAGACTAAGCAGGTCGATTTCGTGCCTGGAGATTCGTCTAAGCAATTTACCATCAGTGCTAACCTGGATCCTAAATAGGAAAGCGCGCTCATCGAGTTCATCCGTGAGAACCGGGATATCTTTGCATGGAAACCTTCTGACATGCCAGGTATACCGAGGGAACTCGCTGAGCACAAGTTAAATATTGATCCGAAGTTTAAACCGGTAAAACAGTATCTGCGCCGCTTTAACGAAGAGAGGCGCAAGGCTATAGGAGAAGAAGTGGCCAGGCTTTTGGCGGCAGGGTTCATAGTGGAAGTGTTTCATCCGGAATGGTTGGCTAATCCGGTGCTAGTTCTAAAGAAGAATGGGAAGTGGAGGATGTGTGTGGACTACACAGACCTCAATAAAGCTTGCCCGACTGATCCTTTTGCTCTACCTCGCATTGATCAGATTATTGATGCTACAACAGGGTGTGAGCGGCTGAGTTTTCTGGATGCGTACTCAGGTTATCACCAGATCAAAATGGCCGTTGAAGATCAAGAGAAGACAGCATTCATAACCCCTTTTGGTGCTTTTTGCTATGTGTCTATGCCTTTTGGGCTCAAGTGTGCGCAGGCAACTTATCAGCGTTGTGTTCAGAATTGTTTGAAGGGGCAGATAGGAAGGAACGTACATGCTTACGTGGATGACATTGTGGTTAAGTCAAAAGAGGAAAGGACAATGATAGAAGACCTCAAAGAAACCTTTGATAATCTTCGGATTTACAGGATGATGCTTAATCCGGAGAAATGTGCCTTTGGTGTCCCGGCTGGTAAGCTTTTGGGATTCCTGGTCTCGAACCGGGGAATAGAAGCCAACCCGGAGAAGATCAAGGCCATCACATCTTTGGCGAAACCGGCTTGCATTAATGATGTTCAGCGCATAGCTGGCCGGATCACGGCGTTGAGCCGGTTTATCAGTCGCTTAGGAGAAAAGGCGATCCCGCTTTATCAAATGTTGAAGAAAACGGACCGGTTCATTTGGAGTGATGAAGCGAATACAGCGTTTGAGAATCTGAAACAACAACTAGCGAAGCCGCCGGTTTTAGCTGCTCCTATCGACAAGGAGCCTTTGCTATTATATGTTGCTGCAAACACACGGGCAGTCAGCGTTGCGATTGTGGTTGAGCGCAAGGAAGCAGGGAAGGAACATCCGGTTCAGCGCCCGGTTTACTATGTGAGTGAAGTACTCATCGAGTCCAAGCAAAGATACCCTCATTGGCAGAAATTGGTATATGGGGTGTTCATGGCAAACCGGAAATTGAAGCATTATTTCCAAGGGCATCCGATAACTGTGGTTAGTTCAGCTCCGTTGGGAGATATAATCCAGAATAGAGAAGCAACAGGCAGAATAGCCAAGTGGGCCATTGAGCTCAGTCCACATGAATTGAAATATGTACCACGTACTGCTATAAAATCTCAGGCACTGGTGGACTTCATCAATGACTGGACAGAATTACAAACTCCGGAGGAGAGGCCGGATCTCACTTATTGGACGATTCACTTCGACGGTTCGAAGCAGTTGGAGGGCTCGGGGGCCGGAGTTGTTTTAACTTCCCCCAGAGGTGATAAATTTTGTTATGTCCTCCGGTTGTTATTTCCTTGTACTAATAACGCAGCAGAATATGAAGCACTACTTCATGGTTTGCGGTTGGCAAAGGAGATGAATTTAAGCCGGGTTAAGTGCCTGGGCGATTCAGACCTAGTGGCACAGCAAGTTTCGGGCAAGTGGGATTCAAGGGATCCCCTCATGGCGGCTTATCGACGAGAGGTTGAAGCGGTCGCAGGTTATTTCAAAGGGTATCAGGTGGAGCATATAGACCGGCGGAAGAACGAAGCAGCTGACGCTTTAAGCCGGCTAGGGTCGCAACGTAAACCGGTACCACCAAACACCTTTTTGGATGAATTGCACAATCCTTCGGTTCAAGTACCTTCAGAGGACGATCTAGCTGTTCCGGACCCAGAGGCACAGTTGGTTGCGGCAACCCATGTTATTCCGGATTGGACGTTACCTTATTTGGTATATTTAAGCCGAGGAGAGTTACCAGAGGACGAAGATGAAGCACGGCAGATAATCCGGCGTTCCAAATCTATGACAATTGCCAACGGGGAGCTGCACCATCGTAGCACCTCTGGAGTATTTCAACGGTGTGTTTCAGCTGAGGAAGGTTGTGAGATTCTAAGGGAGATTCATGAAGGGGATTGTGGTCATCATGCCGGATCAAAAATCTTTAGTGGCTAAAGCTTTCCGACATGGATTTTATTGGTTAACCGCACATGCAGATGCGGCAGACCTGGTCCGCAAGTGTGACGCTTGTCAGAAGTTCTCAAGACGTGCCCTTGTTCCGGCACAAGAACTCCGGATGATACCAATAACTTGGCCTTTTGCAACTTGGGGGCTTGACATGGTTGGTCCTTTCAAGAGATCCCAAGATCAGAAAACTCATCTACTAGTGGCAGTGGACAAGTTTACGAAGTGGGTTGAAGCGGAACCTATAAGCAAGTGTGATGCGGCAACGGCGGTTAAGTTCATCAAAAAAGTAATATTCCGGTTTGGTTTTCCACACAGCATCATCACAGATAATGGCACCAATTTATCTCAGGGTGAGATGGAAGAATTCTGTCGACGAGAGCATATTCGTTTGGACGTATCTTCTGTGGCTCACCCCCAATCCAATGGTCAAGCAGAAAGGGCAAATCAGGAGATTTTGCGAGGAATCAAGCCCCGGCTCATGACACCTTTGCAGAGAACCCCAGGATGTTGGGTTGAAGAATTACCGTTTGTCCTTTGGAGCATTAACACTACACCCAACCGGTCTACATGTTATACACCTTTCTTCATGGTTTACGGTGCAGAAGCAGTTCTTCCAAGTGACATACGCCATGATTCACCAAGGGTGGCGGCCTATGTAGAAGCCATCAATGAGGAGTCAAGACAAGACGGTTTGGATCGGTTGGATGAAGAGCGTGACATAGCTGCAGCACGGTCGGCGATTTATCAGCAAGATCTGCGCAGATATCACAGCCGCCGGATCAGAACCAAGACATTCCAGGAGGGTGACTTGGTACTCCGGCTTATCCAAGATCAAACAGATATGCACAAGCTATCCCCGCCATGGGAAGGGCCCTTCGTGATCAGCAAAAATTTACACAACGGGTCATATTATTTGGTGGACATTCGAGAGCACAAAGATTCACGGACATCAGAAGAGGAGACGAAAAGGCCGTGGAACATTGCTCATCTACGGCCATATTACACTTGAGCCATAGGCTTCCATGTATCCTATGTATATATTATGAATAATGAATAAGCCGGCACCCTCGGTAAACTAGGGGCTCAGCCTTTTTTTCCACATACATAAATGTTGCGGCAAATATCCATGTCAGTTTGTTATCAAAGAATCATATTTCAATGTTAGCTGGTTTTTAGAAACTAATCTTTGCAGGGTGTGTGAAGGAGCGGTAGAACTCATGGGAACAAGATATTATGTCCGGTTCAGGAAGAGAAAAAACCTCATAAAAAGAAAAAGGAAAAACCTGCAGGGTCAGGAGGAACGTCAGAGGCCCCTGGGGACAGTCGGGTTCGCCCACATCCCCATGAATGGCTATGTTATGAATTTTTGGGCTCCCTGAACAGTTGGTACGCCCACGTTCAAATGATGACCCGGCCCCTGGGGACAGTCGGGTTCGCCCACATCCCCATGACTGGCTATGTTATGAATTTTTGGGCTCCCTGAACAGTTGGTACGCCCACGTTCAAATGATGACCCGGCCCCTGGGGACAGTCGGGTTCGCCCACATTCCCATGAATGGCTAAACCTTGTTTTGAGCCTGGCAGCTCCTTGAAAAAGCCTCGATTACATAGTTTGATTTACAAGAATTGTGTGTTTCTTGATGTTTTTTGTATTTCATAACCTTTTTAACCAAGGGGAACAGCTCCAGAAGTTGACCACCTATCTATAGTGTTACAAGTCTGGGTCATGAACACCAGCGAGAGTTAAACCGGTGTTCATCGTAACCCGGCTCGACTTCATGATGAGCTGACAGTTGGCAGCACACAATCAGATACAAGTTACAAATTTCTGAACCGAGAAGAGAAAGATTTATCGACAAGTTGAACTGAAGAGTTTCAAGGGTTTATTAGAATTGATGAAGACTGATTAAGGTGATTTCAAACATCCTGACCGGTTTAAGGTATTTTGGCTACATGCAATTCAGGTATCACAGTTATTTGTTAAAGATATGCTTATTAGTTATACCAAGAGAACAAGTTAATCCGTCCAGTGGTAAAACCACTAGGACATATTTTTGATCTTTTTTATGGACAGAGCAAGGAATCCGCATCAATCAACAAGTCAACGAATGAGTATTTTATAAAGACCAAAAGCCGGATCACAGTGCATTAAGTTTCAGCTAAACCTATTACAAGGCATAAAAGCCAAATAGTTGGAAGCATTGTTTACGGAATAACAATTATGATTACAGCAGTAACATTCAAGATTGCGCTTCTCCTTGCCGGGATGATTGGCCACCGTCTTGTTCCGGAACATCTTCCTCCTCGTGAAGCGGCGGAAAATCTGGTGCACGCCAATCAATCTTGGCCAAGGCACGGAAATATACTTCATCGTTGATCAGCTCAGCAGGATCAATATCAGGAGCAAAGGTGTGAGGACGAACCGGCGGAGTTAAGTTTGCAACATCGTAAACCGGTCGTTCCACCCGCTCGTTCTGCAAGTTGTATGCTGGATGATATCGAGACAAGTCAGATTCCATAGCAATCTTGCTAGCAAGGGGGCGCACTTCCTTGGTCAGAGCATAAAGATCCTTTTCATCAAAGGCTGAACCGTCCTCCTTGGTATCAGGAAATCCGGTTAACACTTCTTCCGGATCAAGGTCTGGAACCCAAGCTTTAGCCCTCGTAAGGGCCAGAAGAGCACCTCCTCGAGCAGCCGATTTCTTCACCTCTTCGAGACGAGTTGGCAGAATGGACAAACTGTTCAAAGTAGCCTTGATGGTTGAAGGAGCCGGTTTACCAAAGGAAGTAGCACTGATAATCCTTTGTGCTCCAGAGTATAATTGTTCAACCAAGGTATAACAGGCCTTCAGCTTCTTCCGTACATCATCCCCAAGATGGGAGACACAGCGTCCTACATACAACAGATGAAAGTTAAACCGGCGTAGGTCACAGGTTGCAAAGATAACAGACAAGAGTTCAGGTTATGCTTACCAAAGATAGCAGAAGTCATCAAATCAATTTGGCACTTTAACCCGGTCAATTCTTCAGTAACCGGGTTAAGTGCTCCTTCGGCATCCTGAACACGTTTTTCAAGATCCTTTTTCTGGACTTCAAAAGTAGTCCGTTCCTCATCAAAGAACTTCTTCAAGTCTTCAGCAGTCTTTAAGCTCACTTGAAGTTCTTTCTTCGCCTTTGAAGCGGCCGACTCAGTCTCTATAAGCCGGCTTCGAAGTTCACTGATTTCTACAGCATTCCGGTTCAGCTCAGCCTATAAACAAAGTTCAAAAACAAGGTTAGAAGTTGCAAGTCTCAAGCACACAACCAAGTTGTCTACTTGACACTTGGGGGCTAATGGCAGTTGAAGTAATACAACAAAGGAAAATTGAAAATACAAGTCTCAAGCACACAACCAAGTTGTCTACTTGACACTTGGGGGCTAATGGCAATTGAAGTAATGCATCAGAAACAATTTTTGAAATTACAAGTATCAACTACATAACCAAGTTATCTACTCGATACTTGGGGGCTAATGTATGGATCAACAGTTCAAAACTACAAAGTTCCGGATTACCTTCAATAAAGCAGATAAACCGGAACTTGGGGGCTGTTATAAGATAAAGAGGCGTTGAAAAAGGCAAAGCCAGAAGAGGAAAACTTACTTCATATTTTTCCCTCATCAGGTTTACTAGGCTGGCTTCATAATCCCGGCTACTATGGAGTCGGTTCAGATATCCGGAATAGATGTCTTGAGCACTCATACTCGACAGACTGGATATATCAGTACTCCACTTCCCCTTTTCCTGAGTCATCTTCTCCGCTTTAGCCGTATGTTTCGCTAAAACGGTGGGTTCGGCTGGCGCAACATAAGCAGTGCCAGTGACCACGACATCAGGGGAAGTGGGTGCATTAGGAGGAGTAACTTCAACCTGAGCCGGATCAGGAGACGCCGGGTTAACTTGAGGAGAATTAACCCGGGCCGGACTTGGTGGGTCTTGGACATCTTCAGCAGCAGGTGTTTCAAGAGCGGGTTTGTCAACCGGAGCGGTAGGAGTACCTTCAGGAGCAACGGCGGTAGACGGATCAATCACCGGTTCATCAGTGAAAGGATCAGCAACAGGCTTTTTCGCCTTGGCTCTTTTGCTAGGTTTCGGTTTGCTGGAAAAACAAGCAAAAATAAGTTAGCATTATAAAAGAAGGGGGTGTCATAAACCGGAAGAGGTAAAGAGAATTACCCCGGGACGGTCTTCAAAGGAGGAAGCTGTGTAGCGGTTGATTCGCCAGAAGAAGACAGTGGAGTTTCCTGATAATCAGGATCAGTCAGTTTAAGTGGTTTTCGGATAAGACCGGCCTTGGGATGAAGAAGGGTCGGAGAGAGTATCACCTCAGCGCGGCGCTTCCGAACCGGAGTTAACGAAATTCCAGAGGACTCCACTGCCAAGCCACTATGGCGAGTGGTCCGGCGCAAAGCTTCGTGCTGTTGCTTCTTCAAAGTAAAATTGGGATCCAACTTAGCATAAGGATGAGAGAATTGATATTTTCTAACAGTCCGACGGCTCTTTTGAGGAGGAGGTTCTGAATCAGAAGAAATAAGAGTTACCTCAATCTCAGCCGGGTTATCACCTTCATGTGGATCCTGTGAAAGGATATCATTAGATATGTTAACAAGTGCATAAAAGCAAAACGCAAGGCATACCTCGGAGTCCGGATCATCATCCTCAGAAGGAGAACCGGCATCAACGGCTGCTTTCCTTTTCTTGTTTGCGGGGGTTTTCCGGCGAGCCTGCTTTACAGTTTTTTCCTGAGGTTTTCTCCTCCAGAAGGGGTCTTCGGCCTGAATGGAAAAAGTAAAGGCAATTGAAAGACGGATCAAAGAGGACGGTTTATAAAGTATAAGTTAAAGACAAACTTACTTCAGGCAGCTTATTCTTCTTAAAGTATGGGGCCAAGCCAACTTTGGAGCAATCTATTAAAGCAGGGTTGACGATCTTCTTGGCAGACTCTATCACTTCCGATTCAGAAAGATGCTCCTTAGTAAACCTCTGAGGGTCTTCCGGTTTACCGGAGTACTTACACATCAGCTTAGGGCGCTGGCTTAAGGGAAGGATGCTCCAGGATAACCAGCAACGAAGGAAGTCAGTACCGATCAAGCCATTGGCCATGAAAGCTCTCAGCTTGGAAAGCTGTGGTGAAAACTGGATCCGTTCAGCAGCACTTAACCGTTGTGGCAAGGGGTGATTCGCCGGGATACGAGTTTCACGATAACCCGGCAAAGGATTTTCACCTTCGGGAGATGTATCTACACAATAAAACCAGGACTTGTTCCAGTCCTTAGGGTGAGTGTGTAATGAGGCGTGAGGAAAAACTGCATCCCTCCTTTTCTGGATACTAATCCCACCAAGCTCTTGGTGAGGCCCGCTGGTGAACTCAGTGCGCCGGTTTGCATGGAAGAAATCCCGGAATAAATCAACTGAAGGCTCCTCTTGCAGATATACTTCAGAAAACACTTGGAAATCGCAGATGTTGGAAACAGAGTTTGGTCCGATGTCCTGTGGGTGTAGCTGGAAGGTGGCAAGAACGTCCCGGAAAAATCTTGAACCGGGGGGTGAGAAGCCTCTGGAGATATGGTCCAGGAATACGATAACTTCACCGGATCTAGGAGTAGGAGGGCACTCGTTACCCGGAGCACGCCATTTCAGCTCAGCTCGAGGCCCTAAGGTGCCGATACTCGACAAATTGACTAAGTCTTCCTCAGTCACGATAGAACGGACCCAATCGCACGAAACGTACTGCTTAGCCATTTGAGCAAAAGTGCTGAAGAAGAGAAAGTACAAAGACGGATTATGAACATACAATGATTGGGGATCTATTCATGATATACAATGATTGAAACGGAGAATTATTTGGCAAGATTAAACCGGCAATTATGAAACGAAGTTTATCATTTCCGGTTTAAATGGCAGTTGAAGAGGAACAGTTTAAATCGTTGCATCAGTTTATGTTATTTCCGGGTTATGGCATGACAACTTAAACCGGAACATACTTAGCGGATCTACCGAAGAGAAAAACAGGTTTCCAACGCGTTGCTAAGGGGGAATAGATCTGAGCGTACTGAGGTAAAAGAAACAAAAACTACACGGGAGAATCTATAGAGATCCAATTCGGAGCAGACGAGTTTACAAGCTGTGCATAAAAATGAAGACCTAAGGCAGGCAACTACAGAAATAAAACAGCAAGATCTAAAGGGTAAGGCGCAAAAGTTAAATCAGCAGAACTGGTGCTAAAGGTTCTAATGGCGGAGTTCTAATGGCGGAGTTCTAATGGCGGAAGTTCTAATGGCGGAACAGATAAAATTATAGCATTATAAATGACAAGATCTAAGGTTAGTATTGAGCGGAAGGTTTATTGGACAGGCCTAAAAGTTACGGATCCCACAGGAGGAACGAATCTACAAGAACAGAAGGAAAGCTTTGCTAGGAGCCCTAATGGCGGAAGGACTAGGAGGAGCACAGGCAGATGCAGATCGAAAACAAGGAAAGAAAAACATACCTGAAAAATGGAGGGCAGCAACGGAGTTTCTCTGGACAAATCAGGTTGATGCAGCGGCCTGGGAACTTTTGATCCGACGAGATGATGGCGGCGCTCCGAGCTCGGGCTCTAATGGAGTTCTTGCGGGTCAGGAAGCGGAAGGAGGAAGAAGACGTGAGAAGAAAGAATGAAAGGGGGCGGTATTATTTATAGGCCGAGAAGCAGATGCGAAGCGACAGGTGCGGTAATCAAGGGAGCAAAATCGGATAAAGATCCTTTAAACGCCTCGATTCTCGGGATAACCATTAAAAACAAGCTACAGTACAGCTCACAGCGTTAAATGCGGAAGTGATGTCATGGTGGTTTCTAGAGATGATGTCATAGCCGGTTTACAAAAGATGAAGACAGAAGAAAAATTGCAGGAGACGACGGAGACTGATATGAACAAGTTCAAATCATTCTGGGGCCTAATGTCAGGGATATGGTTAGTAGGTATAAGCCGGATATTGTAAACCGGCTTAGTTATATCATACTTAGTTTTACTATTTTAGTAGAGATTACGGCCCATGAGATTTCAAGGCCCATGTATAGAAATACGGTTTGTAATCCGCCAAAGAGATGTAACTTGATAGATAAGAAAGAAAGGGCAGAGACCGAGGCGGACACGATTATGAGCCGGCCTCGGGACTCTGTAAACCGGACCAGGCGTCACCTCTATATAAAGGGACGACCCGGTACCGGTTCAGGGACAAGCAACAATCGATCCGTCGAGACGCAGGCAAGCGAATCCGCTCCCTGTAAACCGACGCCCAAGCAATACCAAACCAACTAGACGTAGGCTTTTACCTTCTCAAAGGGGCCGAACTAGTATAAATCCTTTGTGTCCTTTGTGTGCCATGAATCCTTTCAAGCTAACCCGTGCGACGGTTCCATCATCAAGTCCGTTAAACCGGACATCTGCCGTGTTAATTCCACGACACATGTCACTCTTGTTTCATTGCACATACCGGTACACCGCCGGAAGCATTCATATAGAGTCATACTTTGTTGTAGTATCGAGTTGTAATATCGAGTTGTAATGAAAGTGTGATGATCATCATTATTAGAGCATTGTCCCATGGGAGGAAAGGCTAAATCTATAAAGCCCCTCCACACAAAAAAAAAGGCCAAAGAAAAAAGAAAGACCAAAAATAAGGGACAATTGCTACTATCTTTTTCCACACTTGTGCTTCAAAGTAGCACCATGTTCTTCATGATAGAGAGTCTCATGTTTAGTCACTTTCATATACTAGTGGGAATTTTCGTTATAGAACTTGGCTTGTATATTCCAATGATGGGCTTCCTCAAATGCCCTAGGTCTTCGTGAGCAAGCAAGTTGGATGCACACCCACTAGTTTCTTTTGTTGAGCTTTCATTCATATTTAGCTCTAGTGCATCCGTTGCATGGCAATCCCTACTCACTCACATTGATATCTATTGATGGCCATCTTCATAGCCCATTGATACGCCTAGTTGATGTGAGACTATCTCCCTCATTTTTGTCTTCTCCACAACCACCTCTCTATTCCACATAGTGCTATGTCCATGGCTCACGCTCATGTATTGCGTGAAAGTTGAAAGGTTTGAAAGAATAGAGTATGAAAACAAGTGCTTGGCTGAAATCGGGGTTGTGCATGTTATGAATATTTTTGTGTGATAACGAGGGAGCATAGCCAACACTATATGATTTTGTAGGCATAACTTTCTTTAGCCATAGTATTTTGAGAAGACATGATTGGTTTGTTAGTATTGCTTGAAGTATTATTATTTCTTATGTCAATATAGACTTTTATCTTGAATCTGTCAGATCTGAACATTCATGCCAGAATTAAGAGAATTACATTGAAAAACTATATTGGTTAGCATTCCACATCAAAAATTCTTTCTTTATCATTTACCTACTCGAGGATGAGCATGAATTAAGCTTGGGGATGCTTGATACGTCTCCAACGTATCTATAATTTTTTATTGTTCCATACTATTATTTATGAAGTCTTGGATGTTTAATGGGATTTATCATTCACTTTTATATCATTTTTGGGACTAACCTACTAAACCAAAGGCCCAGTCCAGATTGCTATTTTTTGCCTATTTCAGGGTTTTGCAGAAAAAGAATATCAAACGGAGTCCAAACGGAATGAAACCTCCGCGAGAGATATTTTTGGAGAAAATCACGCACGCGGAGCTTCAGGACCAAGTCAGGGGACAGAGAGGTGGCCCTCGAGGGTGAGGGGCGCGCCCCCTGCCTCGAGGCCCCCTCAAGTGGCCCCCGGTGCCCTCCTTCTTCCTATATAAGTCCACGTACCCCAGAAACTTCGAAGACAGAGAGAAAACTCTAATTCCACCGCCGTAGCTTCTGTTCCCGTGGAGATCCCATCTTGGAGCCTGTTACAGAGCTCCACCGGAGGGGGATCCATCACGGAGGCCTTCATCATCATCATCATCGCCCTCACCATGAGTTGTGAGTAGTTTACCACAGACCTTCGGGTCCATAGCTAGTATCTAGATGGCTTCTTCTCTCTCTCTGGATCTCAATACAAAGTTCTCCTTGGTCTTCGAGGAGATCTATTTGATGTAATCTCTTTTTGCGGTGTGTTTGTCGAGATCCGATGAATTATGAGTTTATGATCAAGGTTATCTATGAAAGATATTTGGTTCTTCTCTGAACTTTTTATGTGTGATCATAATATCCTTGCAAGTCTCTTTGAATTATTGGTTTCGTTTGGCCTACTAGATCTATAGTTCTTGCAATGGGAGAAGTGCTTGGCTTTGGGTTCAATCTTGCGGTGTCCTGTAGGGGCAGCAAGGCACGTATTGTATTGTTGCCATCGAGGATAAAAAGATGGGGTTTACATCATATTGCTTGAGTTTATCCCTCTACATCATGTCATCTTGCTTAAGGCGTTACTCTATTCTTCTGAACTCAATACACTAGATGCATGCTAGATAGCGGTCGATGTGTGGAGTAATAATAGTAGATGCAGGCAGGAGTCGGTCTACTTGTCTCGGACGTGATGCCTATACAATGATCATGCCTAGATAGTCTCATAATTATTCACTTTTCTATCAATTGCTCTACAGTAATTGTTTACCCGTCGTAGAATATCGCTATCATGAGAGAAGCCACTAGAGAAAACTATGGCCCCCGGGTCTATTCTCAACATATCAATCTACATGTACTTTCCTTTTTCCGCTTTTATTTGCTGCTTTATTAAACTAAAAATACCAAAAATATAAACTATCATCTCTATCAGATCTCACTCTCGTAAGTGACCGTAAAGGGATTGACAACCCCTTATCGTGTTGGCTGCAAAGTTCTTATTTGTTTGTGCAGGTGCGAGGGACTGGCGCGTGGTCTCCTACTTGATTGATACCTTGGTTCTCAAAAACAGAGGGAAATACTTACGCTACTGTGCTGCATCTCCCTTTCCTCTTCGAGGGAATACAACGCAAGCTCAAGAGGTAGCACTCTCCTGCCCCTTCTCTTCTCTCTCTATGTGCGCAGCCCGAGCGGTAGTACCGCTGCGCCAAGCGGTAGCACCGCTGCTTCGAGCGGTAGTACCGCTTCCTGCGGGCTGAGTTGTGGGATAACAGTTGGATTTGATTCCCCACTATATAAGGAGGTCTTCTTCTCCAAGAAGACTTACCTCTTCCATTCCCAAACTCCATTGTTTCTCCAAAGCTCATTTTCGCCCGATCTCTCTCCTTAGCCAATCAAACTTGTTGATTTTCTAGGGATTGGTTGAGAAGGCCTCGATCTACACTTCCACCAAGAGAAATTCGATTCCCCCCACTAATCCCTTGCGGATCTTGTTACTCTTGGGTGTTTGAGCACCCTAGACGATTGAGGTCACCTCGGAGCCACATTCCATTGTGGTGAAGCTCCATGGTGTTGTTGGGAGCCCCCAAGCTTGTTGTGGAGATTGCCCCAACCTTGTTTGTAAAGGTTCGGTCGCCGCCTTCCAGGGTACCACTAGTGAAATCACAGCATCTTGCATTGTGCGAGGGCGTGAGGAGAATACGGTGGCCCTAGTGGCTTCTTGGGGAGCATTGTGCCTCCACACTACTCTAACGGAGACTTACTTCCCCCTAAAGGGAAGGAACCTCGGTAACACATCCTCGTCTCCACCGGCTCCACTTGTGGTTATTTCTACCTTACTATGTGCAAGCTTTTGAATTGTCTTGTATTCCCTCCTTGCTTGTGTTGCTTGTTGTGTCAGCATCACATAGGTTGTTCACCTAGTTGCATTTCTAGACAACCTATTTGTTGCTACTATTGATTTCTTTAAGAAATCCTAAAAATTGGTAGTTGCCTATTCACCCCCCCCCCCTCTAGTCAACCATATCGATCCTTTCAGTAAGCAAACATCCAGATAGTCGATGTGCATTTCTGATAAGATGAGAAGCCAATCTTTCCAAGGGAATCATCTTTGCACTTGAAATAATTATTGTATCCTACCACCCCCTCTCGAATATGGCTGAAAACATGCCTAGCCATACGAAAATGCCGCCGGAATTGGTGATGTTTGAACAACGGATTGGCTGTGTCAAAGTAGTCCTTCCAAAGAAGGAAATGGCCGCTCTCTCGATTGCAATTCAACGCCGGAGTGTGCCCCGGGATCGAGACCAGGAACAACGGCCGCTGCCTATTAAGGTGGTCATGGACCAACACATCATTTATCATCTCCTCATCATCAGATGAGGAATTGTCGCAGAAGCACAAAAAATTATGGAAAAAGAACTCGTCGGTGGAGTCCATTTGTACCTTGAGGAAAACAATCAAAAAGCTTGCAGGCGTCGATGAAGAAGCAGTCCGGCAAAGAGATGTGCGCCTCCCTTGGATCAGGTGGCTGGCCTGGCAGCGTCCGACGAGCATGGCGGCATCGGACGAAGAAGCTGGGCGGTGTCGCAGGGGGCGACTTCGGGCTCGCGGAGACGTCGGAATGGGGGTGGGAAGTTGCGGTTGTACGGCATCGAGGCGGTGGTGGCGCCGTGTGGGGGGGTGGCGGCGTGTGGGGGAGGTGTGGAGGCGCGGACTGCTGGCCGAGACACCAGAACTGGGCGGCGACGATGATGGGGTGGGGCGGGCGAGGGCTTGTTGTTGATAGGGTGGAAGAGAAAGACCAATGTGCCACTGACTGGCGGGATAGGGGAGGAGTAGGCGTGCGTCACGCGCGTCCGCTTCCTATCTGCGCCGGTGTAAATGCGGCCCAAAATTGGGCCAGGAATGGGTCGGTGGGCGGATGTAAAGCGGACGTGCGTCCGTTTGGGTCAGCACGTTGGGCCGCCTTTTGTGTCAGCGGCGACCCAAACCGATACACGCGGACGAAATGGGTATGTGCGTTGGAGTTTCTCTAAGGATGAAAAGGAGATTAAAATGACACTCTTTCACATATTTCCTACTAAGGCACCGGACTTGACGGTTTTCCGACACACTTTTTCCGGCGGCACTGGGACGTTTGTGGCGAAACTATGACTAGGGATGTACTTGGCATAGTCCGCGGGGAGGACAGCGCAGAAGTGCGTAAATGACATGTTGTTAGTGTTAATTGTTAATTTTGAAGGTATCAAGTCCAACCTTATTGTCACAAATTCACCCTATCAGCTTGTGTAATATCTTTTAAAAGATTGCTTCTAAGGTGCTCACGAGTCATCTCACGATGGTTCTTCCTAACATCATATCATGAGAGTACTCTGCTTTTGTACCTGGTTGAAACCGGCAGTGGTGGGGACACGACACTCTTGCTTCACAAGGCCCCCCCTAATTAGCTTAAAACCATGTAAAAATGATCATGGAATACACGGTAATCCTCTCGTGAAAATTTCATGTGAATGGGTCATATAATTTTATTCTCTTATTTCCCTCTCCTCCCCACCCCCTTTGTCCACTTTAGAATTACCAACTCCATTCCACCTTCCCTCACTAATTGCTCTGGGTGAGGAGGATGGGATGTTGATGTACATAGTACTATTAGGCTGAGATCTAGGTTGATTTTGCCCACGGGCATGTGGCGCTATGTCAAGGCTTGATGCCAAGTCGAGTTTGTTGTCGCGCGTGTGAGTCGCATAAAAAAGGGTAGGTCCCTTCGTCTAGTCGTATTTCATGATGGAAGTGTGAGAGAGGGGTCAATCTAGTTAGGGCTTCCTAAAGAAGCTAAGTGTAGTCTCAAATCGGGTGGAATGGGCGTCATGTTGGCTCCCTATTCGTCCTCGAGGATGTTGGGGAGGAAAATGGTGAATCGATGCTCTGAGTCTTTCAATCTAGAGATCCCAGGCGATACTTGTTGGCATTGGTGCATATCAGTCAAGTTTGTCTACCTCTACATCGAGGTGTGCAGCTGGACCTTCGGATCAATCAACAATTTGTCTATGTCCTGCCATTTGGGTGGTTAGGGTGTGGTTCGTCAGTTGATGGTTGTTTTGCTGCCTTTTCTGATGCCCTTATTGTAAACCTCCATAGGGAAGACCATATTCTTCTTGTCCTGTGCTCACAAGGTCCATGCCGAAGATGGTGGCATTTTGCATTCCCCGTGAGGTCAGCATGGGGATCCAAATGCATTATTGCTACTTCATTTGGGGTTCTAATTGTAAAATGGTAGGACTAGCTTGTAATTTAGATTTTGCTTGGGGTTCTTTGTGCAAAGTTGTATCTCTGTTGATTTAAGGCCAGTTTCGGGGTTTGTCCCTAGTTAAAAAAGTGGGATGTAGTTTGGAAGTGCGAGCTTAGCACAAGGTCGATTGACAATGGACCCATACACATAAGGTTGGAGTATCTAGCTGATGACCCACAAGTATAGGGGGTAAATTGTAGTTTTTTCGATAAGTAAGAGTGCCAAACCCAATGAGGAGCACAAGGAAATGATAATCAGTTTTCAGCAAGCTATTCTCTGCAAGTACTGGAAGTAGTTGTAACAGCTAGTTTTGTAGCAAGATAATTCATAACAAGTAGCAACAATAACAAAGGTGTAGCAAGGTGGCCCAATCCTTTTTATAGCAAAGGATAAGCCAGAACATTCTATTATAGTAAGCAAAGCATTCTCGAGGACACATGCGAATTGTAGTCTAGTCACGTTCATCATGTTTGGTTGATCCGCGTTCGCTACTTTGATAATTCAATATGTGGGTGGACCAGTGCTAGGGTGTTGTTCTTACTTGAACAAGCAACCCTCTTATGATTACCCCCTCTCACAAGCATCTGCAACTACTAAATAAGAATTAAGATAAATCTAACCATAGCATTAAACATATGGATCCAAATCCGCCCCTTATGGAATAACTCATAAACTATGGTTTAAGCTTCTGTCACTCTCGCAACCCATCATCTACTTATTACTCCCCAATGCCTTCCCTTAGGCCCAAATATGGTGAAGTGTCATGTAGTCAATGTTCACATGACACCACTAAAGAAAGAACAACATACATATCATCAAAATATCGAACTATCACCGACTTCACATGATTACTGATAACAAGACTTCTACCATGTCCTCAAGGACAAAAGTAACTACTCACGAATCATATTCATGTTCATGATTAGAGGTGTATTCAACATGCTTAAGAATCTAAACATATAATCTTCCACCAAATAAACCAACTAGCATCAACTACAAGATGTAATCAACACAACTATCAATCCACAAGCACCAATATGAGGTTTTGGGACAAATATTGAATACAAGAGATGAACTAGGATTTTTTAAGTGCTCTTGTTCAGGTTTTGTCTTGAGACGACGGCGCTTCGTCGCGAAAGTCTTCCTCTTTTTATTTTTTTCTAGGTAAAAGCCTTTATATAGTAGAAGATGGGACCGGAAGCCAGCTATGGACCCCACAAGGCATCGGGGAGCGCACTACTGCCTTGTGAACAGCAGGTACCTCCCTCCGATATTTCTTTGTTATGGTATTATTTATATATTCAATACAAAATTCCCCATGAAGTTTCAGGTCATTTGGAGCTCGGTAGAATAGTTATCTTTGTTGTAGCTCTTTTAGGTTCAGAATTCCATGTGTCGTTAATTTCCTCTTCATGTAAATCTTACAAATCAAGAGAGTAAAAGCATTAGAATTGCATCATAAAGTAATATAATGACCAAAACATTATAAATAACAGTAGGAAAACATGATGCAAAATAGACGTATCATCAACCTGGAAGGCATGACCGATATGATGCTTCTTCTAGCAGCAACCCGATTAGTGGAGATTATTTTGTAAATCTTAGTTAACAAGAGAAGTGTTAGGGCCAGGGCCAGGACTGAACCTCGAAGTGTCGATTCCTTCACAACACCTCATCAGTTAACAGGTGAACTAGATGGAAGCGGTGATACGTCCATTCTGCATCATGCTTTTATGATGATATTTATTGCACTATGGGCTGTTATTACACGTTATGTCACAATACATATGCATTTTCTCTCTTATTTTACAAGGTTTACATGAAGAGGGAGAATGCCGGCAGCTGGAATTCTAGGCTGGAAAAGGAGCAAACACTGGAAACCTATTTTGCACAACTCGAAAAGCTCTGAAACTCCACGGGACACCGTTTCAGAAAATATAAAAAATATCTGGCAAAAGAGAATCACCAGGGGGGCCACTACCTGTCCACAAGGGTGGGGGCGCGCCCCCCCTCTCTGGGCGCGCCCCCTGCCTCGTGGGCCACACGATGGTCCCCCGATGCCCATCTTCTCCTATATGAGGTGTTTTGACCTAGAAAAAATCAGAAGGAGGCTTTCGGGACCAGACGCCGCCGTCTCGAGGCGGAACCTTGGCAGAAACCAATCTAGGGCTCCGGGAGAGCTGTTCTGTCGGGGATACTTCCCTCCGGGAAGGGGAAATCGTCACCGCCATCATCACAACCACTCTCAGATTGGTACCTGTGGGTTGCTAGTAGTGTTGATTACTCCTTGTAGTTGATGCTAGTTGGTTTATTTGGTGGAAGATCATATGTTCAGACCCATTATGCATATTAATACCCCTCTGATCATGAACAATATTATGTTTTATGAGTAGTTACTTTTGTTCCTGAGGACATGGGAGAAGTCTTGCTATAAGTAGTTATGTGAATTTGGTATTCGTTCGATATTTTGATGAGATGTATGTTCTCTCTCCTCTAGTGGTGTCATGTGAATGTCGACTACATGAAACTTCACCATTATTTGGGCCTAGAGGAAGGCATTGGGAAGTAATAACTAGATGATGGGTTGCTAGAGTGACAGAAGCTTAAACCCTAGTTTATGCGCTGCTTCGTAAGGGGCTGATTTGGATCCACTTGTTTCATGTTATGGTTAGGTTTACCTTAATACTTCTTTTGTAGTTGCGGATGCTTGCATTAGAGGTTAATCATAAGTGAGAGGCTTGTCCAAGTAAGGGCAGCACCCAAGCACCGGTCCACCCATATACCAAATTATCAAAGTACCGAACGTGAATCAGATGATCGTGATGAAAACTAGCTTGACGATAATTCCCATGTGTCCCCGGGAGCGTTTTCCTTCATATAAGAGTTTGTCTAGGCTTGTCCTTTGCTACAAAAAGGATTGGGCCATCTTGCTTCACCTTATTTACTTTTAATATTTGTCACTTGCTACCAATTACCTTATCACAAAACTATCTGTTACCGATAATTTCAGTGCTTGCAGAAAATACCTTACTGAAAACTGCCTATCATTTCCTTCTGCTCCTCGTTGGGTTCGACACTCTTACTTATCAAAAGGACTACGATAGATCCCCTACACTTGTGGGTCATCAAGCGGCTAAAAGCATCACAGATGGTTGAGATGAATAGTAGTGACCATTAATATCTTTTACTGATGTAATTCAAATAAGTTACTTTACTATTCACTAGCCATCTACCCCTGTAAATTTGAACTTGGCTATATAAGCCTCATATGGTAATGAGTAAAGGAAGAGGAAGTTTATTCCTAATCTAATTAACCATTATAGGTAGGGTTCTACCTTCTTGTTTGCCCGTAATGAGATCTAGTTTGCCTCCATCAAGGTGAACTCGCTCCCCAAATTCACAAAACATTGATTGTGGTCCTGACAAGAAGATGGGAGTGTGATACGTCCAAAACGTATCTATAATTTCTGCTTGCTCCATGCCTCTTTTGTGTGATATTGCTATGATATTTATACACTTCCATACACTTTTGATCATATTTGGACTAACCTATTAACTCAGTGCACCCCAGTGCCAATTTCTGTTTTCTGCTGTTTTTGTATTTCAGGTTTTCCCATTACGTAAACTGCCAGAAAAATTCCGGAAAAATTATATAAAAAATCAGCGTTCCGGAAGCTTCCTTGCGGCCAAAGTAGGGCCGGAGGGGGGCCACCAGGGCTCCAGGCGCCCTGGCCACGCGGCCCCCCTCCAGGCCGCGCCGGGGGGCGCCTGGGCCCCCCTTAGCTCCCCTGGCGACCCCCTTTGGCATATATTTACACCGCGTCGCAGAAACCCTGATTCCGGACCCCTTTTCTCTAGATGCAATTCCGATCTCCGCCGCCATCGCCATCAAGCTTCGGGGGACCAGAATTCCTGTGCCGGCACCCTGCCGGGATAGGGAAGTGCCCCCGGATTCATCTCCATCGACGTTGCTTCCTCCCTCCATGATGCGGGAGTAGTTCCTCCTGGGGGCTGAGGTTTCTACCAATAGCTATGTGGTCAATTCCCTCTCCCATGATGTGATCTTCGTTGTGATCATAGGCTATGTTAATCTAGGGTGATCCCATGATATTTCCCCTTCCTCTATGTATTGGATTGATGTACTCACTTGTCTTTATCTAGTATAATCCCCGAGACCAAGGTGACAGCTGTCTATTGGACATGGATTAGAAAAATATTTTCATGAGTGATTTCCTCTTTTGTGTGTTGATTGAAGATTGAGAGTCTCTTGGTGCTTGTCTTTGACTATCCTTTAGATATGTTGTGGTGATTGTGGGACTCTCTTTGGATGGCCGCGGTGACATTGGGAAATCCTTAGATTGAGAACTACGAACTTTTAGGTGTGCTTTTGTAGCCCTACATAATTCTCGTCCTCTCTTGACCACGAAGGAATGACCTCCGGGTGCGTCTCCATTGCATGTTTTATGGGAAATATCATGTGATTCGATTATGTTAATGTTGTTGGGAGTTGCCACTAGTGAAAGTATGATCCCTATGCCTTGTTTCCACCATTGCAATACCATTTGTGCTCACGTTTACCCAGGGCCGTCTCCAGAAATTTGAGGCCCTGGTGCGAATTATAAAATGAGGCCCTAAAATTGAAAAATGACGTGTGTTGTAGTCTCATAAATGGCGAAGGACAACCACTCATAATGTGGCAAACTTTATAGCACCTGTTTTTTAAAATATGCTCACAAGAAAGGTAACATAAAATGTACTGAACATAAGTAACTACTTGCTCATACAATACAAACATATAACAAAACTAACGTATGGATATGATGTCAAGCAATACTGCTTACACTATTATTCACGACGATCTTTATTTTTAGAGGAAAAGTCGCTACTATAAATTTATCGGAATTATGAAAGTAACTTGTTAAAGAAAAATGAATCAATTCGTCTGCCCATTCTGTTGTTCATCTCCTATAGAACATAAAGTCATGTACTCATGTACACGAAGGAAACACATACGCGAATGCACGGTACATCGTACCTTTTGAGCTGGCAATTGATTTCCAATCTGTGCTCTTTCTTGTAGAGGCCATACGATGAGCTTTAGTTCTTTCAATCCATAATCTGCGTCAGCAGCCTGTGCGCGCCCACCGCCCGCGCTTCATCTGCTAGGGTTGAGGGAGCCGCTGCAGTGACGTTTTCAGATGCAACCAATCGACTCGCTCGCAGTTTTTTGTTTTCAGAAACCCACGATCGCTGTTTTTTTAGTAGAACCCACGATCGCTGTCTACCTACGATCCTGGGCCAGCGCCGCTTCTTATTCTCCATCAACGTAATGGACTAAAGGCCCAAGGCCCATCTCACAAGAGAATAACGATTCAGTTGCTTTCTTCTTGCGGGAGACGAGTTGCAGACCTTCCCAGCAGCTCTAATGGCGGCTCCTCTACAGATCAAAATTTTTTTAGATTAACATTGATGAACTACGACTATACGATCTGGGGGCCCTATTTTCTGGAGGCCCTGTGCGGTTGCACACCTCGCACACCCTTATGGACGGCCCTGCGTTTACCACTTGTTTGCTTGCTGCACTTTTTATTACAGATTTATATTACTTTGTTTTGCCATCCATATCACTTGCCATTTAACATCTCTTCGCCGAACTAGTATATCTATACATCTAACAAGTGTATTAGGTGTGTTGGGGACACAAGAGACTTCTTGTATCTTAGTTGCAGGGTTTCTTGAGAGAGACCATCTTCAACCTCTACTTCCCTGAGTTCGATAAACCTTAGATCATCCACTTGAGGGAAATTGCTGCTGTCCTACAAACCTCTGCGCTTGGAGGCCCAACATAGTCTACAAGAGTAGAAGCGTGTGTAGACATCAAGCTATTTCTGGCGCCATTGCCGGGGAAGTGAGTGCTTGAAGGTATATCTTTAGATCTTGCAATTAAATCTTTTTGTTTCTTTCCCCGCAAAAAAAAATCTTTTTGTTTCTTGTTTTTATTTCACTAGTTATGTTTATGGAAAACCGCATTCTTAGTTCGTTGCTTGTGGGAAGACGCCCCACACCTGTGGTGGTTGCTCCTCCTCCTACTGAAATTGTGCCCTATAAAATACCGGCTGGTATTATCGATTATATTTTGGCTAATCGTTATGCAGGAGACAGACATCCCGGTGAACACTTGCTATATCTGTCACAACTATGTTCATTATTTAAGCTTGCAGGTGTATCAAGGGAGTTTGTCATGAGGAAATTGTTCGCCGTATCACTTATAGATAAAGCTTCAGATTGGTATAAGCTTCTCGATAACTCGCACTTGTTTGATTGGCAAGAGCTTATGTCTCTCTTTTATACTAAGTTTTATCCTCTTCATGAAATTCATCGAGACATGAACTATATCTATAACTTTAGGTCTCGTGACGGAGAGAGCGTAGCTCAAGCTTGAGGGAGACTGAAAACGTTAATGCTAAAATGTCCTAACCATGGGCTCCCCAAAGATGCTTATGTGGAGAGTAAGAGTACCTTTTTGCATGTGGATCATGGTAACAATGCTTTATGTGATGCTTATATTGTTGAGTTTATTCGTGATCCCACTAAAAATTATTATGAGAAGGGAACATATGCTTATAGATATTTCAATAATGTCAAGTTCCCTCTCTTTATGTTGAAGGTTTTGAAGCTGCACTTGTTTTGTCTTCCTATGCTTATTGCTTTGTGCTTCAATGAATTATTCTATTGCAATATTCCTATGCATAGGAAGCATGTTAGGCTTAAATGTGTTTGGTATTTGCTTCTTGATGCTCTCTTTTGTTCTTCAACTCTTATTCCTACGAGAGCATCATTAAAGTCTTATGCCTAGCTTAAAGGCATAAAAGAAAGCGCTTTTGGGAGGCAGCCCACAATGAATAAAATTTTATTTTGCTTTTGTTGTGTCTTGATGTTGTTACTACAGTAGCATCATCATTGTATCTTTACTTTTCAGCTTTGTGCCAAGTGTAGCCTCTGATTGCAAGAAAGTTCAAAAGTTGTGACGTGCTGTCCAGGAAACAGATTCTGTCCTTGGACAGAAAAATTCGTATAAAATCACCAGATCATCTTTTTGGTCTGAATTTTTTCGACAGCGTGCTCTATACAATTGGCTTTCGGGCGTATGTTCTGAGTTTTTTTATTTGAGTTGCAGAAGTGCCCTGAAAAAATTATTTACTACCTGCTGGTCTGTTTTTCACAGATTCTGTCCTGTTTTGCCTTTCCTTTGTTTTGCAAACCTTGAGCTTGCTTATTCTTTGCAAAAACCTTTTGGCAATCTTGAGAAACAGTATACCTTCAAGATTATCTTTATTTCCAGCAAGGAAAAATTATTTTATTATGGGTACTAACCTTGCTAATCAGATTATGATGAGTTATGTATGAAGGGAGTTTTCAAGTGTGCGAGGGAAGATGATAAAAAAGATTCAGGAGTGTCAAACGCTCAAGCTTGGGGATGCCCCCGTGCACCCCCAAGAAATATTCAAGAAGACTCAAGCGTCTAAGCTTGGGGATGCCCCCGTGCATCCCCTTCTCCATCAACAATTATCAGTTCGTCTTTCGTTCCACTATATTTTTATCACTTCATGTGTTATGTGCTATGCTTGGAGCGTCTTGCTTTTAGTTTCCTTTTTAGTTTTCTTTAGCTTTGCTTGCTGTCATAACGAGTTGGAACCCATCTTTATTTGTGTGGGAGAGAAAC
>LR738716.1:314317918-314345114 GCA_902687465.1 Secale cereale
AGCCCAAGAAGGGTCGTCTGGGCCCTCAAAAATGGCCTGCAGGATTGGAAAAACGAAAGTTATCACAATTACAGCCCAAATTTCGATGAGCCGGCACATCCCTTTAGTGTTCAGGCCCTGGGTGCCCCACCCATGTATGGATACAATAGGGTGTTAGGCCAACTCTCGCAAGGAAACGGTGAGCAAAGAAAATACAAAAATCAACCTAGATTCTGAATTGACCCAGACTCTCAAAGCAAGTGAGAACAAGCTCCGATTTCGTCGTGTTCACAGGCGTTGGAAAGCTATTGGGGAATTGAGCTTATAGGACTTCTAGTTTTTGCGATCTGGAGGATTTTACATACGTGCACACACAGGATCACATGCGCGGAAAATATTGAGCCCAAAAAGGGCCATCTGGGCCCTCAAAAAGGGCCTGTAGGATTGGAAAAACGGAAGTTATTGCAATTACAGCTCAAATTTCGATGAGCCGGCACATACCTTTGGTGTTCAGGACCCGGGCGCCCCACCTATGTATGGATACAATAGGGTCTTAGGTCAACTCTCGCAAAGAAACGGTGATAAAAGAAAATACTAAATCAACATAGAGTCTGAATTGATGGAGACTCTCAAAGCAAGTGAGAACAAGCTCCGATTTCATCGTTTTCATAGGCGTTGGAAAGCTATTGGGGAGTTAAGCTGATAGGACTTCTAGTTTTTGTGATTTGGAGGATTTTACATACGTGCACACGTAGGATCACGTGTGCCGAAAATATTGAGCCCAAAAAGGGTCGTCTGGGCCCTCAATAATGGCCTGCAGGATTGGAAAAACGAAAGTTATCACAATTACAGCCCAAATTTCGATGAGCCGGCACATCCCTTTAGTGTTCAGGCCCTGGGCGCCCCACCCATGTATGGATACAATAGGGTGTTAGGCCAACTCTCGCAAGGAAACAGTGAGCAAAGAAAATACAAAAATCAACCGAGATTCCGAATTGACCGAGACTCTCAAAGCAAGTGAGAACAAGCTCCGATTTCGTCGTGTTCACAGGCGTTGGAAAGCTATTGGGGAATTGAGCTTATAGGACTTCTAGTTTTTGTGATCTGGAGGATTTAACATACGTGCACACACAGGATCACATGTGCGGAAAATATCGAGCCCAAAAAGGGCCATCTGGGCCCTCAAAAAGGGCCTGCAGGATTGGAAAAAACGAAAGTTATTGCAATTACAGCTCAAATTTCGATGAGCCGACACATCCCTTGGGTGTTCAGGACCCGGGCGCCCCACCCATGTATGGATACAATAGGGTCTTAGGTCAACTCTCGCAAAGAAACAGTGATAAAAGAAAATACAAAAATCAACATAGAGCCTGAATTGATCGAGACTCTCAAAGCAAGTGAGAACAAGCTCCGATTTCATCGTTTTCATAGGCGTTGGAAAGCTATTGGGGAATTAAGCTGATAGGACTTCTAGTTTTTGTGATTTGGAGGATTTTACATACGTGCACATGTAGGATCACGTTTGCCGAAAATATCGAGCCCAAGAAGGGTCGTCTGGGCCCTCAAAAATGGCCTGCAGGATTGGAAAAACGAAAGTTATCACAATTACAGCCCAAATTTCGATGAGCCGGCACATCCCTTTAGTGTTCAGGCCCTGGGCGCCCCACCCATGTATGGATACAATAGGGTGTTAGGCCAACTCTCGCAAGGAAACGGTGAGCAAGGAAAATACAAAAATCAACCTAGATTCTGAATTGACCCAGACTCTCAAAGCAAGTGAGAACAAGCTCCGATTTCGTCGTGTTCACAGGCATTGGAAAGCTATTGGGGAATTGAGCTTATAGGACTTCTAGTTTTTGCGATCTGGAGGATTTTACATACGTGCACACACAGGATCACATGCGCGGAAAATATTGAGCCCAAAAAGGGCCATCTGGGCCCTCAAAAAGGGCCTGCAGGATTGGAAAAAACGAAAGTTATTGCAATTACAGCTCAAATTTCGATGAGCCGGCACATCCCTTTGGTGTTCAGGACCCGGGCGCCCCACCTATGTATGGATACAATAGGGTCTTAGGTTAACTCTCACAAAGAAACGGTGATAAAAGAAAATACTAAAATCAACATAGAGTCTGAATTGATGGAGACTCTCAAAGCAAGTGAGAACAAGCTCCGATTTCATCGTTTTCATAGGCGTTGGAAAGCTATTGGGGAGTTAAGCTGATAGGACTTCTAGTTTTTGTGATTTGGAGGATTTTACATACGTGCACACGTAGGATCACGTGTGCCGAAAATATTGAGCCCAAAAAGGGTCGTCTGGGCCCTCAATAATGGCCTGCAGGATTGGAAAAACGAAAGTTATCACAATTACAGCCCAAATTTCGATTAGCCGGCACATCCCTTTAGTGTTCAGGCCCTGGGCGCCCCACCCATGTATGGATACAATAGGGTGTTAGGCCAACTCTCGCAAGGAAACGGTGAGCAAAGAAAATACAAAAATCAACCTAGATTCCGAATTGACCGAGACTCTCAAAGCAAGTGAGAACAAGCTCCGATTTCGTCGAGTTCACAGGCGTTGGAAAGCTATTGGGGAATTGAGCTTATAGGACTTCTAGTTTTTGCGATCTGGAGGATTTTACATACGTGCACACACAGGATCACATGCGCGGAAAATATCGAGCCCAAAAAGGGCCATCTGGGCCCTCAAAAAGGGCCTGCAGGATTGGAAAAAACGAAAGTTATTGCAATTACAGCTCAAATTTCGATGAGCCGACACATCCCTTTGGTGTTCAGGACCCGGGCGCCCCACCCATGTATGGATACAATAGGGTCTTAGGTCAACTCTCGCAAAGAAACGGTGATAAAAGAAAATACTAAAATCAACATAGAGCCTGAATTGATCGAGACTCTCAAAGCAAGTGAGAACAAGCTCCGATTTCATCGTTTTCATAGGCGTTGGAAAGCTATTGGGGAGTTAAGCTGATAGGACTTCTAGTTTTTGCGATTTGGAGGATTTTACATACGTGCACATGTAGGATCACGTGTGCCAAAAATATCGAGCCCAAGAAGGGTCGTCTGGGCCCTCAAAAATGGCCTGCAGGATTGGAAAAACGAAAGTTATCACAATTACATCCCAAATTTCGATGAGCCGTGTCGGGGGAAACTGTCCGCCACGAACACCTATGGGACCGGAGCCCCTTTGTCTGTGCGGTACGAGGGCGGAGGGAGCACGAAGAGCAGATCGTAGCGAGCACGCGGGCAGTTTTACCCAGGTTCGGGCCGCGGTAGACGCGTAAAACCCTACTCCTGCTTAGTCGTGTATTGAGTTGGAGAGCTCGGGAGCTTGAAGAAGCAGCTACACCAAGCGTATGAGTGATCTAGGTTACGAGCTTCCGAACCCCTTCTACGTTGTGCATGGGCCTCCTTTTATAGTGCAAGGGGTCACCGACAGGTGTCAACGCAGGAGAAAGGGGTAAAAACGTAAAAGTGGTGGTAGTTGTAACAGTGCGGGAACAGTGAAGCTACAGTGCAAAACAGTGGTCTACACCTACTTTGACAGTGGGGGACAAGGGCATTTAATGCCCGTCGCCGTCGACCCCAAAAGCACCTGCCATTGCTTCTCCGTCCGCCACGGCGATGGATCCACCACCGTGGAGTGCCACCGTGTCCCCCAGGCTGCACAGCCATCCGCCACGCGTCCCTGGTTAAGCCCCAGGGCGACGCGTGGGCCGATGAGCTGGAGCGTGGGCACACAGCGCAATCCTCCCGGCAAGCACCTTGCCGGGGCCTTGATCTTGCCGGGCCCGGGAGCTTGCCGCTCCCCGGACCCTCGCCGGGACGCATATAGCGCCGGGGCGTGTTTTCTATGACATAATCTTCTAGTCTTCCTGGCAAGCTCTTCTTGCCAGGGCCTTGTGCTTAGTGAGGTGAACTTGAGCCTGGTACGGCCTTCCCGGCAAGCTCCACTTGCCGGGGTCTCGATCTTCTGTCTTGTATACTTTGTTTTTGAATGGTTTTGATAAGGGACAGGAAGGTCTCCGACGAGCGCGTGGTAAACCCTGCCGCGGGAAGCTGCAAATGCCCGTGCACAAGTTGGGGTACTGAGGTACCCCTACCTTAGTACACCGACAGGAGCCCCCGGGCCTGGGCCACACACGGTGCCGAACGCTGTTGGGCCAGGCCCAAAACAGTGCACGGGCACGCGTGGCCCACGGCGCGCCGAATCCACTTCCGTATCCACCGCATCCCTCCCCAACGGCACGCGTCGATTGCGGCGTCGTGGGATGGGACGTGACCACGATCTCTTAATGGAAAAGGCGAAACGCCCCACACTTCCCCATAAAAGCAGAGGAAGCAGGAGCGATTCCCCTCCTTCGCTTTCATTGCATCTTCTCCTACCTCCAGAGATTCCTCTTGCGCTCCGCCTCCACGCCTCCGTTGCCGTCGCCCGCGACTCCGGCGCCGTTGGGTTCTTCGCCCCCCTTTCCTCCGCCGCGTCCGCCATGGCCCCGAAGACCGACAAGGCGAAGGCGGAGAAGGCCAAGAGGGAGAAGTCGGAGCAAGCGGCGAAGCTCGCCGCGTACCGGAAGAAGCACCTCGTCTTCTCGCCGAAGCTCGGCGTGCGGGAGCTCTGGAACAAGTACTACTTGTTCTGGGCCAAGGACACCAAGGCGCACCCCCGCACGCGAGCTTATCCGGCCGCCGCCAAGGACGGATATCCCGGCGGGTACTACTTCTTCGCAGCCTTTTTCCACTGCGGTCTTTGTCCTCCTTTCTCTGATTTCTTTTGCGACATTATGCACACATATGGCTTCCATCTGCTTGACTTCACCCCCAACGCCATCCTCACCATGGCAGTTTTCGCACATATGTGCGAAAACTTCATAGGAGTACACCCAAACGTAGCGCTTTTTAGGCACTTCTTCACTCCTAGAGCAGAGGCCGACGCCCCCCTCTCTGGAGGAATTTCTTGGGTCTTCCGTCTGAATAAAAAGGGATCGTACTTGCCGGGGGAGCTCCGCGGCAAGTGGGAGGAGTGGCGCGCGGAGTGGTGCTGGATTGTTGAGGATGCGCCGCAGTCCTTCACCGCGCCGCGCACAACGCCCATCGTGCGCGGCAGGGATTGGAGCGAGCTGGACTCGGACGACATCAAGCTCGACATCGCCCTCGTCCGGATTCTTCGACTTCGGATGGCCAAGCTGTCAGTTGCAGAGGTGGGCGCAGATTTCCTCCGCCGGCGCATCGCCCCTCTCCAAGACCGGAAGAGGATAGCCTGGGAGTACGGCGGCCCGGCAGACATAATGAGGCTGCGCCCCGGGCTCAACTTCAACTTCACCACGCTGGAGCTGAAAGGGATGGTCCGGGAACTCTTCAAGTACGACCCGGCACACCCTGAGTGGTTCAGACCTCCCCGGGAAGTGGTGCCGCTCTGCAACAGCACCGCCCGGGACCGTCTCCTCGCCATGATGCCCGCTTGCGATTCGCACGGCGTGGACCGCACGTGGATCGCGCCCAAGCCCATTGACGTCCTCAACTTCTACGACAACCTCACGGAGGTGGCGAAGAACAAGAACGACCTCAAGGAGCACACGCGGGACACCACCGACCAGGAAATTGCCTACATAGCTTCTCGGGCTGAAGAGGCCGCTGCAGCCGCAGCGGCAGGAGATTTTGGGTACACGCCTGAAGAGGCGGAGGTTGCGGATGCGTCCACCCAGGCGGAGGAGGCGGAGATCCGCAGATTGCTGCAACTCCCTCCCGACGCGCTTGCCGGGGTCCCCTCCCTGAGGCACTCCGGGATCCATGGAATCGTGGCCGAGGCCGCGGCAATGGAAGGTGCCGCCGGAGGGAGCAGAGGAGCCGCGAGGGGCGGAAACGCCAAGGGAAAAGGGGTCGCAGCGCAGGGCGCTGGGACCAGTGAGCCGGCCGGGGAAGAGGAGGAGGAGGAGGCCGAAGACTCCGGCGGATCTATGGAGCTCTACGCCGACGACCTCTCCTCGTCGGAGGGCTCCCCGCCCCTGGCAAGCCCAAGGCAGTCTCCAGCGAAGCATCTCCGCAAGACGGCGACGGGAGAGAGGGCGCAAGCGCCCCGGCAACAACCAGCTCGCCGGGCAGCTCCCCGGGGGAGCCAAGCCGCGCCAAGGCCGACCGGCGCACCGGCCACGGCAGAGGCAGCCCGCGCGCAAGCCACGACGGAGGCGCCTCGCAGGCCGGCGCCGAGCCGACAGGGATCTTCTCGGAGCGGAGCAACGGCTCCGCCCGCTCCTCGGGCGCCGGCTACCACTGGGGCTGGGTCTTCACAGCCCCCAGCCCCAGGGACCACCAAGCGCGCGAGGGAATCTTCATCTTCCGCTCCTCGCGCCGACGCGCCGACGGTGGAGTACGACTTCTCCGCCTTGAGCGAGGACGACGAGGAGGACCAGGAGTAAGAGCTTAAGATCTTACACCTTCTCGAGTTTTGTCTTGGTTTTTGTTGAGGCTGACTCTGTTTATTGCTTTGATTTCAGGACCTTGGTCGAGCGCGCGGCGAAGAAGGCCAAGGCGTCCGCGGTCGAGGCCGCGGAAGACTCAGCAGCTGCGGCAACAGGGAGTGTGCCGGAGCCGAGCCTGCCGGACCCGAGCGCTGCTCCGAGGAGCAGCCCCCAGCGCAGCCCGCAGCGCAGCCCCCAGCGTAAGTCTGGGGTTTACTCTTTTCGCTTGTCGGGGTACGCCTGAGGATTTGGTCTTGTATTCATATCTTGATGTTTCCTGTCTTGTTCTGTGCAGAGATGGAGCCACAGCGGCAGGAGCGCCCGGAGACCGTCCTTGAAGAGCCGCAGGCCCCGCCGTCCCCGCCAAGGCCGAACTCTCCGGCAAGGGAGAGTGCTCTGCCAAGGGCGGGTACTCCGCCGCCAAGGCAGAGTACCCCGCCAAGGGCGAGCAGCCCGGCGAGGGCGGCCACTCCGCCAAGGCAGAGCTCCCCGGCGAGGGCGGCTACTCCGCCAAGGCAGAGCTCCCCGGCAAGGGAGCCCGCCGCCGAGGACGTCCGCCAAGGTATGTCTTGTAGTTTGTCTTCTTGGCTTCGTTTCTTTTTGGATATTTGCTTGAATCTTGAACTTCTTCTTCTTCTTCTTCTTTTTAGATCCTCCTCCTCCCGAACCGATGGAGACGGAGGTTATCCACGTCGAGGACGGAGAGGGCGCGCAGGGCGGCGGCGGCGACATCCCTGTCGCCGAGGACACGGCGAGAGCCGCCGAGCCGGCCGCGCAGGAGACCGCTCCGGCTGCGGACGCAGCGGCCGGGGAGGGGGACGGCGACCGCACCGCCGACCCGGAGGCGGCGGGAGCACCAAGTGCTGCGCCGGCCGCCGACCCCTCCGCCAGCAAGGAGCAGGGCTACTACCTTGAGGCCCCCAACGGCGTCTTCATCCAAGTGCCTTGGGGGTCTTCATCGCGAGCTCCCGCGGAGGGCGAGGCGTTTGACGGGGAAGTCCTCGCCTCCGCGGGCCTGAAGATCGTCGAGGCGCCCGGCGGGAGTGAAGGGCCCGAGGAGGAGAAGTTGCTCCACCAACTCCTGGCCCTTTACCGGGCCAGGCAGGCGAAGCTTGCCTCCCGGGAAGCCCTTGCCGCCAAGGCCGCCGCGGAAATGGAGAAGCGCGCGGCAGAGCTCAGCGCCGCCAACCAGGCAGCCCTCCGCGAGGTGGCGGAGGAGCGCGAGCGTCTCGCCGGCGAGTATCAGGAATGGCTGTTGGAGAAGGCCGAAGCTGAGGAACAGCAGCGGCTCGCAGGCGTGGAGATGTCCCGGCGAGAAGGAGAGCTCGCGCAGCGGAAGGTCGATCTCGACTCCCATGAAGAAGACCTTGCCGCCCGCGAGGCGGCCCTTGGCGGGGAATTGAAGGAGGCGAAAGCCGCTGCGGTTGCCGCGGAAAACGCCAAGAAGGAGCTCGCCGCCAAGGTCGTGCAGCTGGAGAAGGCGCTGAAGGTGAGCGCGGAGAAGGTTGCCGCCCTCATCACGGAGCGCGAGAAGGACGCCCACACAAATTCAGAGCTCCAGGTGAGCCTTTCTAAGAGGGGCGACGAGCTGAAAGCTGCCAAGGACTCCATCGAGGACTTGGAGTTGAAGGTCACTACGCTGAGGGATTCGCTTGACGCTGCCCGGGCTCGGGAGACCAAGCTGAAGGAGGAGCTCCGTAAGGAGCGGACCTTGGTGGACAGCGTCAACAAAGCATCTGAGCTCTTCCGCCAAACCATTGAGGTATGGACCGAAGACTTGGTTTCTTGCGCGTCCAACATCGATCAGGAGCTGCTGGCGCTGAAAGTTGAACACCTCATCTACTCGCCGGATCCGGATCTCCCGCACAGCGCCAAGCTCAGCCTCTTCTTCAGAGGGATTGCGCCGGCCCTTGCAGGTCTCCGGAACCAAATCCCCGCGCAGCTGGCCGAGGAGTCGCGCCTGCTCTGCGCGGGAACTCTGGAGCGGGTGCTGACGAAGATCGTGTACCGCAATCCGGGGATCAATCTCACCAACGTTCTTCGCAGCTTGCCGGCTGATGCAAACACGGAGGCCCTGAAGGAGCAAGTCGCCCACATCATCGCCAAGGTGGCTAAGATCGGCAGGAAGGAGGGCGACCGCGTAGATTAGGGCTCCGTTATCTTTATCACTTTTCCTTTGCTGCTGCACATTATGTTATGAACTCATTAGTCCATTGCTAGAAGTTATCTTTTGTAAGATATTTATCTCATTTTAACCAATCAGTGCAATGTTATCTTCCTTGTCTTAATCCTTGACTTTGTATGTTTCTCACCCTACGCTCCCGGGAAGCTTGCCGGCAAGCGCCCTTTGCCGCGAGCGCTGAGTGCTGGACTCTGAGCAGCCTGCTGGCCAAGGTCTTACCGGCAAGCAACCTTGCCGCAACCAGTCGCAACGCACTTAGCTTGCTGAGTGAACTCGGAAACGAAGCAAGGGCGCGACACTTGTCGCAGCTCACTTGGGTCGTTGAGCGTACTCGAAAACAAGATAAGGGTGCGGCTAGCTACGGGTAGGTTCCTCCGCGCACAGGTTTTCCATACAAAGTGTGATTGTTCAAGGAAGACAACTTAAAATTTAAAAATTTGGATTGCTCGAATTCTGGTAACTTAGCTTTCATGATCTGTGTGTTCTCCGGCAAGCTTCTCTTTCTTGAACAGTACTTGGTCCATCCTCCATCTCCTTCCCCCCTGGCAAACTTGTGCGCGAGGAACGTTCCTTCTGCTTAAGAGGCAAGGAAAAAGAGGAGGGAAACAAGTATACGGTCTTTCGGCGTGCTAATGCTTACCGGATAGTTGAGTGTTGCACGAAATGCCAAATAACACATGCGAACATCAAAGAAAAGCATGCAAAAGGCGAATAGTGCAAAACATCGAATCTTTACTGATGCACGGGGTCTGCGCCCGGCTTTGTACAAAGGGTTACATGCAACAGCGGCAAAGCTTGTACAAAAGGTGGTTGCCGGAGCGGATCACGGCAACCGCGCCTTATGGGTGAAACTTGCGAAGATGCTCTATGTTCCAGGAGTTGCTCACCGGTAAGCCTTCTTCGGTCTCAAGGCGGACAGCGCCGGGCCTTGTGACTTGTCTCACCCGATAAGGGCCTTCCCACTTCGGCGTCAACTTGTTGGAATTCTTGGCGGACTGAACACGCCGAAGAACAAGGTCGCCTTCCTCGAGACTCCTGGCCTTGACCTTGCGGTTATGGTAGCGACGCAAGGCTTGCTGGTATCGAGCAGCTCGTACAGCAGCCTGGAGACGTTCCTCCTCGAGGAGCAATGCGTCATCTTGTCGCAGTTGCTCTTGCTCGAGCTCATCATAAGCGAGCACTCGAGGAGATCCGTATACGAGTTCCGTGGGGAGAACTGCCTCTGCTCCATAGACTAGAGCAAAGGGTGTCTGTCCGGTGGCTCGACTTGGTGTCGTTCTGATTGACCAAAGAGCCGCCGGTAGCTCCTCTATCCAATTTCTTCCGCACTTGCGCAGCCTGTCAAAAGTCCTTGTCTTGAGTCCGCGCAGCACTTCAGCATTGGCCCTCTCCGCTTGACCATTGCTCCTCGGGTGAGCAACAGAAGCGAAACAGACCTTGGCGCCAAGGTCTTGGACGTATTGCATGAAGGTGCGACTAGTGAATTGTGTACCGTTGTCGGTGATGATCCTGTTAGGGATCCCGAAACGGCAAACAATCGACCTGAAGAACTTGACTGCTGTCTGTGCTGTCACCTTTCTCACTGCTTCCACTTCCGGCCACTTTGTGAACTTGTCGATTGCAACGTACAAGTACTCAAAGCCCCCGACAGCACGGGGGAAGGGGCCGAGGATATCGAGCCCCCAGACCGAGAAGGGCCAGGACAAAGGGATTGTTTGGAGAGCTTGAGCTGGCTGATGAATCTGCTTTGCATGGAACTGGCACGCTTCACACTTGGTTACTAGTGCAGTTGCATCTTGGAGGGCTTCTTGCCAAAAGAACCCTTGCCGGAAAGCTTTCCCGGCAAGCGCCCTTGCGCCAATATGGTGGCCGCATATGCCTCCGTGTATTTCTGCCAACAGCTTTTGTCCATCTTCCCTGGAGATGCACTTCAACCTGACACCGTTGAGTCTTCTTCTGTACAGCTCGTTATCCACGAACTGGTACATACTTGACTGTCTGGTTATCTTCTCTATCTCTTGAGGGTCGTCGGGAAGTTCTCCGGTTTGCAGAAAACGGACGATCTACTGTGCCCATGCCGGAGCCCGAGGCTCAACGGCAAGGACTAAAGGCTCGAGGGCCGCTGCGGGAACCTCAGCTTCTACGGCAAGGACCTCTGGTTCTGCCGGAGCTGATGGTCCCCCGGCAAGCTCGTCGGGGCGAGGCTTGTCGGGAACACTTGCTTCAACTGCACAGATCCGAGAACCTGCAGGAGCAGACTGTTCCTCAGCGTTTTGGTCGTTGATCTTGGGGACCTTGGCGGCGGTTTCAGGAAGATCCGCCGGCAAGTAGTCGCCGGAGACCAACTTTCTCTTCTTGGACTGCCCAATTGATGGTGTAACGGATGGTTGAGTCAACTTGAGCAAGAAGGTCCCTGGTTCCACAGGTAACTTCATCGAAGCACACTTTGAAAGGCCATCTGCTATCTCATTCTGAGCTCTCGGGACGTGCTCCATTTGAAGACCTTCAAAGTGTTCCTCGAGTTTCCTCACTTCATCCACATAAGCTTCCATCAACGGGCTCTGGTAGCTCTTGTTGACTTGTCGGACCACCAACTGAGAGTCTCCCCGTACAATCAGCTTTCTGATCCCAAGTTCGGCCGCAATTCTGAGGCCGGCAAGCAAGCCTTCATACTCAGCAGTGTTGTTTGTCGCTTGCTCCCTGGGAAAGTGCATCTGGATAACGTATTTGAGGTGCTCTCCGGTGGGCGCGATGAGTACCACGCCGGCACCGGCGCCTTGCAGCGAGAAGGCACCATCAAAATACATTACCCATTCACTTGTCGCTTCTTGTACGGGTGCACTTGTTTCTTGAACTTCTTCGTCGGGCGTTGGGGTCCACTCAGCTATGAATTCTGCCAAAGCTCGGCTCTGTATGGTTGAAGTACTTTCAAACTTGAGTCCAAAGCTTGACAGCTCCAGTGCCCACTCAACGATCCTGCCTGTTGCTTCTGGGTTGTGCAATATCCTCTTCAGCGGAAAGCGAGTGACCACTGTTATCTCATGGGCTTGGAAGTAATGGCGCAGCTTTCTCGAGGCCATGAGGAGGCCGAAAAGCAATTTTTGCACACCAGAGTACCTTGATCTAGCCCCCTGGAGAAGGGAACTTACAAAGTACACTGGGCGCTGCACCATCTTCTTCCGCACCCCATCTTGTTCCTGCGCAGAGCTGTCCTTGTCGGGGCCAGAGCTTGTCGGAGCAGCCCCCTGCTTGTCGCTGGATTCGCTTGCCGGTGGTGTAGCCTCCTCGTCGGACTCCCTCTCCGCTACTAACGCAGCACTAACCACCTGGTTGGTTGCCGCTAGGTATAGCAGCAACTTTTCCTGTGGTCTAGGTGCGACAAGTATTGGAGTGGAGGATAGGTACCGTTTCAAATCCTGCAGCGCTGCCTCCGCTTCCGGAGTCCACTTCATGGGACCGGCCTTCTTCAAGATTTTGAAGAAAGGGAGGGCGCGTTCTGCAGACTTCGAAATGAACCTACTGAGGGCAGCCACACAACCTGCAAGCCTCCTGACATCCTTGACGCGCTTCGGGGCCTCGATCTGCTCGATGGCTTTAATCTTGTCGGGGTTGGCTTCAATCCCCCTCTGTGACACAAAGAACCCGAGAAGCTTGCCGGAGGGGACTCCAAAGACGCACTTCTCGGGGTTCAACTTGAGCTGTATCTTGCGCAGGCTTTGAAATGTCTCTTCTAAATCTTGGATCAGGGTATCCTTGCTCTTGCTCTTCACCACGATGTCATCCATGTAAGCCTCTACATTCCTGTGGATCTGTGGCTCAAAAGCAGTGTATACTACCCTTGCAAAGGTTGAGCCTGCATTCTTCAATCCAAATGGCATGCGTATAAAGCAATAAGTGCCACATGGAGTGATAAATGCAGTCTTCTCTTCATCCTCTTTAGCCATGAAAATCTGATGGTAGCCCGAATATGCATCAAGAAAGCAGAGTAGCTCACATCCGGCAGTGGAGTCAACAATTTGGTCAATGCGCGGCAAAGGGAAGGGATCCTTGGGACATGCTTTATTCACATCGGTGAAGTCTATACACAGTCTCCACTTCCCGTTGGCCTTGCGCACGACAACTGGGTTTGCCAACCACGTCGGATGGATCACACCTCTAACTAGACCTGCTGCCTCTAACTTCTTGATCTCTTCGTTGATGAACTCTTGGCGCTCCACGGCTTGCTTCCTCACTTTCTGCTTGATGGGCCGCGCATGAGGACAGACAGCAAGCTTGTGCTCAATCACCTTCCTGGGAACACCGGGGATGTCAGATGGTTGCCATGCAAACACATCGACATTCGCCCGCAGGAAGGCAACGAGCGCGCTTTCCTATTTGCTGTCGAGTGTGGCACTGATGGTGAAGGTACCACCAGTGCCGTCCTCGTTGGCGGACACCTTCTTGGTTGCCGGAGGAGCAGCCATCCCTTTCTTACTCTTGCCGGTGGGGCTCGATGGAACGTCCTCGACGGCAGCGCAGCACTCCGAAGAGGTGCGGTTGCCGGAGTGGGTCCCAGAGCACTTGCCGGACTTGGTCTTTGTCTTCTTCCCCCCGGGAGCTTCAGCGGCAAGAGTATCCTTGTCGGCCGCAGCTGCTGCATCCCGGTAGATCTTGTCGGCGCAGACAAGCGCATCCTTCTTGTCGCCGTGGACAGTGATGACGCTTATCGGCCCCGGCATCTTTAGTACGTTGTAGGCGTGGTGGGAAGCTGCCATGAACTTGGCGAGGGCGGGACGGCCGAGTATTCCATTGTATGGCAATGGAATATCAGCGACGTCAAATGTGATGCGCTCAGTTCTGAAGTTGAGCTCCCCGCCAAAGGTCACCGGCAGAGTGATCTTTCCCTTGGGCTTGCTCCTTCCCGGGTTGATTCCTTGGAACGAACCGGTCTCTTCGAGCTCGCCATCTGGAATTTGGAGTTTCTTGATCACAGCAGAGGAGATCAAGTTCAGCCCGGCCCCGCCGTCAACCAACATTTTGGTGACCTTGAGGTTGCGGATGGTGGGTGAGACCAGCATCGGCAAGCACCCGACCGCAGTGGTGCGGTCAGGATGATCCTCAAGATAAAAAACGATGGGCGTGCTGGACCATTTGAGAAGCCTGCGCGACTCCACGGGCGGCTCTGCTGCATTCACCTCACGCACCCACTGCTTGAGCTGGCGGTGGGAGGTGTGCAGAGAGGCGCCACCGTCGACGCACAGGACCTCCGTGGCCTTCTGGAACTCCTGCTCGTTGTTATCCTCGTCCTCCATGTCTTCGTCGTCGTCTTCGTCCTTGTCGCGGCCCCGGGGAGGTCGATCTCCTTGCCGCTGCTTGGCCTTGCCGCGGCGTCCTCCCCGGCCGTTGAACGGCCGCTTCTTGCTTGTCTCCTCCCCGCCACCTTGGGCCTTCTCCTTGTCGCGCCTCTCGTACTCAGCTTTCTGCTGCTCGACGAGGTACTCGACGCGCTTGCAGTTGGAGAGGTCGTGACCCTTGGTGCGGTGGATCTTACAGTATTGCTTGTCGGATCCGTCCGGCTTGTCGGCCGCCGCTACAGGGGCGGGCTCCTTGCCGGAGCCGCCAGCCTGTGTTTGCTTGGCGGGGGTCTCCTTGCCGGACTTCTCGACGGCAAGCACCTCTTTCTTGTTCTTCCTTCTGTTGTTCCGCCGCCGGTTCTTCTTTGCCGGGGCGGCATCGTCGCTGTCGCTGCCTTCTGCGCCAGCATCCTCCCCGGGGAGCTTCCTCCCCTCTTCTGCGCGTGCGCACTTGTCAGCCAGAGCGTAGAGCTCGCTGACGTTCCGGATTTTTGTCATCGCCATTTCTTCACGCATGCGGCGGTTACGCACGTTCTGATGGAACGCGCTGATAACCGCGGCAGGGTGAACGTCAGGGATGTTGTGTTGCACATGGCTGAAGCGTTGGATGAACTTGCGCAGGGTCTCTCCTTCCTTCTGAGCCAGAATATGGAGATCGCTTTCCTGGCCGTGGGGTTTGTGGCCGCCGGTGAAGGCGCCAACAAACTGGTGGCAGAGGTCGGCCCAAGAAGAGATGGAGCCTTCCGGCAAGTGCATAAGCCACGAACGAACGTTCGGCTTAAGCACGAGCGGGAAGTAGTTAGCCAAGATCTTCTCGTCGCGCCCCCCGGCAGCTTGAACTGCAATGGTGTAAACGCTGAGGAATTCCGAGGGGTGCGTCTTGCCGTCGTACTTCTCCGGTACGTCGGGCTTGAAATTCTTCATGCTGGGCCACTGGACGCGGCGCAGCTCGCGGGTGAACGCAGGGCAGCCTGCCGCGTACGGCAAGTCGCCTGGTTCACCGGGCGCGCTTGCGTCGACAGCGTTCCCAGCTCTCTGGTCTGATTGTCGCCGAGCTTCTCGGCGGCGCTCGATCGTTGTGCGAGCGTCTTCTTCCCGCCGGTCGTCGAGGACCTGGCGCTGGTCCCGACGGGCCCGCGGGTCCGACGAGGCTGTAGAGCCGTCGTCGGTGTTGTTCCGGCGGGGCGGCGTCTTCTGCTTCCGCGGCGGGGAGTGCGCGCTTGTCGCACCCCCGGCGGTCTTGTCGCCGTCGGCCTTCGTCTTCTCAGCTTGCCGCGCCCGCGAGGCCGCCGGCTGCTGTGGAGAATCGTTGTTGGCGAAGGCTATCAGGCTCTGGATGGTGGCCCTCCAGTCTTCGGCCTTGTCTGCCGCTGGAGGGAAGTCGAGGAGCAGTTGTGCCCTTGCGAGCGCTTCTGCTGGAGTGGAGGGGAACGCGGGCGAGCGGTGCGAGGAGCGAGATACGCTCGGACTTCTAACGACGTTAGAAGGAGCGGGGTCCCGCGCCGGCGCCTTCGCTTTGCTTGTGCCCGGACGGGGGTCCGGGGCGTCCCGCGAGCCTCCGGTTTGGCCTTGCCCCAGCAAGCGGATACCACCTCCCGTGGTATGGCGCTGCTGGGTCGTCGTGTGCTGAGATGGACGCGGCGCGTCCACGGAGACCGAGGTTCGGTCGTCCGTCCTGTTCTTGAATCTGGTGGCACCGTGAGTGTCCTCGCCGGCGACCACCCTTCCGACGGCATCTCCCCCGCCCACCGTTGGCTCTGGTGGCGGCGGGTGAGACGCAGACGGGCCTCCGACCTCCGAAGCCTTCTTCTTCGGGGCCATGGAGCTGTTGCTGATGAAGTTGACGAATTCGGCGAGGTTGATGAAGAATGCGCCCGCGTGGTCGCCGGATCAGGTCCGCACAACCTCGACGCCCCCTACCTGGCGCGCCAAAGATGTCGGGGGAAACTGTCCGCCACGAACACCTATGGGACCGGAGCCCCTTTGTCTGTGCGGTACGAGGGCGGAGGGAGCACGAAGAGCAGATCGTAGCGAGCACGCGGGCAGTTTTACCCAGGTTCGGGCCGCGGTAGACGCGTAAAACCCTACTCCTGCTTAGTCGTGTATTGAGTTGGAGAGCTCGGGAGCTTGAAGAAGCAGCTACACCAAGCGTATGAGTGATCTAGGTTACGAGCTTCCGAACCCCTTCTACGTTGTGCATGGGCCTCCTTTTATAGTGCAAGGGGTCACCGACAGGTGTCAACGCAGGAGAAAGGGGTAAAAACGTAAAAGTGGTGGTAGTTGTAACAGTGCGGGAACAGTGAAGCTACAGTGCAAAACAGTGGTCTACACCTACTTTGACAGTGGGGGACAAGGGCATTTAATGCCCGTCGCCGTCGACCCCAAAAGCACCTGCCATTGCTTCTCCGTCCGCCACGGCGATGGATCCACCACCGTGGAGTGCCACCGTGTCCCCCAGGCTGCACAGCCATCCGCCACGCGTCCCTGGTTAAGCCCCAGGGCGACGCGTGGGCCGATGAGCTGGAGCGTGGGCACACAGCGCAATCCTCCCGGCAAGCACCTTGCCGGGGCCTTGATCTTGCCGGGCCCGGGAGCTTGCCGCTCCCCGGACCCTCGCCGGGACGCATATAGCGCCGGGGCGTGTTTTCTATGACATAATCTTCTAGTCTTCCTGGCAAGCTCTTCTTGCCAGGGCCTTGTGCTTAGTGAGGTGAACTTGAGCCTGGTACGGCCTTCCCGGCAAGCTCCACTTGCCGGGGTCTCGATCTTCTGTCTTGTATACTTTGTTTTTGAATGGTTTTGATAAGGGACAAGAAGGTCTCCGACGAGCGCGTGGTAAACCCTGCCGCGGGAAGCTGCAAATGCCCGTGCACAAGTTGGGGTACTGAGGTACCCCTACCTTAGTACACCGACAAGCCGGCACATCCCTTTAGTGTTCAGGCCCTGGGCGCCCCACCCATGTATGGATACAATAGGGTGTTAGGCCAACTCTCGCAAGGAAACGGTGAGCAAAAAAAATACAAAAATCAACCTAGATTCTGAATTGACCCAGACTCTCAAAGCAAGTGAGAACAAGCTCCGATTTCGTCGTGTTCACAGTCGTTGGAAAGCTATTGGGGAATTGAGCATATAGGACTTCTAGTTTTTGCGATCTGGAGGATTTTACATACGTGCACACACAGGATCACATGCGCGGAAAATATCGAGCCCAAAAAGGGTCATCTGGGCCCTCAAAAAGGGCCTGCAGGATTGGAAAAAACGGAAGTTATTGCAATTACAGCTCAAATTTCGATGAGCCGGCACATCCCTTTGGTGTTCAGGACCCGGGCGCCCCACCTATGTATAAATACAATAGGGTCTTAGGTTAACTCTCGCAAAGAAACGGTGATAAAAGAAAATACTAAAATGAACATAGAGTCTGAATTGATGGAGACTCTCAAAGCAAGTGAGAACAAGCTCCGATTTCATCGTTTTCATAGGCGTTGGAAAGCTATTGGGGAGTTAAGCTGATAGGACTTCTAGATTTTGTGATTTGGAGGATTTTACATACGTGCACACGTAGGATCACGTGTGCCGAAAATATTGAGCCCAAAAAGGGTCGTCTGGGCCCTCAATAATGGCCTCCAGGATTGGAAAAACGAAAGTTATCACAATTACAGCCCAAATTACGATGAGCCGGCACATCCCTTTAGTGTTCAGGCCCTGGGCGCCCCACCCATGTATGGATACAATAGGGTGTTAGGCCAACTCTCGCAAGGAAACGGTGAGCAAAGAAAATACAAAAATCAACCTAGATTCCGAATTGTCCCAGACTCTCAAAGCAAGTGAGAACAAGCTCCGATTTCGTCGTGTTCACAGGCGTTGGAAAGCTATTGGGGAATTGAGCTTATAGGACTTCTAGTTTTTGTGATCTGGAGGATTTTACATACGTGCACACACAGGATCACATGCGCGGAAAATATCGAGCCCAAAAAGGGCCATCTGGGCCCTCAAAAAGGGCCTGCATGATTGGAAAAAACGAAAGTTATTGCAATTACAGCTCAAATTTCGATGAGCCGGCACATCCCTTTGGTGTTCAGGACCCGGGCGCCCCACCTATGTATGGATACAATAGGGTCTTAGGTCAACTCTCGCAAAGAAACGGTGATAAAAGAAAATACTAAAATCAACATAGAGCCTGAATTGATCGAGACTCTCAAAGCAAGTGAGAACAAGCTCCGATTTCATCGTTTTCATAGGCGTTGGAAAGCTATTGGGGAGTTAAGCTGATAGGACTTCTAGTTTTTGTGATTTGGAGGATTTTACATACATGCACACGTAGGATCACGTGTGCCGAAAATATTGAGCCCAAAAAGGGTCGTCTGGGCCCTCAATAATGGCCTGCAGGATTGGAAAAACGAAAGTTATCACAATTACAGCCCAAATTTCGATGAGCCGGCACATCCCTTTAGTGTTCAGGCCCTGGGCGCCCCACCCATGTATGGATACAATAGGGTGTTAGGCCAACTCTCGCAAGGAAACGGTGAGCAAAGAAAATACAAAAATCAACCTAGATTCCGAATTGACCGAGACTCTCAAAGCAAGTGAGAACAAGCTCCGATTTCGTCGAGTTCACAGGCGTTGGAAAGCTATTGGGGAATTGAGCTTATAGGACTTCTAGTTTTTGCGATCTGGAGGATTTAACATACGTGCACACACAGGATCACATGCGCGGAAAATATCGAGCCCAAAAAGGGCCATCTGGGCCCTCAAAAAGGGCCTGTAGGATTGGAAAAAACGAAAGTTATTGCAATTACAGCTCAAATTTCGATGAGCCGACACATCCCTTTGGTGTTCAGGACCCGGGAGCCCCACCCATGTATGGATACAATAGGGTCTTAGGTCAACTCTCGCAAAGAAACGGTGATAAAAGAAAATACTAAAATCAACATAGAGCCTGAATTGATCGAGACTCTCAAAGCAAGTGAGAACAAGCTCCGATTTCATCGTTTTCATAGGCGTTGGAAAGCTATTGGGGAGTTAAGCTGATAGGACTTCTAGTTTTTGTGATTTGGAGGATTTTACATACGTGCACATGTAGGATCACGTGTGCCGAAAATATCGAGCCCAAGAAGGGTCGTCTGGGCCCTCAAAAATGGCCTGCAGGATTGGAAAAACGAAAGTTAACACAATTACATCCCAAATTTCGATGAGCCGGCACATCCCTTTAGTGTTCAGGCCCTGGGCGCCCCACCCATGTATGGATACAATAGGGTGTTAGGCCAACTCTCGCAAGGAAACGGTGAGCAAAGAAAATACAAAAATCAACCTAGATTCTGAATTGACCCAGACTCTCAAAGCAAGTGAGAACAAGCTCCGATTTCGTCGTGTTCACAGGCGTTGGAAAGCTATTGGGGAATTGAGCATATAGGACTTCTAGTTTTTGCGATCTGGAGGATTTTACATACGTGCACACATAGGATCACATGCGCGGAAAATATCGAGCCCAAAAAGGGCCATCTGGGCCCTCAAAAAGGGCCTGCAGGATTGGAAAAAACGGAAGTTATTGCAATTACACCTCAAATTTCGATGAGCCGGCACATCCCTTTGGTGTTCAGGACCCGGGCGCCCCACCTATGTATGGATACAATAGGGTCTTAGGTTAACTCTCGCAAAGAAACGGTGATAAAAGAAAATACTAAAATCAACATAGAGTCTGAATTGATGGAGACTCTCAAAGCAAGTGAGAACAAGCTCCGATTTCATCGTTTTCATAGGCGTTGGAAAGCTATTGGGGAGTTAAGCTGATAGGACTTCTAGTTTTTGTGATTTGGAGGATTTTACATACGTGCACACGTAGGATCACGTGTGCCGAAAATATTGAGCCCAAAAAGGGTCGTCTGGGCCCTCAATAATGGCCTGCAGGATTGGAAAAACGAAAGTTATCACAATTACAACCCAAATTTCGATGAGCCGGCACATCCCTTTAGTGTTCAGGCCCTGGGCGCCCCACCCATGTATGGATACAATAGGGTGTTAGGCCAACTCTCGCAAGGAAACAGTGAGCAAAGAAAATACAAAAATCAACCTAGATTCCGAATTGACCGAGACTCTCAAAGCAAGTGAGAACAAGCTCCGATTTCGTCGTGTTCACAGGCGTTGGAAAGCTATTGGGGAATTGAGCTTATAGGACTTCTAGTTTTTGTGATCTGGAGGATTTAACATACGTGCACACACAGGATCACATGCGCGGAAAATATCGAGCCCAAAAAGGGCCATCTGGGCCCTCAAAAAGGGCCTGCAGGATTGGAAAAAACGAAAGTTATTGCAATTACAGCTCAAATTTCGATGAGCCGACACATCCCTTGGGTGTTCAGGACCCGGGCGCCCCACCCATGTATGGATACAATAGGGTCTTAGGTCAACTCTCGCAAAGAAACAGTGATAAAAGAAAATACAAAAATCAACATAGAGCCTGAATTGATCGAGACTCTCAAAGCAAGTGAGAACAAGCTCCGATTTCATCGTTTTCATAGGCGTTGGAAAGCTATTGGGGAATTAAGCTGATAGGACTTCTAGTTTTTGTGATTTGGAGGATTTTACATAGGTGCACAATTAGGATCACGTGTGCCGAAAATATCGAGCCCAAGAAGGGTCGTCTGGGCCCTCAAAAATGGCCTGCAGGATTGGAAAAACGAAAGTTATCACAATTACAGCCCAAATTTCGATGAGCCGGCACATCCCTTTAGTGTTCAAGCCCTGGGTGCCCCACCCATGTATGGATACAATAGGGTGTTAGGCCAACTCTCGCAAGGAAACGGTGAGCAAAGAAAATACAAAAATCAACCTAGATTCTGAATTGACCCAGACTCTCAAAGCAAGTGAGAACAAGCTCCGATTTCGTCGTGTTCACAGGCGTTGGAAAGCTATTGGGGAATTGAGCTTATAGGACTTCTAGTTTTTGCGATCTGGAGGATTTTACATACGTGCACACACAGGATCACATGCGCGGAAAATATCAAGCCCAAAAAGGGCCATCTGGGCCCTCAAAAAGGGCCTGCAGGATTGGAAAAAACGGAAGTTATTGCAATTACAGCTCAAATTTCGATGAGCCGGCACATCCCTTTGGTGTTCAGGACCCGGGCGCCCCACCTATGTATAAATACAATAGGGTCTTAGGTTAACTCTCGCAAAGAAACGGTGATAAAAGAAAATACTAAAATGAACATAGAGTCTGAATTGATGGAGACTCTCAAAGCAAGTGAGAACAAGCTCCGATTTCATCGTTTTCATAGGCGTTGGAAAGCTATTGGGGAGTTAAGCTGATAGGACTTCTAGATTTTGTGATTTGGAGGATTTTACATACGTGCACACGTAGGATCACGTGTGCCGAAAATATTGAGCCCAAAAAGGGTCGTCTGGGCCCTCAATAATGGCCTGCAGGATTGGAAAAACGAAAGTTATCACAATTACAGCCCAAATTACGATGAGCCGGCACATCCCTTTAGTGTTCAGGCCCTGGGCGCCCCACCCATGTATGGATACAATAGGGTGTTAGGCCAACTCTCGCAAGGAAACGGTGAGCAAAGAAAATACAAAAATCAACCTATATTCCGAATTGTCCCAGACTCTCAAAGCAAGTGAGAACAAGCTCCGATTTCGTCGTGTTCACAGGCGTTGGAAAGCTATTGGGGAATTGAGCTTATAGGACTTCTAGTTTTTGTGATCTGGAGGATTTTACATACGTGCACACACAGGATCACATGCGCGGAAAATATCGAGCCCAAAAAGGGCCATCTGGGCCCTCAAAAAGGGCCTGCATGATTGGAAAAAACGAAAGTTATTGCAATTACAGCTCAAATTTCGATGAGCCGGCACATCCCTTTGGTGTTCAGGACCCGGGCGCCCCACCTATGTATGGATACAATAGGGTCTTAGGTCAACTCTCGCAAAGAAACGGTGATAAAAGAAAATACTAAAATCAACATAGAGCCTGAATTGATCGAGACTCTCAAAGCAAGTGAGAACAAGCTCCGATTTCATCGTTTTCATAGGCGTTGGAAAGCTATTGGGGAGTTAAGCTGATAGGACTTCTAGTTTTTGTGATTTGGAGGATTTTACATACATGCACACGTAGGATCACGTGTGCCGAAAATATTGAGCCCAAAAAGGGTCGTCTGGGCCCTCAATAATGGCCTGCAGGATTGGAAAAACGAAAGTTATCACAATTACAGCCCAAATTTCGATGAGCCGGCACATCCCTTTAGTGTTCAGGCCCTGGGCGCCCCACCCATGTATGGATACAATAGGGTGTTAGGCCAACTCTCGCAAGGAAACGGTGAGCAAAGAAAATACAAAAATCAACCTAGATTCCGAATTGACCAAGACTCTCAAAGCAAGTGAGAACAAGCTCCGATTTCGTCGTGTTCACAGGCGTTGGAAAGCTATTGGGGAATTGAGCTGATAGGACTTCTAGTTTTTGCGATCAGGAGGATTTTACATACGTGCACACACAGGATCACATGCGCGGAAAATATCGAGCCCAAAAAGGGCCATCTGGGCCCTCAAAAAGGGCCTGCAGGATTGGAAAAAACGAAAGTTATTGCAATTACAGCTCAAATTTCGATGAGCCGGCACATCCCTTTGGTGTTCAGGACCCGGGCGCCCCACCTATGTATGGATACAATAGGTCTTAGGTCAACTCTCGCAAAGAAACGGTGATAAAAGAAAATACTAAAATCAACATAGAGCCTGAATTGATCGAGACTCTCAAAGCAAGTGAGAACAAGCTCCGATTTCATCGTTTTCATAGGCGTTGGAAAGCTATTGGGGAGTTAAGCTGATAGGACTTCTAGTTTTTGTGATTTGGAGGAATTTACATACGTGCACACGTAGGATCACGTGTGCCGAAAATATTGAGCCCAAAAATGGTCGTCTGGGCCCTCAATAATGGCCTGCAGGATTGGAAAAACGAAAGTTATCACAATTACAGCCCAAATTTTGATGAGCCGGCACATCCCTTTAGTGTTCAGGCCCTGGGCGCCCCACCCATGTATGGATACAATAGGGTGTTAGGCCAACTCTCGCAAGGAAACGGTCAGCAAAGAAAATACAAAAATCAACCTAGATTCCGAATTGACCAAGACTCTCAAAGCAAGTGAGAACAAGCTCCGATTTCGTCGTGCTCACAGGCGTTGGAAAGCTATTGGGGAATTGAGCTTATAGGACTTCTAGTTTTTGTGATCTGGAGGATTTTACAAACGTGCACACACAGGATCACATGCGCGGAAAATATCGAGCCCAAAAAGGGCCATCTGGGCCCTCAAAAAGGGCCTGCAGGATTGGAAAAAACGAAAGTTATTGCAATTACAGCTCAAATTTCGATGAGCCGGCACATCCCTTTGGTGTTCAGGACCCGGGCGCCCCACCCATGTATGGATACAATAGGGTCTTAGGTCAACTCTCGCAAAGAAACGGTGATAAAAGAAAATACAAAAATCAACATAGAGCCTGAATTGATCGAGACTCTCAAAGCAAGTGAGAACAAGCTCCGATTTCATCGTTTTCATAGGCGTTGGAAAGCTATTGGGGAATTAAGCTGATAGGACTTCTAGTTTTTGTAATTTGGAGGATTTTACATACGTGCACACGTAGGATCACGTGTGCCGAAAATATAGAGCCCAAGAAGGGTCGTCTGGGCCCTCAATAATGGCCTGCAGGATTGGAAAAACGAAAGTTATCACAATTACAGCCCAAATTTCGATGAGCCGTCACATCCCTTTAGTGTTCAGGCCCTGGGCGCCCCACCCATGTATGGATACAATAGGGTGTTAGGCCAACTCTCGCAAGGAAACGGTGAGCAAAGAAAATACAAAAATCAACCTAGATTCCGAATTGACCCAGACTCTCAAAGCAAGTGAGAACAAGCTCCGATTTCGTTGTGTTCACAGGCGTTGGAAAGCTATTGGGGAATTGAGCTTATAGGACTTCTAGTTTTTGCGATCTGGAGGATTTTACATACGTGCACACACAGGATCACATGCGCGGAAAATATCGAGCCCAAAAAGGGCCATCTGGGCCCTCTAAAAGGGCCTGCAGGATTGGAAAAAACGAAAGTTATTGCAATTACAGCTCAAATTTCGATGAGCCGGCACATCCCTTTGGTGTTCAGGACCCGGGCGCCCCACCCATGTATGGATACAATAGGGTCTTAGGTCAACTCTCGCAAAGAAACAGTGATAAAAGAAAATACAAAAATCAACATAGAGCCTGAATTGATCGAGACTCTCAAAGCAAGTGAGAACAAGCTCCGATTTCATCGTTTTCATAGGCGTTGGAAAGCTATTGGGGAATTAAGCTGATACGACTTCTAGTTTTTGTGATTTGGAGGATTTTACATACGTGCACACGTAGGATCACGTGTGCCGAAAATAGTGAGCCCAAGAAGGGTCGTCTGGGCCCTCAATAATGGCCTGCAGGATTGGAAAAACGAAAGTTATCACAATTACATCCCAAATTTCGATGAGCCGGCACATCCCTTTGGTGTTCAGGCGCTGGGCGCCCCACCCATGTATGGATACAATAGGGTGTTAGGCCAACTCTCGCAAGGAAACGGTGAGCAAAGAAAATACAAAAATCAACCTAGATTCCGAATTGACCGAGACTCTCAAAGCAAGTGAGAACAAGCTCCGATTTCATCGTGTTCATAGGCATTGGAAAGCTATTGGGGAATTGAGCTGATAGGACTTCTAGTTTTTGTGATCTGGAGGATTTTACATACGTGCACACACACGATCACATGCGCGGAAAATATCGAGCCCAAAAAGGGCCATCTGGGCCCTCAAAAAGGGCCTGCAGGATTGGAAAAAACGAAAGTTATTGCAATTACAGCTCAAATTTCGATGAGCCGGCACATCCCTTTGGTGTTCAGGACCCGGGCGCCCAACCCATGTATGGATACAATAGGGTCTTAGGTCAACTCTCGCAAAGAAACGGTGATAAAAGAAAATACAAAAATCAACATAGAGCCTGAATTGATCGAGGCTCTCAAAGCAAGTGAGAACAAGCTCCGATTTCATCGTTTTCATAGGCGTTGGAAAGCTATTGGGGAATTAAGCTGATAGGACTTCTAGTTTTTGTGATTTGGAGGATTTTACATGCGTGCACACGTAGGATCACGTGTGCCGAAAATATTGAGCCCAAGAAGGGTCGTCTGGGCCCTCAAAAATGGCCTGCAGGATTGGAAAAACGAAAGTTATCACAATTACAGCCCAAATTTCGATGAGCCGGCACATCCCTTTGGTGTTCAGGCCCTGGGCGCCCCACCCATGTATGGATACAATAGGGTGTTAGGCCAACTCTCGCAAGGAAATGGTGAGGAAAGAAAATACAAAAATCAACCTAGATTCTGAATTGACCGAGACTCTCAAAGCAAGTGAGAACAAGCTCCGATTTCGTCGTGTTCATAGGCGTTGGAAAGCTATTGGGGAATTGAGCTGATAGGACTTCTAGTTTTTGCGATCTGGAGGATTTTACATACGTGCACACACAGGATCACATGCGCGGAAAATATCGAGCCCAAAAAGGGCCATCTGGGCCCTCAAAAAGGGCCATCTGGGCCCTCAAAAAGGGCCTGCAGGATTGGAAAAAATGAAAGTTATTGCAATTACAGCTCAAATTTCGATGAGCCGGCACATCCCTTTGGTGTTCAGGACCCGGGCGCCCCACCCATGTATGGATACAATAGGGTCTTAGGTCAACTCTCGCAAAGAAACGATGATAAAAGAAAATACAAAAATCAACATAGAGCCTGAATTGATCGAGACTCTCAAAGCAAGTGAGAACAAGCTCCGATTTCATCGTTTTCATATGCGTTGGAAAGCTATTGGGGAATTAAGCTGATAGGACTTCTAGTTTTTGTGATTTGGAGGATTTTACATACGTGCACACGTAGGATCACGTGTGCCGAAAATATTGAGCCCAAGAAGGGTCGTCTGGGCCCTCAAAAATGGCCTGCAGGATTGGAAAAACGAAAGTTATCACAATTACTGCCCAAATTTCGATGAGCCGGCACATCCCTTTGGTGTTCAGGCCCTGGGCGCCCCACCCATGTATGGATACAATAGGGTGTTAGGCCAACTCTCGCAAGGAAATGGTGAGCAAAGAAAATACAAAAATCAACCTAGATTCTGAATTGACCGAGACTCTCAAAGCAAGTGAGAACAAGCTCCGATTTCGTCGTGTTCATAGGCGTTGGAAAGCTATTGGGTAATTGAGCTGATAGGACTTCTAGTTTTTGCGATCTGGAGGATTTTACATACGTGCACACACAGGATCACATGCGCGGAAAATATCGAGCCCAAAAAGGGCCATCTGGGCCCTCAAAAAGGGCCATCTAGGCCCTCAAAAAGGGCCTGCAGGATTGGAAAAAATGAAAGTTATTGCAATTACAGCTCAAATTTCGATGAGCCGGCACATCCCTTTGGTGTTCAGGACCCGGGCGCCCCACCCATGTATGGATACAATAGGGTCTTAGGTCAACTCTCGCAAAGAAACGATGATAAAAGAAAATACAAAAATCAACATAGAGCCTGAATTGATCGAGACTCTCAAAGCAAGTGAGAACAAGCTCCGATTTCATCGTTTTCATATGCGTTGGAAAGCTATTGGGGAATTAAGCTGATAGGACTTCTAGTTTTTGTGATTTGGAGGATTTTACATACGTGCACACGTAGGATCACGTGTGCCGAAAATATTGAGCCCAAGAAGGGTCGTCTGGGCCCTCAAAAATGGCCTGCAGGATTGGAAAAACGAAAGTTATCACAATTACTGCCCAAATTTCGATGAGCCGGCACATCCCTTTGGTGTTCAGGCCCTGGGTGCCCCACCCATGTATGGATACAATAGGGTGTTAGGCCAACTCTCGCAAGGAAATGGTGAGCAAAGAAAATACAAAAATCAACCTAGATTCCGAATTGACCGAGACTCTCAAAGCAAGTGAGAACAAGCTCCGATTTCGTCGTGTTCATAGGCGTTGGAAAGCTATTGGGGAATTGAGCTGATAGGTCTTCTAGTTTTTGCGATCTGGAGGATTTTACATACGTGCACACACAGGATCACATGCGCGGAAAATATCGAGCCCAAAAAGGGCCATCTGGGCCCTCAAAAAGGGCCTGCAGGATTGGAAAAAACGAAAGTTATTGCAATTACAGCTCAAATTTCGATGAGCCGGCACATCCCTTTGGTGTTCAGGACCC
>LR738716.1:314372500-314399669 GCA_902687465.1 Secale cereale
CCGAGGTCAACGCCTCGAACGACCAGGCTGGGCGCTCGACCAGCTCCCAGCGACCGAGCCGGGCGCTCGTCAGGGCCGCGGCGGGACCAGTTCGACGCACAGCCAGCCGGGCCCCTCCCCGGCCCGTACGCCGCGCCGGGCCGTCGCCCTGGGGGGACCGCATCGCCGCCGCTGGTGGGCCGCCTCCCCATCTGGCCCGCTACCTCCCTCGCCCGCCTTCGCGCGATCGCCGCCTCTCCGCCACTTCTCCCGCCGCCGGCTGGGCTCGCGGGCAGGCCGGGCCGCGTCCCCGCCCCTCCGCCGGGCCTCCGCTCCGGGCCGGCCGCACCACTCGCCGCCTCCCCGGCCCAGGCGCCGCCGCAGCCCAGATCCCCCTCCGAGCACTGTTCCTACCGGGCCGCCGCACTGTAGCTCCGGGCCCGTTACTGTTCACCCGCCAGATCTGACCCTGAGGTTGACCTAGATCTCTGTTTTCTCTGTTCTGATATGCCTACTTTGACCATGCATAACTTTTACTGTGGTGCTCCGTTTTGTGCGTGTAATATGTCCAGATGTTCGTGGAGTTGTCCTCTACGTTTTACCTGTTGTAGTCATGCATGTTAGAGGTCATCTAGGGGCATGTTTTGCTGTTACAAGAGTGCATGATGATATAAACTGCTGTTATGTGTTATTTTTGTGCCACCTTTGACATGTGATATCTTTTAGCTCGTTTGTCCAAACGATGCAAATGACATGTCCACGTGTTCGTCTTGTCACGAACTACGTGTTGCTTGTGATAGGTTGCATGGTAGATGTATTGTTTCCTTGTTATCATCATTGCAAGATGCCATGTTCGCATGTTGTGTTTTTACTTGTTATGAAATGCCATGTTGTTGAGCTCGTTGTAATCGGTGTGTTCACCACATTGATGCTTGCTTGTGTGTTTCGGGATCACCGTCATATGTATTTTGATGAGGTGCTTACCCTTTGCCATGTTTAGATTCGAGGTGACTTAAACATGCTCTTTTGTGTGCTATGATGATGTTGCTGTTTTAGGACTTAGTGAAATTTCACTAAGTCTGAAATCTGTAACGTTCCGATGCCATGTTCGTGTGATGTTGTAGGACAAAGCATGATAGTTTTGGGGTGGATTTTGATTGTTCCATGAAGTATATATTGTTGTCTTTCCATCCATGTCCTCACATGTCCATTTGAGTGGCTGTAGCATGCTTATCTTTTGCTCCAAACTTTCAATAAAATTCTGCTGCCAGAATTTTATTTCAAAGTTCAATATGTCCAAGATCATTGCTAGTGATCCGTGACTCCGTTGGGGGTGCACTTTGGACCTAGTTGCTGTACATTATATCTAGTTTATGTTCAAGTCCTTTGCCATGCCTTTTGGGTGCTGTAGATTATTTATTTTGAGCTCCCAAGATGCTATGTTGCTGTAATTTGCAGTTTTCGCTCAAATCTTGTTTCGGGCATAACTTTTAGCCCGTAACTCCGATTTCAGCGATTCTTATATCAAACTTGGGTGATTTTCTGTGTAGATTAATAATATCAGGTTGTTATCTTGTTTTGAGGTGTTTTGCTTGAGTGATGTTTTACGTGCTCCTTGTGCATCTTTAGTGCATCCATCATGCATACATGTTTTTCGAGTGAGCATTGCATCGTGTTGATTGGTGCTTGGTGTGTTTGTCTTGTTTAGAGCCGGAAGTTGAGCACGAGTTTTCCAACGAGGTTGAGCACGAGGTTTCCAACGAGTTTGAGCAAGAGGACCCTTCTTTCGATCCGAACTTCTTCTCTTCAGGCAAGATGACCGAACCCCGATAACATTACTATCTTTGTCTATTGCTAGTAGTCTCGATCTATAGTTTTGCCTCGATGCCCATGTTCTTCTTGTCAGCCTCCTACTTGTAACCAATTGCCATGTTTAACCACCCTACCTATGCAAACCGTTGCTTGGCTAAGTACGCTTCGCTCAGCCCTTCTTATAGCGTTGCTAGTTGCAGGTGAAGTGAAGATGCTTGCTCCATGTTGAAGTTTGGTTGGGTTATATCACACTATATAAATGCTTAAACTGAAATCACATATATATTGGCAAGGGTGGAAGGCTAAGCCTTTTGCTTGGTGTTTTGTTCCACTCATGCCGTTAGGATCCGTATAAGCCGGTTTTATGTTCCTTGATTATGCGTTCCTAACACGGTTGGGGTGTATGGGACCCCCTCGATAAACCGCTATGTGCTAAGTCTTTTCCAGCAAATCCCAACATTGGTACTATTTGCCTAATAACAACTAAACATGCATAAGGGAGTAATTAACCCTCTTTCTTAATCAACAACCCCGGGCCAGTGCTCCACATGAGTGTTGGTCCGAAACGAGCAGACTGCGGGGCCACCTCAAGGAAACTCGAGGTTTGGTAAAAACCTGTAGGATGACTCATCCGGTCGTGTCCTGAGACCTAGATACGCGCGGCTACGATCAGGGTGACGACACGCCGGGAGGATTTGCTGGATTAGCCTTACCTTAGCTCGGTATATCTTGAGCACGGGATTCCGAGGATACTCGGGTCTTCCCACTTTGGAGTTGCGACTCCGCGGATCGTGGGCTTGTAATGGGTCAAGTTGGAACACCCCTGCAGGGTTTGAACTTTCGAAAGCCGTGCCCGCGGTTATGTGGCAGATGGGAGCTTGTTAATTCCGGTTGTAGATAACTTGACACAATGATGCTAATACACTACCAGCGTGTGTTCCGTGACTGTCAATTTCCGAATAGGGATTCGGGAGTTGAACACGGAGGGGTTATGCTTGTGAGCTTGTAGCTAGGATCACTTAGTGATCACTTCTCGCCGATGCCTTCTCTTCTCGCTCTCTCTTGCGTAAGTTAGTGCTAGATGCTGCTGCAGACTCTTTGTTGTTCCTTCACCTCTTTTCTTTCTTCAGCCTTTCCCTCACCTAAAGGCTTTGATAGTTCTGTTACCCGGGAACGGGATTGCTGAGTCCTCTGTGGCTCACAGTTACTTCACACACCAGATGCAGGTCCAGCCGTGAGTTATCCAGGTGATGGCACCGAGCTGGATTGGGAGTACGACGAGGAGCGTAGTCGTTACTACGTGCGCTACCCGGACGATCAGTAGTGGAGACTCTTACTAGGATCCGATCCGCCTGTGGTTGTTTATTTATCTGAGTTTGGTACTTTGACATTTGGTTTTGCCCTTAGAGGGTTGTAGTGATCTTATTGTATGATGTTTGAGACTTGTACTGTTATTCTGTGACGTGGCGATTGTAAGCCAACTATTTTTCAGTTTACTATCCCTCTTTTACATGAGTTGTGCAAAGATTACCAAACTTGAGATCATTCTAGGATGGACTTATGCCTTTAAGTCGTGCCTCGACACGTAGGAGGTATAATTCCATCCTGGGCATTACACCTCTCCCTCATAAAACTTGCTATCGGTCTAGTAACGTAGTCAATTGCTTAGGGGCAATTTCGCAACTCCTACCACCACTTTTCCACACTCGCTATCATTAACTTTATTGTTTCTTTATCTTAACAGCCCCTAGTTTATATTTGCGTGCTCTTTATATTCTTGCAAACCTATCCAACAAAAACTACAAAGTACTTTTAGTTTCATACTTGTTCTAGGTAAAGTAAACGTCAAGCGTGCGTAGAGTTGTATCGGTGGTCGATAGAACTTGAGGGAATATTTGTTCTTCCTTTAGCTCCTCGTTGGGTTCGACACTCTTACTTATCGAAAGAGGCTACAACTGATCCCCTACACTTGTGGGTTATCATTCCTGTAAGTGGGCAGAGGGATCAGTAGTGACTGTAACATATCAGGGTGATAATTACAAGTAAATTAAAGAACTAGAGAAACAAATCTCAAGATTAAATTTGTTCTCCAATGCATATGTGGTAAGCAAGCACCATTCCTCGAGTATCGTAAATAACTATGTGAGCATATGTTTAGTGTACCAAAATCTATATTAAAAAGGGTTGCAACTTTAGGGAGCTTACCAAGTACCATCAGATTCCATGATTTAAGTCATTCAACCAAGGTACACCTACAAAGCATAGTCAATAGAGCAACTTAAACACAACGCTATGTAACGTAAACATAAATGTACCTGACGTGCCCAAGTCATTTAGAAAATCATAAAATATTAAGTGAGCATATAAAACTCATCCTTTACGAGACAACAGTAGAACACATCTGTAAAAATTTAGCTGTTTATATAAGAGATAAATATGCGACAAGTAAACTTGTAGTTACAGTTTAAATAAGGCTCAAATCATCTTATGAGTTAAGATCACTTCTCATACAAGAGCACACAAGTTCAGTCTCACGTGGCTGCTAATTTGCTACTGATAAGAAACACTATATTTCGCGATGTATAGACGAATTCAGGTGGAAACCATGGTGCAGTGAAGGAGTGGCAGTAAGAGAAGCCAAGAAGCCCATAGGAAAGTAAAAGGGGGTGATAGACGGCCACCATCTCCTTTGCCTGGACAAAGAACTGAGTTGCGTTGCTAAGAAGAAGGTAGGTGATCTGGACATTTGCTGAAGTTGCTAAAATGAACATTACAGAGACTGCATGCATGTCTAACAGATCAAAATAAACAGCATCCATGGCAATTGGAGCATCCATAATTCAATTCAGTGATGAATCATTGTACACTACAAACTTAATATAATTTATCTTATTGGTGTTTTTTTGTACAACTGAATTAGAAGGTACACCTATGCATAATACATGAATTTCAGTGTTCCAAGTTAATGTTCTCATCTGATCCATTATAAAAAGACAAATTCGTGACAGCTCGCCCTCGAGGATTGAGGAACAAAGTCAAGGAAACTGCCTTATAAAACAGTACACCAAATTACATTAAGCTTCGTAGCAACATTGATTTCCATCATTGTTGAATGAATTAACAGGCGCCTCAGCTCGACCACATCCCACCCTTGCGTCAGATTCACCTCGGCTGATTCCCTCCTCCCTGCGCGCCTCCTCTCGCGCTGGATTGGGTCCCCTCGCTTGCCACTGGTGTCGGTGTACTAAAGTAGGGGTACCTTAGTATCCCGAACTTGTGCACGGGCAGTCGCAGCGTCCCGTGGCGGGGCTTGCCGCGCGTCCGCCAAGGCCCACTTTGTTTCCTTTAGATCCATTCAAGAACAAAGTATTCAAGTTAAAGAGACAAGGCCCCGGCAAGAGGAGCTTGCCGGGAAGGCCACCCCAGGCTCAGGACCACTTCTTTAGCACAAGACCCTGGCAAGAGGAGCTTGCCGGGAAGGCCAAACGTGGCATTTCATGAAACTTGCCGTGACGCACCGCGCGCCCCGGCAAGGCCTGGAGAGCGACAAGCTCACGGGCGCGGCAAGATGGCGGCCGCGACAAGGTGCTTGCCGCGGCAGACTTCCACTAGGTACCCGCGCTCCAGCGCATCCGCCCACGCGTCGCCCTGGGGCCCTTCCAGGCGCACGTGGCGGAAGGCTGTGCAGCCTGGGGTACACGGTGGCAAGATGCGATGACGAGGCTACCATCGTGGCGGACGGAGACGCCCTGACGGACGCTTTTTGCACTGTTTAGGGCGACGGCGACGGGCATTTAATGCCTTTGTCCCCTGCCGTCAGAGTTAGGTATAGAGCACTATGCATACACTGTTCCAACTACCACCCATTTTACGTTTTTACCCTCATCTGCGTTGCCACCTGTCGGTGACTCCTTTGACCTATAAAAGGAGGCCCATGCGCAACGTAGAGGGGGTTTCGAGGCTAGATCACTCTCACGCTCGGTGTTGTTAGCGATAAGCACTGTAGCTCTTCTCGCTCCCAAGCCAAGAACACAATACAAACCAAGGCAGGAGTAGGGTTTTACGCCTCCGCGCGGCCCGAACCTGGGTAAACTGCTCGCGTGCTCGCCTCGATCCGCTCTTTGCGCATCCTCCGCCCCCCTTGCCGTACCGAAAAGGGGCTCCGGTCCCATAGGTGTTCGTGGGCGATCAGTTTCGCCGACATCTTTGGCGCGCCAGGTAGGGGGTGCGTCGAGGTTGTGTGAACCCGATCCGGTGTTCACGCGAGCGAAAACTTCATCAACTTCATCAACTTCATCGACTTCATCGACATGCCGCCGAAGAAGAAGGCTTCGAAGGTAGCAGGCCCGTCCGCGTCGATCCCGCCGCCACCAGAGCCAATGGTCGGTGGGGTAGACGCTGGCGGAAGGACGGACGCCGGCGAGGAAACTCACGGCGCTGCCAAGTCCAAAGTCAAGACGGACGACCGGGCGCATTCAAGGACCTCGGCATCCGTGCACGCACCGCGCCCCTCTCAGGAGGTGCCGGACCGGCAGCGACGTGGTACGCAAGGTACCATACGCTTGCTGGGACAAGGCCAAACTGGCGGTTCGCGGGACGCTCAAGGCCAACGTGCTGGCACGAGCAAGGCGCGGTCGCCGGGACGAGACCCTGCTCCTTCTAACGCAGTTAGAAGTCCGAGCATATCTCGCTCCTCGCACTGCTCGCCACCGCTCCCCGCCACTCCAGCAGAAGCTCTAGCTCGAGCTCAGCTGCTCCTCGACTTCCCTCCAGCGGCAGACAAGGCCGACGACTGGAGGGCTACTATCCAAAGCCTCATCGCCTTCGCCAAGAACGACACGCCGCAGCAACCGACGGCGTCGCGGCCGCGACAAGTTAGCCCGGCGCGGGCTGATGGAGACAAGACTGCAGGGGGTGCAACCACCGTGCATTCCCCGCCCCGAAAGCCAAAATCGCCAACCCGCCGGATCAACCTCGACGACGACTCCACAGCGTCATCGGATCCGCGGGCTCGCCGCGATCAGCGCCAGGTCCTTGACGACCGACGGCAAGAAGACGCTCGGACCCGTATCGAGCGTCGAAGAGAAGCGCGGCGGCAATCCGATCAGCGCGCTGGGCCCGCTGTCGACATACACGCGCCCGGAGAACCAGGCGACTTGCCGTACACGGCGGGTTGTCCTGCGTTCACTCGTGAGCTGCGGCAAGTCCAGTGGCCCAGCATGAAGAACTTCAAGCCCGACGTACCCGAGAAGTACGACGGCAAGACTCATCCGTCGGAGTTCCTCAACATTTACAGCATCGCGGTGCGGGCTGCTGGGGGACGAGACGAGAAGATACTCGCGAATTACTTCCCGCTAGTGCTCAAGCCAAACGTCAGATCTTGGCTCATGCACTTGCCGGAAAACTCAATTTCTTCTTGGGCCGACCTGTGCCATCAGTTTGTTGGCGCCTTCACGGGCGGCCACAAGCCCCATGGCCAGGAGAGTGATCTTCATATACTCGCCCAGAAGGAAGGAGAGCCCCTGCGAAAGTACATCCAAAGATTCAGCTGCGTCCAACACAACATCCCAGACGTCCACCCTGCCGCGGTTATCAGCGCGTTCCACCAGAACGTGCGTAACCGCAGGATGAGGGAGGAAATGGCGATGTGCAAGATCCGAGACGTCAGTGAGCTTTATGCCCTGGCCGACAAGTGCGCACGCGCTGAAGAGGGGAGGAGACTCCCCGGGGAGGATACTGGAGCAGGGGAAACAGATAGTGAGGATGCCGCCTCGGCGAGGAGGAACCAGCGGCGGAACAACAGGAAAAAGAAGAACAAAGAAGTACTGGTCGTCGAGCAGTCCGGCAAGGAGGCTGGCGCCAAGAAAGCTCAGGCCGGCAGCTCCGGCAAGAAGACTGCCACTGTAGCGGCCGCCGACAAGCAGGACGGCTCCGACAAGCAGTACTGCAAGATCCACCGCACCAAGGGCCACGACCTCCAGAACTGCAAAAGGGTCGAGTACCTCGTCGAGCAGCAAAAGCTGAGTACGAGCGACGCGACAAGGAGAAGGCCCAGGGAGGTGGTGGAGAGTCCGGCAAGAAGCGGCCGTTCAATGGCCGGGGAGGACGCCACGGCAAGGCCAAGCAACGGCAAGGAGATAGACCTCCCCACGGCCGCGACAAGGACGAAGACGAAGACGATGACGAAGACATGGACGACGGAGACAACAGCGAGCAGGAGTTCCAGAAGGCCACAGAAGTTCTGTGCGTCAATGGAGGTGCCTCTCTACATACTTCCCACCGCCAACTCAAACAATGGGTGCGGGAAGTTAATGCAGCAGAGCCACCCGTCGAGTCGCGCAAACTCCTGAAGTGGTCCAGCACGCCCATCGTCTTCGACGTTGAGGATCACCCTGACCGCACAACTGCGGTCGGGTGTTTGCCGATGTTGGTTTCACCAACCATCCGCAACCTCAAGGTCACCAAGATGCTGGTGGACGGCGGGGCCAGCCTGAACCTGATCTCCTCTGCTGTGGTCCGGAAACTACAGATCCCCGACAGCGAGCTTGAAGAAACCGGCACGTTCCAAGGGATCAACCCGGGAAGAAGCAAGCCGAAGGGGAAAATCACACTGCTAGTGACTTTTGGCGGAGAGCTGAACTTCAGGACTGAGAGGATCACCTTTGACGTTGCCGATATCCCATTGCCATACAATGGGATACTTGGCCGTCCAGCGCTCGCCAAGTTCATGGCAGCCTCCCATTATGCCTACAACATGCTCAAGATGCCAGGCCCGATAAGCGTCATCTCTGTCCCCGGCAACAAGAAGGACGCGCTTATCTGTGCAGACAAGATTTACCGGGACGCAGCAGCCGCAACAGATAGCAAGACACCTGCCGCTGAAGCTCTCGGGGGGAAGAACAAGACCAAGTCCGGCAAGAGCTCTGGGGCCCACTCCGGCAAACGCACCTCCTCGGAGTGCTGCGCTGCCGTCGAGGACGCACCATCGAGCTCCACCGGCAAGTGCAATAAGGCAATGGCAGATCCACCCACAACCAAGAAGGTGTCCACCAAGGAGGACGGCACTGGTGGTACTTTCACCATCAGCGCCACGCTCGACCCCAAATAGGAAAGCGCGCTCGTTGCTTTCCTGCGGGCGAATGTTGATGTGTTTGCATGGCAACCGTCTGACATCCCCGGTGTTCCCAGGAAAGTGACTGAGCACAAGCTTGCCGTTTGTCCTCACGCACGGCCCGTCAAGCAGAAGGTCAGAAAACAAGCTGTGGAGCGCCAAGAGTTTATCGCTGAAGAAATCAAGAAGCTGGAAGTGGCAGGTCTTGTCAGAGGTGTACTTCATCCCACGTGGTTGGCCAACCCTGTTGTCGTGCGCAAAGCGAATGGGAAGTGGAGGCTTTGTATAGACTTCACCGATGTGAATAAAGCTTGTCCCAAAGATCCATTTCCCTTGCCACGCATTGACCAGATTGTTGACTCCGTGGCTGGATGTGAGTTGCTTTTGTTTCTTGATGCCTATTCAGGATACCACCAGATATTTATGGCTGAAGAAGATGAAGAGAAGACCGCGTCCATTACTCCATGTGGCACTTACTGCTTCATACGCATGCCCTTTGGATTGAAGAATGCCTGTTCAACGTTTGCGAGGGTAGTCCACACTGCTTTTGAGCCACAGATACACAGGAATGTAGAAGCCTACATGGATGATATAGTGGTCAAGAGCAAGGGCAAGAATACTCTGATACAAGATCTAGATGAAACTTTTGCGAATCTGCGCAAGATACAACTCAAGCTTAACCCCGAGAAGTGCGTGTTCGGAGTCCCCTCCGGCAAGCTTCTCGGGTTCTTTGTGTCCCAGAGGGGGATTGAAGCCAATCCCGACAAGATTAAAGCCATCGAGCAGATTGAAGCTCCGAAGCGCGTCAAGGATGTACGAAGGCCTGCAGGTCGCGTAGCTGCTCTCGGCAGGTTCATTTCTAAGTCCGCAGAACGCGCCCTGCCGTTTTTCAAAATCTTGAAAAAGGCAGGTCCAATGAAATGGACTCCGGAAGCAGAGGCAGCGCTGCAGGATTTGAAAAGGTACCTGTCCTCCACTCCAATACTTGTCGCACCTAAGCCCCAAGAGAAGTTGCTGCTGTACTTAGCGGCAACCAATCAAGTGGTTAGTGCTGCGTTAGTAGCGGAAAGGGAGGCAGATGAAGAGCAAACAGCCCCGGCAAGCACATCCAGCGACAAGCAGGGGGCTTCCCCGACAAGCTCTGGCCCCGACAAGGATGGGTCTGCACAGATGCAAGAAGAGGTACAGAAGAAGATGGTGCAGCGCCCAGTTTATTTTGTCAGTTCCCTCTTGCAGGGGGCTATGTCAAGATACTCTGGGGTGCAGAAGCTACTTTTCGGTCTCCTCATGGCCTCGAGAAAGCTGCGCCATTACTTCCAAGCACATGAGATAACTGTGGTCACTCGCTTTCCACTGAAAAGGATATTGCAAATCCAGAAGCAACAGGCAGGATTGTCGAATGGGCACTGGAGCTGTCAAGCTTTGGTCTCAAATTTGAAAGTACTTCAACTATCCAGAGCAGAGCATTGGCAGAATTCATAGCAGAATGGACGCCAACGCCAGACGAAGAAATTCCAGAGACAAGCATCCCCGTCAAAGAAGCAACCAAAGAATGGATAATGTACTTTGATGGTGCCTTCTCGCTGCAAGGCGCCGGCGCTAGCGTGCTGCTTGTCGCACCCACCGGCGAGCACCTCAAGTACGTCGTCCAGATGCACTTTCCCAAGGAGCAAGCAACGAACACCACTGCAGAGTATGAAGGTCTGCTTGCCGGCCTCAGAATCGCAGCAGAGCTTGGGATCAAGAAGCTAATTGTGCGGGGTGATTCACAGTTGGTCGTCCGCCAAGTGAACAAGAGCTACCAGAGTCCGTTGATGGAAGCTTACGTCGACGAAGTGAGAAAGCTTGGAGAGCATTTTGAAGGCCTACAGATGGAGCATGTTCCAAGAGCTCAAAACGACATCGCAGATGGCCTGTCGAAATGTGCTCCACTAAAGCTGCCTGTGGAACCAGGGATCTTTGTGCTCAAGATAACTCAACCATCCGTAATGCCATCAACTGGACAAAGTAAGAAGAGAAAGTTGGTTTCCGGTGACTACTTGCCGGCAGAACTTCCTGAAGCCGCCGCCAAGGTCCCCAAGATCAATGATAAAGTTGCTGAGGAACAGTCTGCTCCTGCAGACCCTAGGGTTTGTACAGTTGAAGCAGGCGTTCCCGACAAGCTTTACCCCGGCAAGCTTGCCGGGGAGCGTCAAGCTCCGGCCGAGCCACAGGTTCTGGCCGTAGAAGCTGACGTTCCCGCAGCAGCACTAATGCCTTTTGTCCTTGTTGTTGAGCCTCAGGCTCCAGCATGGGCACAATAGATTGTCCGTTTCCTTCAAACAGGAGAACTTCCCGAAGAACCAGAAGAAGCAGAAAGAATAACCCGGCAGTCAAGTATGTATCATTTTGTCAGTGATGATCTATACAGAAGAAGACTCAACGGTGCCAAATTGAAGTGCATTCCCCGGGAAGATGGGCAAAAGCTGTTGGCAGAGATACATGGAGGCATATGTGGTCACCACATTGGCGCAAGAGCACTTGCCGGCAAGGTTTCTTTTGGCCAGAAGCCCTCCAGGATGCAACTGCACAAGTAACCAAGTGTGAAGCGTGCCAGTTCCATGCCAAGCAGATACATCAGCCAGCTCAAGCTCTCTAGACGATCCCTTTGTCCTGGCCATTTTCGGTCTGGGGGCTCGACATCCTCGGCCCCTTTCCCCGCGCAGCCGGGGGCTTTGAGTACTTGTACGTCGCCATTGAGAAGTTCACAAAGTGGCCGGAAGTGGAACCAGTGAGAAAGGTGACCGCACAGTCAGCAGTCAAGTTCTTCAGGTCGATTGTTTGCCGTTTCGGAATCCCTAACAGGATCATCACCGACAATGGCACACAATTCACAAGTCGCACCTTCATGCAATACGCCCAAGACCTTGGCGCCAAGGTCTGCTTCGCTTCTGTTGCTCACCCGAGGAGCAACGGTCAAGCTGAGGGCAAACGCTGAAGTGCTGCGCGGACTCAAGACGAGAACTTTTGACAGGCTGCGCAAGTGCGGAAGAAACTGGATCGAGGAGTTGCCGGCAGCTCTTTGGTCAATCAGGACGACACCGAATCGAGCCACCGGACAGACACCCTTTGCTCTTGTCTATGGAGCAGAGGCAGTTCTCCCCACGGAACTCGTATACGGGTCGCCTCGAGTGCCCGCTTACGATGAGCTCGAGCAAGAGCAGTTGCGGCGAGATGACGCACTGGTCCTTGAGGAGAACCGTCTCCAGGCTGCTGTACGAGCTGCTCGATACCAGCAAGCTTTGCGCCGCTACCATAGCCGCAAAGTTAAGGCCATGAGTCTCGAGGAAGGCGACCTTGTTCTTCGGCGTGTTCAGTCCGCCAAGAATTCCAACAAGTTGATGCCGAAGTGGGAAGGCCCTTATCGGGTGAGACAAGTCACAAGGCCCGGCGCTGTCCGCCTTGAGACCGAAGAGGGCTTACCGGTGAGCAACTCCTGGAACATTGAGCACCTTCGCAAGTTTTACCCATAAGGCACGGTTGCCGTGATCCGCTCCGGCAACCACTTTTTGTACAAGTCTTGCTGCTGTTGCATGTAAACCTTTGTACAAAGCCGGGCGCAGACCCCGTGCATCAGTAAAACTTATGTGCCTCGCACAACTTGTCGTTTTCATGCCTTTTCGTTTTTCTTGCATGTACTGTCTGACACATTGTGCAGCACGCACCCCCGGTAAGTAATAACGAGCCGCAAGGCTCCATATCTATGTTTCCTCCCTTTTTCTTTTCTCTCAAGCAGAAGAAGTTTTCCTCACGCACAAGTTTGCCGGGGGGGAAGGAGACATTGGTATGGACCAAGTGCCGTTCAAGAAAGCATTGCCTTTGCTGGGAAGCAAACGACACACAAAAGCTAAGTTGCCGAAATTTGAGCAATCAAATTTTTAAATTTTTGAGTTATCTTCCTTGAACGACCGCACTTTGTATGGAAAACCTGTGCGCGGAGGAACCAACTCGTGGCTAGCCGCGCCCTTACTTTGTTTCGAGCACGCTAAACGGCTTAAGTGTGCTGTGACAAGTGTCGCGCCCTTATTTCGTTTTCGAGTTCGCTCAACAGTTTAAGTGTGCTGCGACTAGTTGCGACGAGGTTTCTTGCCGGCAACGGCACCGCCGGCAGGCTGCTGAAGTTCCGTACTCAGCGCTCGCGGCAAAGGTGCCTTCGCCGGCAAGTTCCCTAAAAGCGTAGGGTAAAAGCATACAAGGCAAAGAAGTCAAGTAAAGGAAATAACATTGCATTAGCTACCCAAAATAGAGTTATATTACAAAGAAACTTGTCGCAGCACTAATAGATTTTTGTTCATAACACGGTTGACAACGACAAAGGAAGCGGAAAGAAAGATAAGCCTAATCTGCGCGGTCGCCCTCGACTCTCTTGATCTTGCCCACCTTGGCCACGATAGGTGCGACAAGGGCCTTGAGCGTCTCCTCGTCGGCGTCGGGCGGCAAGGTCCTGAGGACGTTGTTGAGGTTGAGTCCCGGATTGCGGAAGACTACTTTCACCAGCACCCTCTCCAAGATGCCCGTGCAGAGCCTGCGCGCCTCGTTCGCCAGGTGTGTGGGAATCCTTTCCCGGAGCTGCTGGAGGGCCGGCGCCACTCCCCTGAAGAACAAGCTTAGCTTGACGCTGTGGGGGAGATTCTCGTCGGTGGAGTACCCGAGGTGCTCCGTCCCCAGCCCCGCCAACTCCCTGTCAATATCGGCGGCGGCGGCGACAAGCCCCTCGGTCCAGTGCTCCACCATCAGCCTGAAGTTGTTTTGGGAGAGGGCGGCGCTGTCCAACAGTGCCCTCTCAGCCCTGAGATCCTCCTTCAGCTTCGTCTCCCGCTCTCTGGCGCCGTCAAGTGATGCGGTGAGGGTGGAAAGTTTCAACTCTAGATCGGCGATGGAGTCCTTGGCGACGGCAAGCTCCTTGCCCTTGTCGGAGAGACGGACCTGCAGCTCAGAGTGGCTGTGGGTGTCCTTCTCCCTCTCTGACGCAAGTGCAGCAACCTTCTCTTCGCTCGTCTTCAAGTGGACCTCTAGTTCCGCCACCCTCGCCTCCAAGTCTCTCTTGGCGGTCTCAGCAGCTGCAGCGGCGTCCCTCGCTTCCTGCAGAGATCCACCGAGAGACTGTTCGTGCGCGGCAAGGTCGTCCTCGTGGCTATCGAGGTCGACCTTCCGCTGCGTCAATTCACCTTCTCGCCGGGACAGCTCCTCGGCGGCGAGGCGTTGCTGCTCCTCTGCTTCGGCCTTCTCAAGAACAAACGCCTGATGCGCCTCGGCCAGCTGCTCCCGCTCCTCCGCCAAGGATCGGAGAGCCGCCTGGTTGGTGGCCCTGAGCTCTTCAGCGCGCTTTTCCAAGTCAGTGCCCGCCTTGGCAGCCAGAGCCTCTCGGGACTCCAACTTGGCCTGCCTGGCGCGGTACAGGGCCAGAAGCCTCCGCAGAAGCCGCTCCTCCTCGGGCTCGCTACTGCTGCTAGGCGCGTCGACGAACTTCAACCCAGCGGAGGCGAGGACTTCCCCGTCGAAGACCTCTCCCTCCGCGGGCGCCCTTGACGTGGACGCCCATGGGAGCTGGATGAAGACTCCATTGCCACCCTCCAGATAGGCACCGGGCTCAGCCGCGGCAGCAGAGGGGTCGGCAGCCGGCGTAGCATCTGACGCTCCTGCGGCCTCTGGGTCGTCAGTGCGACTGCCGGATTCCCCCTCAGCTGCCACGCCAGCAGCCTCGGCGGTCTCGTCGGCGGCAGACTCGTTAGCACCGGCCGCCCCTTCATCGGCTGCGACATCGCCAGTGTTACCGCGCGCGTCCTCCTCGACGGCGACCTCCGTCTCCATCGGCTCTGGAGCGGACGGATCTGACAGAAGAAAAGAATAAGAAAGAAGAACTGTCAAGCAAATATCCAAAAAGAAAAATTCAAGAGAAGAAAAGTCCAGGAGTTACCTGCGCGGGCCTCTTCTTCGATGGGGTTCCTTTCCGGGGAGTTCTCCCTCGGCGGCGTGGTGGTAGCCCCCGCCGGCTGAGGGCCGCTGGCGCCTTCCCTTGGCGGAGTGCCTTCCCTTGGCGGGGTACTCGCCCTTGGCGGAGTACTCGCCCTTGGCGGAGTATCCTCCCTCGCCGGGGAGCTCCTCCTTGGCGGAGCGGTCGAGACGTGCGGCTCGTCGGGAGCAATCTCTTGGCGCTCCTGAGGCTGCTGCTCTGCCTCTGCGCAAGTCAACGAACAAACAAAACATTTACAAGGATAAGAAGCCCACGCACGCCCGACAGGCGGAGAGTGGACAGAAGAATCACGCTGGGGGCTGCACTGGGGGCTGCTCTGCGGAGCAGCTGCCTGGTCCGACAAGCTTGTCGCAGGCGCATCCCCTGCTGCTGCGACGGGCTCGTCCTCAAGATCGACCACCGGGATCTTGGCCCTCTTCGCTGCCCTCTGGGCCAGGGTCCTGGAAGACAGACAAAATCAGAATCAGGCAAAGAAAATTCAAGACAAGAGCAACAAAAATCAAAGGAAACAAGAAGTTGCCAGTACTTACTCTTCCTCATCCTCGTCAGAACTGAGCACGGAGAAATCGAAGTCCGCCTCACGCATCCCGGTGCGAGGAGCTGGAGGAGTAGGCTCCCTCGGCCGCTTGGCGGGAGCAGGGACGGTGGTCTGAGATGACCCCACTCTAGTTGTCGCCGGGGGGCGAGGGGCGGCAGGAACGTTAGACCTAGCCCGGGAAGACCCACCTCCAGCCGCTGCTGAAGCGCGAGGCATTCCCTTGGCGGCCTTGCTCGCCGCGGTGGCATGTGTCGGGTGGCGCTGCGGCTGCTGGCCCGCCTGCCGCCCCGCCGCGTCAGCGGCCTTGCGAAGGCGCCTCCTCGTCTGAGCCGGAGGACTCGCCGGTGGCGGTGAACTACCCGAGGACGAAGAAGAGGAGTCGAGATTCAGCGACCCGCCTGAGTCTTCGGCAGGATCGCTTGATCCGACGCCCTGCTCGGCGGGCCCGCTCGACTCTGTGCCTTGCTCGACGGCCTCGCTTGTCCCAGCAGGTTGCCCGGCAAGCTTTGCCACTTTGAGGAACTCTTCCTCCTCGGCCATACTTACCGCCTCCGCTGCATCCGCCTCCTCCAAAGTATATCCAAATTCGCCCGCGGCCCTGGCTGCAGCTGTCTCCTCCAACCTGGTGGCGATATACGCCATCTCCTGGTCGGTGGTGTCGCGGGTGAGGCCTCTCTTCTCGTCAGACTTGACTGGCTGCTCCACCAAGTTATCGAAGAACGTTTGCACGGCTTCGTCAGAAGGCTCCCGCCAAGTGGGGTCAATCCCATGGGAGTCACACCACGGCTTCGCCGTGCGGATAGCGCTGAGCGACGAATTGTTGCATAGCAGAACTACGCCCCGCGGCAGCACAAACCACTCTGGATGGGCGGAGTCATACTTGAATAGCGCCCGGAGCATCCCGTTGAGTTCCATGACCGTGAAGTTGTAGTTGAGGCCCGGGCGCAGCCTCATAATGTCCGCCGCGTTATCAAACTCCCATGCAGCCCTCTTCCTCTCCTGCAAGGGAGCGATGCGGCGGCGAAGAAAATCTGCTCCGACAGCTCCTACGGTGAGCTTGGCTTGCCGGAGGCGAAGAATCCTAGTGGTGGCTATCTTCAGCTTGTCGTCCTCGGGGGCGAGATCACTCCAGTCATTGCCGCGCACTACTGCAACTTGGCGCCGGGAAGTGAACTGCTGTGGGTCGTCCTCCATGATCCAGCACCAGTTGGCCCTCCACTCATCCCACTTGCCGCGGAGCTCCCCCGTCAAGTAAGCCTCTTTCTTGTGAAGCCTAAAGATCCAAGAGATCCCGCCGGACAGAGGAGACCCAGACTCGACTCGAGGAATGAAGTAATAGCTCCGACGAAATTTTCACACAGATGTGTGAAAACGGTCATGGTCAAGACAACGTTTGGGGTGAAGTCAAGAAGATGAAACCCGTAGGTATTCATGATATCGTAGAAGAATTCGGAATATGGCGGGCAGAGTCCGCAATAGAAGAACAGAGCAAAAAAGGCATATCCGCCCGGGAACATGTCGCAGGCCACGGCGGGGAGTACCTTGGTGCGTGGATGCGCTTTGGTCTCCCTCGACCAGAAGAGATACAAGTTTTCCTTCAGCTCCTCCGCGCTCAGCTGTGGCGGAAAGACCGCCATCTTCTTCCGCATTGACGCTAGTCGCTGCGCCTTGGCAGTCTTCGCGGCCTTCGCCTTGTCGCTCTTCGGGGCCATGGCAGGGACGGCGAGGGAAGTCAACGGCGCTGGAGGTGCTGACGGCGGCGGACGGGGGCGGAGCGCTGCTCTCTTTCGATCTTCGGGAGGAGGGGAGCGGCGGGGGTTTCTGGAGGTTGAAGAAGCAACGGGCGAATGGAAAGAACTGCCCCTGCTTCCCCTGCTTTTAAGGGGGAGGAGGGGACGTTCCGCATTTTCCCCATTAAAGAAACAAGCCACGATCTCTCCCACGACGTCGCGATTGACGCGTGCCGTTAGGGAGGGGCGCGGTGGATACGGAGTTGGATACGGCGCGCCGTGGGCCGCGTGTGCCCGTGCACTGTTTTGGGCCTGGCCCAACAGCGCTCGGCACCGTGTGTGGCCCAGGCCCGAGGGCTCCTGTCAGTGTACTAAAGTAGGGGTACCTTAGTATCCCGAACTTGTGCACGGCAGTCGCAGCGTCCCGTGGCGGGGCTTGCCGCGCGTCCGCCAAGGCCCACTGTGTTTCCTTTAGAGCCATTCAAGAACAAAGTATTCAAGTTAAAGAGACAAGGCCCCGGTAGGAGGAGCTTGCCGGGAATGCCACCCTAGGCTCAGGACCACTTCTTTAGCACAAGACCCTGGCAAGAGGAGCTTCCCGGGAAGGCCAAACGTGGCATTTCATGAAACTTGCCGTGACGCGCCGCGCGCCCCGGCAAGGCCCGGAGAGCGACAAGCTCACGGGCGCGGCAAGATGGCGGCCGCGGCAAGGTGCTTGCCGCGGCAGACTTCCACTAGGTACCTGCGCTCCAGCGCATCCGCCCACGCGTCGCCCTGGGGCCCTTCCAGGTGCACGTGGCGGAAGGCTGTGCAGCCTGGGGTACACGATGGCAAGATGCGATGACGAGGCTACCGTCGTGGCGGACGGAGACGCCCTGACGGACGCTTTTTGCACTGTTTAGGGCGATGGCGACAGGCATTTAATGCCTTTGTCCCCTGCCGTCAGAGTTAGGTATAGAGCACTATGCATACACTGTTCCAACTACCACCCATTTTACGTTTTTACCCTCATCTGCGTTGCCACCTGTCGGTGACCCCTTTGACCTATAAAAGGAGGCCCATGCGCAACATAGAGGGGGTTCCGAGGCTAGATCACTCTTACGCTCGGTGTTGTTAGCGATAAGCACTGTAGCTCTTCTCGCTCCCGAGCCAAGAACACAATACAAACCAAGGCAGGAGTAGGGTTTTACGCCTCCACGCGGCCCAAACCTGGGTAAACTGCTCGCGTGCTGGCCTTGATCCGCTCTTTGCGCATCCTCCGCCCCCCTTGCCGTACCGAAAAGGGGCTCCGGTCCCATAGGTGTTCGTGGGCGATCAGTTTCCCCGACAACTGGCGCTCGATCCCCTGGCGCACCTAGATGGGGGCACATTTGACTGTTGGTTTAGGTCGTACGTCAGAAGAAGTCGATGGGGCGCACCCAACGCGCGGCGATGGGACCATCGTGCCTCAGAGGAAGAGGTCCCCGTCAGAGCAACACTGAGAAGGGAAGGATGCATCGATCTGGCGGCTGGCTTGGTGGATCCCATCTCAGTGACCGATGGCCTTCGCCTTCGCTAGCCGTCTCGCGACTCGCAGTTTGATCGATCGGCCTTTCTCGAGTGGGGGGATGTGGGCTATGCTGTCGTGGCCTGGCTGAACATGCCCCGTTTACCATAAGGCTTCGTTTTGGTCTCTGGAGCAGCTGCCCACGGGACGGCTGGGCCAAAATTCACACAGTGCGGGAGAGATTGCTTTCTACACGAGATCTGGTGGCCAGAACTCCCAGATGAATAAAACATATGATCATAAAGTCAAATCACTATGAGGGCAGGGATTTGGTGCGGTTATACTGCCCTTAATTCATTAACTAAATAAATTACACCATAAATATCAAAGAAACCGAATTACACATGGATAAGAAACATTTCTAATACAACCAAAAGTTACATCAAAATTCTTTGACATTATTACCTCTCACTTCTTTTGTATCATGAATTTTAGAAAATACCAAACTTGCACATGCTGCACTAACATAATAGGTATTTGAAAACCGCATGCCCTAATAGGTGAGAACCTAAGATCCTTGAACGTGTTGTTGTTGATGACACACCACTAGAAAGGCAAGCTGTTGAACCGTCGCTTTGATATCATACCATCGGAGAAGAATATCGGGAACACAAAGTGAATTAGGAGAACCACCAACCTAACCAACCTTGGCATCACACTTGCCACCACGCCCACCTTGATAGGTCGAAGCGCCAAACGACAATCCACGAGAACCATTTTCCTAGTAGTGATGCATACCATGTCGGTCTCGATAACAGGATGGTGACAAAGCTGTGAGATTTGTATTTTGTGCGACATGGTCTTCACCATCGAGATGCTAAACCCATTGACATGGGAAACTAAAATAAAAAAGGCAGACTAGTCTCCAACTTGGGTCCATGCCTGTGACGCCCCCGATTTGTCCGTACACTAATCGTGGACGCAAATGTGTACGACCAAGATCAGGGACTCACTCGAAGATATCACAACACAACTCTTTAAGTAAAATAAGGCATACAAGCTTAATATTACAAGCCAGGGGTCTCGAGGGCTCGAATAAAGGTGCTCGATCATACACGAGTCAGCGGAAGCAACAAATCTCTGAGTATAGACATTAAGTTAAACAAGTCGCCATAAGATGGCTAGCACAAACTGGGATACAGATCGAAGGAGGAGCCGGCCTCCTGCCTGGGATCCTCCTAAACTACTCCTGGTCGTCGTTGGCAGACTGCACGTAGTAGTAGGCGCCTCTAGTGTAGTAGGAGTCGTCGTAGGTGGTGTCTGGCTCCTGGGCTCCACCATCTGGTTACATCATCGAGAAGAAGGAACAGAATGGTGGAAAAGGGGGAGCAAAGCAACCGTGAGTACTCATCCAAAGTACTCACAAGCAAGGATCTATACTACATATGCAATGGTAACAATGATATGGGTAGTATCGGCGGACTGAACTGCAGAAAGCCAGAATAAGAGGGGGATAGCTAATCCAATCGAAGACTACGCTTCTGGCAGCCTCCATCTTGCAGCAGTAGAAGAGAGTATAAGGTAAGTTCACCAAGTAACATCGTACAGCATAATCCTACCCGGCGATCCTCCCGCACATCACCCTGTGAGAGAGCAATCACTGAGTGATACGTCCAATGTATCTATAATTTTTGATTGTTCCATGCTATTATATATGATGTTTTGGATGTTTAATGGGCTTTATCATACACTTTTATATTATTTTTGGGACTAACCTATTAACCCAAAGGATTAGTGTAGATTGCTGTTTTTTGCCTATTTCAGGGTTTCGCAGAAAAGGAATATCAAACAGAGTCCAAATGGAATGAAACCTTCGCGATTGTTATTTTTGGAACGATATCAACACAGAAGACTTGGAGTACACGCGAGGGAGCGAAGGAGGCGGCCACGAGGGTCTAGGGCGCGCCTCCCACCCTCGTGGGCCCCCTCTGGCTCCCCCGATGCCCTCATTGCTCCTATATATACCCATATACCCTGAAAACATCGAGGCAACAGAGAAAACCCTAATTCCACCGCCGCAACCTTCTGTTCTCGTGAGATCCCATCTTGGGGCCTGTTCCGGAGGTCCGATGGAGGGGGGATCTTCCACGGAGTGCTTTTACATCAACACCATTGCCTCACCATGAGTTGTGAGTAGTTTACCACAGACCTTCGGGTCCATAGTTATTAGCTAGATGGCTTCTTCTCTCTTTTTGGATCTCAATACCAAGTTATCCTTGGTCTTCGAGGAGATCTATTCGATGTAATCTTTTTGGGGTGTGTTTGTCGAGATCCGACGAATTGCGGGTTTATGATCAAGATTATCTATGAGAAATATTTGGTTATTTTCTGAATTTTTTTATGTATGATTATAATATCCTTGCAAGTCTCTTCGAATTATCGGTTTGGTTTGGCCTACTAGATCTATAGTTCTTAGAATGGGAGAAGTGCCTGGCTTTGGGTTCAATCTTGCGGTGTCCTTTCCCAATGACAGCAGGGGCAACAAGGCACGTATTGTATTGTTTCCATCGAGGATAAAAATATGGGGTTTATATCATATTGCTTGAGTTTATCCCTCTACATCATGTTATCTTGCTTAAAGCATTACTCTGTTATTATGAACTTAATACTCTAGATGCATGCTGGATAGCGGTCGATGTGTGGAGTAATAGTAGTAGATGCAGAATCGTTTCAGTCTACTTGTCACGGACATGATGCCTGTATATAATGATCATGCCTAGATATTCTCATAAGTATTCGCTTTTCTATCAATTGCTCGACAGTAATTTGTTCACCCATCATAGAATTCTGCTATCATGAGAGAAGCCACTAGTGAAACCTATGGCCCCCGGGTCTATTCTCAACATATTAATCTACCATCTACTTTACTTTGCTGTTTTTACTTTCTATTCTTATATCCAAAAATACCAAAAATATCAAACTATCCTGTCTATCAGATCTCACTTTCGTAAGTGACCGTAAAGGGATTGACAACCCCTTATCACGTTGGCTTCGAAGTTCTTATTTGTTTGCGCAGGTGCGACGGACACGCGCATGGTCTCCTACTGGATTGATACCTTGGTTCTCAAAAACTGAGGGAAATACTTACGCTACTGTGCTGCATCACCCTTTCCTCTTCGAGGGAATACAACGCAAGCTCGAGAAGTAGCAAGAAGAATTTCTGGCGCCGTTGCCGGGGAGGCTTACGCAAAATTCATATACAAAGTACCTATCACAAACCCTTATCCTTTGCATTACATTTATTTGCCTCTCGTTTTTCTCTCCCCCACTTCACCGTTGCCGTTTTATTTGCCCTTCTTTTTGCCGTGTGTTTACCGTTCGCTTGCTTCCTGTTTGCTTGTGTGTTGGATTGCTTGCTTGTCACTATGGCTTAGAACAATACCAAATTGTGTGACTTCTCCAATACCAACAATAATGATTTTATTAGCACTCCGATTGCTCCTATTACCGATGCTGAATCTTGTGAGATCAATGCTGCTCTATTGAATCTTGTCATGTGTCGGGGGAAACTGTCCGCCACGAACACCTATGGGACCGGAGCCCCTTGTCTGTGCGGTACGAGGGCGGAGGGAGCACAAAGAGCAGATCGTAGCGAGCACGCGGGCAGTTTTACCCAGGTTCGGGCCGCGGTAGACGCGTAAAACCCTACTCCTGCTTGGTTGTGTATTAAGTTTGAGCGCTCGGGAGCTTGAAGAAGCAGCTACACCCAGCGCGAAAGTGATCTAGATTCCGAACCCCTTCCACGTTGTGCATGGGCCTCCTTTTATAGTGCAAGGGGTCACCGACAGGTGTCAACGTAGGAGAAAGGGGTAAAAATGTAAAAGAGGTGGTAGTTGTAACAGTGCGGGAACAGTGGAGCTACAGTACAGAACAGTGGTCTATACCTACTTTAACAGTGGGGGACAAGGGCATTTAATGCCCGTCGCCGTCGACCCCAAAAGCTCCCGCCTTAGCGTCTCCGTCCGCCACGGCGACGGATCCATCACCGTGGAGTGCCACCGTGTACCCCAGGCTGCACAGCCATCCGCCACGCGTCCCTGGATAGGCCCCAGGGCGACGCGTGGGCCGATGAGCTGGAGCGCGGGCACACAGCGCAGCCTTCCCGGCAAGCACCTTGCCGGGGCCTCGATCTTGCCGGGCCCGGGAGCTTGCCGCTCCCCGGGCCCCTTGCCGGGGCGCGTATAGCGCCGAGGCGTTGTCTTCTAGTCTTCCTGGCAAGCTCCTCTTGCCAGGGTCTTGTGTTAGCGGGACAGTCTTGAGCATGGTACGGCCTTCCCGGCAAGCTCCTCTTGCCGGGGTCTTGGTCTCCTTCCTTGTATACTTTGTTTTTGAATGGTTTAGTAGGGAGCAGGAAGGTCTCCGGCGAGCACGCAGTAAACCCTACCGCGGGAAGCTGCAACTGCCCGTGCACAAGTTGGGGTACTGAGGTATCCCCTACCTTAGTACACCGACAGGAGCCCCCGGGCCTGGGCCATACACGGTGCCGAGCGCTGTTGGGCCAGGCCCAAAACAGTGCACGGGCACCCGCGGCCCGCGGCGCGCCGAATCCACTTCCATATCCGCCGCACCCCACGGTAACGGCACGCGTCGATCGCGGCGCCGTGGGATGGGACGTGCCCACGATCTCTTAATGGAAAGAGCGAAACGCCCCCCCACTCCCCCATAAAAGCAGAGGTAGCGGGCGCGGTTCCCCTCCTTGCGCTCTCATTACGTCGTCTTCCTCCTCCAAAGATTCCCTCTTGCGCTCTGCCTCCACATCTTCGCCGCCGTCGAGCTCTTCGTCCCCCTCCTTCCACCGCGTCCGCCATGGCCCCAAAGACCGAGAAGGCGAAGGCGGAGAAGGCCAAGCGGGAGAAATCGGAGCAAGCGGCCAAGCTCATCGCGTACCGGAAGCGGCACGTCGTCTTCCCGCCGAAGCTCGGTGTGCGGGAGCTCTGGAACAAGTATTACTTGTTCTGGTCCAAGGGAACCGACGCGCATCCCCGCACGCGAGCATACCCGGCCGCCGCCAAGGACAGCTATCCCGGCGGGTACTACTTTTTTGCTGCCTTCTTTCATTGTGGTCTCTGTCCTCCTTTCTCAAACTTCTTCTGCGACGTCATGAACACATATGGCCTCCATCTGCTTGACTTCACCCCCAACGCCATTCTCACCATGGCCGTTTTCGCACACATGTGCGAAAACTTCATAGGAGTCCACCCCAATGTAGCCCTCTTTAGACACTTCTTCACTCCTAGAGCCGAGGCCGATGCCCCCCTCTCCGGAGGAATTTCTTGGGTCTTTCGTCTGAATAAAAAAGGGGCGTACTTGCCGGGGGAGCTCCGCGGCAAGTGGGAAGAATGGCGAGCGGAGTGGTGCTGGATCGTAGAAGACCAGCCGCAAGCCTTCACCGCGCCGCGCACAACGCCCATCGTGCGCGGCAGGGACTGGAGTGAGCTGGACTCGGACGACGTCAAGCTCAACATCGCCCTCGTCCGGATTCTTCGTCTTCGGTTGGCCAATCTGTCAGTTGCTAAGGTGGGCGCAGATTTCCTCCGCCGGCGCATCGCCCCTCTCCAAGACCGGAAGAGGCCGGCCTGGGAGTACGGCGGCCCGGCAGACATCATGAGGCTGCGCCCCGGGCTCAATTTCAACTTCACCACGCTGGAGCTGCGGGGAATGGTACGGGAACTCTTCAAGTACGACCCGACGCACCCCGAGTGGTTCAGGACTCCCCGGGAAGTGGTGCCGCTCTGCAACAACGCCGTCAGGGATCGGATCCTCGCCATGATGCCCATGTGTGACTCGCATGGCTTGGACCGCACGTGGATCGCCCCGAAGCCCATCGACGTCCTCAACTTCTACGACAACCTCGCCGAGGTGGCAAAGAACAAGGAGGACCTCAAGCTGCACACGCGGGACACCACCGACCAGGAGATCGCCTACATAGCTTCTCGGGCCGAGGAGGCCGCCGCAGCCGCGGCGGCAGGAGTTTTCGGATTCTCGCCGGAGGAGGCGGAGGCTGAGGACGCGTCCACCCAGGCGGAGGAGGCGGAGATCCGCAGGTTGCTGAATCTTCCTCCCGACGCGCTTGCCGGGGTTCCCTCGCTGAGGCACTCCGGGATCCACGGGATCGCGGCGGAGGCCGCGGCAATGGAGGGCACCGCCGGAGGGAGCAGAGGCGCCGCGAGGGGCGGAGGCGCCAAGGGAAAGGGGGCCGCGGCGCAGGACGCTGGGCCCAGTGAGCCGGCCGGGGAAGAGGAGGAGGAGGAGGCCGCGGACTCCGGCGGATCCACGGAGTTGTACGCCGACGACCTCTCCTCGTCGGAGAGCTCTCCGCCCCCGGCAAGCCCGAGGCAGTCCCCGGCGAAGCGCCTCCGCAAGGCGGCGATGGGGGAAAGGGTGCAGGCGCCCCGGCAACAGCCACCTCGCCGGGCAGCTCCCCGGGGGAGCCAAGCCGCGCCAAGGCCGACCGGCGCACCAGCCGCAGCAGAGGCGGCCCGTGCGCGGACCACGACGGAGGCGCCCCGCAGGCCGGCAGCGAGCCGGCAGGGGGCTTCTCGGAGCGGAGCAACGGCTCCGCCCGCCCCTCGGGCGCCGGCTGCCACAGGGGCTGGGTCTTCGCAGCCCCCAGCCCCGGTGAACACCAAGCGTGCGAGGGAGTCTTCGTCTTCCGCTCCTCGCGCCGACGCGCCCACGGTGGAGTATGACTTCTCCGCCCTGAGCGAGGACGACGAGGAGGACCAGGAGTAAGAATCAAGACCTTATATCTTCTTGATTTTTGTCTTGATTTTTTGTTGATGCTGACTCTATTTATTGCTCTGATTTCAGGACCCTGGCCCATCGCGCGGCGAAGAAGGCCAAGGCGCCCGAGGCCGAGGTCGCGGAAGGCTCAGCAGCGGCGGCAACAGGGGGTGTGCCGGAGCCGAGCCTGCCGGACTCGAGCGCTGCTCCGATGAGCAGCCCCCAGCGCAGCCCGCAGCACAGCCCCCAGCGTAAGTCTGGGGATTCTCTCTTTTCGCTTGTCGGGGAACGCCTGAGGATTTGGTTTTGTCTTCATATCTTGACGTTTCTTGTCTTGTTCTGTGCAGAGGTGGAGCCCCAGCGGGAAGAGCGCCCGGAGACCACTGCTGAGGAGCCGCAGGCCCCGCCATCCCCGCCAAGGCAGAACTCTCCGGCAAGGGAGAGTGCTCCGCCAAGGGCGGGTACTCCGCCGAGGCAGAGTACTCCGCCAAGGGCGAGCAGCCCGGCGAGGGCGGCCACCCCGCCAAGGCCAAGCTCCCCGGCGAGGGTGACTACTCCGACAAGGCCGAGCTCCCCGGCGAGGGAGCCCGCCGCTGAGGACGTCCGCCAAGGTAAGCTTTGTGACTTGTCTTCTTGGCTTGTCTCTTTTTTGGATATTTGCTTGAGTCTTGAACTTCTTCTTCTTCTTCTTCTTTTTAGATCTTCCTCCTCCTGCGCCCATGGAGACGGAGGTCATCGACCTCGAGGAGGAGGGCGCGCAGGGCGGCGGCGGCGACGCCCCTGTCGTCGAGGAGGTAGCCGAGGCCGCCGAGCCGGCCGCGCAGGAGACTGCCCCGGCTGTGGACGCAGCGGCTGGGGAGGGGGACGGCGACCGCACCGCCGGCCCGGAGGCGGCGGGAGCATCGGATGCTACACCGGCCACCGACCCCTCCGCCAGCAAGGAGCAGAAGTATTATCTTGAGGCCCCCAACGGCGTCTTCATCCAGATGCCTTGGGGGTCTTCATCGCGAGCTCCTGCGGAGGGCGAGGCGTTCGACGGAGAAGTCCTCGCCTCCGCAGGTCTGAAAATCGTCGAGGCGCCCGGCGGGAATGAGGGGCCCGAGGAGGAGAGGTTGCTCCACCAGCTCCTGGCCCTTTACCGGGCCAGGCAGGCGAAGCTGGCCTCCCGGGAGGCCCTTGCCGCCAAGGCCGCGGCGGAAATGGAGAAGCGTGCGGCGGAGCTCAGCGCCGCCAATCAGGCAGCCCTCCGCGAGGTGGCGGAGGAGCGGGAGCGTCTCGCCGGCGAGTACCAGGAATGGGTGCTAGAGAAAGCTGAAGCGGAAGAACAGCAGCGTCTCGCCGGGGTGGAGATGTCCCGGCGAGAAGGAGAGCTCGCGCAGCGGAAGGTCGAGCTGGACTCCCATGAGGAGGACCTTACCGCTCGCGAGGCTGCCCTTGGCGGGGAGCTGAAGGAGGCGAAAGCCGCCGCGGTTGCCGCGGAAGACGCCAAGAAAGAGCTCGCCGCCAAGGTTGAACAGTTAGAGAAGGCGATGAAGGTGAGCGCCGAGAAGGTTGCCGCGCTCATCTTGGAGCGCGAGAAGGATGCTCACACAAACTCCGAGCTTCAGGTGAGTCTATCCAAGAGGGGCGACGAGCTGAAGGCCGCCAAGGACTCTATTGAGGACTTGGAGCTGAAGGTCACCACTCTGAAAGAATCGCTCGACGCTGCCCGGGCTCA
>LR738716.1:314428310-314454151 GCA_902687465.1 Secale cereale
AAAAGTGTCGCTCTCTTAGGGCATGTTTGGTTGCCGTCGGCCACAGTACCTACGTCGCATACATTTCTCCACTCAGTCTGGCTCTGAAAAAACAACCTCATATGCGACATCTGCAAGTTGTTTAGTTGCCTGCATATGGACTTCCTGCATTAGGGGATCAACTTTGACATTTTGTTTGGTTGTCCGCATTGTCTCGGCGCATACAACTACATGTTGTTTGGTTGTCCGCGTGGGGTATGATTAAAAGTTAGCACCTGCACTTAGCACACATCATTAAGAGCTAGCAGAGGAAGGGGAGAAGAAATGCAGTGCGCCGGACCATGGCGACTGCGGTGGACAGTGACCGTGGCGCCGTGTCCGGCATGACGAGCACGGAGTCATGGGCGTGCGACCCCGTCGGCGAACTAGTTGGAGTGCTGATACGTCTCCAACGTATCTATAATTTTTTATTGTTCCATGCTATTATTTATGATGTCTTGGATGTTTAATGGGCTTTGTCATACACTTTTATATCATTTTTGGGACTAACCTACTGTTGGGGATCGTAGCAGAAAATCAAAAAATTTCCTACGCATCACCAAGATCTATCTATGGAGTAATCTAGCAACGAGGGGGAGGGGAGTGCATCTACATACCGTTGTAGATCGCGATGCGGAAGCGTTGCAAGAACGCGGATGAAGGAGTCATACTCGTAGCGATTCAGATCGCAGTTGATTCCGATCTAAGCGCCGAACAACGGCGCCTCCGCGTTCAACACACGTGCAACCCGATGACGTCTCCCACGCCTTGATCCAGTAAGGAGAGAGGGAAAGGTTGAGAAAGACTCCATCCAACAGCAGCACGACGACGTGGTGGTGGTGGAGGAGCGCGGGACTCCAGCAGGGCTTCGCCCAGCACTGCGAGAGACGATGAGGGAGAGAGGTAGGGCTGCGCTAAGCGAGAGAGGTCAAAACCGTGTTATGGGCAGCCCCAAACCTCACATATATATAGGGGGAAGGAAGGGGCTGCGCCCCCTTTAGGGTTTCCCACCCCTAGGGGTGCGGCCACCCCAGATCCCATCTAAGGGTGGCGGCCAGAGGGGGAGAGGGAGAGGGGGGCGCACCAGATTGGGCCCTAGGGCCCATCTGCCCTAGGGTTTGCCCCCTCCCCCTCTGTGATGCGCCTTGGGCCCTGGTGGGGGGGGGGCGCACCAGCCCACCTGGGACTGGTCCCCTCCCACACTTGGCCCACGCAGCCCTCTGGGGCCGGTGGCCCCACCCGGTGGACCCCCGGGACCCTCCCGGTGGTCCCGGTACGCTATCGATAGCGCCCGAAACTTTTCCGATGACCAAAACGAGACTTCCCATATATGAATCTTTACCTTTGGACCATTCCGAAACTCCTCGTGACGTCCGAGATCTCATCCGGGACTCCGAACAACATTCGGTAACCGCGTACATACTTTCCCTATAACCCTAGCATCATCGAACCTTAAGTGTGTAGACCCTACGGGCTCGGGAGTCATGCAGACATGACCGAGACAACTCTCCGGTCAATAACCAACAGTGGGATCTGGATACCATGTTGTCTCCCACATTCTCCACGATGATCTCATCGGATGAACCACGATGTCAAGGATTCAATCAATCCCGTATACAATTCCCTTTGTCTATCGGTACAGTACTTGCCCGAGATTCGATCGTCGGTATCCCGATACCTTGTTCAATCTCGTCACTGGCAAGTCTCTTTACTCGTTCCGTAACACATCATCCCGTGATCAACTCCTTGATCACATTGTGCACACTATGATGATGTCCTACCGAGTTGTGGGGACCCCGACTTAGAAATCGAGATCACCGAATGCACGTGTACAGTGATCCCAGAGATCAATGCTCACTGAACACACAGAAGCTGAATAACAAGAGTCTTACATCCATACATATCGTCTTACACAAATTATGGCCATTATGGCCAAGTCTTACATAGATAAAGCCTCATGGGCTGAATAGCAAATAACTCAAATAGCGGAAGTCTTCGATGATAGGTAGAACCCATGCCATCTGCCTTAACCCTACAGGCATTCTGACTGGGATAGCGTCCTAGTTCGCATGTTCGTCTCCAAAGAACTCTTCCTCATATTCCTGTTCCTCCATGCCTGGCCAATTAAATAACCAGTGGCAAGCCAATGAGTACTTTGAATGTACTCGCAAGCAACCCAAGATGTGGTTCAAAGTAACAATGCAATTGAACAATAATGAGCAATCTAGCAATGGGCTAGAATAAATATTCTACCATCAAGTGTATGCATCAACGAGTTCACGTAACCTCGAAAACAAGTTACCGATATCAACATGAATATGATTCAACTCATCGAGTCAATTCACCACCTTGACTCATCACACACATACTTTCACCGATGAAGTAAAATTCTGGACATAGTTTAAGTAGCACCACCCAACTGTCCATGACCGTGGACACGGCTATTCGAATAGTTTTACACTCTGCAGAGGTTGCGCACTTTACACACAAGATCCGGGAAGCTTTCGTGTCACCCATGATCCCGCAGTACCTCAAGTACTCGGGGGAAGCACCCGGTCATTATCTTTCCTTAGACGACACTAACATAGAGTCCACTCGTTGGTACACGGCCCTCGAGTACAAACAATAGATCACGGGACTCGCCCTAATTTCAATGTCACGCGTACCCGAAGGGACCAACGGTGTGTCCGGTGCCCTGTAAAAACAGTCATGGTCGTCTATCCAAGCACGACCCCGTCCCGGGAAAGACCTCAAGTCTTCCCGTCACTAGTAATGCGGGCACCATGCTAGTATCGACCTAAGTAATCAATAAAGCCCCGTCCCATAAGGGGTAGAGTGGTTGCACATGTTTGGTTGGGACGGTAGTCACACATAAATCTAATCCATTATTTCACCCATGCACAAGATTTTACCGGCACAACACTTCTTCCTCAAGTGATGACCTAACTCAACATCACCCTCGGGCATTAGGGGCACCCGATGGGGTTCATGCAAAGATTTCAACCACGAAGGTTCATATCACACATGCATCACTAAGCATCACTACTAACTATTTGCATGTCATCTAGCACATAGCAAGATCAAGAGCAAAGCATGCATCATGTGGTGGTTCAACTAGGTCACCACCGTAACTCTATCATCATGCATCGGAAACAAACGGGTTCCGAAGAATAAGTGTATCATGGTCAAAGGGCTGCTTGCCTGGATTGGCTTGGTCTTCAAAGTCTTCAAATCCTTCTCCTTCTCCTTCTTCAGCAACTTCGTCAAATACGGGATCTAATCGTCGCAAAATAACAACGGGAAAATAAGACTACAATGAAAACAGAAAAATCAAAGTGCTCAGAAAAATGTCAACTTATTTTTGTTAAATACTAGAGGGAAAACTAAGATGGAGAAAATTCTTAGTTGGAGTTTTGGAGTTGCAGAATGGATTCTAGGGATTTTAGAACAGGAGTTTTAATGCTCAAATTTGAATTTAAATTTGAACAGAACAGAAAAGTTTCATGGATATGTGTGAAAGGGACACCATGATACGTCCAAAACGTATCTATAATTTCTGCTTGCTCCATGCCTCTTTTGTGTAATATTGCTATGAAATTTATGCACTTCCATACACTTTTGATCATATTTGGACTAACCTATTAATGGTTGCAAAAGTGCACAATGTTCTTGTTTTACACTTTATTGTGTAGGAATTACTTGGAAATTGACAAAAACGCAAAAGGAGTCGTATTGGAGTAGGACTCTGACTTTCCTGAAATCTGTTTGAGAACGTTTTTTAAAGATGGTCACGTTCCGGCCCGAAGACGACGTCAAACGGAAAAAGTCTAGTTGCGAAAGTTGTGGGGAATTTCGAGAGGATGCTTCTGGATATAAAATTCGTCCAAATCGGTGTCCGGACGGCCGAGAAAAGCCCGTTTTACTGAGGCCCAAAATTTGATGACGGGAATCCGAGAGTCTATATAAAGAGAGGAAACCTAGGTCACCAAGGGCCACGAATTTTCCTCCTCCCAAGCCGCCGTCTTGGAGGGGAGGACCAGCACCATTGCAGCACCATCCACAAGGAAGAAGGGGGCTAAGGAGCCGCCGCTCCCTAGGGCCGCCGCCGCCCCCTAGGGCCGCCGGCCGTCTCCTCCTCGCGGGGCTGCACCTCTCCATCAACACCACCATCAAGATCCTCCTCACCATGTCCATGTGTGAGTAGTCTCCTCCGGGGCTGAGGGCTCGTACGTGTAGCTATGTGGTTATCTCTCTCTCCCATGATGTGATCTTCGTTGTGATCATAGGCTATGTTAATCTAGGGTGATCCCATGATATTTCCCCTTCCTCTATGTATTGGATTGATGTACTCACTTGTCTTTATCTAGTATAATCCCCGAGACCAAGGTGACAGCGGTCTATTGGACATGGATTAGAAGAATATTTTCATGAGTGATTTCCTCTTTTGTGTGTTGATTGAAGATTGAGAGTCTCTTGGTGCTTGTCTTTGACTATCCTTTAGATATGTTGTGGTGATTGTGGTACTCTCTTTGGATGGCCGCGGTGACATTGGGAAATCCATAGATTGAGAACTATGAACTTTGAGGTGTGCTTTTGTAGCCCTACATAATTCTCGTCCTCTCTTGACCACAAAGGAATGACCTCCGAGTGCGTCCCCCTTGCATGTTTTATGGGAAATATCATGTGATTTGATTATGTTAATGTTGTTGGGAGTTGCCACTAGTGAAAGTATGATCCCTAGGCCTTGTTTCCACCATTGCAATACCATTTGTGCTCACGTTTACCACTTGTTTGCTTGCTGCACTTTTTATTACAGATTTATATTACTTTGCTTTGCCATTCCTATCATTCATATTTTACCATCTCTTCGCCGAACTAGTGCACCTATACAACTCCTAGTTGTATTAGGTGTGTTGGGGACACAAGAGACTTCTTGTATCTTAGTTGCAGGGTTGCTTGAGAGAGACCATCTTCAACCTCTACTTCCCTGAGTTCGATAAAACCTTAGGTCATCCACTTGAGGGAAATTGCTGATGTCCTACAAACCTCTGCGCTTGGAGGCCCAACATAGTCTACAAGAGTAGAAGCATGTGTAGACATCAAGCTATTTCTGGCGCCGTTGCCGGGGAGGTGAGTGCTTGAAGGTATATCTTTAGATCTTGCAATTAAATCTTTTTGTTTCTTGTTTTTATTTCACTAGTTATGTTTATGGAAAACCGCAATCTTAGTTCGCTGCTTGGGGAAGGCCGCTTTACCACACCCGTGGTAGAGAAGTCTCCTCCACCTACTGAATGTATCCCGTTCCGAATACCACTTAGGATAATTGAAATAATCAGGAATGATTGTTATGATGGGACAGTCAATCCTAGTATTCATTTGTTGAAACTTACAGAACTTTGTGAGTTGTTTAAGATTTCAGGTTTAACAAGAGATGAAGTCATGAGGAAATTATTTGCCTTGTCACTGAAAGGAAAAGCATTGGAATGGTATAGGCTACTAGATGACTCTCACCTGCTGGATTGGGAAGAGATCCAGTCTCTCTTTTACTCCAAGTTTTATCCTCTTCATGAAGTCCATGAGAATAGGAATTATGTTTATAATTTTTATCCTCATGACGGAGAGAGCATAGCTCAAGCTTGGGGGAGACTGAAAATGTTAATGCTAAAATGTCCTAACCATGGGCTCCCCAAAGATATGATTATTACTAATTTCTATGCGAGGCTCTCTCGACAGGATAAAGATTTGCTCGATGCTTCCTCTATGGGTTCTTTCACAAACAAAAAGATTGATGCTAAATGGGAACTCCTTGAAAGAATTCAACGCAACACTGAATATTGGGAGATCGACAAAGGTAAAGAGTCAGGTATAATTTATGAGTATGATTGCATTAAGTCCTTTGTTGAAACTACAAGTTTTAATAAGTTTAGTGCTAAGTTTGGGCTTGATTCTCAACTCCTTGTTGATTTCCTCAAATCTTTTGCTTCACATTTTAATATGCCTAAGGAGAATTGGATCAAGCATCATGAACCTTTTAAAGAGATTTGCAAAGAAAATGAAATTGTTCATGATGATTGGAACATGCATGATCCAATTCCTAAAAATGAAGTTTTATATAAGCATGTTAATTTTTGTGGAGTGGATAGACCTTGTGAAAGGCCTATGATTGAAGAAGAGAAGTATTGTAAGCAACATAAGCATGAAAGAACAATCACTTGGGTCAAAGATTTAAATGAAGTTGCTAGAGAATTGTGTGACCTTTATCCTTTTACTTGTGAACTTTGCTGTATAGAGGGTCACTTTAATTTTCAATGCATGCACTTTCAAAACATAACTGTTAACCAGTTGTGTGATAACATGATCACCTCTGATCTTTATGATGAGCTTATGTTATTTTTGATGTGTGAAGAGTTATCAGAAAAGACTTCTTGGCTAGATGTTAATGCCATAGGAATAAAAAACACTTTGCAAAATTGCCATCTCTATTGTGTTGTTAATTGCCATGAAAATGATTACATAAGTAAGATTAGAAAGGAGGGAACTTTACCAAAGTATAAAAATGTCTCTTATATTTCTGCTAATAAAAAGGAGAGTTTCTCCCAAGTTTCCCCTATTGTTTCTAATGATAAACCAGGATATGTGGAGAAGCTTCATCTCCAACCACTCCCTCCTAAGGTGAAGAAGAAGAAAAAGAAGAGTAAGAGGAAGAGGAGCAAGAAGGAAGAAGAATGGGTATCAACCTGGCCTGAGCATATTCCTCCCATCAACTTTTATCCTAACGGTTGTAAGTTTAAAGAAGAAGGTGAAGTTTATTGCCTTAATTATCATCTTGATGATACGTCCATAGGTACTATTGAAGATGATTTTGATTATGATATGCATGTTACTTATTGTGATTGGGAAAATGATGATAATGCTACTTTTGATCTTGAAAATCTTTTTGGTACCAACTCTGAAAGTGATGATATGGAAAGCTCTAAGCTTGGGGATGATAGGATTGCAAATCCTTTACCCACTAGTGATGTGATAATTGATAATTATTTTGCTAGTAAGAATAAAGACAACATTATTACAAATATAGTTGCTAGCAATGATAATGATCTTCTCTACTATGATGATGTTATAACTCTAATCTATAGTGATTATAAAGGTACGTATGACATAAGGAGAAATTATCCTTATGAAACTTGTCATAATCATGGAGGGAATTACTCCCTTGTTGAACACCACCCTCCTAATACACAATTAATCTATAGTGTTCAAGTTGTTTATGATGGTCCTACTCCCACTATTACCAATGAGAAAGATTATGCTTATGTGGAAAGTAAGAGTACCTTTTTGCATGTGGATCATGGTAACAATGCTTTATGTGATGCTTATATTGTTGAGTTTATTCGTGATCCCACTGAAAATTATTATGAGAAGGGAACATATGCTTATAGATATTTCAATAATATTAAGTTCCCTCTCTTTATGTTGAAGGTTTTGAAGCTGCACTTGTTTTGTCTTCCTATGCTTATTGCTTTGTGCTTCAATGAATTATTCTATTGCAATATTCCTACGCATAGGAAGCATGTTAGGCTTAAATGTATTTGGTATTTGCTTCTTGATGCTCTCTTTTGTTCTTCAACTCTTATTCCTACGAGAGCATCATTAAAGTCTTAAGCCTATCTTTATGGCTATAAAGAAAGAGCTCTAGGGAGACAACCCTTGTTATCTTTGCTTTCAGTTTGTTCTTTCAGTTTTTAGTGGTCTTGATGTTTGTTACTACAGTAGCATCATCATTGTATCTTTTCTTTTCAGCTTTGTGCCAAGTTTAGCCTCCGATTGCAAGAAAGTTCAAAAGTTGTGACATGCTGTCCAGGAAACAGATTCTGTCCTTGGACAGAAAAATTCGTATAAAATCACCAGATCATCTTTTTAGTCTGAATTTTTTCGACAGCGTGCTCTATACAATTGGCTTTCGGGCTTCTGTTCTGAGTTTTTTAATTTGAGTTGCAGAAGTGCCCCGAAAAAATTATTTACTACCTGCTGGTCTGTTTTTCACATATTCTGTCCTGTTTTGCCTTTTCTCCGTTTTGCAAACCTTGAGCTAGCTTTTTCTTTACAAAAACCTTTTGGCAATCTTGAGAAATAGTAGACCTTCAAGAATATCCTTATTTCCAGCAAGGAAAAAATTATTTTATTAAGGGTACTAACCTCGCTAATCAGATTATGATGAGTTATGTATGAAGGGAGTTTTCAAGTGTGCGAGAGAAGATGATAAAAAGATTCAGGAGTGTCAAACGCTCAAGCTTGGGGATGCCCCCGTGCACCCCAAAGAAATATTCAAGAAGACTCAAGCGTCTAAGCTTGGGGATGCCCCCGTGCACCCCCAAGAAATATTCAAGAAGACTCAAGCGTCTAAGCTTGGGGATGCCCCCGTGCTTCCCCTTCTCCATCAACAATTATCAGTTTGTCTTTCGTTCCACTATATTTTTATCACTTCATGTGTTATGTGCTATGCTTGGAGCGTCTTGCTTTTAGTTTCCTTTTTAGTTTTCTTTAGGTTTGTTCGCTGTTCATAACGAGTTGGAACTCAGCTTTCTTTGTGTGGGAGAGAAACACGCTCCACTTCAACCTAGAACATAACATAGAATTTTCATGTCTATCTTTGATGTGTGTGTTCTTTGTCTTTCAATAGCTACTATCATGTTCAGCTCTTAGTTTTCATGCTTTACTTTTTAAAGAGCTTTTGTTTAGTTGGTCGCTGGAACTCTCTTTAGTTATCATGCTTATCTTGTTAAGAGAGTTGGCTTCTGTTGCACTGGTTGATATGTCTATGATAAAAATGCTATGTGCATAATGGTGCTTAGTAGTTAATGTTTTCTTATGGTTAGTCTCAAATAGCTGGGGGGTTCTTAATGTGTTATTGAAGTACCAACATGATTTGTTTGCCTATGATGTGGTATGGTTTAGTGGTATCTTCCTCCAAGAATTTATTTTGATTGACTTGGCATATGCTAACGCATATTTAAGACTGTAAAGAAAGTCTATGAAGCCTTGATGATCTTTAATTTCTGAGTACCGATATAACTTCCATGCCCGATTCAATGTTGCTTTGTCGCTCTGCATGATTATGACCGTCATTGCTCTTTTAGTTGGTCGCTCCCAGTCTTTTGCTAACCTTCGCCTGTACTAAGCGGACTGACTGCTTGTGCATCCACAATCCTTTAAACCATTTATGCCATATGAGTCCACCATACCTTCCTATACATGGTATTTACCTGCCATTCCTAACGAAGACTTTCATGTACAATCTCGAAATTATTCAAAAAAGCATTTCTCTTTTGTGCCTCTATTTTAGCTCATGAGGAAGTAGTAGTTAATTCATGATCTTTTTAAGTTGGACAAGCTTCACCCCAGGATTGCATGTCTAATGTGCAAACCCATAATACGAGAAGGAACTGGCAAAGAGTGCGTCCGGCTCATTAAAAAATTATACAACAAACAAACCCTTCTTCATGCTTTGTTCATGAGAAATCAGAAAACTTTGGCAGTGATAAACAAAGGAGATTAAGAGGATGTGATCGTCCTCATGCGGGAGCCGTTCCTCGAAACTTGTCCAGCTCAAGAAGTGATTGAGTTATCTGCTAGCATTCGTTGACGAAATATGCATATTCTAAAAATGTTCATCTTTGTGTAAATAAGTGTGCATCTTTGTGTGGTTGTAACTTTTTGTGTGATGGTCTGATTTGAGTGAATAATATGTCCAAATGTTCGTTGTGATATGCTCTTCATATTGTTGTATTGTGACATGCTTGTTTGAGTTCATCTTGATGCCCTAATCATCGTTGCAAGAGTGTCATATGTCTAAAACTGCTGATAACTGCAATTTTGTTGCATGCTTGTGGTGATGATAACTTTGTGCATGTTGTTCCAAATGGAGTGTGTGATGTGTCAAAATGTTCATTGTGAAGTGCTCTACATGATGGTTGATGTAGCATTCATGTTAGGTGCCATATTGCCATGTTAATCTCTGTTGCAAAAGTGCATGTGGCTGTTAAGTGCTGAAACTTGTTATGAGATGCTGTTTTGCATTGTTCATAGCTATTGATGTGATTATCTTTTATGCCACATGTCAATATGTTTTAGAAGCACAATTATACCATCTTTGCTATGGTGTAATCCATTTTTCATGATATTCCTTGTGGTTTTTGCAACAAGTGTAAAGTAGCCTACTCGCTGTTGTTATTTTCCGAGACTTGTTGAAAACTGCTAAGTCTGAAACTGTTAAACATGATGCTATGTTTGCTTGATGCCTCACTCAATTCCTTGCATGTTTTAGTATGTCAAATGATCATGTCTTGTTGTCCATGTTATGCTTTATCCATCCATGCCCTTGTTTGCATATATGGCCTACTGTAGCTTATTTATTTCTTGCTCTCAAGTTGCTATAAATGTACCTGTCAGACTGTTATCAGCATGATCAATTTGGTGAAGCTTGTTGTTATTGTTTCATGCCTCCTATGGAGTTGTTCCAGTGGAGTTGTTTGATGTATGCTATGTATATTACATGTCCATGATCTTTATATACTTAGTAGAGTTGATATGCTTGTTGTTTTGTGCCTCTGAAGGCAGCATCGTGATGATGTTTTTGCCTTCCCAGATTTTGATTAAGTCTGGATAAATTTATTGCAACTTGTCATGCTTGTTTAATTGTGTTTCAGCAAGTTTTTGGGTGTGCTCTAAGTTCAGGCTTGTTAAGTATCATGTCTATTTCACATCCATGCCTCTTTTTATCATGTTTGGGTGTTGTAGCATATATATACCTTGCTCCAAACTTGCTATATTGCTGATTTTGGACAGCTTGTTGTTATATCTCGTTTCATGTGTATGTGTTGAACCGTTGCTCTGTTTTGGGCGTGTCCTATATGAAACTTGTGTGTTTTTGTGTGTAGATGCATAATATCATGTTGTTTACATGCTTGGAGTGTGTTTGCTAGTTGTTTGGATGCATCTTGCATATTTGCCATGCTTGTCTTGTTTTGCTCATATCTTCTAGGCCGTAGCTTCGAATTAAACAAACTTTACATGTACCTTGACTAGAGTTTCGTGTAGATCATCATGGTGCATGTTAACTTGCTGTTTAACAACTTGAACTTAAGGTTTGTTCATATCTGGACCAATTTCGAAATGTGCACATGAGGACTTACCAGAATTGTTATATGTTGTTTCCGGCCTCATTTAAACTTGTTGGTTTGTGTTGTTCCTGTGTGCTTCATCCCTTGCCATGAATTGCATCATACTTGGTTGAGCTTTATGTCGTGTTCTTGTGTGGTGTGTTTACCATGTTGCTTGCTTCTTCTCTTTAGTGCTTTTTCCGTTGCAATCGTGAGGATTCGTTCGACTACACTTGGTTCATCTTCGTGGCTTCTTCTTCGTCTACTTCATGGATTCGTTCTTCTTCCTTGCGGGATCTCAGGCAAGATGACCATCCCCTTGGATACCTTTACTATCATTGCCATGCTAGTTGTCTCGATGCTATCGTTATATGTCGCGCTACCCATCATTTATTGTCAGCCTCTCTCCTTGTTGCCATCAAACCTCTAACCTTTGACACCTTCCTAGCAAACCGTTGTTTGGCTATGTTACCCGCTTGCTCAGCCCCTCTTATAGTGTTGTTAGTTGCAGCCTACTTGCAGGTGAAGATGAAGATTGCTCCATGTTGGAACTTGTTGTTGGAATATCACAATATATCTTATATATATTAACACACCTATATACTTGGCAATGGGTGGAAGGATTGGCCTTTTGCTCGGTGTTTTGTTCCACTCATGCCGCCTTAGGAGCCGATAAACCGGCGTTATGTTCCTTGATTTTGCGTTCCTAACACGGTTGGGTATATGGGGACCCCTTGACAGTTCGTCTTTGAATAAAATTCCTCCAGCAAGGCCCAACATTGGGTTTAATTTGCCTCATAATAACAACTTAATTAATTAATTAAATTAAATAGGGGGTCCCTGAAGGAAATATGCCCTAGAGGCAATAATAAAGATGTTATTTGTATTTCCTTATATCATGATAAAATGTCTTTTATTCATGCTAGAATTGTATTAACCGGAAACTTAGTACATGTGTGAATACATAGACAAAACAGAGTGTCCCTAGCATGCCTCTACTAGACTAGCTCATTGATCAAAGATGGTTATGTTTCCTAACCATAGACATGAGTTTTCATTTGATCAACGGGATCACATCATTAGGAGAATGATGTGATGGACAAGACCCATCCGTTAGCATAGCACTATGATCGTTTAGTTTTACTGCTATTGCTTTCTTCATGACTTATACATGTTCCTATGACTATGAGATTATGCAACTCCCGAATACCGTAGGATCACCTTGTGTGCTATCAAACGTCACAACGTAACTGGGTGATCATAAAGATGCTCTACAGGTGTCTCCGAAAGTATTCGTGGTGTTGGCATAGATCAAGATTAGGATTTGTCACTCCGAGTGTCGGAGAGGTATCTCTGGGCCCTCTCGGTAACACACATCACAATAAGCCTCGCAAGAAAAAAGACTAATGAGTTAGTCACGAGATGATGTGTTACGGAACGAGTAAAGAGACTTGCCGGTAACGAGATTGAACTAGGTATAGAGATACCGACGATCGAATCTCGGGCAAGTAACATACCGATGACAAAAGGAACAACGTATGTTGTTATGCGGTTTTGACCGATAAAAGATCTTCGTAGAATATGTAGGAGCCAATATGAACATCCAGGTTCCGCTATTGGTTATTGACCGGAGATGAGTCTCGGTCATGTCTACATAGTTCTCGAACCCGTAGGGTCCGCACGCTTAACGTTTGATGACGATCGGTATTATGAGTTTATGAGTTTTGATGTACCGAAGGTAGTTCGGAGTCCCGGATGAGATCACGGACATGACGAGGAGTCTCGGAATGTCCGAGACATAAAGATTGATATATTGGACGACTATATTCGGACACCGAAAGTGTTCCGGAAAAGTTTCGGATTTAACTGGATTGCCGGAGCGGGTTACCGGAACCCCCTACGAGGGGGGATGGTCCATAGTGGGCCTTGAGGAAAGGAGAGAGGCATCCCATAGAGGCTGGCCGGCGCCCCACCTAGGGATCCTAGTTGGACTAGGATTGGGGGGGCGCCACCTCTCCCTCTTTTCCTTTCCCTCTCTTCCTTCTTGATGGACTCCTACTAGGAATAGGATTGCAATCCTATTCCTAGTAGGATTGCCCTAGCCGCACCATAGGAGGCCGGCCGGCCCTCCCCTCTTTCTCCTTTATATACGGGGGCAGGGGGCACCCAAAGACACACAAGTTGAATTGTTCCAGCCGTGTGCGGTGCCCCCCTCCACAGAAACACACCTTGGTCATACCATCGCAGTACTTAGGAGAAGCCCTGCACCGGTAGATACATCATATCCGTCACCACGCCGTCGTGCTGACGAAACTCTCCCGTGAAGCTCAACTGGATCAAGAGCTCGTGGGACGTCATCAAGCTGAACGTGTGCTGAACACGGAGGTGCCGTACGTTCGGTACTTGATCGGTTGAATCGCGAAGAAGTTCGACTACATCAACCGCGTCACTTGACGCTTCCGCTTCCGGTCTACGAGGGTACGTAGACACACTCTTCCCTCTCGTTGCTATGCATCTGGTAGATAGATCTTGCGTGATCGTAGGAAAATTTTAAAATACTACGTTCCCCAACAGTGGCATCATGAGCCAGGTCTATGCGTAGATGATATGCACGAGTAGAACACAATGAGTTGTGGGCGATACTAGTCATACTGCTTACCAGCATGTCATATTATGCTTCGGCGGTATTGTGAGATGAAGCGGCCCGGACCGACATTACGCGTACTCTTACGCGAGACTGGTTTCACCGTTACGAGCACTCGTTGCTTAAAGGTGACTGGCGGGTGTCTGTCTCTCTCACTTTAGCTGAAACAAGTGTGGCTACGCCCGGTCCTTGTGAAGGTTAAAACAGCACACACTTGACGAAACATCGTTGTGGTTTTGTATGCGTAGGTAAGAACGGTTCTTGCTAAGCCCGTAGCAGCCACGTAAAACTTGCAACAACAAAGTAGAGGACGTCTAACTTGTTTTTGCAGGGCATGTTGTGATGTGATATGGTCAAGACATGATGAGTTATACGGTTTTGTATGAGATGATCATGTTTTGTAATGTTATCGGCAACTGGCAGGAGCCATATGGTTGTCGCTTTATTGTATGAAATGCAATCGCCATGTAATTGCTTAACTTTATCACTAAGCGGTAGTGATAGTCGTAGAAGCAATAGTTGGCGAGACGACAACGATACTACGATGGAGATCAAGGTGTCGCGCCGGTGATGAAGGTGATCATGACGGTGCTTTGGAGATGGAGATCAAAAGCACAAGATGATGATGGCCATATCATGTCACATATTTTGATTGCATGTGATGTTTATCTTATTATGCTTCTTATTTTGCTTAGAACGACGGTAGCATTATAAGATGATCCCTTACTAAATTTCAAGGTATAAGTGTTCTCCCTGAGTATGCACCGTTGCGAAAGTTCTTCGTGCCGAGACACCACGTGATGATCGGGTGTGATAAGCTCTACGTTCAAATACAACGGGTGTAAGCCAGTTTTGCACACGCAGAATACTCGGGTTAAACTTGACGAGCCTGGCATATGCAGATATGGCCTCGGAACACTGGAGACCGAAAGGTCGAGCGTGAATCATATAGTAGATATGATCAACATAAGATGTTCACCATTGAAACTACTCCATCTCACATGATGATTGGACATGGTTTAGTTGATTTGGATCACGTGATCATTTGGATGACCGGAGGGATGTCTATCTAAGTGGGAGTTCTTTAATTAATATGATTAAATTGAACTTTAACTTATCATGAACTTAGTCCTGATAGTTTTTGCATATCTATGTTGTTGTAGATTAATGGCCCGTGCTACCGTTCCTTTGAATTTTAATGCATTCCTAGAGAAAACTAAGTTGAAAGATGTTAGTAGCAATGATGCGGAATTGTTCCGTGATATGAGGATTATCCTCATTGCTGCACAGAGAATTATGTCCTTGATGCACCGCTAGGTGACAGACCTATTGCAGGAGCAGATGTAGACGTTATGAACGTTTTGACAAAAGCTCGGTATGATGACTACTTGATAGTTTAGTGCACCATGCTTTACGGCTTATAACCGGGACATCAAAAAACGTTTTGAACGCCACGGAGCATATGAGATGTTCCAAGAGTTGAAATTAGTATTTCATACTCATGCCCGTGTCGAGAGGTATAAGACTTCTGACAGTACTTTGCCTACAAGATGGAGGAGAATAGCTCAACCAGTGAGCATGTGCTCAGATTGTCTGGGTACTACAATTACTTGAATCAAGTGGGAGTTAATCTTCCAGATAAGATAGTAATTGACAAAGTTCTCTAGTCACTATCAGCAAGTTAGTAAGAACTTCGTGATGAACTATAATATGCAAGGGATGACGAAGGTAATTCCCGAGCTCTTCGCAATGCTGAAATCGGCGAAGGTAGAAATCAAGAAAGAACATCAAGTGTTGATGGTTAATAAGACCACTTGTTTCAAGTAAAGGGCAGAGGGATAGAAGGGGAACTTCAAGAAGAATGACAAGCAAGTTGTCACTCCCATGAAGAAACCCAAAGCTAAACTCAAGCCTGAAACTAAGTGCTTCTACTGCAAAGGAAATGGTCACCGAAAGTGGAACTGCCCTAGATACTTGGCGGATAAGAAGGATGGCAAAGTGAACAAAGGTATATTTGATATACAGATTATTGATGTGTATTTTACTAGTGTTCATAACAACCCCTCGGTATTTGATACTGGTTCAGTTGCTAAAGAGTAGTAACTCGAAATGGGAGTTGCATAATGAACAGAAACTAGTTAAAGGATGAAGTGACGATATGTATTGGAAGCAGTTCCAAGATTGATATGATCATCATCGCACACTCCCTATACTTTCGGGATTAGTGTTGAACCTAAATAAGTGTTATTTGGTGTTTGTGTTGAGCATGAATATGATTTGATCATGTTTATTGCAATACGGTTATTCATGTAAGTTAGAGAATAATTGTTGTTCTGTTTACATGAATAAAACCTTCTATGGTCATACACCCAATGAAAATAGTTTGTTGGATCTCGATCGTGTGATACACATATTCATAATATTGAAGCCAAAAGATGCAAGGTTAATAATGATAGTGCAACTTATTTGTGGCACTGCCGTTTAGGTCATATTGGTGTAAAGCGCATGAAGAAACTCCATAGTGATGGACTTTTTGGAATCACTTGATTATGAATCACTTGGTGCTTGCGAACCATGCCTCATGGGCAAGATGACTAAAACTCCGTTCTCCGGAATTGTGGAGCGAGCAACAGAGTTGTTGGAAATCATACATACTGATGTATGCAGACCAATGAGTGTTGAAGCTCACGGCGGGAATCGTTATTTTCTGACCTTCACTAATGATTTGAGCAGATATGGGTATATCTACTTAATGAAGCACAAGTCTGAAACATTTGAAAAGTTCAAAGAATTTCAGAGTGAAGTGGAGAATCATCGTAACAAGAAAATAAGAGTTTCTACGATATGATCGTAGAGGTAAAATATTTGAGTTAGCGAGTTTGGCCTTCAGTAAAAACAATGTGAAATAGTTTCACTACTGACGCCACCTGGAACACCACAGTGTAATGGTGTGTCCGAACGTCATAATCGTACTTTATTAGATATGGTGCGATCGATGATGTCTCTTACCGATCTACCACTATTGCTTTTGGGGTTATGCATTAAAGACAACTACATTCACGTTAAATAGGGCACCATCTAAATCCGTGGAGATGACACCGTATGAACTGTGGTTTGACGAGAAACCTAAGCTGTCATTTTTTTAAGTTTGGGACTGCGATGCTTATGTGAAAAAGTTTCAACATGATAAGCTCGAACCCAAATCGGAGAAGTAAATCTTCATGGGATACCCAAAAGAAACTGTTGGGTACACCTTCTATCACAGATCCGAAGGCAAGGTCTTTGTTGCTAAGAGTGGATCCTTTCTAGAGAAGGAGTTTCTCTCGAAAGAAGTGAGTGGGAGGAAAGTAGAACTTGATGAGGTAATTGTACCTTCTCCCGAATTGGAAAGTGGAACATCACATAAACTAGTTCCAGTGATTCCTACACCAATTAGTGAGGAAGCTAATGATGATGATCATGAAACTTCAGATCAAGTTTCTGCTGAACGTCGTAGATCAACCAGAGTACGTTCCGCACCAGAGTGGTACGACAACCCAGTTCTAGAAGTCATGTTACTAGACCATGATGAACCTGCGAACTATGAGGAAGCTATGATGAGCCCAGATTCCGCAAAATGGCTTGAGGCCATGAAATCTGAGATGGGATCCATGTATGAGAACAAAGTGTGGACTTTGGTTGACTTGCCCGATGATCGGCAGGCCATCGAAAATAAATGGATCTTCAAGAGGAAGACCGACGCTGACGGTAATGTTACTGTTTACAAAGCTCGACTTGTTGCGAAAGGTTTTCGACAAGTTCAAGGAGCTGACTACGATGAGACTTTCTCACCCGTAGCGATGCTTAAGTCTGTCCGAATCATGTTAGCAATTGCCGCATTTTATGAAATTTGGCAAATGGATAACAAAACTGCATTCTTTAATGGATTTATTAAAGAAAAATTGTATATGATGCAACCCGAAGGTTTTGTCAATCCTAAAGGTGCTAACAAAATGTGCAAGCTCCAGCGATCCATCTATGGACTAGTGCAAGCATCTCGGAGTTGGAATATACGCTTTGATAAGTTGATCAAAACATATAGATTTATACAGACTTACGGTGAAGCCTGTATTTACAAGAAGTGAGTGGGAGCACTACAACCTTTCTGATAAGTATATGTGAATGACATATTGTCGATCGGAAATGATGTAGAATTTTCTGGAAAGCATAAAGGAGTGTTTGAAAGGAGTTTTTCAAAGAAAGACCTTGGTGAAGCTGCTTACATATTGGGCATCAAGATCTATAGAGATAGATCAAGACGCTTGATAAGTACATACCTTGATAAGATTTTGAAGTAGTTCAAAATGGATCAGTCAAAGAAGGAGTTCTTGCCTGACTTGTAAGGTGTGAAGTTGAGTAAGACTCAAAGCCAGACCACGGCAGAAAAATATAGAGAGAATGAAAGTCATTCCCTATGCCTCGGCCATAGGTTCTATAAAGTATGCCATGTTGTGTACCAAACATGTTGTGTACCTTGCCATGAGTTTGTCAAGGGGGTTCAATAGTGATCCAGGAGTAGATCACTGTACAGCGGTCAAAATTATCCTTAGTAACTTGATGACTAAGGAAATGTTTCTCGATTATGGAGGTGATAAAGAGTTCGTCGTAAAGGGTTACGCCGATGCAAGCTTTGACACTAAATCCAGATGACTCTAAGTATCAATCTGGATGCGTATTGAAAGTGGGAGCAATTAGCTAGAGTAGCTCTATGCAGAGCATTGTAGACATAGAAATTTGCAAAATACATACAGATCTGAATGTGATAGACCCGTTGACTAAACTTCTCTCACAAGCAAAACATGATCACACCTTATTACTCTTGGTTATTAATCACATAGCGATGTGAACTAGATTATTGACTCTAGTAAATCCTTTGGGTGTTGGTCACATGGCGATGTGAACTATGGGTGTTATTCACATAACGATGTGAACTATTGGTATTAAATCACATGGCGATGTGAGCTAGATTATTGACTCTAGTGCAAGTGGGAGACTGAAGGAAATATGCCCTAGAGGCAATAATAAAGATGTTATTTGTATTTCCTTATATCATGATAAATGTCTTTTATTCATGCTAGAATTGTATTAACCGGAAACTTAGTACATGTGTGAATACATAGACAAAACAGAGTGTCCCTAGTATGCCTCTACTAGACTAGCTCATTGATCAAAGATGGTTATGTTTCCTAACCATAGACATGAGTTGTCATTTGATCAACGGGATCACATCATTAGGAGAATGATGTGATGGACAAGACCCATCCGTTAGCATAGCACTATGATCGTTTAGTTTTACTGCTATTGCTTTCTTCATGACTTATACATGTTCCTATGACTATGAGATTATGCAACTCCCGAATACAGTAGGATCACCTTGTGTGCTATCAAACGTCACAACGTAACTGGGTGATCATAAAGATGCTCTACAGGTGTCTCCGAAAGTATTCGTGGTGTTGGCATAGATCAAGATTAGGATTTGTCACTCCGAGTGTCGGAGAGGTATCTCTGGGCCCTCTCGGTAACACACATCACAATAAGCCTTGCAAGCAAAAAGACTAATGAGTTAGTCACGAGATGATGTGTTACGGAACGAGTAAAGAGACTTGCCGGTAACGAGATTGAACTAGGTATAGAGATACCGACGATCGAATCTCGGGCAAGTAACATACCGATGACAAAAGGAACAACGTATGTTGTTATGCGGTTTTGACCGATAAAAGATCTTCGTAGAATATGTAGGAGCCAATATGAACATCCAGGTTCCGTTATTGGTTATTGACCGGAGATGAGTCTCGGTCATGTCTACATAGTTCTCGAACCCGTAGGGTCCGCACGCTTAACGTTTGATGACGATCGGTATTATGAGTTTATGAGTTTTGATGTACCGAAGGTAGTTCGGAGTCCCGGATGAGATCACGGACATGACGAGGAGTCTCGGAATGTCAGAGACATAAAGATTGATATATTGGTCGACTATATTCGGACACCGGAAGTGTTCCGGAAAAGTTTCGGATTTAACTGGATTGCCGGAGGGGGTTACCGGAACCCCCTACGAGGGGGGGTGGTCCATAGTGGGCCTTGAGGAAAGGAGAGAGGCAGCCCATAGAGGCTGGCCGGCGCCCCACCTAGGGATCCTAGTTGGACTAGGATTGGGGGGGCGCCACCTCTCCCTCTTTTCCTTTCCCTCTCTTCCTTCTTGATGGACTCCTACTAGGAATAGGATTGCAATCCTATTCCTAGTAGGATTGCCCTAGCCGCACCATAGGAGGCCGGCCGGCCCTCCCCTCTTGCTCCTTTATATACGGGGGCAGGGGGGCACCCAAAGACACACAAGTTGAATTTTTCCAGCCGTGTGCGGTGCCCTCCTCCACAGAAACACACCTCGGTCATACCATCGCAGTACTTAGGAGAAGCCCTGCGCCGGTAGATACATCATATCCGTCACCATGCCGTCGTGCTGACGAAACTCTCCCGTGAAGCTCAACTGGATCAAGAGCTCGTGGGACGTCATCAAGCTGAACGTGTGCTGAACACGGAGGTGCCGTACGTTCGGTACTTGATCGGTTGAATCGCGAAGAAGTTCGACTACATCAACCGCGTCACTTGACGCTTCCGCTTCCGGTCTACGAGGGCACGTAGACACACTCTTCCCTCTCGTTGCTATGCATCTGGTAGATAGATCTTGCGTGATCGTAGGAAAATTTTGAAATACTACATTCCCCAACAGTCTCGTCCCCGGGGATTCTTTTCTATATAACAGGGGGCCAGTGCTGATGGTGTTGGTCCCAAACGGGCAGCCTGCGGGGCCGACTTGAGGCAACTCAAGGTGCTGGTTCCCGTAGCTTGACCTATCCGGTCGTGGCCTGAGACGAGATACGCATGGCTACTATCAAGGTGTCGGCACGCCGGGAGGTCTTGCTGGACTTGTTTTACCATTGTCGATTTGTCTTGTGCACCGGGAATTTCGAGTCTGATCGGGGCTTCCCTAAGATAAGGGATAATATTATTATTATCTCTGCTGATCGTGAGAGCTTGTGATGGGCTAAGTTGGGACACCCCTGCAGGGTTATGATCTTTCGAAAGCCGTGCCCGCGGTATGTGGCATATTGGAATTTGTTAATGTCCGGTTGTAGAACACTTGACAGAGGATCCGAAGTAAAATACACGAACCACGTGAGTAACCGTGACCGTCTCTTTTCACTTTGAGAAGAAAACACGGTGGGGTTATGTTTGACTCGCAGGTAGTTCAGGATCTTTAGCGATCATTACTAGTTTGCGACCGTTCGCGTAGATGCTCATCTTATTCTTGTACTCGTAAGTTAGCCACCATAGATATTGCTTAGCCGCTGCTGCAACCTCACCACTATCCTCTTCCTACCCATTTAAGCTTTGCTAGTCTTGATACCCATGGTTATGGGATTGCTGAGTCCTCGTGGCTCATAGTTACTACAACAACAGTTGCAGGTGCAGGTTTCTGATGTCTTGGCGCGAGAGCGATGTCCTTTGTGTTGGAGTTCTTTCTTCTTCTTCTTCGTCAGTCTTGGGTTAGGTTCCTGGTCGGCAGCCTAGGATAGCAGTTGGATGTCGTGTGCTTTTCATGTTTGCATCCGTAGTCGGATGTCTTGTATTGATGTTGTTGGATTCATGTGACTTGTATGAATTGTTGTATCCCCCATGTTAGTATGTAATGGTACGATGTAATGATATCCATCTTGCTAAGCGCTCGAAATGCGGTTGTGCCCCAATCACGAATGTGTCACGTGATCGGGATATAATCGCATCATGGGCCTGACAAGTTGGTATCAGAGCCTCGACCGACCATAGGAGCCCTCTTGATTTATCGTAGCTTGGCCGTTGTTGAGTCTAGCAGAAATCTGTTTTCGGAGTCTAGTTATATTGGAGAGTAGGAATTCTTTTTACTCCCCAGTCCCTTCGTCGCTCTGGTGAGGAATCTTGACGCATGTGTTTTGAATTACCCCTCTTCCCCTTCAAATTTTACTAGGATCACGCGGTTAGTTTCCGTTCGTTGCGATGTCTGCTCTTTTCATCTGGCGCATCTCTCGTCAAGTCGATTGACCCTCCTCGTCTTTTGCTTCAATCCTCGGTTCTTTCCAACCGATGTTGTTTCCCCTTCCGAAGTTGTCTTTCTTTTTCCCACCCTCCCACCCTTTTTCTTCTCGGACCGGAGTCCTTAATCGAGTATCCATCCTACTCGTGTGAAGTCCTTGCTTTCTTTCATCAATTGTTTCAACTGGTGAATTCTCGTCTAGTTCGTCATTCTTCATCTCTTTTTCTTTTCCGCTGGATTCAAATTGTATTCGGTGTTCATCATATTCTTATTCCCTCGGCTCGAATGTTTCCCCTTGATCGTTTCCCTCTCGCCATTTAATCGTTACGGAGTTCTGAAGACATCTCAGAAGATTCGTCTGTATTCCAATTAATTCGAGGTTGTCACCTCCTTCGACTCTTTTAATTGTTCCGGTGCATTATCTCCTTTTCAATCCTTTCAACGGTGTTTTCTCTTCGGTGGGCTCATAACCCACAGGTCTTTTCACAGGATCTTACCTGGCTCTTCTAATTTCCCGGAGTGTCCGAAATTCTTTTTATGTATGACATAAGTATGGATTCCATCAGTCATGTGCCTTCCCCGAGATCGCTTTCAATTCTTTTCATGCGTGGATCAACCTTTTCTCTCTTTTCATACTTCCGGAGTACCTCAATAATTTTGCTGGCGTTCCTCGTCGTCATTTGAAGACTGAATAAGCGTTTTCCTCTGAATCTTGTCCGTTCTCTCGGAGATTCGTGCTTCTAGCTTAATGTTATCCTCTCGAATTATTCCGTTGTCATAAATTCTTTTTCTCACCATCCGGAGTATTTCATGAATTCTTTTCATTGTGTTCCTCCGAAGGCCATCATTTCAGAAGATTTCTTCATTCTCAGTTTTCAAGGTCGGGTCCCAATTGCGAGTCGAGGGTGGACTTGCAACTAGAACAAAAAAGGCATACCCCAGTTGCGAGTTGAGGGTGGACTTGCAACTATGACAAAAAAAGGTCATGTCCCAGTTACAAGTTGAGGGTGGGTTTCAACTGGAACAAAACATGTTGGGGCGCAATTACGAGTCGAGGGTGGACTTGCGAGTGGAAGGAAAAAAGGCCAGGCCCCAGTTGCGAGTTGATGGTGGACTTGCAACTGGGACCAAAAGGGTCGAAACTCGGTTGCGAGTCGAGCGTGGACTTGCAACAGGAAAAAAAAGTCAGGCCCGAGTTGCGAGTCAAAAATAGACATGCAATAGGGACAAAAAAGGATGAGCCACAATTATGAGTCGAGGGTGGAATTGCAACTGAGACAAAAAAAATATCGAGCCCCAGTTGCGAGTCGAGGGTGCACTTACAACTGAGAAAAAGGCCCCAATTGCGAGTCAAGGGTGGATTTGCAACTGGAATGAAAAACAAATTGGGATGAAAAATATTTTCAAATTTAGATTTTTTTCACATACTTAACTTTTTTCCAAATTTTGTAAAAAGTATTCACACTAATCTTATTCATGAATTTGAAAAAAGGAAATAAAAAATAAAAGATAAAATGGATAAAGAAAAATAAATTAAAATGAAACTAACACAAAAAGAAAAGTTATATAGAGACAATAGAGCATAAAAGTAATAATGAAGAAAGGAGAACGGTAGATGAAAGAGAGAGTAATGATAGATAGTGAGAGGAGAGTCGATCAGCCAACTCTTCATTTGTGAAACAAACGAATGAAAAAACAAATCTTTGCCAAATCCCATAAAAAAAGGGGGCGAGCCTATCCTTCTCGTGACCAGACAACGTGTAACTAGGATGAAACAAACTGCAGTCCTAGTTGCGAGTCAAGGATGGACTTGCAACTGGGATAAAAAACAAAACAGATGCCTGGTTGCAAGTCAAGGATGAGCTTGCAACTAGGAGAACTATGAGCCCAATTGCGAGTCAAAGGTGAACTTGCAACTGGGACAACTAAGAAACTACAAGCCCAATTACGAGTCAAGTGTCGACTTGCAACTAGGACGAAACGAACTACCGTCCCAGATGTGAGTCAATGTTGGACTTGCAAATGAGATGAAAGACAAAACACATGCCCAGTTACGGGTCAAAAGGTGGGCTTGCAACTCAGAGGGTGGACTTGCAACTCGGACAAGTAAGAGACCAATTGCGAGTCCAGGATGGACTTGCAACTGGGACAACTACGAAACTACAAGACCAATTGTGAGTTAAAGGTTGACTCGCAAGTTTGAGGAAACAAGTTTTAAGCAAGTTGCAATCAAAAGGTAGACTTGCAACTGGGATGAAAAAAAACACATGATCTAGTTGTGAGTAGAGGGTGGGCTTCCAACTTGGAAAACTACGAGCTCAGTTGTGAGTCAAGAGGGACTTGCACCTAGGACAAGTACGAAACTACGAGCCAGTTGCGAGTCAAGGGTCGACTTCCAACTGGGATGAAACAAGGTTTGGGCCCAATTGCGAGTCAAGGATCGACTTGCAACTGGGATGAAAAAATAAAACACATGCTCCAGTTGCGGGTCGAGGGTGGGCTTACAAGTCTGATAACTACGAGCCCAATTACGAGTCAAGAGTGGACTTGCAAATGAGACAACTACGAAACTACGAGCCTAGTTACGAGTCAAGGGTCGACTTGGAACTAGGATGAGACAAACACCATGCCCAATTGCATGCCAATGGTGGACATGCAACTAAGATAAGAACAAAAACGCATGCTCCAGTTGCGAGTCAACGATGGACTTGCACTTGGGACAACTATGAAACTAAGAGCCTAGTTGCGAGTCAATGGTCGACTTGTAACTAGGATGAAACAAACTACATGCCAGTTGTATGTCAAGGATGGACCTACAACTGAATGAAAATAAAACACAGGCATCATAACCGGGGTCAAATGTCGGTCAGTGAGAAGATGGGGAATAAGCTTCATAGTGTAGCCCCACAAATGACAACATATATAGGCCCCTGTGAAAAATAAACGCGAGAACATGACAACAGAAAACTAATTGGACAAGAGGACGCGTGACAAAAAAGAACAAGCTGACACGGACGTACATGATTCAATTTGTGCGAACATTAAAACAAATAAATCAGACAGTTATGGATTTAGATGAGCTAAATTTTATCTTGATTAGATTTAGCAGATCTGGAAACGAAAAATCAAGTTACACTCCACTCTAGCTACACGGTCAAACAAAAAATAAAAGAAAACAGAGAATGAAAAGACACATGTCACTACACAAAAAAGCTAAGCCCGTAAAAAAACAATACACAAAACATAATAATGGTTCACTAGAAAAATGTCATATCGGCCCTCACTGCTTCACGAGGGACAGACAAAAAACGACGACGCAAGGATGACGAGCATGACTCGGAAGTATGTGTATCTGACGTATATGAGTTAGATGAAACATTGTTAACTCTCATTTAGATGATAATTAGCAAACCAACCTGAAACAGGACCTCTGACCGTGCCGCAAAAAAGGGCCCAACAAAGGACCCACGTGCGAACCGGTTGACAAGTAGACACCAAACACAGATTCGAGTAGCATAGACTTGGAAAAGCCAACAACGCCTAGCACTAGCAAGGACCTGGACACAGGCAACGCCTGAGACAACGCGCCGCCGAGCGAGCGCAGCACTGCAGCAGCCTAGATCATGGCATTTTGCACGAATATTGAAGACATAATCTAATGGCTCTAGACTTAGATGTGAGATAGCTATTTCACATCTAGATGTGCAATAGCAAACCTGTGTTTTCTTCCGTATTTCATAATAACTTGATATGGTTCTACACCAATCATTCTATATTTTTTTGGCATATACTATTTCTGAGAAAAAAAGTTCAACTAGAATGCAATCACACTGTTTGTTGAACCGACCAAGTGAGAATATGTCAACTAGTTATTAGCAGTCAAAGCATTTCTTTTATTCTATATTTTTTTGGC
>LR738716.1:314481479-314508566 GCA_902687465.1 Secale cereale
AGTTACCCTGGAAGCCGGATTCACGATATCCCTCGTTGCTGAAATCCATTTGAGGTGTATCCGTAGAACGACCGTACCCTGGCCATACGAACTCCGTTTGGGCTCCATGACCTGCCAAAACGACCGCAGCGAAAATTCGTATCCTTCTGTCACAAACTTCGTCTGTTTCGGAATAATTTCGGAGGCCGAAAACGGCTTGGAGAATTGAGTTTCGTATGATTTAGTGGTTGGCGTGCACTCTTCTAGCGTCTACCACCCTACCGTGAGCTCACCCACGGACAGATACTGCGACAATGACGTGCAGAACAATGTTACATGACTCTATTTCTGCACCAGCAAGCCCTACATGCTAGTCTGGATGGAAGGAGAAGCCTCTTCGGTGCACCGAACACCCAAAAACTTGCCGTTTTGCATGGTTTATCACCCATAACGCTACAACCCACACTTTTGTCCATGCACATGTGTTGTTCTTGGACAAAACTGTGCATACCAGCTCTTCTACATTACATTCGTACTGTTCGAAAATAATAGGCCATTTCGAGTGGCGCAAAATGGCTCGTGGGCGCGAGCAAGTTACCCTGGAAGCCGGATTCACGATATCCCTCGTTGCTGAAATCCATTTGAGGTGTATCCGTAGAACGACCGTACCCTGGCCATACGAACTCCGTTTGGGCTCCATGACCTGCCAAAACGACCGCAGCGAAAATTCGTATCCTTCTGTCACACACTTTGTCTATTTCGGAATAATTTCGGAGGCCGAAAACGGCTTGGAGAATTGAGTTTCGGATGATTTAGTGGTTGGCGTGCACTCTTCTAGCGTCTACCACCCTACCGTGAGCTCACCCACGGACAGATACTGCGACAATGATGTGCAGAACAATGTTACATGACTCTATTTCTGCACCAGCAAGCCCTACATGCTAGTCTGGATGGAAGGAGAAGCCTCTTCGGTGCACCGAACACCCAAAAATTTCCGTTTTGCATGGTTTATCACCCGTACCGCTACCACCCACACTTTTGTCCATGCACATGTGTTGTTCTTGGACAAAACTGTGCATACCAGCTCTTCTACATTACATTCGTACTGTTCGAAAATAATAGGCCATTTTGAGTGGCGCAAAATGGCTCGTGGGCGCGAGCAAGTTACCCTGGAAGCCGGATTCACGATATCCCTCGTTGCTGAAATCCATTTGAGGTGTATCCGTAGAACGACCGTACCCTGACCATACGAACTCCGTTTGGGCTCCATGACCTGCCAAAACGACCGGAGCGAAAATTCGTATCCTTCTGTCACAAACTTCATCTGTTTCGGAATAATTTCGGAGGCCGAAAACGGCTTGGAGAATTGAGTTTCGGATGATTTAGTGGTTGGCGTGCACTCTTCTAGCGTCTACCACCCTACCGTGAGCTCACCCACGGACAGATACTACGACAATGACGTGCAGAACAATGTTACATGACTCTATTTCTGCACCAGCAAGCCCTACATGCTAGTCTGGATGGAAGGAGAAGCCTCTTCGGTGCACCGAACACCCAAAAACTTGCCGTTTTGCATGGTTTATCACCCATACCGCTACCACCCACACTTTTGTCCATTCACATGTGTTGTTCTTGGACAAAACTATGCATACCAGCTCTTCTACATTACATTCGTACTGTTCGAAAATAATAGGCCATTTCGAGTGGCGCAAAATGGCTCGTGGGCGCGAGCAAGTTACCCTGGAAGCCGGATTCACGATATCCCTCGTTGCTGAAATCCATTTGAGGTGTATCCGTAGAACGACCGTACCCTGGCCATACGAACTCCGTTTGGGCTCCATGACCTGCCAAAACGACCGCAGCGAAAATTCGTATCCTTCTGTCACAAACTTCGTCTGTTTCGGAATAATTTCGGAGGCCGAAAACGGCTTGGAGAATTGAGTTTCGTATGATTTAGTGGTTGGCGTGCACTCTTCTAGCGTCTACCACCCTACCGTGAGCTCACCCACGGACAGATACTGCGACAATGACGTGCAGAACAATGTTACATGACTCTATTTCTGCACCAGCAAGCCCTACATGCTAGTCTGGATGGAAGGAGAAGCCTCTTCGGTGCACCGAACACCCAAAAACTTGCCGTTTTGCATGGTTTATCACCCATAACGCTACAACCCACACTTTTGTCCATGCACATGTGTTGTTCTTGGACAAAACTGTGCATACCAGCTCTTCTACATTACATTCGTACTGTTCGAAAATAATAGGCCATTTCGAGTGGCGCAAAATGGCTCGTGGGCGCGAGCAAGTTACCCTGGAAGCCGGATTCACGATATCCCTCGTTGCTGAAATCCATTTGAGGTGTATCCGTAGAACGACCGTACCCTGGCCATACGAACTCCGTTTGGGCTCCATGACCTGCCAAAACGACCGCAGCGAAAATTCGTATCCTTCTGTCACACACTTCGTCTATTTCGGAATAATTTCGGAGGCCGAAAACGGCTTGGAGAATTGAGTTTCGGATGATTTAGTGGTTGGCGTGCACTCTTCTAGCGTCTACCACCCTACCGTGAGCTCACCCACGGACAGATACTGCGACAATGACGTGCAGAACAATGTTACATGACTCTATTTCTGCACCAGCAAGCCCTACATGCTAGTCTGGATGGAAGGAGAAGCCTCTTCGGTGCACCGAACACCCAAAAACTTGCCGTTTTGCATGGTTTATCACCCGTACAGCTACCACCCACACTTTTGTCCATGCACATGTGTTGTTCTTGGACAAAACTGTGCATACCAGCTCTTCTACATTACATTCGTACTGTTCGAAAATAATAGGCCATTTTGAGTGGCGCAAAATGGCTCGTGGGCGCGAGCAAGTTACCCTGGAAGCCGGATTCACGATATCCCTCGTTGCTGAAATCCATTTGAGGTGTATCCGTAGAACGACCGTACCCTGACCATACGAACTCCGTTTGGGCTCCATGACCTGCCAAAATGACCGGAGCGAAAATTCGTATCCTTCTGTCACAAACTTCATCTGTTTCGGAATAATTTCGGAGGCCGAAAACGGCTTGGAGAATTGAGTTTCGGATGATTTAGTGGTTGGCGTGCACTCTTCTAGCGTCTACCACCCTACCGTGAGCTCACCCACGGACAGATACTGCGACAATGACGTGCAAAACAATGTTACATGACTCTATTTCTGCACCAGCAAGCCCTACATGCTAGTCTGGATGGAAGGAGAAGCCTCTTCGGTGCACCGAACACCCAAAAACTTGCCGTTTTGCATGGTTTATCACCCATACCGCTACCACCCACACTTTTGTCCATGCACATGTGTTGTTCTTGGACAAAACTGTGCATACCAGCTCTTCTACATTACATTCGTACTGTTCGAAAATAATAGGCCATTTTGAGTGGCGCAAAATGGCTCGTGGGCGCGAGCAAGTTACCCTGGAAGCCGGATTCACGATATCCCTCGTTGCTGAAATCCATTTGAGGTGTATCCTTAGAACGACCGTACCCTGACCATACGAACTCCGTTTGGGCTCCATGACCTGCCAAAATGACCGGAGCGAAAATTCGTATCCTTCTGTCACAAACTTCATCTGTTTCGGAATAATTTCGGAGGCCGAAAACGGCTTGGAGAATTGAGTTTCGGATGATTTAGTGGTTGGCGTGCACTCTTCTAGCGTCTACCACCCTACCGTGAGCTCACCCACGGACAGATACTGCGACAATGACGTGCAAAACAATGTTACATGACTCTATTTCTGCACCAGCAAGCCCTACATGCTAGTCTGGATGGAAGGAGAAGCCTCTTCGGTGCACCGAACACCCAAAAACTTGCCGTTTTGCCTGGTTTATCACCCATACCGCTACCACCCACACTTTTGTCCATGCACATGTGTTGTTCTTGGACAAAACTGTGCATACCAGCTCTTCTACATTACATTCGTACTGTTCGAAAATAATAGGCCATTTCGAGTGGCGCAAAATGGCTCGTGGGCGCGAGCAAGTTACCCTGGAAGCCGGATTCACGATATCCCTCGTTGCTGAAATCCATTTGAGGTGTATCCGTAGAACGACCGTACCCTGGCCATACGAACTCCGTTTGGGCTCCATGACCTGCCAAAACGACCGCAGCGAAAATTCGTATCCTTCTGTCACAAACTTCGTCTGTTTCGGAATAATTTCGGAGGCCGAAAACGGCTTGGAGAATTGAGTTTCGTATGATTTAGTGGTTGGCGTGCACTCTTCTAGCGTCTACCACCCTACCGTGAGCTCACCCACGGACAGATACTGCGACAATGACGTGCAGAACAATGTTACATGACTCTATTTCTGCACCAGCAAGCCCTACATGCTAGTCTGGATGGAAGGAGAAGCCTCTTCGGTGCACCGAACACCCAAAAACTTGCCGTTTTGCATGGTTTATCACCCATAACGCTACAACCCACACTTTTGTCCATGCACATGTGTTGTTCTTGGACAAAACTGTGCATACCAGCTCTTCTACATTACATTCGTACTGTTCGAAAATAATAGGCCATTTCGAGTGGCGCAAAATGGCTCGTGGGCGCGAGCAAGTTACCCTGGAAGCCGGATTCACGATATCCCTCGTTGCTGAAATCCATTTGAGGTGTATCCGTAGAACGACCGTACCCTGGCCATACGAACTCCGTTTGGGCTCCATGACCTGCCAAAACGACCGCAGCGAAAATTCGTATCCTTCTGTCACAAACTTTGTCTGTTTCGGAATAATTTCGGAGGCCGAAAACGGCTTGGAGAATTGAGTTTCGGATGATTTAGTGGTTGGCGTGCACTCTTCTAGCGTCTACCACCCTACCGTGAGCTCACCCACGGACAGATACTGCGACAATGACGTGCAGAACAATGTTACATGACTCTTTCTGCACCAGCAAGTCCTACATGCTAGTCTGGATGGAAGGAGAAGCCTCTTCGGTGCACCGAACACCCAAAAACTTGCCGTTTTGCATGGTTTATCACCCATACCACTACCACCCACACTTTTGTCCATGCACATGTGTTGTTCTTGGACAAAACTGTGCATACCAGCTCTTCTACATTACATTCGTACTGTTCGAAAATAATAGGCCATTTCGAGTGGCGCAAAATGGCTCGTGGGCGCGAGCAAGTTACCCTGGAAGCCGGATTCACGATATCCCTCGTTGCTGAAATCCATTTGAGGTGTATCCGTAGAACGACCGTACCCTGGCCATACGAACTCCGTTTGGGCTCCATGACCTCCCAAAACGACCGCTGCGAAAATTCGTATCCTTCTGTCACAAACTTCGTCTGTTTCAGAATACTTTCGGAGGCCGAAAACGGCTTGGAGAATTGAGTTTCGGATGATTTAGTGGTTGGCGTGCACTCTTCTAGCGTCTACCACCCTACTGTGAGCTCACCCACGGACAGATACTGCGACAATGACGTGCAGAACAATGTTACATGACTCTATTTCTGCACCAGCAAGCCCTACATGCTAGTCTGGATGGAAGGAGAAGCCTCTTCGGTGCACCGAACACCCAAAAACTTGCCGTTTTGCATGGTTTATCACCCATACCGCTACCACCCACACTTTTGTCCATGCACATGTGTTGTTCTTGGACAAAACTGTGCATACCAGCTCTTCTACATTACATTCGTACTGTTCGAAAATAATAGGCCATTTCCAGTGGCGCAAAATGGCTCGTGGGCGCGAGCAAGTTACCCTGGAAGCCGGATTCACGATATCCCTCGTTGCTGAAATCCATTTGAGGTGTATCCGTAGAACGACCGTACCCTGGCCATACGAACTCCGTTTGGGCTCCATAACCTGCCAAAACGACCGGAGCGAAAATTCGTATCCTTCTGTCACAAACTTCTTCTGTTTCGGAATATTTTCGGAGGCCGAAAACGGCTTGGAGAATTGAGTTTCGGATGATTTAGTGGTTGGCGTGCACTCTTCTAGCGTCTACCACCCTACCGTGAGCTCACCCACGGACAGATACTGCGACAATGACGTGCAAAACAATGTTACATGACTCTATTTCTGCACCAGCAAACCCTACATGCTAGTCTGGATGGAAGGAGAAGCCTCTTCGGTGCACCGAACACCCAAAAAATTGCCGTTTTGCATGGTTTATCACCAATACCGCTACCACCCACACTTTTGTCCATGCACATGTGTTGTTCTTGGACAAAACTGTGCATACCAGCTCTTCTACATTACATTCGTACTGTTCGAAAATAATAGGCCATTTCGAGTGGCGCAAAATGGCTCGTGGGCGCGAGCAAGTTACCCTGGAAGCCGGATTCACGATATCCCTCGTTGCTGAAATCCATTTGAGGTGTATCCGTAGAACGACCGTACCCTGGCCATACGAACTCCGTTTGGGCTCCATGACCTGCCAAAACGACCGCAGCGAAAATTCGTATCCTTCTGTCACACACTTCGTCTGTTTCGGAATAATTTCGGAGGCCGAAAACGGCTTGGAGAATTGAGTTTCGGATGATTTAGTGGTTGGCGTGCACTCTTCTAGCGTCTACCACCCTACTGTGAGCTCACCCACGGACAGATACTGCGACAATGACGTGCAAAACAATGTTACATGACTCTATTTCTGCACCAGCAAGCCCTACATGCTAGTCTGGATGGAAGGAGAAGCCTCTTCGGTGCACCGAACACCCAAAAACTTGCCGTTTTGCATGGTTTATCACCCATACCGCTACCACCCACACTTTTGTCCATGCACATGTGTTGTTCTTGGACAAAACTGCGCATACCAGCTCTTCTACATTACATTCGTACTGTTCGAAAATAATAGGCCATTTCCAGTGGCGCAAAATGGCTCGTGGGCGCGAGCAAGTTACCCTGGAAGCCGGATTCACGATATCCCTCGTTGCTGAAATCCATTTGAGGTGTATCCGTAGAACGACCGTACCCTGGCCATACGAACTCCGTTTGGGCTCCATAACCTGCCAAAACGACCGGAGCGAAAATTCGTATCCTTCTGTCACAAACTTCTTCTGTTTCGGAATAATTTCGGAGGCCGAAAACGGCTTGGAGAATTGAGTTTCGGATGATTTAGTGGTTGGCGTGCACTCTTCTAGCGTCTACCACCCTACCGTGAGCTCACCCACGGACAGATACTGCGACAATGACGTGCAGAACAATGTTACATGACTCTATTTCTGCACCAGCAAACCCTACATGCTAGTCTGGATGGAAGGAGAAGCCTCTTCGGTGCACCGAACACCCAAAAAATTGCCGTTTTGCATGGTTTATCACCAATACCGCTACCACCCACACTTTTGTCCATGCACATGTGTTGTTCTTGGACAAAACTGTGCATACCAGCTCTTCTACATTACATTCGTACTGTTCGAAAATAATAGGCCATTTCGAGTGGCGCAAAATGGCTCGTGGGCGCGAGCAAGTTACCCTGGAAGCCGGATTCACGATATCCCTCGTTGCTGAAATCCATTTGAGGTGTATCCGTAGAACGACCGTACCCTGGCCATACGAACTCCGTTTGGGCTCCATGACCTGCCAAAACGACCGCAGCGAAAATTCGTATCCTTCTGTCACACACTTCGTCTGTTTCGGAATAATTTCGGAGGCCGAAAACGGCTTGGAGAATTGAGTTTCGGATGATTTAGTGGTTGGCGTGCACTCTTCTAGCGTCTACCACCCTACCGTGAGCTCACCCACGGACAGATACTGCGACAATGACGTGCAGAACAATGTTACATGACTCTATTTATGCACCAGCAAGCCCTACATGCTAGTCTGGATGGAAGGAGAAGCTTCTTCGGTGCACCGAACACCCAAAAAATTGCCGTTTTGCATGGTTTATCACCCATACCGCTACCACCCACACTTTTGTCCATGCACATGTGTTGTTCTTGGACAAAACTGTGCATACCAGCTCTTCTACATTACAATCGTACTGTTCGAAAATAATAAGCCATTTCGAGTGGCGCAAAATGGCTCGTGGGCGCGAGCAAGTTACCCTGGAAGCCGGATTCACGATATCCCTCGTTGCTGAAATCCATTTGAGATGTATCCGTAGAACGACTGTACCCTGGCCATACGAACTCCGTTTGGGCTCCATGACCTGCCAAAACGACCGCAGCGAAAATTCGTATCCTTCTGTCACAATCTTCGTCTGTTTCGGAATACTTTCGGAGGCCGAAAACGGCTTGGAGAATTGAGTTTCGGATGATTTAGTGGTTGGCGTGCACTCTTCTAGCGTCTACCACCCTACCGTGAGCTCACCCACGGACAGATACTGCGACAATGACGTGCAGAACAATGTTACATGACTCTATTTCTGCACCAGCAAGCCCTACATGCTAGTCTGGATGGAAGGAGAAGCCTCTTCGGTGCACCGAACACCCAAAAAATTGCCGTTTTGCATGGTTTATCACCCATACCGCTACCACCCACACTTTTGTCCATGCACATGTGTTGTTCTTGGACAAAACTGTGCATACCAGCTCTTCGACATTACAATCGTACTGTTCGAAAATAATAGGCCATTTCGAGTGGCGCAAAATGGCTCGTGGGCGCGAGCAAGTTACCCTGGAAGCCGGATTCACGATATCCCTCGTTGCTGAAATCCATTTGAGGTGTATCCGTAGAACGACCGTACCCTGGCCATACGAACTCCGTTTGGGCTCCATGACCTGCCAAAACGACCGCAGCGAAAATTCGTATCCTTCTGTCACAAACTTCGTATGTTTCGGAATACTTTCGGAGGCCGAAAACGGCTTGGAGAATTGAGTTTCGGATGATTTAGTGGTTGGCGTGCACTCTTCTAGCGTCTACCACCCTACCGTGAGCTCACCCACGGACAGATACTGCGACAATGACGTGCAGAACAATGTTACATGACTCTTTCTGCACCAGCAAGCCCTACATGCTAGTCTGGATGGAAGGAGAAGCCTCTTCGGTGCACCGAACACCCAAAAACTTGCCGTTTTGCATGGTTTATCACCCATACCACTACCACCCACACTTTTGTCCATGCACATGTGTTGTTCTTGGACAAAACTGTGCATACCAGCTCTTCTACATTACATTCGTACTGTTCGAAAATAATAGGCCATTTCGAGTGGCGCAAAATGGCTCGTGGGCGCGAGCAAGTTACCCTGGAAGCCGGATTCACGATATCCCTCGTTGCTGAAATCCATTTGAGGTGTATCCGTAGAACGACCGTACCCTGGCCATACGAACTCCGTTTGGGCTCCATGACCTCCCAAAACGACCGCTGCGAAAATTCGTATCCTTCTGTCACAAACTTCGTCTGTTTCGGAATACTTTCGGAGGCCGAAAACGGCTTGGAGAATTGAGTTTCGGATGATTTAGTGGTTGGCGTGCACTCTTCTAGCGTCTACCACCCTACTGTGAGCTCACCCACGGACAGATACTGCGACAATGACGTGCAGAACAATGTTACATGACTCTATTTCTGCACCAGCAAGCCCTACATGCTAGTCTGGATGGAAGGAGAAGCCACTTCGGTGCACCGAACACCCAAAAACTTGCCGTTTTGCATGGTTTATCACCCATACCGCTACCACCCACACATTTGTCCATGCACATGTGTTGTTCTTGGACAAAACTGTGCATACCAGCTCTTCTACATTACATTCGTACTGTTCGAAAATAATAGGCCATTTCCAGTGGCGCAAAATGGCTCGTGGGCGCGAGCAAGTTACCCTGGAAGCCGGATTCACGATATCCCTCGTTGCTGAAATCCATTTGAGCTGTATCCGTAGAACGACCGTACCCTGGCCATACGAACTCCGTTTGGGCTCCATGACCTGCCAAAACGACCGGAGCGAAAATTCGTATCCTTCTGTCACAAAATTCTTCTGTTTCGGAATATTTTCGGAGGCCGAAAACGGCTTGGAGAATTGAGTTTCGGATGATTTAGTGGTTGGCGTGCACTCTTCTAGCGTCTACCACCCTACCGTGAGCTCACCCACGGACAGATACTGCGACAATGATGTGCAGAACAATGTTACATGACTCTATTTCTACACCAGCAAGCCCTACATGCTAGTCTGGATGGAAGGAGAAGCCTCTTCGGTGCACCGAACACCCAAAAAATTGCCGTTTTGCATGGTTTATCACCAATACCGCTACCACCCACACTTTTGTCCATGCACATGTGTTGTTCTTGGACAAAACTGTGCATACCAGCTCTTCTACATTACATTTGTACTGTTCGAAAATAATAGGCCATTTCGAGTGGCGCAAAATGACTCGTGGGCGCGAGCAAGTTACCCTGGAAGCCGGATTCACGATATCCCTCGTTGCTGAAATCCATTTGAGGTGTATCCGTAGAACGACCGTACCCTGGCCATACGAACTCCGTTTGGGCTCCATGACCTGCCAAAACGACCGCAGCGAAAATTCGTATCCTTCTGTCACACACTTCGTCTGTTTCGGAATAATTTCGGAGGCCGAAAATGGCTTGGAGAATTGAGTTTCGGATGATTTAGTGGTTGGCGTGCACTCTTCTAGCGTCTACCACCCTACCGTGAGCTCACCCACGGACAGATACTGCGACAATGACGTGCAGAACAATGTTACATGACTCTATTTCTGCACCAGCAAGCCCTACATGCTAGTCTGGATGGAAGGAGAAGCCTCTTCGGTGCACCGAACACCCAAAAAATTGCCGTTTTGCATGGTTTATCACCCATACCGCTACCACCCACACTTTTGTCCATGCACATGTGTTGTTCTTGGACAAAACTGTGCATACCAGCTCTTCTACATTACATTCGTACTGTTCGAAAATAATAGGCCATTTCCAGTGGCGCAAAATGGCTCGTGGGCGCGAGCAAGTTACCCTGGAAGCCGGATTCACGATATCCCTCGTTGCTGAAATCCATTTGAGGTGTATTCGTAGAACGACCGTACCCTGGCCATACGAACTCCGTTTGGGCTCCATGACCTGCCAAAACGACCGGAGCGAAAATTCGTATCCTTCTGTCACAAAATTCTTCTGTTTCGGAATATTTTCGGAGGCCGAAAACGGCTTGGAGAATTGAGTTTCGGATGATTTAGTGGTTGGCGTGCACTCTTCTAGCGTCTACCACCCTACCGTGAGCTCACCCACGGACAGATACTGCGACAATGACGTGCAGAACAATGTTACATGACTATTTCTGCACCAGCAAGCCCTACATGCTAGTCTGGATGGAAGGAGAAGCCTCTTCGGTGCACCGAACACCCAAAAAATTGCCGTTTTGCATGGTTTATCACCAATACCGTTACCACCCACACTTTTGTCCATGCACATGTGTTGTTCTTGGACAAAACTGTGCATACCAGCTCTTCTACATTACATTTGTATTGTTCGAAAATAATAGGCCATTTCGAGTGGCGCAAAATGGCTCGTGGGCGCGAGCAAGTTACCCTGGAAGCCGGATTCACGATATCCCTCGTTGCTGAAATCCATTTGAGGTGTATCCGTAGAACGACCGTACCCTGGCCATACGAACTCAGTTTGGGCTCCATGACCTGCCAAAACGACCGCAGCGAAAATTCGTATCCTTCTATCACACTCTTCGTCTGTTTCGGAATAATTTCGGAGGCCGAAAACGGCTTGGAGAATTGAGTTTCGGATGATTTAGTGGTTGGCGTGCACTCTTCTAGCGTCTACCACCCTACCGTGAGCTCACCCACGGACAGATACTGCGACAATGACGTGCAGAACAATGTTACATGACTATTTCTGCACCAGCAAGCCCTACATGCTAGTCTGGATGGAAGGAGAAGCCTCTTCGGTGCACCGAACACCCAAAAACTTGCCGTTTTGCATGGTTTATCACCCATACCGCTACCACCCACACTTTTGTCCATGCACATGTGTTGTTCTTGGACAAAACTGTGCATACCAGCTCTTCTACATTACATTCGTACTGTTCGAAAATAATAGGCTATTTCCAGTGGCGCAAAATGGCTCGTGGGCGCGAGCAAGTTACCCTGGAAGCCGGATTCACGATATCCCTCGTTGCTGAAATCCATTTGAGGTGTATCCGTAGAACGACCGTACCCTGGCCATACGAACTTCGTTTGGGCTCCATGACCTGCCAAAACGACCGGAGCGAAAATTCGTATCCTTCTGTCACAAAATTCTTCTGTTTCGGAATATTTTCGGAGGCCGAAAACGGCTTGGAGAATTGAGTTTCGGATGATTTAGTGGTTGGCGTGCACTCTTCTAGCGTCTACCACCCTACCGTGAGCTCACCCACGGACAGATACTGCGACAATGATGTGCAGAACAATGTTACATGACTCTATTTCTACACCAGCAAGCCCTACATGCTAGTCTGGATGGAAGGAGAAGCCTCTTCGGTGCACCGAACACCCAAAAAATAGCCGTTTTGCATGGTTTATCACCAATACCGCTACCACCCACACTTTTGTCCATGCACATGTGTTGTTCTTGGACAAAACTGTGCATACCAGCTCTTCTACATTACATTTGTACTATTCGAAAATAATAGGCCATTTCGAGTGGCGCAAAATGGCTCGTGGGTGCGAGCAAGTTACCCTGGAAGCCGGATTCACGATATCCCTCGTTGCTGAAATCCATTTGAGGTGTATCCGTAGAACGACCGTACCCTGGCCATACGAACTCCGTTTGGGCTCCATGACCTGCCAAAACGACCGCAGCGAAAATTCGTATCCTTCTGTCACACACTTCGTCTGTTTCGGAATAATTTCGGAGGCCGAAAACGGCTTGGAGAATTGAGTTTCGGATGATTTAGTGGTTGGCGTGCACTCTTCTAGCGTCTACCACCCTACCGTGAGCTCACCCACGGACAGATACTGCGACAATGACGTGCAGAACAATGTTACATGACTCTATTTCTGCACCAGCAAGCCCTACATGCTAGTCTGGATGGAAGGAGAAGCCTCTTCGGTGCACCGAACACCCAAAAAATTGCCGTTTTGCATGGTTTATCACCCATACCGCTACCACCCACACTTTTGTCCATGCACATGTGTTGTTCTTGGACAAAACTGTGCATACCAGCTCTTCTACATTACATTCGTACTGTTCAAAAATAATAGGCCATTTCCAGTGGCGCAAAATGGCTCGTGGGCGCGAGCAAGTTACCCTGGAAGCCGGATTCACGATATCCCTCGTTGCTGAAATCCATTTGAGGTGTATCCGTAGAACGACCGTACCCTGGCCATACGAACTCCGTTTGGGCTCCATGACCTGCCAAAACGACCGGAGCGAAAATTCGTATCCTTCTGTCACAAAATTCTTCTGTTTCGGAATATTTTCGGAGGCCGAAAACGGCTTGGAGAATTGAGTTTCGGATGATTTAGTGGTTGGCGTGCACTCTTCTAGCGTCTACCACCCTACCGTGAGCTCACCCACGGACAGATACTGCGACAATGACGTGCAGAACAATGTTACATGACTATTTCTGCACCAGCAAGCCCTACATGCTAGTCTGGATGGAAGGAGAAGCCTCTTCGGTGCACCGAACACCCAAAAAATTGCCGTTTTGCATGGTTTATCACCAATACCGCTACCACCCACACTTTTGTCCATGCACATGTGTTGTTCTTGGACAAAACTGTGCATACCAGCTCTTCTACATTACATTTGTACTGTTCGAAAATAATAGGCCATTTCGAGTGGCGCAAAATGGCTCGTGGGCGCGAGCAAGTTACCCTGGAAGACGGATTCACAATATCCCTCGTTGCTGAAATCCATTTGAGGTGTATTCGTAGAACGACCGTACCCTGGCCATACGAACTCCGTTTGGGCTCCATGACCTGCCAAAACGACCGCAGCGAAAATTCGTATCCTTCTGTCACACACTTCGTCTGTTTCGGAATAATTTCGGAGGCCGAAAACGGCTTGGAGAATTGAGTTTCGGATGATTTAGTGGTTGGCGTGCACTCTTCTAGCGTCTACCACCCTACCGTGAGCTCACCCACGGACAGATACTGCGACAATGACGTGCAGAACAATGTTACATGACTCTATTTCTGCACCAGCAAGCCCTACATGCTAGTCTGGATGGAAGGAGAAGCCTCTTCGGCGCACCGAACACCCAAAAAATTGCCGTTTTGCATGGTTTATCACCCATACCGCTACCACCCACACTTTTGTCCATGCACATGTGTTGTTCTTGGACAAAACTGTGCATACCAGCTCTTCTACATTACAATCGTACTGTTCGAAAATAATAGGCCATTTCGAGTGGCGCAAAATGGCTCGTGGGCGCGAGCAAGTTACCCTGGAAGCCGGATTCACGATATCCCTCGTTGCTGAAATCCATTTGAGGTGTATCCGTAGAACGACCGTACCCTGGCCATACGAACTCCGTTTGGGCTCCATGACCTGCCAAAACGACCGCAGCGAAAATTCGTATCCTTCTGTCACAATCTTTGTCTGTTTCGGAATACTTTCGGAGGCCGAAAACGGCTTGGAGAATTGAGTTTCGGATGATTTAGTGGTTGGCGTGCACTCTTCTAGCGTCTACCACCCTACCGTGAGCTCACCCACGGACAGATACTGCGACAATGACGTGCAGAACAATGTTACATGACTCTATTTCTGCACCAGCAAGCCCTACATGCTAGTCTGGATGGAAGGAGAAGCCTCTTCGGTGCACCGAACACCCAAAAAATTGCCGTTTTGCATGGTTTATCACCCATACCGCTACCACCCACACTTTTGTCCATGCACATGTGTTGTTCTTGGACAAAACTGTGCATACCAGCTCTTCTACATTACAATCGTACTGTTCGAAAATAATAGGCCATTTTGAGTGGCGCAAAATGGCTCGTGGGCGCGAGCAAGTTACCCTGGAAGCCGGATTCACGATATCCCTCGTTGCTGAAATCCATTTGAGGTGTATCCATAGAACGACCGTACCCTGGCCATACGAACTCCGTTTGGGCTCCATGACCTGCCAAAACGACCGCAGCGAAAATTTGTATCCTTCTGTCAGAAAATTCTTCTGTTTCGGAATACTTTCGGAGGCCGAAAACGGCTTGGAGAATTGAGTTTCGGATGATTTAGTGGTTGGCGTGCACTCTTCTAGCGTCTACCACCCTACCGTGAGCTCACCCACGGACAGATACTGCGACAATGACGTGCAGAACAATGTTACATGACTCTATTTCTGCACCAGCAAGCCCTACATGCTAGTCTGGATGGAAGGAGAAGCCTCTTCGGTGCACCGTACACCCAAAAAATTGCCGTTTTGCATGGTTTATCACCCATACCGCTACCACCCACACTTTTGTCCATGCACATGTGTTGTTCTTGGACAAAACTGTGCATACCAGCTCTTCTACATTACATTCGTACTGTTCGAAAATAATAGGCCATTTCGAGTGGCGCAAAATGGCTCGTGGGCGCGAGCAAGTTACCCTGGAAGCCGGATTCACGATATCCCTCGTTGCTGAAATCCATTTGAGGTGTATCCGTAGAACGACCGTACTCTGGCCATACGAACTCCGTTTGGGCTCCATGACCTGCCAAAACGACCGCAGCAAAAATTCGTATCCTTCTGTCACACACTTCGTCTGTTTCGGAATAATTTCGGAGGCCGAAAACGGCTTGGAGAATTGAGTTTCGGATGATTTAGTGGTTGGCGTGCACTCTTCTAGCGTCTACCACCCTACCGTGAGCTCACCCACGGACAGATACTGCGACAATGACGTGCAGAACAATGTTACATGACTCTATTTCTGCACCAGCAAGCCCTACATGCTAGTCTGGATGGAAGGAGAAGCCTCTTCGGTGCACCGAACACCCAAAAAATTGCCGTTTTGCATGGTTTATCACCCATACCGCTACCACCCACACTTTTGTCCATGCACATGTGTTGTTCTTGGACAAAACTGTGCATACCAGCTCTTCTACATTACAATCGTACTGTTCGAAAATAATAGGCCATTTCGAGTGGCGCAAAATGGCTCGTGGGCGCGAGCAAGTTACCCTGGAAGCCGGATTCACCATATCCCTCGTTGCTGAAATCCATTTGAGGTGTATCCGTAGAACGACCGTACCCTGGCCATACGAACTCCGTTTGGGCTCCATGACCTGCCAAAACGACCGCAGCGAAAATTCGTATCCTTCTGTCACAAACTTTGTTTGTTTCGGAATAATTTCGGAGGCCGAAAACGGCTTGGAGAATTGAGTTTCGGATGATTTAGTGGTTGGCGTGCACTCTTCTAGCGTCTACCACCCTACCGTGAGCTCACCCACGGACAGATACTGCGACAATGACGTGCAGAACAATGTTACATGACTCTATTTCTGCACCAGCAAGCCCTACATGCTAGTCTGGATGGAAGGAGAAGCCTCTTCGGTGCACCGAACACCCAAAAAATTGCCGTTTTGCATGGTTTATCACCCATACCGCTACCACCCACACTTTTGTCCATGCACATGTGTTGTTCTTGGACAAAACTGTGCATACCAGCTCTTCTACATTACATTCGTACTGTTCGAAAATAATAGGCCATTTCGAGTGGCGCAAAATGGCTCGTGGGCGCGAGCAAGTTACCCTGGAAGCCGGATTCACGATATCCCTCGTTGCTGAAATCCATTTGAGGTGTATCCGTAGAACGACCGTACCCTGGCCATACGAACTCCGTTTGGGCTCCATGACCTGCCAAAACGACCGCAGCGAAAATTCGTATCCTTCTGTCACAAACTTTGTCTGTTTCGGAATAATTTCGGAGGCCGAAAACGGCTTTGAGAATTAAGTTTCAGATGATTTAGTGGTTGGCGTGCACTCTTCTAGCGTCTACCACCCTACCGTGAGCTCACCCACGGACAGTTACTGCGACAATGACGTGCAGAACAATGTTACATGACTCTATTTCTGCACCAGCAAGCCCTACATGCTAGTCTGGATGGAAGGAGAAGCCTCTTCGGTGCACCGAACACCCAAAAACTTGCCGTTTTGCATGGTTTATCACCCATACCGCTACCACCCACAATTTTGTCCATGCACATGTGTTGTTCTTGGACAAAACTGTGAATACCAGCTCTTCTACATTACATTCGTACTGTTCGAAAATAATAGGCCATTTCGAGTGGCGCAAAATGGCTCGTGGGCGCGAGCAAGTTACCCTGGAAGCTGGTTTCACGATATCCCTCGTTGCTGAAATCCATTTGAGGTGTATCCGTAGAACGAACGTACCCTGGCCATACGAACTCCGTTTGGGCTCCATGACCTGCCAAAACGACCACAGCGAAAATTCGTATCCTTCTGTCACAAACTTCGTCTGTTTCGGAATACTTTCGGAGGCCGAAAACGGCTTGGAGAATTGAGTTTCGGATGATTTAGTGGTTGGCGTGCACTCTTCTAGCGTCTACCACCCTACCGTGAGCTCACCCACGGACAGATACTGCGACAATGACGTGCAGAACAATGTTACATGACTCTATTTCTACACCAGCAAGCCCTACATGCTAGTCTGGATGGAAGGAGAAGCCTCTTCGGTGCACCGAACACCCAAAAAATTGCCGTTTTGCATGGTTTATCACCCATACCGCTACCACCCACACTTTTGTCCATGCACATGTGTTGTTCTTGGACAAAACTGTGCATACCAGCTCTTCTACATTACATTCGTACTATTCAAAAATAATAGGCCATTTCGAGTGGCGCAAAATGGCTCGTGGGCGCGAGCAAGTTACCCTGGAAGCCGGATTCACGATATCCCTCGTTGCTGAAATCCATTTGAGGTGTATCCGTAGAACGACCGTACCCTGGCCATACGAACTCCGTTTGGGCTCCATGACCTGCCAAAACGACCGCAGCGAAAATTCGTATCCTTCTGTCACAAACTTCGTCTGTTTCGGAATAATTTCGGAGGTCGAAAATGGCTTGGAGAATTGAGTTTCGGATGATTTAGTGGTTGGCGTGAACTCTTCTAGCGTCTACCACCCTACCGTGAGCTCACCCACGGACAGATACTGCGACAATGACGTGCAGAACAATGTTACATGACTCTATTTCTACACCAGCAAGCCCTACATGCTAGTCTGGATGGAAGGAGAAGCCTCTTCGGTGCACCGAACACCCAAAAACTTGCCGTTTTGCATGGTTTATCACCCATACCGCTACCACCCACAATTTTGTCCATGCACATGTGTTGTTCTTGGACAAAACTGTGCATACCAGCTCTTCTACATTACATTCGTAATGTTCAAAAATAATAGGCCATTTCGAGTGGCGCAAAATGGCTCGTGGGCGCGAGCAAGTTACCCTGGAAGCCGGATTCACGATATCCCTCGTTGCTGAAATCCATTTGAGGTGTATCCGTAGAACGATCGTACCCTGGCAATACGAACTCCGTTTGGGCTCCATGACCTGCCAAAACGACCACAGCGAAAATTCGTATCCTTCTGTCACAAACTTCGTCTGTTTCGGAATACTTTCGGAGGCCGAAAACGGCTTGGAGAATTGAGTTTCGGATGATTTAGTGGTTGGCGTGCACTCTTCTAGCGTCTACCACCCTACCGTGAGCTCACCCACGGACAGATACTGCGACAATGACGTGCAGAACAATGTTACATGACTCTATTTCTGCACCAGCAAGCCCTACATGCTAGTCTGGATGGAAGGAGAAGCCTCTTCGGTGCACCGAACACCCAAAAACTTGCCGTTTTGCATGGTTTATCACCCATACCGCTACCACCCACACTTTTGTCCATGCACATGTGTTGTTCTTGGACAAAACTGTGCATACCAGCTCTTCTACATTACATTCGTACTATTCGAAAATAATAGGCCATTTCGAGTGGCGCAAAATGGCTCGTGGGCGCGAGCAAGTTACCCTGGAAGCCGGATTCACGATATCCCTCGTTGCTGAAATCCATTTGAGGTGTATCCGTAGAACGACCGTACCCTGGCCATACGAACTCCGTTTGGGCTCCATGACCTCCCAAAACGACCGCTGCGAAAATTCGTATCCTTCTGTCACAATCTTCGTCTGTTTCGGAATACTTTCGGAGGCCGAAAACGGCTTGGAGAATTGAGTTTCGGATGATTTAGTGGTTGGCGTGCACTCTTCTAGCGTCTACCACCCTACTGTGAGCTCACCCACGGACAGATACTGCGATAATGACGTGCAGAACAATGTTACATGACTCTATTTCTGCACCAGCAAGCCCTACATGCTAGTCTGGATGGAAGGAGAAGCCTCTTCGGTGCACCGAACACCCAAAAATTTGCCGTTTTGCATGGTTTATCACCCATACCGCTACCACCCACACTTTTGTCCATGCACATGTGTTGTTCTTGGACAAAACTGTGCATACCAGCTCTTCTACATTGCATTCGTACTGTTCGAAAATAATAGGCCATTTCCAGTGGCGCAAAATGGCTCGTGGGCGCGAGCAAGTTACCTCGGTGCACCGAACACCCAAAAACTTGCCGTTTTGCATGGTTTATCACCCATACCGCTACCACCCACACTTTTGTCCATGCACATGTGTTCTTCTTTGACAAAACTGTGCATACCAGCTCTTCTACATTACATTCATACTGTTCGAAAATAATAGGCCATTTCGAGTGGCGCAAAATGGCTCATGGGCACGAGCAAGTTACCCTGGAAGCCGGATTCACGATATCCCTCGTTGCTGAAATCCATTTGAGGTATATCCGTAGGACGACCGTACCCTGGCCATACGAACTCCGTTTGGGCTCCATGACCTGCCAAAACGACCGCAGCGAAAATTCGTATCCTTCTGTCACAAACTTTGTCTATTTCGGAATAATTTCGGAGGCCGAAAACGGCTTGGAGAATTGAGTTTCGGATGATTTAGTGGTTGGCGTGCACTCTTCTAGCGTCTACCACCCTACCGTGAGCTCACCCACGGACAGATACTGCGACAATGACGTGCAGAACAATGTTACATGACTCTATTTCTGCACCAGCAAGCCCTACATGCTAGTCTGGATGGAAGGAGAAGCCTCTTCGGTGCACCGAACACCCAAAAACTTGCCGTTTTGCATGGTTTATCACCCATACCGCTACCACCCACATTTTTGTCCATGCACATGTGTTGTTCTTGGACAAAACTGTGCATACCAGCTCTTCTACATTACGTTCGTACTGTTCGAAAATAATAGGCCATTTCGAGTGGCGCAAAATGGCTCGTGGGCACGAGCAAGTTACCCTAGAAGCCGGATTCACGATATCCCTCGTTGCTGAAATCCATTTGAGGTGTATCCGTAGAACGACCGTACCCTGGCCATACGAACTCCGTTTGGGCTCCATGACCTGCCAAAACGACCGCAACGAAAATTCGTATCCTTCTGTCACAAACTTCGTCTGTTTCGGAATAATATCGGAGGCCGAAAACGGCTTGGAGAATTGAGTTTCGGATGATTTAGTGGTTGGCGTGCACTCTTCTAGCGTCTACCACCCTACCGTGAGCTCACCCACGGACAGATACTGCGACAATGACGTGCAGAACAATGTTACATGACTCTATTTCTGCACCAGCAAGCCCTACATGCTAGTCTGGATGGAAGGAGAAGCCTCTTCGGTGCACCGAACACCCCAAAACTTGCCGTTTTGCATGGTTTATCACCCATACCGCTACCACCCACATTTTTGTCCATGCACATGTGTTGTTCTTGGACAAAACTGTGCATACCAGCTCTTCTACATTACGTTCGTACTGTTCGAAAATAATAGGCCATTTCGAGTGGCGCGAAATGGCTCGTGGGCACGAGCAAGTTACCCTGGAAGCCGGATTCACGATATCCCTCGTTGCTGAAATCCATTTGAGGTGTATCCGTAGAACGACCGTACCCTGGCCATACGAACTCCGTTTGGGCTCCATGACCTGCCAAAACGACCGCAGCGAAAATTCGTATCCTTCTGTCACAAACTTCGTCTGTTTCGGAATAATTTCGGAGGCCGAAAACGGCTTGGAGAATTGAGTTTCGGATGATTTAGTGGTTGGCGTGCACTCTTCTAGCGTCTACCACCCTACCGTGAGCTCACCCACGGACAGATACTGCGACAATGACGTGCAGAACAATGTTACATGACTCTATTTCTGCACCAGCAAGCCCTACATGCTAGTCTAGATGGAAGGAGAAGCCTCTTCGGTGCACCGAACACCCAAAAACTTGCCGTTTTGCATGGTTTATCACCCATACCGCTACCACCCACATTTTTGTCCATGCACATGTGTTGTTCTTGGACAAAACTGTGCATACCAGCTCTTCTACATTACATTCGTACTGTTCGAAAATAATAGGCCATTTCGAGTGGCGCAAAATGGCTCGTGGGCGTGAGCAAGTTACCCTGGAAGCGGGATTCACGATATCCCTCGTTGCTGAAATCCATTTGAGGTGTATCCGTAGAACGACCGTACCCTGGCCATACGAACTCCGTTTGGGCTCCATGACCTGCCAAAATGACCGCAGCGAAAATGCGTATGCTTCTGTCACACTCTTCGTCTGTTTCGGAATAATTTCGGATGCCGAAAACGGCTTGCAGAATTGAGTTTTTGATGATTTAGTGGTTGGCGTGCACTCTTCTAGCGTCTACCACCCTACCGTGAGCTCACCCACGGATAGATACTGCAACAATGACGTGCAGAACAATGTTACATGACTCTATTTCTGCACCAGCAAGCCCTACATGCTAGTCTGGATGGAAGGAGAAGCCTCTTCGGTGCACCGAACACCCAAAAACTTGCCGTTTTGCATGGTTTATCACCCATACCGCTACCACCCACATTTTTGTCCATGCACATGTGTTCTTCTTTGACAAAACTGTGCATACCAGCTCTTCTACATTACATTCATACTGTTCGAAAATAATAGGCCATTTCGAGTGGCGCAAAATGGCTCATGGGCACGAGCAAGTTACCCTGGAAGCCGGATTCACGATATCCCTCGTTGCTGAAATCCATTTGAGGTGTATCCGTAGAACGACCGTACCCTGGCCATACGAACTCCGTTTGGGCTCCATGACCTGCCAAAACGACCGCAGCGAAAATTCGTATCCTTCTGTCACAAACTTCGTCTGTTTCGGAATAATTTCGGAGGCCGAAAACAGCTTGCAGAATTGAGTTTCGGAAGATTTAGTGGTTGGCGTGCACTCTTCTAGCATCTACCACCCTACCGTGAGCTCACCCACGGACAGATACTGCGACAATGACGTGCAGAACAATGTTACATGACTCTATTTCTGCACCAGCAAGCCCTACATGCTAGTCTGGATGGAAGGAGAAGCCTCTTCGGTGCACCGAACACCCAAAAACTTGCCGTTTTGCATGGTTTATCACCCATACCGCTACCACCCACATTTTTGTCCATGCACATGTGTTGTTCTTGGACAAAACTGTGCATACCAGCTCTTCTACATTACGTTCGTACTGTTCGAAAATAATAGGCCATTTCGAGTGGCGCAAAATGGCTCGTGGGCGCGAGCAAGTTACCCTGGAAGCCGGATTCACGATATCCCTCGTTGCTGAAATCCATTTGAGGTGTATCCGTAGAACGACCGTACCCTGGCCATACGAACTCCGTTTGGGCTCCATGACCTGCCAAAACGACCGCGGCGAAAATTCGTATCCTTCTGTCACAAACTTCGTCTGTTTCGGAGGCCGAAAACGGCTTGCAGAATTGAGTTTCGGATGATTTAGTGGTTGGCGTGCACTCTTCTAGCGTCTACCACCCTACCGTGAGCTCACCCACGGACAGATACTGCGACAATGACGTGCAGAACAATGTTACATGACTCTATTTCTGCACCAACAAGCCCTACATGCTAGTCTGGATGGAAGGAGAAGCCTCTTCGGTGCACCGAACACCCAAAAACTTGCCGTTTTGCATGGTTTATCACCCATACCGCTACCACCCACATTTTTGTCCATGCACATGTGTTGTTCTTGGACAAAACTGTGCATACCAGCTCTTCTACATTACATTCGTACTGTTCGAAAATAATAGGCCATTTCGAGTGGCGCAAAATGGCTCGTGGGCGCGAGCAAGTTACCCTGGAAGCCGGATTCACGATATCCCTCGTTGCTGAAATCCATTTGAGGTGTATCCGTAGAACGACCGTACCCTGGCCATACGAACTCCGTATGGGCTCCATGACCTGCCAAAACGACCGCAGCGAAAATTCGTATCCTTCTGTCACACACTTCGTCTGTTTTGGATTAATTTCGGAGGCCGAAAAGGGCTTGCAGAATTTAGTTCCGGATGATTTAGTGGTTGGCGTGCACTCTTCTAGCATCTACCACCCTACCGTGAGCTCACCCACGGACAGATACTGCGACAATGACGTGCAGAACAATGTTACATGACTCTATTTCTGCACCAGCAAGCCCTACATGCTAGTCTGGATGGAAGGAGAAGCCTCTTCGGTGCACCGAACACCCAAAAACTTGCCGTTTTGCATGGTTTATCACCCATACCGCTACCACCCACATTTTTGTCCATGCACATGTGTTGTTCTTGGACAAAACTGTGCATACCAGCTCTTCTACATTACGTTCGTACTGTTCGAAAATAATAGGCCATTTCGAGTGGCGCAAAATGGCTCGTGGGCGCGAGCAAGTTACCCTGGAAGCCGGATTCACGATATCCCTCGTTGCTGAAATCCATTTGAGGTGTATCCGTAGAACGACCGTACCCTGGCCATACGAACTCCGTTTGGGCTCCATGACCTACCGAAACGACCACAGCGAAAATTCGTATCCTTCTGTCACAAACTTTGTCTGTTTCGGAATAATTTCGGAGGCCGAAAACGGCTTGCAGAATTGAGTTTCGGATGATTTAGTGGTTGGCGTGCACTCTTCTAGCGTCTACCACCCTACCGTGAGCTCACCCACGGACAGATACTGCGACAATGACGTGCAGAACAATGTTACATGACTCTATTTCTGCACCAGCAAGCCCTACATGCTAGTCTGGATGGAAGGAGAAGCCTCTTCGGTGCACCGAACACCCAAAAACTTGCCGTTTTGCATGGTTTATCACCCATACCGCTACCACCCACATTTTTGTCCATGCACATGTGTTGTTCTTGGACAAAACTGTGCATACCAGCTCTTCTACATTACATTCGTACTGTTCGAAAATAATAGGCCATTTCGAGTGGCGCAAAATGGCTCGTGGGCGCGAGCAAGTTACCCTGGAAGCCGGATTCACGATATCCCTCGTTGCTGAAATCCATTTGAGGTGTATCCGTAGAACGACCGTACCCTGGCCATACGAACTCCGTTTGGGCTCCATGACCTGCCAAAACGACCGCAGCGAAAATTCGTGTCCTTCTGTCACAAACTTTGTCTGTTTCGAAATAATTTCGGAGGCCGAAAACGGCTTGCAGAATTGAGTTTCGGATGATTTAGTGGTTGGCGTGCACTCTTCTAGCTTCTACCACCCTACCGTGAGCTCACCCACGGACAGATACTGCAACAATGACATGCAGAACAATGTTACATGACTCTATTTCTGCACCAGCACGCCCTACATGCTAGTCTGGATGGAAGGAGAAGCCTCTTCGGTGCACCGAACACCCAAAAACTAGCTGTTTTGCATGGTTTATCACCCATACCGCTACCACCCACATTTTTGTCCATGCACATGTGTTGTTCTTGGACAAAACTGTGCATACCATCTCTTCTACATTACATTCGTACTGTTGGAAAATAATAGGCCATTTCGAGTGGTGCAAAATGGCTCGTGGGCGCGAGCAAGTTACCCTGGAAGCCGGATTCACGATATCCCTCGTTGCTGAAATCCATTTGAGGTGTATCCGTAGAACGACCGTACCCTGGCCATACGAACTCGGTTTGGCCTCCATGACCTGCCAAAACGACCCCAGCGGAAATCTGTATCCTTCTGTCACAGACTTTGTCTGTTTCCGAATAATTTCGGAGGCCGAAAACGGCTTGCAGAATTGAGTTTCGGATGATTTAGTTGTTGGTGTGCACTCGTCTAGCGTCTACCACCCTACCGTGAGCTCACCCACGGACAGATACTGCGACAATGACGTGCAGAACAATGTTACATGACTCTATTTCTGCACCAGCAAGCCCTACATGCTAGTCTGGATGGAAGGAGAAGCCTCTTCGGTGCACCGAACACCCAAAAACCCATACCGCTACCACCCACATTTTTGTCCATGCACATGTGTTGTTCTTGGACAAAACTGTGCATACCAGCTCTTCTACATTACATTCGTACTGTTCAAAAATAATAGGCCATTTTGAGTGGCGCAAAATGGCTCGTGGGCGCGAGCAAGTTACCCTGGAAGCGGGATTCACGATATCCCTCGTTGCTGAAATCCATTTGAGGTGTATCCGTAGAACGACCGTACCCTGGCCATACGAACTCCGTTTGGGCTCCATGACCTGCCAAAATGACCGCAGCGAAAATGCGTATCCTTCTGTCACACTCTTCGTCTGTTTCGGAATAATTTCGAATGCCGAAAACGACTTGCAGAATTGAGTTTCGGATGATTTAGTGGTTGGCGTGCACTCTTCTAGCGTCTACCACCCTACCGTGAGCTCACCCACGGATAGATACTGCGACAATGACGTGCAGAACAATGTTACATGACTCTATTTCTGCACCAGCAAGCCCTACATGCTAGTCTGGATGGAAGGAGAAGCCTCTTCGGTGCACCGAACACCCAAAAACTTGCCGTTTTGCATGGTTTATCACCCATACCGCTACCACCCACATTTTTGTCCATGCACATGTGTTGTTCTTGGACAAAACTGTGCATACCAGCTCTTCTACATTACGTTCGTACTGTTCGAAAATAATAGGCCATTTCGAGTGGCGCAAAATGGCTCGTGGGCGCGAGCAAGTTACCCTGGAAGCCGGATTCACGATATCCCTCGTTGCTGAAATCCATTTGAGGTGTATCCGTAGAACGACCGTACCCTGGCCATACGAACTCCGTTTGGGCTCCATGACCTGCCAAAACGACCGCAGCGAAAATTCGTGTCCTTCTGTCACAAACTTCGTCTGTTTTGGAATAATTTCGGAGGCCGAAAACGGCTTGCAGAATTGAGTTTCAGATGATTTAGTGGTTGGCGTGCACTCTTCTAGCTTCTACCACCCTACCGTGAGCTCACCCACGGACAGATACTGTGACAATGACGTGCAGAACAATGTTACATGACTCTATTTCTGCACCAGCACGCCCTACATGCTAGTCTGGATGGAAGGAGAAGCCTCTTCGGTGCACCGAACACCCAAAAACTTGCCGTTTTGCATGGTTTATCACCCATACCGCTACCACCCACATTTTTGTCCATACACATGTGTTCTTCTTTGACAAAACTGTGCATACCAGCTCTTCTACATTACATTCATACTGTTCGAAAATAATAGGCCATTTCGAGTGGCGCAAAATGGCTCATGGGCACGAGCAAGTTACCCTGGAAGCCGGATTCACGATATCCCTCGTTGCTGAAATCCATTTGAGGTGTATCCGTAGAACGACCGTACCCTGGCCATACGAACTCCGTTTGGGCTCCATGACCTGCCAAAACGACCGCAGCGAAAATTCGTATCCTTCTGTCACAAACTTCGTCTGTTTCGGAATAATTTCGGAGGCCGAAAACGGCTTGTAGAATTGAGTTTCGGAAGATTTAGTGGTTGGCGTGCACTCTTCTAGCATCTACCACCCTACCGTGAGCTCACCCACGGACAGATACTGCGACAATGACGTGCAGAACAATGTTACATGACTCTATTTCTGCACCAGCAAGCCCTACATGCTAGTCTGGATGGAAGGAGAAGCCTCTTCGGTGCACCGAACACCCAAAAACTTGCCGTTTTGCATGGTTTATCACCCATACCGCTACCACCCACATTTTTGTCCATGCACATGTGTTGTTCTTGGACAAAACTGTGCATACCAGCTCTTCTACATTACGTTCGTACTGTTCGAAAATAATAGGCCATTTCGAGTGGCGCAAAATGGCTCGTGGGCGCGAGCAAGTTACCCTGGAAGCCGGATTCACGATATCCCTCGTTGCTGAAATCCATTTGAGGTGTATCCGTAGAACGACCGTACCCTGGCCATACGAACTC
>LR738716.1:314510090-314530476 GCA_902687465.1 Secale cereale
GCACAATCTTAGCCCACCACCATCTTTTGTTATGTCTCTTCCCACTGCCGGTCATTTGCCGCAAAATGCCTAGTGCTGAAATTGCTTCCATCGAATTCTGGTGCCAAACACCATGAACAACAATTGATGTGTATCAATCAGAGGCTTCAATGCAAAACATCCAGATTATCTGCACTCAGCATGAAAAATGAACAATTTGTTCAGAACATCATGCATCACCCTGGCTACTGTCACCGTGAGACGACGTCAGGTGCCCGCCATTTCAATTAATATAAGAGTGATTTCATAAGCCTAAAGAAGATACCTTCATGATTGAGTTTTCTTTTACATGCACATGTACTTTATATTATTAGGCGATTAATCAATATGACAAAGCTGATGCATCTACAATGGAATACATGATCATAAGTTTTTATGACAGAAGTCAGACAAAAACAAAACACAACGGTGCTCCATTGCAAGAGCAGCATCGGCAGCGTATTTGGCAACGCCTTTCTTCTCCACCTTCTGCACCTCCTCTTAGCCAATTCTTCCTCGAGCCGCACGAGTTGGCGTGAGATGAGACCGGTCCTTCTTCTGCCCCTTCTTCTTGGCCGCGGGGCGCGCGGTGGCGGCAGGGCCGCCGGGTTTCTTCATGGCACCCCCATGCAGGATGGAGTGGAGGGCGGGAGGTTTTTTGAGAATGAAGAGAAAGTGGGCATTGTGTGCCGCCGATGGGTGGGGCTAGGGGAGGACGATGGCGTGCGTACTACCCATCCGCATGCTGTGCGTTTCGACGCAAACCTGGCCCAAATTTGGGCTAGTAATGGGTCGAAAGAAGATAGGAAATGGACATTTGTCCATTTACTCCCATGTGTTGGGTTGCGTTTTGTGTCCGTTTACCCCCAAACAGATGCAAGCGGACTATTTGGAGTCGTGCGTTCGAGTTGGCCTTAATACTTTAGTGGTATGGAGTATGTATGTACACAAAGTAGTATGGAATATATACACAAGAAGTTGTATGGAGTATACACACACGGGTAGTATAGAGTATGTATGTTTGATTGTTCGTTTTTGGATAACTAAACAATCTTGTCGGCTTAGGTAGTAGTATATTGAGTATGTGAAAAAAATGTATTGAGTGTTAACAAAACAGAGCATGTAAGTATGGACTATATACACAATAATACTACCCCTTTCCGGTTTACGGGGCTCAACTCAAAAATCTCACTAACCAAAATAAATGATTCGTGATGGAATAATGTTTGTTGTTTGCAAAAACAAACAATTAATGCACTCGTTTTCCTCAAAGTAGTATGTTGACCAATGCATTAATTGCAATGCATGCATGCATAAAGTACATGTATTGATGAATTTTCACTTAATCTTTGCATGCAATGATTTAATGCACCTTAAAATCTGAACATGAGAAAGGAAACAATTAAATTGAGACTTAGAGCATCTCCAGCTGTTTGGCCCCCCAACGCACCCGGCGAATGCCTTTTGGCGTTTGCGCCGACGGTTTTTCGCCCCAGGGGCATTCGACTTTCCAGTCGCGCCCCCAGACGCCGAAAAATTTGAACTTGTCTTTCCCGCTGCCAAAAGACATCACAAGTTCGGCGATGATCATGCGATAAGTCGACGATCATCATACCACTGCTCCGCGATCAAAATAAAGGAATCATAGACATGAAACGCATCAAACGACAGGGTCCTCTACTGTGGGACTGGCCGGGGTTGGCGTGGGCGCAGTCGGGCTCGGCGTCTGGCTTGTAGGTCTCCTTGGCCTTTGCGAGAGTGAGCCGAACCTCCCTCCACTTCTCGCATGACTCGATCCAGGAGAACACGTGAAGGAACTTGAACTCTTGGTCGCTATTATCCTGGCTGAGTACGCCGGCGACGAGTAGCCGCACTCGGTTTTGAGGCCAGCGGCGAATGCGGGGCAACGAGTGCATGGACCGGGGTTGAAGCCGGATGGGGAGGCACGCGGCAGCGCGCCATGCGGGAAGGTGGCATTGGGGTTGAAGCTGCCATGCGCGTCGCCGTTGGATTAGCCAGGCGAGGGTGTGTACCCCCATAGCGGCGTCGAGAAGTTGGCCGACAACGAGACGCTCTGCTAGCTCCCCCACACGGCTTGTGGGCAGTGGCCGGGAGGAAGGTTCATCCCCGCATAAGACGCCTCTCCCTGCTCCGCCACTGCCGCACGTCCCTGGCCTTCTTGGCGATGAGCCTGTTCCGCCGGTCGACGGTGATAGCCTCCCGGTGCTGAACTTCCTTCCTCCACTAGATGTTCGACATGCCCAACAGCCTTGCTATCGGCGCCCTCGGCTTCCTCTGCTTCGGCTGGGAGGAATCGGTGGCCTGGCGAGGGGGCACATACTTCTTCGGCGGCATGGCAGCCGGACCTGAGGAGAATGGCGGGAGCACGGGGGCAGAGAATGGGGAAGCAATGGGGGAATGCAGGGAAGGGGGGGGGGATGATGGGCCTCTAAACCCTTGTTGGTTACCCCAAGTGGAAGGTGAAAGATGCAGTGTTGTGGAAGTGTTTTCCCTTAGCAAAGATGCCAAGGATCGAATCCCCAGAGACTCCTAGGTTCAACAAGTAGGTGTCAACTGCTAACGGCGCAAATTAGCAATCAACGTGGACCTGCGCACAGATACAAATAACTTTGCTCCCAACGAGTACAGAGAGGTTGTCAATCTCTCCGACCTTGTAGTTCACAAAGGGTTAAAAGCAAATGATAATAGTGATAGATAGTGTTTGCAATAGTAAATAATAACGAAAAGTAAATAGCGGATGTGATCAATGATGGTAATATGGACCGGAGTCTCATGATGTTCACTAGTGATGTCTCTCTCCCAAAAGACGATAAAACAGCTATGTGAGGTAAACAAATTACAGCTGGGCAATTGACAGGACCACGAACGCAAACCAATGCTGACTACATTGCAAGAAAGGTTGAGGTTCAAAGCATGGGCGGTACGCCAAAGTAAGTAGACCGAAATCCATCAATGCCTACTACTAATCATCCACCTTGAGATATCTATCCAGAACATCTCGCTGGTATTAAGTTGCGAGTCCCACCCATAGTGTAAACTCAATGCAACAGACAACTGCATTAAAAGAACTTTGCGTAAAGTAAACAATCCTTGCACCCGCGAGCACAAGCACCGTTGTTTTCCACCTTGTGGCAACAACACATCCCCTAGACTCATGTTTCTGTCACTCAAGCTAGTCATCGAGGGGCATGAACCCACAAACAAGCATAACGTTCCCTCTTGGAGTCACTACCTACTACTCGGCCAAAGCAATAAATAACAACGGAGAACATGCAAGAATTACTTATGAACATAAATATAAAAAAGGTGAATCAAATATATTACTCAAGATCAATCTGAACATAATCTCATAATCCATCGGATCCTAGCAAACTCAACATAGCAACAGCATAAGGATTACATATGTGCCTCGATCATGTAGGGCAGCTCACGAGGACTAATTAGTGAAGCACAAGAACGGGAGGAGAACATCACATAGCTACTGGTCATGGACTCATGGTCCAAGGGAGACTACTCACGAGTCATCCGGGAGGCGTCCATGGTGGTGGAGAAGCTCCCGGTGGTGATCCTCCCCTCCGGCAGGGTACCGGGAAGAGTTCTCCTGGTGCTCCCGATCTTGGAAGCGGCGGTGGCGGCGGAACAGAGATGGGATCGCGAAAAGAGTTCCTCTTCTGAGGGTATCGGAGGACGCTTTAAATATATGCCAAAGGGGGGCATCGGGGGAGCTTCGGGGGACCCAGGCGCCCCCCCGGCGCGGCCCAGGGGGGGCGCCGCCAGGGCGCCTGGAGCCCTGGTGGCCCCCCCAGGCTGCCCTTCGAACGCCCGGTAGTTTCCGAAACGCTGATTTTTTATATAATTTTTCTGGATTTTTTCTGGCAGTTCTCGTAACGTGAAAACCTGAAATACAAAAACAACCGAAAACAGAAACTGGCACTGGGGTGCACTGGATTAGTAAGTTAGTCCAAATATGATCAAAAGTGTCCGGAAGTGTATGAATATCATAGCAATATCACCCAAAAGTGGCATGGAGCAAGCAGAAATTATAGATACGTTTTGGACGTATCAACATCCCCAAGCTTAATTCCTGCTCGTCCTCGAGTAGGTAAATGATAACAAGAATAATTTCTGTGGTGACATGCTATTAACCATATAGGACTTTTTATAGTCATATGACAAAGGCTTACTGAGACAATGAATCTGTAGTAATTAAGTTGCCTCATGAGAAAATCACAAATGACTGAAAGTTTTACAACATGAAACTGAAACATCAAAAAGATTTGCAATGAACATGATGTGCAAATATGATAAAGTGATATCTAGCTTGCCCCCTTTAGTGATGCAAAACATAAATGCAGGGGCACCTTCAAGGTTTAAGTGATGACTAGATACAATGATTTCAAAATAAACGATATCACAATCATACAAAAGACAATGCTACTTTGGGACAATGCACATTACACTCAGAATGACAATCATGCTCTCAGTAGTTGTTGCTTTAAGAAAGAAGAAACTCATAAAAGTAAAAGAAAGGTTATGTGCTAGAGCTTTTTATTTTGAAAACATGGAAGCAATTTTGTCAACGGTAGTAGTACTTCATATGTGTGATGCATAAGACATCCTATAAGTTGCAAGCCTCATGTATCGAATACCAATAGTGCTCGCACCTTGTCCTAATTAGCTCGGATTTCCATGGGTTATCATTGCATTACATATGTTTCAACCAAGTGTCACAAAGGGGTACCTCTATGCCACCTGTACAAAGGTCCAAGGAGTTAAATCGCATTTGATTTCTCGTTTTTGATAGATCTCAACTTGAGGACATCCATACCGGGACAACATAGAAAATAGATGATGGACTCCTCTTTTATGCATAAGCATGTTCACATAAGAGATTGAGGATCAACGTCCAAGCTAAAACTTCCACCATGATACATGGCTTTGGTTGGCGGCCCAATGTTCTTCTCTAACAATATGCATATTCATTCAACCCATGACAAATCACCCTTACTTCAGACAAGACGAGCATGCATAGCAACTCACATGATATTCAACAAAAGTGTGACAGTTGATGGCGTCCCCAGAAACATGGTTACCGCTCAGCAAGCAACTTATAAGAAATAAGATACATAAGCAACATATTCTTTACCACAATAGTTTTTAAGCTACTTTCCCATGAGCTATATATTGCAAAGTTAGTTCGCTTAGTACAGGTGGAGGTTAGCAAAAGACTGGGAGCGACCAACTAAGAGAGCAATGACGGTCATAATCATGCAGAGCGACAGAGCAACATTGAATCAGGCATGGTAGTTATATCGCTACTCAGAAATAAAAGATCATCAAGGCTTGACAGACTTTCTTTACAGTCTTAAATATGCGTGAGCATACACCAAGTCAATCAAAATAAATTCTCGAAGGAAGATATTACTAAACCATACCATATCATAGGCAAACAAATCAAGTTGGTACTCCAATAACACATTGGGAACCCCCCAGCTATTTGAGATTAACCATAAGAAAACCTGAACTAGTAAGCGCCATCATGCAAGTAGCATCTTAATCATAGACACATTAACCAATGCAACGGAAGCAAACTCTCTTAATAAGGTGAGCATGGTAATTAAAGAGAGTTCCAGCAACCAACTAAATGAAAGCTCTTTGAAAAGATAAGCATGGATACTAAGAGCAGAGCATGATAGTAGCTATTAAAAGACAAAGAACACACACAGCATAGATAGACATGAAAATTCTATGTTATGTTCTAGGTAGAAGTGGAGCGTGTTTCTCTCCCACATAAAGAATGCTGAGTTCCGACTCGTTATGAAAAACTAAAAAGAAAACTAAAAGCAAGACGCTCCAAGCATAGCACATAACACATGAAGTGATAAAAATATAGTGGAACGAAAGACGAACTGATAATGTTGATGGAGAAGGGGATGCACGGGGGCATCCCCAAGCTTAGACGCTTGAGTCTCCTTGAATATTTCTTGGGGGTGCACGGGGGCATCCCCAAGCTTGAGCGCTTGACACTCCTGAATCTTTTTTATCATCTTCCCTCGCACACTTGAAAACTCCCTTCATACATAACTCATCATAATCTGATTAGCGAGGTTAGTACCCTTAATAAAATAATTATACCTTGCTGGAAATAAAGGTATTCTTGAAGTTCTACTGTTTCTCAAGATTGCCAAAAGGTTTTTGCAAAGAAAAAGCAAGTTCTTGATTTGCAAAGTGAAGGAAAAGCAAAACAGGACAGAATCTGTGAAAAACAGAACAGCAGGTAGTAATTGATCTGTTCGGGATACTTCTGCAACTCAAATCAAAAAACTCAGAACATACGCACGAAAGACAATTATATAGAGAACGCTGTCGAAAAAATTCAGACCAAAAAGATGATCTGGTGATTTTATACAAATTTATCTATCCAAGGACAGAATCTGTTTCCTGGACAGCACCTCACAACTTTTGAACTTTCTAGCAATCAGAGGCTATACTTGGCACAAATATGAAAAGCAAAGATACAATGATGATGCTACAGCAGTAAACAACATCAAGACACAACAAAAGCAAAAAATTTATTCATGTGGGCTGCCTCCCAAAAGCGCTTTCTTTTATGCCTTTAAGCTAGGCATAATGCATATAGATCAAGTTTTATCAAGAGTAAAAGAATAGCTAGCCCGTACAACGGACTCAAAAGGTAACTTAATCTTCTTTCGAGGGAAGTGTTCCATCCCTTTCTTGAGAGGAAACTGAAATTTTATATTACCCTCTTTCATGTCAATGATAGCACCAATGGTGCGCAAAAAGGGACGTCCCAAAATAATTGGACATGAAGGATCACATTCAATATCCATAATAGTAAAATCAACGGGCACATAATTATCATTGACAATAATAAGAACATCGTCGATCCTCCCCAAAGGTTTCTTTATGGAAGAATCAACGAGACGAACACCAAAAGAACAAGAATCATAAGGTTTCAATTTAAGCATATCATATAGTCTTTTGGGCATAATGTAAGTACTAGCTACAATTTCACATAAAGCATAGCATGAGAAGTTGTTTATCTTAATTTTAATCATAGGATCCCAACCATCCTCTAGCTTCCTACGTATGGAGGCTTCTACTCTAAGTTTCTCCTCCCTAGCTTTGATGAGAGCATTAGTGATATGCTCTGTGAAGTCAAGATTAAGCGTGCTAGTGTGGGGATCTTTGGCCATTCCTTGTAGAAAGGTGACAACTTCTGAAATACTACAATTATCAAAATCAATTTTATCATTAGTGGGCAGAATTGTAGTGTCATCCTCTTTGTTTGAATCGCTCTCTATTATAAGAGTTTGAACATCTTCCCAAGTTTGGGGAAGCTTAGGAGCAATTTTAAACTGAGGTACATACTCTTTTCCTGGAAGACCATGCCATGGGCACAACCCCCCGTCAAGACTAGTAAAATAACAAGGTTTATTACTTTTGTAGATCCCGACAGTGGTAATTGGGGTGATGGAAGAAGGGGTGTACTCCTACCATTTCGTGTTTTAGTAGAACCCATAATAGCAAGCAAGCAAGATAACTATTTTTGTGATTTTCGATAAAAAGGTACTGAAAGGTAAACTAACAAGACTAAAAATCAAAGGTAAAAGATAGCGTGCAACTCCCCTATCCTGAAGAGTGGAGTCCCCGGCAACGGCGCCAGAAAATACTCCTTGATGGGCCTCGAACCCCTCGTTGGTTACCCCAAGTGGAAGGTGTAAGATGTAGTATTGTAGAAGTGTTTTCCCTTAGCAAAGATGCCAAGGATCGAATCCCCAGAGACTCCTAGGTTCAACAAGTAGGTGTCACCTGCTAACGGCGCAATTAGCAATCAACGCGGACCTGCACACAGATACAAATAACTTTGCTCCCAACGAGTACAGAGAGGTTGTCAATCCCTCCGGCCTTGTAGTTCACGAAGGATTAAAAGCAAATGATAGTAGTGATAGATAGTGTTTTGCAATAGTAAATAAAAACGAAAAGTAAATAGCGGATGTGATCAATGATAGTAATAAGGACCGGAGTCTCATGATGTTCACTAGTGATGTCTCTCTCCCAAAAGACAATAAAACAGCTATGTGAGGTAAACAAATTATAGCTGGGCAATTGACAGGACCACGAACGCAAACCAATGCTGACTACATTGCAAGAAAGGTTGAGGTTCAAAGCATGGGCGGTACGCCAAAGTAAGTAGACCGAAATCCATCAATGCCTACTACTAATCATCCACCTTGAGATATCTATCCAGAACATCTCGCTGGTATTAAGTTGCGAGCCCCACCCATAGTGTAAACTCAAAGCAACAGACAACTGCATTAAAAGAACTTTGCGTAAAGTAAACAATCCTTGCACCCGCGGGCACAAGCACCGTTGTTTTCCCCCTTGTGGCAACAGCACATCCCCTAGACTCATGTTTCTGTCACTCAAGCTAGTCATCGAGGGGCATGAACCCACAATCAAGCATAACGTTCCCTCTTGGAGTCACTACCTACTACTTGGCCAAAGCAATAAATAACAACGGAGAACATGCAAGAATTACTTACGAACATAAATATAAAAGAGGTAGATTAAATATATTACTCAAACACAATCTGAACATAATCTCATAATCCATCGGATCCCAGCAAACTCATCATAGCAACAGCATAAGGATTACATATGTGCCTCGATCATGTAGGGCAGCTCACGAGGACTAATTAGTGAAGCACAAGAACGGGAGGAGAACATCACATAGCTACTGGTCATGGACTCATGGTCCAAGGGAGACTACTCACAACTCATCCGGGAGGCGTCCATGGTGGTGGAGAAGATCCCGATGATGATCCTCCCCTCCGGCAGGGTGCCGGGAAGAGTTCTCCTGGTGCTCCCGATCTTGGAAGCGGCGGCGGCGGCGGAACAGAGATGAGATCGCGAAAAAGAGTTCCCGTCCCGAGGGTTTCGAAGGACGCTCTAAATATATGACAAAGGGGGGCACCAGACGGGGCTCGGGGGGCCCAGGCGCCCCCCGTCGATGCCCGGGGGGGGGGGCGCCGCCAGGGCGCCTGGGGCCCTGGTGCCCCCCCCCCCGGCTGTACTTCGGGCGCAAGGTAGGTTCTGGAACGCTGATTTTTTATATAATTTTTCAGGATTTTTCCTGACAGTTCTCGTAATGTGAAAACCTGAAATGCAAAAACAGCCGAAAACAGAAACTGGCACTGGGGTGCACAGGATTAGTAGGTTAGTCCAAATATGATCAAAAGTGTATGGAAGTGTATGAATATCATAGCAATATCACCCAAAAGTGGCATGGAGCAAGCAGAAATTATAGATACGTTTTGGACGTATCATTCCTGCGGTATCAACTTCCTGATCTCCGGGTCGTTGGGCACATAGATTCGATCCTCAAACCACAAGGTGTCGTGCTCATCCTCACGAAATCCTTTGGCTTTTCCTTGACTCATCCTCTTCTTTATCTCAGCAATCTCTTTGTCATCCTTCTGGTCTTCACGTATCTTTCCCAGTAATGTTGACTGAACCTCCAATGTTGCGACAAAACCTGTAGGAACTATCTCCAAACGAAGCTCCCTGAGATCTTCTGCTATCCCCTGGGGCATTTCCCCTTTTACTAAGGTATTTGCATAACTCTTCCGGCTCAGAGCATCTGCAACGACATTGGCCTTTCCTGGGTGATAGTGCAGCTTCATATCATAATCCTTTATAAGCTCCAACCATCTCCTATGTCTGAGGTTCAGCTCCTTCTGAGTGAAAATGCACTTCAAACTCTTGTGATCCGTGTACACATCACAATGATTTCCAATAAGGAAATGTCTCCAAGTTTTGAGTGCGTGCACTACAGCTGCTAACTCCAGATCGTGCGTCGCATAATTCAACTCATGCGGCCGCAGTTGACGAGATGCATAAGAAACAACTCTTCCATCCTGCATGAGTACTCCTCCAAGTCCTAAGCATGAAGCATCGCAGTATACTTGGAAATCCTTGCGTATATCTGGCAATATCAGCACTGGGGCTGTCGTCAACCGTTTCTTCAAATCCTAGAAACTTTCTTCACACTCTTCAGTCCAATTGAACTTTATCTCCTTCTTCAATAACGTCGTCATTGGCTTAGCAATCTTGGAGAATTTTTCTATGAATCTCCGGTAGTATCCCGCGAGTCCAAGAAAATTGCGGATCTCTCCAACTGAAGTGGGTGCCAACCATTCAGTGACTGCCTGCACTTTGACGGGGTCCACTGCTATACCCTCTCCCGATATTACATGCCCTAAGAATCCAACTTCCTTAAACCAAAACTCGCATTTGCTAAACTTGGCATACAACTGATGTTCTCTGAGCTTCTCCAATACCAAACGCAAATGCTCCGCGTGTTCCTCCTCATTCTTCGAGTATACCAAAATATCATCAATGAATACCACGACAAACTTATCCAAGAACTCCATGAACACCTTGTTCATCATACTCATGAAATAGGCAGGGGCGTTAGTCAATTCAAATGACATAACCGTATACTCATATAGCCCGTACCTTGTGGTGATGGCTGTCTTAGGTATATCCTTCTCTCGGTTCTTCAACTGGTGGTATCCAGATCGTAGATCGATCTTGGAGAATACTTTCGCTCCCTGGAGTTGGTCCAACAAATCATTGATCATCGGCAGCGGGTACTTATTCATAATAGTAACTTTATTTAGTGCACGATAATCAATGACCATTCTTAAAGATCCATCCTTCTTCTCGACCAAAAGCACTGGAGCTCCCCAAGGCGATGAACTCCGATGAATAAAACCTTTCTCCAATAACTCCTTAATCTGCTTCTTGATCTCCTCAAGATCATTCGCGGGCATCCGATACGGTCTCTTCGATATTGTTCTGGTGCCAGGCAACAGCTCAATCAAAAACTCAATATCCCTATCCGGTGGCATGCCTGGTAACTCCTCTGGAAACACATCCGGGTAATCCTTTACTACCGGCACTTCCTCTTGAACAACTCCCGGGACAGAATGTACTTGTGTCCTTATAGGCGAATGCCTAGATACATACTTAATCTTTTTTTCCCTCCGGGGTGGTAAGCAAAATAGACTTGCTGGCACAATCGATGTTCCCTCCATACATCGATAGCCAATCCATACCCAATATCACATCCAATCCTTGTGACTCCAAAACTATTAGGTCTGAGGGGAAAACATGTCGTCCAATGGTCAATGGCATCTGAAAACATCCTTGATTTGCCATACATTCCGCTCCGGGTGAACCAACTAACATGGGGGCCATAAGGACTCTGGTGGACAACTTATGTCTATTTATGAATCCCCTTGAAATGTATGAATACGATGCACCAGTATCGAAAAGAACTACTGCTAAATGGCTTAACCAAAAACTTACCGATCACCGCATCTGGTTGTTCTTCAACTTCCTCCACGGTCACGTGGTTCACTTGTCCTTTGTTGAACGGGTTGGGCTTCTTTCCGGCGCTTCCATTGCCGTTCTCATTCTTAGCTTCAGGGCACTCATTGGCATAATGTCCATTCTCCCCTCACTTGTAACAGGTGATGTGGCTGAAATCCTTCTTGGCGGGTGTGGACGGGGTAGCGCGATTCTGATTATTGGTTGCTCCATTCCCATTCCCATTCTTGGAGCCATTGTGGTTGTGGGAACTTCCTCCAGTGTGGGTGTGGCTTCCATGGTTATGGGTATATCCTCCCGAATTCGGAGTGAATCGGGGCTTCTGTTGGGCTCCAGAATTATTCCTTCCTTGTCCATACTTCCTCTTGCGGCTCTCAATCTGCTGTTGCTTCCCTTCAATCATAAGAGCTTTATCTACCAACTCCTGGTAGTTGTTGAAGGTTGCCACCATCAACTGTACGCTCATCTCATCATTTAGCCCTTCCATAAATCTCTCCTGCTTAGCGGCATCTGTGGCCACTTCATCTGAGGCATAACAAGATAGGGTATTAAACACATCCACGTACTGAGCCACAGTACGATTTCCTTGGCGCAAGTTGCGAAACTCCCGCTTCTTCATGCTCATGTCTCAAGTTGAGACATGGGCAGTACGAAAAGCTTGCTGAAACTGATCCCAAGTGTCATTGGCTATAGGAAACGTGGCTGTGTAATTCTCCCACCATGCTGCGGCTGGTCTAGACAACTGGTGTGCGGCAAATCGCACTTTCTCAGCATTTGAGCAATTTGCGGTGGTCAAATCCCTTCCAATCTTGCGCAGCCAGTCATCAACAACTATTGGTTCAATGCTGCTAGCAAACACCGGTGGTTGCAACCTTAGGAAACGTGTCAGGTTGTCCACGGGTGGTGGTGGTGGAGGGTTGTTGTTGTTCTGGTTGTTCTGAGTGTTCTGGACAAGAAGTTGCATCAAAGTGTTATGCTGCTGGATCAACTGAGTGAGCTCAAGGGGAAACTCAAATCCGGGCTCACATCTTGGAGGCATCTGATGGGTGTAGAGGGAAGAGATTAGAATAGAAATGAGGTCTAAGGGGAAAATCACTACCCATATGCACATGAGACAAACACAATCATATCACACCAATCAATTTCAAACAAGGGCTTACAAAGATCTAACTAACGTTACAAAAGTTCTCTAAATACTACTTTGTGGGGGAAAACTACTAGTCATAGGGTGGTCATCTAGAAATTTTGATCGGTGGAAGATTCCATGATGTCTACTCCATCTCCATCTTCGTAGTCTTCGTCATTGCTATCATCGGGGTCGGAATCCGTATCGTCGATGATGATGTAATCTTCAGAACGAATCTCCTTGGGTTCTTCTTCCTCTTCTTCTCCTCCTGGCACAAGTAGCGATCGACCAGACCTGCACACAGATACAAATAACTTTGCTCCCAACGAGTACAGAGAGGTTGTCAATCCCTCCGGCCTTGTCGTTTACAAAGGATCAAACGCAAGAGATAATAGTGATAGGTATGATTGCATCTAGTAGGTAAGAACTGAAAGTAAATAGCGGATGTGATCAGTGATGGTAATATGGACCGGGGTCCCATGATGTTCACTAGTGATGTCTCTCTCCCAAAAGACGATAAAACAGCTAAGCGAGGTAAACAAATTACAGCTGGGCAATTGACAGGATTATTGCGCAAACCAATGCTAACTATGCTGCAAGAAAGGTAGATGCTCAAAAGCATGGGCGGTATGCCAAGGCAATTGACCGAAATCCATCGACATCTACTACTAATCATCCACCTTGAGATATCTATCCAGAACATCTCGCTGGTATTAAGTTGCGAGTCCCACCCATAGTGTAAACTCAAAGCAACAGACAACTGCATTAAAAGAACTTTGCGTAAAGTAAACAATCCTTGCACCCGCGAGTACAAGCACCGTTGTTTTCCCCCTTGTGGCAATAGCACATCCCCTAGACTCATCTTTCTGTCACTCAAGCTAGTCATCGAGGGGCATGAACCCACAATCAAGCATAACATTCCCTCTTGGAGTTACTACCTACTTCTTGGCCAAAGCAATAAACAGCAACGGAGAACATGCAAGAATTACTCAAGAACATAAATATAAAAGAGGTAAATCAAATATATTACTCAAACACAATCTGAACATAATCTCATAATCCATCGGATCCCAGCAAACTCATCATAGCAACAGCATAAGGATTACATATGTGCCTCGATCATGTAGGGCAGCTCCCGAGGTCTAATCGATGAAGAACAAAGAGGGGAGGAGAACATCACATAGCTACTGGTCATGGACCCATGGTCCAAGGGAGACTACTCAGAACTCATCCGGGAGGCGTCCATGGTGGTGGAGAGGCTCCCGGTGGTGATCCTCCCCTCCGGCAAGGTGCCGGGAAGAGTTCTCCTGGTGCTCCCGATCTTGGAAGCGCGGCGGTGGCGGAACAGAGATGAGATCGCGAAAAAGGGTTCCGTCCTCGAGGGTTTCAGGACGCGGTGTAAATATATGCCAAAGGGGGGCACCAGCGGAGGCCTGGGGGCCCAGGCGCCCCCCCCCCCCCCGGCGCGGCCAGGAGGGGGGCCGCGCCCCCAGGGCGCCTGGAGCCCTGGTGGCCCCCCTCCGGCCCTACTTTGGCCGCATGGAAGCTTCCGGAACGCTGATTTTTTATATATTTTTCCCGGAATTTTTCTGGCAGTTTACGTAATGGGAAAACCTGAAATACAAAAACAGCAGAAAACAGAAACTGGCACTGGGGTGCACTGAGTTAATAGGTTAGTCCAAATTTGATCAAAAGTGTATGGAAGTGCATAAATATCATAGCAATATCACACAAAAGAGGCATGGAGCAAGTAGAAATTATAGATACGTTTTGGACGTATCAACATCCCCAAGCTTAATTCCTGCTCGTCCTCGAGTAGGTAAATGATAACAAGCATAATTTCTGTGGTGACATGCTATTAACCATATAAGAACTTTTCACAGTCACATGGCAAGTGCTTACTGAGACAATGAGTCTGTAGTAATTAAGTTGCCTCATGAGAGAATCACAAAGAACTGAAAGTTTTACAATATGATACTGAAACACTCAATAGATTTGTAGTGAGCATGGTGTGCAAATATGATAAAGTGGTATCTCGCTTGCCCCCTTTAGTGAAGCAAAACATAAATGCAGGGGCACCTCCAAGGTTTAAGTGACGACTAGATACAATGATTTCAGAATAAACGATACCATAATCATGCAAAAGACAATGGTACTTTGGGACAATGCACATTACACTCAGAATGACAATCATGCTCTCAATAGTTGGTGCTTTAAAGAAGGTGGAGACTCTCGAACCGTGGCTTTTGTTGGCAAGGTTGAAAACCCGTGGTCGGAAACAAAAACTAAACATGTACCAGAGACCTTGGTTTTAAAAACAGAGGTAATAATTATTATTTTTAGAATAAGCATATTTCGTCAACGAATGCTAGCAGATAACTCAATTACTTCTTGAGCTGGACAAGTTTCGAGGAACGGCTCCCGAATGAGGGCGATCACATCCTCTTAATCTCCTTTGTTTATCACTGCCAAAGTTTTCTGATTTCTCATGAACAAAGCGTGAAGGAGGGTTTGTTTGTTGTATAATTTTTTAATGAGCCGGGCGCACTCTATGCCAGTTCCTTCTCGTATTATGGGTTTGCACATTAGACATGCAATCCCGCGGTGAAGCTTGTCCAACTTAAAAAGATCATGAATTAACTACTACTTCCTCATGAGCTAAAACAGAGGCACAAAAGAGAAATGCTTTTTTGAATAATTTCGAGATGGTACATGAAAGTCTTCGTTAGGAATGGCAGGTAAATACCATGTATAGGAAGGTATGGTGGACTCATATGGCATAACTGGTTTAAAGGATTTTGGATGCACAAGCAGTCAGTCCGCTTAGTACAGGCGAAGGTTAGCAAAAGACTGGGAGCAACCAACTAAGAGAGCAATGACGGTCATAATCATGGAGAGCGACAAAGCAGCATTGAATCGGGCATGGAAGTTATATCGCTACTCAGAAATTAAAGATCATCAAGGCTTGATAGACTTTCTTTACAGTCTTAAATATGCGTGAGCATATGCCAAGTCAATCAAAATAAATTCTTGAAGGAAGATATCACTAAACCATACCACATCATAGGCAAACAAATCATGTTGGTACTCCAATAACACATTGAGAACCCCCCAGCTATTTAAGACTAACCATAAGAAAACATGAACTACTAAGCACCATTATGCACATAGCATTTTTATCATAGACATATCAACCAGTGCAACAGAAGCCAACTCTCTTAACAAGATAAGCATTATAACTAAAGAGAGTTCCAGCGACCAATTAAATAAAAGCTCTTCAAAAAGTAAAGCATGAAAACTAAGAGCTGAACATGATAGTAGCTATTGAAAGACAAAGAACACACACAGCAAGGATAGACATGAAAATTCTATGTTATGTTCTAGGTTGAAGTGGAGCGTGTTTCTCTCCCACACAAAGAAAGCTGAGTTCCAACTCGTTATGAACAACAAGCAAAGCTAAAGAAAACTAAAAAGGAAAACTAAAAGCAAGACACTCCAAGCATAGCACATAACACATGAAGTGATAAAAATATAGTGGAACGAAAGACGAACTGATAATGTTGATGGAGAAGGGGATGCACGGGGGCATCCCCAAGCTTTGACGCTTGAGTCTTCTTGAATATTTCTTGGGGGTGCATGGGGGCATCCCCAAGCTTGAGCGTTTGACACTCCTGAATCTTTTTATCATCTTCCCTCGCACACTTGAAAACTCCCTTCATACATAACTCATCATAATATGATTAGCGAGGTTAGTACCCTTAATAAAATAATTTTTCCTTGCTGTAAATAAGGATATTCTTGAAGGTCTACTGTTTCTCAAGATTGCCAAAAGGTTTTTGCAAAGAAAAAGCAAGCTCAAGGTTTGCAAAATGAAGAAAGGCAAAACAGGACAGAATCTGTGAAAAACAGACCAGCAGGTAGTAAATAATTTTTTCGGGGCACTTCTGCAACTCAAATCAAAAAACTCAGAACAGACGCCCGAAAGACAATTGTATAGAGCACGCTGTCGAAACAATTCAGACCAAAAAGATGACCTGGTGATTTTATACGAATTTTTCTATCCAAGGACAGAATCTGTTTCCTGGACAGCACGTCACAACTTTTGAACTTTCTTGAAATCAGAGGCTACACTTGGCACAAAGCTGAAAAGTAAAGATACAATGATGATGCTACTGTAGTAACAACATCAAGACACAACAAAAGCAAAATAAAATTTTATTCATTGTGGGCTGCCTCCCAAAAGCGCTTTCTTTTATGCCTTTAAGCTAGGCATAATGCAGAGAGATCAAGTTTTATCAAGAGTAAAAGAATAGCTAGCCCGTATAACGGACTCAAAGGGTAACTTAATCTTCTTTCTAGGGAAGTGTTCCATCCCTTTCTTGAGAGGAAATTGGAATTTTATATTCCCCTCTTTCATGTCAATGATGGCACCAACGGTGCGAAGAAAAGGACGTCCCAAAATAATTGGACAAGAAGGTTCACATTCAATATCCATAATAGTAAAATCAACGGGAACGTAATTGTCATTGACAATGATAAGAACATCGTTGATCCTCCCCAAAGGTTTCTTTATGGAAGAATCAACAAGACGAACACCAAAAGAACAAGAATCAAAAGGTTTCAATTTAAGCATATCATATATTCTTTTGGGCATAACAGAGGTACTAGCTCCAACATCACATAAAGCATAGCAAGAGAAGTTATTCAACTTAATTTTAATCATAGGATCCCAACCATCTTCTAGCTTTCTAGGTATGGAGGCTTCTACCCTAAGTTTCTCCTCCCTAGCTTTGATGAGAGCATTAGTGATATGCTATGTGAAGGCAAGGTTAAGTGTGTTAGTGCGGGGATCTCTAGACATCTTGTGAAGGAAATCAATAACTTCGGTAAGGGTGCAATTATCAAAATCAAGGTCACTACTATCAAGTAAAGTGGTAGTGGTGTCCTTTAGGCTAACTTGTTTGGTAGTTTCTATGGTCATAGCATCACCATTAATAGGTCCAACGGGACCAGGAGTGCATTGGGTGCTAAGAGTTTGGATATCCTCAACAACTTGGATAGTAGCAACAGTGTGGTGGGTAGGAAGGTTCTTAATTCTATCATCTTCCTCCTTTTCTCTAGCCCATCTCTCTTTAAGTTTAGCCAACATCCTAATGTTTTCATTAATTTGCACTTGAATAGCATTCATAGGAGTGGTCTTCCTCTCCTCAAGAGGGGAAGTTCTAATTTTAAGCAACTCTACCTCATGGGCTAAATTATCTACCTTCGAAGAGAGACCATCTAGTTTGGCTAGTTTTTCTTCTACACTCTTATTGAAGGCTTTTTGGGTAGTGATGAAATCTTTAAGCATACTCTCTAGTTCAGAAGTGGAGTTCTTGGTGCTAGGATAAGCATTGTTGTTCCCGTAGGAATTAGAGGTGAACGGTCTAGGGTTGCTACCAAAATTACTCCTATAAGCATTGTTATTGAAATTGTTTCTAGAGATAAAGTTCACATCTACTTGTTCTTGAGCAATCAAAGAATTTAAAGGAACATCACGAGGATCAACAGAAGATTGCTTGGAAAGTAGAGACATGATCAAGTCAACTTTTTCATTTAGGGAGGAAATCTCCTCGACAGAGTTTACCTTCCTACCCATTGGAGCGCGTTCGGTGTGCCATTGGGAATAATTGGTCATCATCTCATTGAGAAGCTTCGTGGCAGCACCAAGTGTAGTTGACATAAAGGTTCCTTCCGCGGCCGAATCTAACAAGTTCCGCGAGGTAAAGTTCAAGCCTGCATAAAAAGTTTGGATAACCATCCAAGTAGTCAAACCATGAGTAGGGCAGTTCTTGACAAGAGATTTCATGCGTTCCCAAGCTTGGGCAACGTGTTCATTATCCAATTTTTTGAAATTCATTATGTTACTCCTTAGTTGGATAATTTTAGCAGGTGGATAGTACTTTCCAATAAAAGCATCTTTGCACTTGTCCCAAGAATCTATGCTATTTCTAGGCAAAGATTGAAACCAAATTTTAGCTCCTCCTCTGAAGGAGAAAGGAAAAAGCTTAAGCTTAACAATATTACCATCTATTTCTTGGTACTTTTGCATATCATAGAGTTCAACAAAATTGTTTAAGTGTAAAGCAGCATCATCTCCAGCACCGGAGAATTGATCTTTCATAACTAGATTCAGTAAAGCAGGTTTAATTTCATAAGAAGGTGCTGAAGTGGCAGGTGTAGTGATAGGCGTGCAAATAAAGTCATCGTTGTTATGACTAGTGAAGTCACACAACTTGGTGTTCTCGGTGGAACCCATAGCAGCGAGCAAGCAAGATAACTATTTTTGTGATTTTTGATAAAAGATACTAAAGCAAAAATTGAAAGGTAAACTAACAAGACTAAAAAGCAAAGGTAAAAGATAGCGTGCAACTCCCCTATCTTGAAGAGTGGAGTCCCCGGCGACGGCGCCAGAAAACTTTGCTTGATGGCTTCTCGCCCCTCGTTGGTTACCCCAAGTGGAAGGTTTGAGATGCAGTGTAGCGGTAGTTTTCCCTTGGCAAAGATACCAAGGATCGAATTCCCCTGAGACTCCAAGGTTCAACAAGAAGGTGTCAACTGCTAGCGGCGCAACTAGCGATTGACCGGACCTGCACACAGATAGAAATAACTTTGCTCCCAACAAGTACATAGAGGTTGTCAATCCCTTCGGCCTTGTCGTTTACAAAGGATCAAACGCAAGAGATAATAGTGATAGGTATGATTGCAACTAGTAGGTAAGAACTGAAAGTAAATAGCGGATGTGATCAGTGATGGTAATATGGACCGGGGTCCCGTGATGTTCACTAGTGATGTCTCTCTCCCAAAAGACGATAAAACAGCTAAGCGAGGTAAACAAATTACAGCTGGGCAATTGACAGGATTATGTGCGCAAACAAATGCTAACTATGCTGCAAGAAAGGTAGAGGCTCAAAAGCATGGGCGGTACGCCAAGGCAAGTAGACCGAAATCCATCTGCATCTACTATTAATCATCCACCTTGAGATATCTATCTAGAACATCTCGCTGATATTAAGTTGCGAGTCCCACCCATAGTGTAAACTCAAAGCAACAGACAACTGCATTAAAAGAACTTTGCGGAAAGTAAACAATCCTTGCACCCGCGAGTACAAGCACCGTTGTTTTCACCCTTGTGGCAACAGCACATCCCCTAGACTCATGTTTCTGTCACTCAAGCTAGTCATCGAGGGGCATGAACCCACAATCAAGCATAACGTTCCCTCTTGGAGTTACTACCTACTACTTGGCCAAAGCAATAAACAGCAACGGAGAACATGCAAGAATTACTCAAGAACATAAATATAAAAGAGGTAAATCAAATATATTACTCAAACACAATCTGAACATAATCTCATAATCCATCGGATCCCAGCAAACTCATCATAGCAACAGCATAAGGATTACATATGTGCCTTGATCATGTAGGGCAGCTCACGAGGTCTAATCGATGAAGAACAAAGAGGGGAGGAGAACATCACATAACTACTGGTCATGGACACATGGTCCAAGGGAGACTACTCACAACTCATCCGGGAGGCGTCCATGGTGGTGGAGAGGCTCCCGGTGGTGATCCTCCCCTCCGGCAGGGTGCCGGAAATAGTTCTCCTGGTGCTCCCGATCTTGGAAGCGCGGCGGCGGCGGAACACAGATGAGATCGCGAAAAAAGGGTTCCGTCCTCGAGGGTTTCGGGACGCGGTGTAAATATATGCCAAAGGGGGGCATCAGCGGAGGCCTGGGGGGCCCAGGCGCCCCCCCCCCCCCCCC
>LR738716.1:314562941-314589940 GCA_902687465.1 Secale cereale
CCTCGGCGTTGCTTAATCTGAAATGTGGGTAAGAAAATAGACAAGGTGTACATGTTGTATATGTATATGTCATCCATTTTTACTTCCCTTAATTTTCGCACATATGACACATGTATAGATGAGTAACTTTCGTAGTTCATAAAATATAACGCTAAAATATTATCACAAGAAGTAGAAGGCATGAAAATATTGCAACTCAATTTGCACATATAAGTGAAGCTCTTAATCGTTACAAAAGATTGGCAATGCTCATCATTAAACCATCCCAACCTTGATGAACCATCACCAAGATTAGAGGTCATATCAAAATGATTAAACATAGGCACAACTATTTTCACACGTATTTGATCCAAATCTGATTTATTCCCTGATTCAAATGGTTCTTTCGCATCAATAGTTAATTCAATTGGTTCACTCACAATTGTTTGATCGCATGGCAAAGTCAAATCACGAACATATTCCTCTAAAATAGTTGGTGTGATCAAAGTAGTGGATAGCTCATCGCATGGTTCATTTAAATTGACAAGGCATTCACCATACTCATGTGGAGGTGGAAGATCGGTACCTTTGTCATTACCTCTTATGATCAACTCAGATGATGTAGGCACTGTCGGAGGTGATGTGTCACATGGTGGAGGTGATGTAGTCCTCACAACAACGAATGTGTCTGTCATAGTATGCCTAGTAGTGGAAGGAACAACTGTATCATTTCTTGGAATGTGCACCTGGCGCTTATTCTCCTTACGGACAATACGTCGTTTTATTTCCTGTTCAGCACTACAAGCAAGACGAAACAAATGGTCCATAGGATAACACTCTTCATGAATTAGTAACTCCTGAATATCACGATTTAATCCTGCCCAAAATCTATCCATAAAATCGTCTTCACTTTCTTGTAAAGAGGAATGCAACAAGGTAGTTTGTAAATCATCATAATATTTCGTTACGGTGTCACTACCTTGTTTTAAATGTTGCAACTTTGTAAGCATGTCACGAGTATAATAAGCAGGGACGAATGTATGTCGCATGGCAACTTTCAAATCAATCCAAGTAGTAGGTATATAATTAGGGTGTAACCGACAATATTCACTCCACCAAACTAAAGCATAACCAGTGAAAGAACCAACCGCAACCTTAACTTTTTTACGTTCATCAAAACTATGGGAAGCAAATAGATTATTTATGTCAAACTCCCATTCAATATATAAAGCAGGTCTAAAACGGCCATTAAACGGTGGTATAGAAACATTAACCTGATCATGTGCATTTGGATGTTTGTGCACCTCTCGTGATGGTTGTGGTATGTCCTTAGGTGGTGGCACATCTCCCGCGCTCGACAAAGCCCATGAGTTGACTCTGGATCCTGTCATGATTAGTAGAAAAAAAAAACAAAATTCGAGAATAATGTTCCTATGAACTACTAGGATGTGGTGGTAAAGCGCTCACAGTAAAGCAAATATCAATATCTTACAAGTTCTTACCATGCAGCAACTGGTGATAGGCAACCAGCGGTGTCAAATAACTCCAAAGATTGAGTAAAGCGATTGCCAGGTGAACGTACGTAACACGGTGTAGAAATATGTGGAGCTGGGTTGGCTTTATATGGTAGCAAAAGATTAGCAATAATCAATTCAGAGATGCAATGTTGAATAAACGCTCAACGACGGTACTGTGCTGGTCCTAGGCTAGACCGGACTAGAGACGCGAGCCTAGAACACTAATGATGTCACGGTGTAGCACAACTAGCATCAATAAAGGATACGAATTAGCTCTGGACAGCAAGATATAAGTGAAGATCACAACGGCAGTAAAGATAATGATGAAAACAACTGCCAAGCAGAATATACAACAACACTCTCTCCAACTTTCTTTTCCTTCTTTTTCTTTTTTTCTTTTTTTTTTCTCACACTTTTTTTTTCTTTTTCTTTCTCTCCTCTTTTTTTTACTTTTTTTTCTCTGTCTTTTTTTTTCTTTCTCCCTCTTTCCAAGACAAACTAGATAAGATGCAGATTGGATCAAGCAAAGATGCAAACGACTTCAACTATGATTGTGACAATGAACGATGGGTTGCACGAGATGGAAATTGATGGATGAGGTGGTGGACAGCGGAAGGGATAACGATGCAGCGGCGACGTGATTAAAGTGAACAGAACTCGAAACTCTAACGAACTAGACACTAAGACCAGCAACTCGACACGCCGATGCAACCGATAATTCAATAATGCAAACAATGAAAAGAAAATTGCAAAGGCTCAGACTGGCTAGGACAAAGGATGAATAGATCTAACTTTTTTTTGTGGCTTTTCCTTGGACAATAGGTAAGAAAATAAATCTAATCTAGGAATAACTGGAAATTCTCACCGAGCAACCTGAAAACTGATACCACTTGATAGAGGCGAGGGGTCCCGATCTTTCGATGAGATGATAACTATCGATTTGGTGGAGACGACTTTGACGATCCGACTACAAACGTGCACGACGTTGCGCCTTAGCAATCGCTAAACCAATCTACAGGGGTTACTGACACTGCCAGAAGCACGATCAGCCTGACCACGAAGGTCTATTCCTGCATGCAATCGAAGAACAAGCAAGAATATGATAAAGCAATCTGAATATTGCAAATATAAATGATGTATTGATAAAGGTGGGGATCCGTAAGCGGTCTTGGTCTGGTCGTTGAACACAAACGAAGTACACGAAGTTGCAATGGCGAACTTTTAATCTAAACAAAACCCTAAGAACAAGCTACTAGATGGATCTACTTATATAGGAGCAAGGGGTGGCGGCCAAGGAGGTGGAAGGACGTCCCAAGGCAGCCTAAAACTAACCCTAGGTCGTACAAGGCTCATGGGCCCAAGTGGAGGTGATGTAACACCTTTGGACTTGTAGTTTGACTCGGATTCTGCTGCAGCGTCAGATTGTTTCATCGAGATCTCAATGCTCCGGACGAATTTGAAGGTGATTCCAATTGGGTTGGAAAGTGTATGAAATCTAGTTTCCAACAAAAAAAGAATCACCCAATTCGGAGTCCGTATGAAGGAGTTCTTGCCGTTTTGAGTCAGGTATGTCTGTGCAGTCCGAATCTGGATGCAGAACGTGAGAGACTTGGACTCTATCTTCTCTTGGCCCAAAAGTGACGTGAGAGAACTTTTTGAACAGCCCATAAACTTATCTTTTTCCCTTATCTTCATATGTGAATTGTACAAATGTCCCATGCACCTGGAATTAGACATGGCACAAAAGTATGTGAAGTATTTTTGTTCTGGATAACATAAATAAATTGTTGCATAATTTGCATTAGAAATCACCTCACAAATATACATGTATGCAATATTTTTGGTCGTATCCAAGGTAGTCATGTCCTCATCAAGAGGTGATTCACCCAACAAGTGTTGTCATCAAGCATATCATGTGGTGTGATAAAGGATTGTGAGATGGCATGTAAGCATATGAATTGAGCACAATCAAGGTCATCATGGAAACAAGCATGTAAATGTGAGGTAGAGATGCACATATGTGTGACAAGAGAGTAAGCATCTACCTCAAGGTCGTAGCAAGCATGCATAAAGTGCTCCATGAAAGGTCTATGGTAGGCATAGGAATCATTCACAACAACAAATAAAATGAAGTGTCTAAACACATGAGTCAAGTGCAAGACAATCCAAGCATAACGTGCATAGGGTGTAGTGAAAATGGTGTGGCACTCAACACAATAGAAAGAGCAATTGTTCAACATGTGTGAGGCCATCAAGTCAATCATGTGAAAAGCATGGCAATGGTTGACATCAACCGCATGAAAGGAGCATGTATGAATCATGGGTGATGCACTACAAGCAAGCATATCAATCATGTCGTGCAAACTAGTGGCGCGAAGATGCAACACACTATAGGAAATCATGGTAATCATGTCATGTGAGCAAATAGTGGATATAGGCAATGCACATGACATATCGCAAGCATGATCACAAATCAATATCAAAGCATCATAATAGGCATGGGGTACAAAGGCATCATGGCAATAACAAGTCATATTTCCACCAAGCTTGCAAATACACATACAAGTATGAGAATCAATCATCATGTGTAATGCAAAGCATGGGTCACAAATGCATGGCAAAGGCATATAAATGAGCATATCATGCAAAGTGAACATGGCAAGAGGGGCATAAGAGATATAATGGACAATAACCCATAACCATGTGAGGGCCATGTAGAAGAGATGTGCGAAGTCTTTCCGCGAAGGGAGCGGTTGGAAGGATAATCCACGGAATCCCAAGTCGTCGTTGCTCTCGAGAGCTCGTTTCGTCAACTCGTGCTCTTGCGAGGTTGACGAGTAAGTATGGGTACCTACACAAAAGACACACAAACCAAAGAAATTGTGCGCGTGGTAAATGTACACATCATCCATCATGATGTGTATGTGCACGTAGGAGTTAGCACAAGATAGGCATCGCTCAAATAAATTTGAGGCACGATAGAGAAATATGTCATCCATCATGAAAGAATTATTGTCATGTATAGCACGATGGGGACACAAATTAGAGCAAGTATGTGGCACAATAATAGCATTGGCATTCATGGGGAGCATATTGTGCACATAAGTATGGGGATCATGCAATGGATTGGGTGGATCAAAATCTCCGAAAATGTATGAGGAAACTATGGGGGTCTCCTCATGAGCAATATCGGAAGCATAATGTGGAGAAGTGGGACGACATCCAAAACAATGCATGTCTGAGGCTAGGTAATCATGGCATGGCATATGATGGATATGATGCAAAGGAAGCATGTCAATATCATCACAAGAAAAACAAATGCCAATAACCACGGGCTTGTCATCTATGCCATATGTGCAGATTGGGTTTATCTTAATGGCATATGCATAGTTACTACGATGAGATTGCAAATATGACATACGAGTGATCTCATGCATAGCATATGACAAGTCAAGTGGATTATCAAACATGATGTGACCTAAAGAATGATCACAAGAGATCCTATGCAACATGGCATCACAACTAATAGACTCCACATGGCAATCATCAAACTCATCATAAATGGGTAAATCATCGCATGGGGAAATCATACTAGCACGAAGCATGGCAATAGGTGAATCAACATCATGCAAGCAATCAATGTCAAGGGAGTCCACTAGTGGGACAAGAGAAGCACCATCACCTATCTTACCTTGTTCATTCCACTCAAGTGTAGGTGAGGTGGCAAAGACCATATGGTGGTCATCATCATCATCTTGATGGAACCATGTGGGGGGTGCATCATAATCCACCATGGCCATCGTCTTGTCCAAAGGGAGGACGAAGTCGTCGTGAATTGGCGCATCATCATATATGGGACCTAGCACCAAATGGGAAGACACAATAGAGGTAGAGGTCAAGTTGTTAGAAATGCGAATGGCCTCACGTGCCCTATCAACTTCCTCACTCTCTCTATGTGGTGGTGGCTCACTCACTCCCTCAAGGTAGGTGCACTCAAACTCACATATGGTGGAGTCACTCATCTCACTCAAGTGGTGGGGGTTGTGGCTCTCCTCACATGGGAATTGGGGCAACTCGTCATATATGGGGCTAGTAGTGAACTCACTCTCACTCTCCATATGGTGGCAAAAGTCACTCAAGTCATCATATGTCGCCATGGTCGAAGGGAAAATCCCATGCTCAACCATCTCGTAATCGTCGCCGTGGATGAAGGCCGAAGATGGCACATCATCACTCTCGCCTCCAAAGATGGAAGCATCATCCGTGCTCGTCGTCGTGTCGTGCGCCTCCAAAGCGTGGTCCTCGAATGGCTCCGTAGTCGTAGTCATCGCGGCGCCGTCTTGAAAAAGAGTCGAAGTAGACTCGGCATCAATAATGCCACGAAGAGGGATGGCGGCGGAGTCGAACTTGGGAGCGTCATCTTGGAGCTCGTTGGACTTGGACATCGTGGTTGTACTACCCTCATGCTCGCCATCTTGGAGTTTGGTCTTCGATAAATGTGCTTGCGGTGGAGAAGTCTTGGCCTTCATGAGGTCTTGTTCCGCCTTGAGAGCACCAATGTAGTTGTCGTCGAGGGACTTGTAGTTCTCGATGAAGATAGTCTTGGAGATGTCGTTGTCCAATTCCATCATGAAGTAAAACTTCATCCAAATGGGGTCGTCCACGCCGGCTCGTCGCAAGGCCTTCTTCATCTCCTTGAAGTACGCGTCGATGGACTTGGATCCTTGTATGGTGTTCTCCAATTGGCGAAGAAGTTGTTCCGTGTACGTGGGAGGCACGAAATCTCGCCGCATAGCTTTCTTCGTCTTGGACCAACTCATGTCGTAGTTCTCCGAAGGTGTGTGAAGCCACCATGTCGACGCGTAGTCGTGGAAGTTTCTTGTGGCGCACTTCACTTGATCTTCGGGAGGAACGTGAAGTAGCGTGAGGTAGTCGTCCATCAAGCGCTCCCACTCGAGATACTCCTCGGGGTCTTGAGTCCCATAGAAAGGAATCGCGTGGTCGTTGACGAGGTCGTAGTAGCTCGTGGAAGTCGCGGACTTGAGCTTGGGAAGCTTCTCTTGAGGTGCGGGTCGGCGAAGATGCCGCAAGTCCGAAGGCGAAGATGCCTTGAAGCCACTTGGCGAAGATGCCAAGGTAGATGGTGAAGTCGTTGAGCGGTTGTTGATGTTGAGCTCGTGACCTTCACGTTCTTGTCGTTGATGGTGTCGATGCCGATGCGATCTAGTCATGGCACCGAACTCGTCGTTGTTGTTGTAGACCGGAGATGAAGTGCTTTGCCTATCCATCACAAGACTCGAGTAGAGGGTGAGTAGGAAATGAGATAAACAATACCAATATACCTTTTCCCAACGTTGAGGATGTATCCCGTTTCACTCAATGTGAAATGCAAGAATAGTGGAATTGGTACCGGACTTGTTCACTCACACCTACCAATTAAAGCTTGTGGTGGAGCTCGGTGAGGATAGTGGCACAAAAAAATGATGCAAAATGTTAGCAAGAGTCAATAATGTTGAAAGAGATTCACAAATTCGCAAATGGAACAAGTAGACCAATAGCAATATGTGGCACACGGAAACTCACACACGGAAAGATAAAAGGGGTCGTGCAACCAAGGAATGAGCACAAAATGTGGAGTCCACGGAAAACGCTCGTGTTGCACAACTCAAGAGAGACGCTAGCACGATTGCTCGATAGGCGGATACGACACTTGTGCACAACCTATAAGATGCAAAATGTATGAACTTTCTATCCCAAGTATGCTATGTGTATGATGTTCCGGTGCTTTTAGCACAAGATGATCCAAGATGATCAAGTATGATATGATATGATGCGATGCTATGGCTCTTGCTTACAAGCTTCTTTGTCTTTCTCTTTTTGCTTAAAAGCTTATTCTTTTTTTTTTAAATGGCCACTATGCGAAATGCACAAACCAAGATAGCAATTGTGTATATGCGGGAACAATCTTGTGGCACACGAGGGATGATACTAAGATAGCAAGACGATACCAATATGATATGGTATATATGCAATGGATGGTGTATAACGATGACCACTAATGTGCACAAGTAACGTTGCCGGCAATACTCAAAGGCTAGTCTCGATAGGCAAGTGACGCAAAATGGGCTAGGGGTTAACAATGCAATTGCAAGGGGTATATACAATGGTGTCGTCGAAGTTACCATCCGATGATGATGATGAGATGCGGTGCTCTTGATGTAGACCCGTTCCTAATTAGCCGAAACACCTTAGGAAACGGAAAAACCACAACTCAAAATCTCAAAGGCCAAAGTCAAATGGTGGTAGCGGAAAGCGGCGGTGGTGGTGTCGAAGATGACAATGTGGAAGTGGTGGTGGTAGTTGATGAAGAAGCACTCGTCCCTAAGTAGCCAAAACACCTTAGGAGACTCAAGTCACAACTCAAACAACCACAAATGCTAAGGGAAACAAAAGGGTTAGGTTGCGGAAGTCGGTGGTGGTATAGCGGATGATGTGGTGGAAGCCCTAGGAAGAGATGTCAAAATTCACAAAATATGATGGAGTGAAATGATGGTAAAACCAAGATGAGCAGCTCGGGCACGTCGCTAGCTTTCCAACGAGCCAAAGAACACTCAAATCGGAGTTCGGGAGTAAAAGTTATGGTCAAAACGGTGAAACTCGGAAGGCTGAAAAAGTGCGGGGCGGTAGTACCGCTTTGGTTGAGCGGAACTAAAAAATTAGTACCGCTTGTAGGGCGGTAGTACCGCTTGGATGAGCGGTAGTACCGCTGGTGTCGGGAAAAACTTCGCAGATCGCGATCGGGGCGAATTTGGGGCGGAAATGGATGATTTCGTGATACGGTGTATCCTAGGGCCATCCCCATGGATCCTCCTTCACCCCCTCAAGTGCCTCAAGGACCGATGACACGTGCCCGTACTAGAGCTTTCGAGACCGAGGTGACGTCACTCCTAGCCCTACTTCCTTATGAATCTTGCGAGACATGGTTGCTACCTCAAGCGAGTGTGCTTTGTGTGCTCAGGTGTGAAGGAGACCACTTCGGAGAAGAGCGTGAAGATGGACAAGTCCCCAAGGCCACGGACGAACTGATGCATCGAGAAGGGCAGAAGGGAGCTCCAGGCCCCGGACATCCGGCCCCATGGCCCGGACACCCGGCACCTGGGCCATCACCTACAGAAGACCAGCAGCGACTGAAGCTACAGGGCCCGGACATCCGGCCAGGGCCCGGACATCCGGCCAGGCATGGCCCGGACATCCGGCCCCGGGCCCGGAAATCCGGCGCCTCTGTCCAGAGAGCGCCCGAGACCAGACCGCTCCAGCCCGGACATCCGGCCCCTCGCCCCGGACGTCCGGCACCCCTCGAAGACCCGGACATCCGGGCCGCCGCCCGGACATCCGGCCCCTGATCTGCCTGCGTGCAGCCCCCTGGGCCGAGGCCCATGTATCCATTCGCCCCGTAGACTATATATACTCCCCTCGTCATTCCGTTTAGGGTTAGCTGTGGTTTTAGCTCATTTGACACTTGTGTGGATTTCTCCCACGAGACCGGTGCGCCTCTACGGAGAAGATCCACCTCTGGATTCAAGACCCCTAACGGGAAGATCCCACGGGATTCCAAGACCTCCTCCGGGAGAAGACTATCTGTATCACCGTTGTTGACCTTGGATCATGGATCTCAACCTTGTATCGCGAATCTAGCATTTGTGTGATCGCTTTCGTGTTGATTGAGTGTTTTCCTCTTGTGTTTTCCCCATCTTCCCCTTGTGATTCCCCGTGTTCATCGTGTGCCAACCTCCAAACGTGAAAGATCCGCTGATTAGGGTTCCGCCCTGTATCATTATGGTATCTAGAGCAAAGGTTTCTCACGATTTTGGAGCCCCACACTTTGTTTTCTAGCCTGTTTTTGTCGTGTTCTTCCTAATTTCGAAAATTGCCCCACAAAAAGAGCCCCAAAAATTTTCTGTGATCTGTTGATTTGGCAAGATTTTGTTGAATTTGTTCCATGGATTTGCTGTGCCACGTGTGGATCTAGCTTTTCCTCCACTTTTCCCCAAATTTCATCCGAAAAATCCACCGAATTTTTGTCCCGAAACCCCTTTTGCAACGTGTTCTTGCTGGCTCGGGCACCCCGGACATCCGGCTCGTGCCCCGGACATCCGGCCCGGCCCGGACATCCGGCCCCTGGCCCGGACATCCGGCCTCCCGCAGCCATTTTTCCCGCAGCCATTTCCCCACCTCTCCGCCATTTTCGCTCGGTGCTCCACCATTTCTTCCGCATACCACCACCTTTTCCGCATCCACCATCGCTTCACCGCTTCGAGTTTCGAAAATTTGTCTCCATTTGCCGGGGATACTTGAGTTGTGGTTTCACCGTTTCCTTGGATGTTTAGGCTACCTTGGGACGGCAAGACTTCGACGACACCACCGCTCAACTTCGGCAAGGACGGTAACATCGACGACACTTCGATCATTCTATCTTGCAATTGCATTGTCACCCTATGAACCATCTTTGCGTAGCTTTCCCATTGAGACTAGCCATTTGAGTATTGCCGGGCAACGACACTTGTGCACATTAGTGATAGTCATAGATATTGCATACCACATCATTGTGAGTAACATCACATCATCTTGGTATCTTGCATATCCCCGTGTGCCACAAGAGTGCTCCGCATACACAATAGCTACCTTGATACGAGAAGCATACATATGTGCCCAAAGAAAGAGCTCAAAAGCTTTGAAGCAAAAGAGCCAATCCAAGCAAAGAAACAATAGCATCATACGCCTTGCATCCAAAGAGATCATACATAGCAACATCATCTTGTGCTCGAGCATCGGCACATCATACACTCATAGCATACTTGTGATAGATAGTCGTTACGTTTTGCCCATATAGGTCGTGCACAAGTGCGTATCCGCCTATTAAGCAATCGGTTAGCGTCTCTCTAGCGTTGTGCAACACGAGCATTTTCCGTGGTTTACCACATTTTTCGCTCATCCTTGGTTGCACAACCACATTTATCTATCCGTGTGTGTGTTCCGTGTGCTACTCTTTGCTAGTGATCTACTTGTTGCATGAGCAAATTTGTGAACCATTTTCAACATCTTTGAGTCATTTTGACAATTGCATTGAATTTGTGCCACATCCTAACCAAGCTCCTCTCAAAGCTTTACTTGTAGGTGTGAGAATCGACACGAAGTGATACCAATAGTGCTATTTCCGGGTTACATTGTTGAGTGATCATTGATCCATTTTCAACCTCGGTTAAGGTACATTGATATTGTCTTCTCCTTTCTCCACTCACTTACTTGCTTGTGATGATGGATAGGCCAAGTTCATCTACCAACCCGATCTTCGACGATCCTCAAGAAGCGAACAACTACGTCACCAAACTACATCTATTCGGTGTCCAACGAGCTCTACATCAAGAGAGTGAAGCTATGCGAGAGTACATTGGTCAAGTTGCCGAGGACGCGCGACAATTCCAACAAAGCACCAAGGAGCAAATCGACCTCATCAACACCAACATGTCTACTCAATACAATGAGCTACGGACATTGATCATCAACCGACGTTCTTCCTCAACATCATCTCATCGACGAAGCCGCTCAAGTCGACATACCGACTCAACGCAAGACTCAAGTACACCTACGTCAAACACTCTTCGACAAGCCGCACGTCAAGCTCGACATGAACATCGGCAACCTCTACATGACAAGAGTTCCCAAGAGCTATTCGACGAACAAGAAAATCGACGTCGTCACAACCAAGCTACACTTGAGCAAGCACAAGAACGGCAACGACTACGCCAACAACAACAAGAGCGAGCTCGTCAATATCAAGAAGAACAAGATGCCGAGGCTAACCGCCAAGCACAACAACGTCGTGACGCTCAAGCTATGGAGGCGCAACGTGCTTTACAAGATGCACACCGCAATGTGGCCGCCCGCAATCGACACACTCGTCAAGAAGAGGATTTTCTTCGAGATGAGATGCAAGAACGGCGCCATCAAGCAAGAATGCAAGAAGAAGCTCCTCCTCAAGCGCGACATGAGCAACAATACCAACAAGAACATCAACTCCAACAAGAACGTCTACATCCTCAAGAGCAACACGATACGGCAAACCGACAAAATCGAGATCATCCTCCCAATAGGCAAGGAAACAATGATGAGCATCGCTATGGCAAGCTCAAGTTCACCATGCCAAAGTTTTCTGGAAGCATTGATCCCGAAGACTACCTCTCATGGGCATTAAAAGTTGACAAGATCTTTCGCCTTCACAACTTCGATGAAGAGAAGAAGATCGCTATGGCATCACTTGAGTTCCAAGACTATGTTCTCATTTGGTGGGAGCAAATCATAGAGAGAAGAGAAGCCAAAGGCGAACCTCCTATCACCACTTGGGCTCAAATGAAGGAAGTGATGAGAGCACGCTTCGTGCCTACACACTACAACCGTGACTTGTTCAAGAAGCTACAACTCCTCAAGCAAGGTACCAAGTCCGTTGAAGAGTACTACAAGGAGATGGAGATTGCTATGATAAGAGCAAACATCATGGAAGATGAAGAGCAAACGATGGCGAGATTCTTGAATGGACTTAACTATTCCATTAAGAAGATTGCGGACTTCCAACCATACAACAATCTCCTCGAGCTAGTACATCAAGCAACCAAAGCGGAGCGCCAAGTTCAAGAAGACTACAAGTACTCAAAGTTCACCTCCAAGAACTTCGGCTCCTACAACCAAGCTTCAACGACTTCGGCTACTCCTCCTACCTCTTCCAAGCCTCCTACAAACTTCGGAGACAAGCAAAGCTACAAGAATGCGACTACATCGAGTCGTCAACCTTCTACCAACAACTTCAAGCCAAGAGCTTCCTCAACCACACCTCCAACCGAAGATAACAACAAGACGAGCTCCATCAAATGCTTCAAGTGCCAAGGACGAGGCCACAAGTCATTTGAGTGCAAGACCGTTCGCACCATGATCATCAACGACGACGGATCTTATGACTCCATGAGCGATGATGAGATGGAAGCACTTGAGCATGTAGCAATGCATCGCCAAGTCAATGACAAAGAAGACACTCAAGTGTTTTGCGACAACGACTCAAGCCCCAACCTTGTTGTCTCCAAAGTCTTGACACTCCAACATCAACAAGATGAAGACCAACGTTGTCACATTTTCCATACGAAGGCCGGCATCAATGGACGCGCCGTCAAGGTTATCATCGATGGAGGAAGTTGCCACAACTTGGCAAGCGAAGAGCTATGCGACAAGCTTCATTTGGTCAAGACGAAGCATCCTCACCCCTACAAGGTCCAATGGCTCAACGACGCCGGAATTCTTCGAGTCGAGCACACCGTGCAAGTCTCTTTCAAGATTGGCGCTTACGAGGACACTCTTGAGTGTGATGTGATACCCATGTCCGTGTGCCACCTTATTCTTGGACGACCATGGCAATATGATCGTGGAGTCACACACAATGGACGGACGAATCACTATCACTTCAAGATGAAGGGCAAGGAATTCGTGCTCCGACCTATGACCCCAAGTCAAGTAGCCGCCGACAAGCTTTTCCCTACTACCCATCGTGGAGAGAATGGTGAGAGAGCGAGCCACCAAAAAGAGAGCGAGAGCCACAAGCCAAATATGAGCGACTCCACGATGAGCGACAAGAAGCAACTAGTGCTATTTGCTACCAAACGTGAGATGAGAGAAGTGTGTGAGAACCCATCGAGCGTCTTCCACCTTGTGCTTCTATGCAAAGGGGAAGCCAAACCTGCTAACACTTCACCACCTCCACCTTTGGTGTTGTCTAAATTGTTGCAGGAATTCTCGGACGTCTTTCCGGATGAGCTACCACCGGGTCTACCTCCACTTCGAGGGATAGAACACCGCATCGACCTCGTACCCGGTGCTCCACTTCCAAACAAAGCTCCGTACCGCGTCAACCCCGAGGAAACGAAGGAGATACAACGGCAAGTGCAAAATCTCATCGACAAGGGTCATGTACGTGAAAGTCTAAGCCCTTGTGCCGTTCCCGTTATTCTCGTGTGATACGGTGTATCCTAGGGCCATCCCCATGGACCCTCCTTCACCTCAACAAGTGCCCAAAGGACCAAGGACTAGAGCTCCCGAGACCGAGGTGACGTCACTCCTAGCCCTACTTCCATACAAATCTTGCGAGACATGGTCGCTACCTCAGACGGACGTGTTGTGTGTGCTCAGGTGTGAAGAAGACCACATCGGAGAGGGGCGTGAAGATGGACGAGTCCTCAAGTTCATGGACGAGCCAATGCATCGAGAAGAGCAGAAGAGAGCTCCAGGACCCGGACATCCGGCCCCCTGGCCCGGACATCCGGCCCCTGGGCATTCACCCACAGAAGGCCAACAGCAGCCAAGGCTACAGGGCCCGGACATCCGGCCAGGGCCCGGACATCCGGCCAGGCACGGCCCGGACATCCGGCCCCGCGCCCGGAAATCCGGCGCCTCTGTCCAGAGAGCACCCGAGGCGCGTTGATACAGGGTGGAACCCTAATCAGCGGATCTTTCACGAAATGGAGGGGATCCCACGATGAACACGAAGAACACGAGAGGGAACACGAGGGAAAACACGAGAGAATCACTCAAACCAACAAGAACAAGTCACACATATGCTAGATCCTCGAAACACAAAGAGATACAAGATCCATGATCAACAAGGGACGATACAAAGGGTAACCGGTTCTTCTCCGTGAGGAGGTCTTGATGATATCCCGTAGGATCTTCCCGCGAGGGGCCTTGAATCCCGTAGGATCTTCTCCGCAGAGGTCTTGAATCCGTGTGGATCTTCTCCGTGGAGGGGCCGCAGTCACTCACAAGGAGATGAACCACTAGATGAGCAAAGCTCTAGGTATCAAATGAGCTATCTCTAAGCTAACCCTCAAATGGAGGAGGGGGAGGAGTATATATAGTCTAGGTCCACGAAGGGGTAAGTGGGGGAGGGGTACATGGGCCTCAGGCCCGATACACTGTGCGCAGACAGGGGCCGGATGTCCGGGCGGGGGCCGGATGTCCGGGCCTTCTGATACGGTGTATCCTATGGACATCACCATGTCAAGAGTCTGCTTGGGAAGTGACACGTGTGACCTCTATTTCTCATACATAAAGGTGAATCATCTCCTTTACACGTGTTCACTTGACCCCTTCGAGGATGGTATACTACTTGACACTCCTCTCGTGTGCATGCATAGGTATTGTCGGAGCTTCACGGATGGCGAGGAGGAGTGCAAGCGCCAAGGATCACCTACACCATCTGCGAGGGAAGCTTGGAAGAGAAGACGGAAGAAGACGGAGCTGCTGATACTACAGCGGCCGGACATCCGGGCCAAAGGCCGGACATCCGGCGCTTCCGCAACAGCCGGACATCCGGCACTCCTCCCGGAAATCCGGGCCCTCCTTCACAGAAGCTGGACCGAGCCAGCCCGGACATCCGGCCGTAACCTCGGACATCCGGCTCGCCCCGAAGCCCCGGACATCCGGCTGCCAGCCCGGACATCCGGCCTTGCCTGCGTGCATGTATCCGGGCCGATGCCCATGTACCCGTTTCGCCCCTCACTTACCCCTTCATGCCCCTAGACTATATATACTCCTCCACCTCCACCATTTTAGGGTTAGCAATGGTTTAGCTCATATGAGAGATAGAGCTTTGCTCATCCATCCCGGATCTACTCCACGAGAGAGACCGCGGCCCCTCTACGGAGAAGATCCACCTTGGATTCAAGACCCCTAGCGGGAAGATCCTTCACGGATTCAAGACCTCCTCTTGGAGATGAACTCTACCCATGTATCTTTCCCTTTGTTGTTCATGTGTCTTGTGATCTTGTGTGTTTGATTGTCTAGTGGATGTGTGATTGGACTTGTTCTTGTGTGTTTCCTCTCGTGTTTTCCCCCGTTTCCCTTTGTGTTCTTTGTGTTCATCGTGGGATCCCCTCCATTTCGTGAAAGATCCGCTGATTAGGGTTCCACCCTGTATCACTTGTTTGCCTCACACATGATGAACAATTGCTATTTCTATTGTGTTGAGTGCCACTCGATTTTCACTACACCCTATGCACATTATGCTTGGATTGTCTTGCACTTGACCCTTGTGTTTAGACACTTCATTTTCTTTGGTGTTGTGAATGATTCTTATGCCTACCATAGACCTTTCATGGAGCGCTTTATGCATGCTTGCTATGACCATGAGGTAGATGCTTATTCTCTTGTCACACATATGTGCATCTCTACCTCACATTTACATGCTTGTTTCCATGATGACCTTGATTGTGCTCAATTCATATGCTTACATGCCATCTCACAATCCTTTGTCACACCACATGATATACTTGATGACAACACTTGTTGGGTGAATCACCTCTTGAATGCTTGGTTTTGCACTAATGCTAACCACATTTGTTTTTCCAAGTGTTTGTTGTCCTTGCTCCTTTTGAAGGAATCACTAGACGGTGCGACATTGGAGAGTGCCAATTTTGAGCTTCACGATGATGAGCACTTCGTGATGCTCCACATCTACACGACAACACCATCTCTTTCCCATGGTGATTTGGTTTTCGATCCGAGGTCGAATCTTTCCCAAGGGGGAGGGGATGATACGGTGCATCCTATGGACATCACCATGTCAAGAGTCTGTTTGGCAAGTGACACGTGCGACCTCTACTTCTCATACATAAAGGTGAATCATCTCCTTTACACGTGTTCACTTGACCCCTTCGAGGATGGTATACTACTTGACACTCCACTCGTGTGCATGTATTGTCGGAGCTTCACGGACGACGACGAGGAGTGCATGCGCCGAGGAACACCTACACCATCCGCGAGGGAAGCTTGGAAGCGACGACGGAAGAAGACGGAGCTGCTGGCACATCAGCAGCCGGACATCCGGCGACCAGCCCGGACATCCGGCGACCCGCCCGGACATCCGGCGCTTCAGCAGAGGCCGGACATCCGGCATCACCCCGGAAATCCGGCAAGGGCAACAGAAGCACCCGAAGAACGGCCATCGCCAGGCCGGACATCCGGCCCGTGCCCGGACATCCGGCCTCCCATGAACGGCCGGACATCCGGCCCCCAACCCGGACATCCGGCGCCTGCCTGCGCGCAGAGTCGGGCCAGAGGCCCATGTATCCTCTCCCACTTACCCCTTCATGTACTAGACTATATATACTCCTCCACCTCCACCATTTTAGGGTTAGCAATGGTTTAGCTCATATGAGAGATAGAGCTTTGCTCATCCATCCCGGATCTACTCCACGAGAGAGACCGCGGCCCCTCTACGGAGAAGATCCACCTTGGATTCAAGACCCCTAGCGGGAAGATCCTTCACGGATTCAAGACCTCCTCTTGGAGATGAACTTTACCTTGTATCTTTCCCTTTGTTGTTCATGTACCGTGTGATCTTGTGTGTTTGATTGTCTAGTGGATGTGTGATTGGACTTGTTCTTGTGTGTTTCCTCTCGTGTTTTCCCCCGTTTCCCTTTGTGTTCTTCGTGTTCATCGTGGGATCCCCTCCATTTCGTGAAAGATCTGCTGATTAGGGTTCCACCCTGTATCAAAAGGTGCACTTTCCAAGGTTACCAAATAAACGTGCATCACGTAGAGCAATAAAAACAGCACGTAAATGTTCCAAATGTTCCTCCAAAGATCTGCTAAAAATCAATATATCATCAAAGTATACTACCACAAATCGTCCAATGAAAGCACGTAAAACTTCATTCATTAATCTCATGAAAGTACTAGGTGCATTAGTTAACCCAAAAGGCATGACTAACCACTCATATAATCCAAACTTAGTTTTAAATGCTGTTTTCCATTCATCTCCCAATTTCATACGAATTTGATGGTATCCACTACGCAAATCAACTTTGGAGAATATTGTAGAGCCACTCAATTCATCAAGCATATCATCTAGCCTAGGAATAGGATGACGATAACGAATAGTAATATTATTAATGGCTCTACAATCAACACACATACGCGATGTACCATCCTTTTTCGGCACTAGAATAATAGGAACAACACAAGGACTAAGGGATTCGCGTATATAACCTTTGTCGAGTAGCTCCTGTACTTGACGCATAATCTCCTTCGTCTCTTCTGGATTGGTACGGTATGGTGCGCGGTTGGGTAGCGATGCACCAGGAATTAAGTCAATCTGATGCTCAATCCCTCGAATAGGTTGTAATCCCGGTGGCACGTCTTGTGGAAAGACGTCGGCGAACTCCTGCTAAATGTTAGTGACAGCAGGAGGCAAAGAGGAAGGCACGTCCTCGAATGAAAATAATGCCTCTTTGCATACAACAGCATAGCAAACAGATTTGCTAAAATCTAGCTCATCAATATCAGATTTGGTGGCAAATAAACATGCACTTTTCAATTTAATTTCAGAAGCAACAGTAGATGGTTTATTATTAGGCTTCATTTGTTGCTCAAATTCTTTTGCCACAATCTGATTTTCACTCTTATTTTTCTCCTGTTTTGCTTTATTAGCTCTATTAATATCATCTTTTAAAATGGAATCAGGAGTCATAGGAAGCAAAGTAATATTTTTATCCTTATGAACAAGAGTATACTGATTGTTTCTACCATGGTGTACAGAATTTTTATCAAATTGCCATGGTCTACCAAGTAATAAGGAACATGCTTGCATAGGTACCACATCACAATCAACATAATCAGCATATGTAGAGATACTAAAATGCACACGAACAGTACGTGTTACCTTAACCTTGCCGCTGTTGTTGAACCATTGGATGTAGTAAGGATGTGGATGTGGTCTTGTGGTGAGAGATAGCTTCTCCACCATCTCCATGCTAGCCAAGTTGTTGCAACTCCCTCCGTCTATGATCACGCGAACAGAACGTTCCTTCACAACTCCCTTTGTATGGAACAAATTATGCCTCTGATTTTGCTCAGCTTGTGTAACCTGCACACTCAAAACACGTTGAGCAACTAAACATTCATACCTGTCAGCATCTTCAGGAGCCATGTATTCCGTCTCATGATCAGAATCGTCTCCGCCGTGTTCTTCACGTGTAATAAGAGCCAAAGTCTCCTCATCATAGTCACTAGCGGATTCATATCCACCGTCCTCAGTAGCAATCATCACACGCTGAGATTTGCAATCTCTCGCAAAATGTCCTCTTCCCTTACAACGACGACAAATAATATCACTGGTGTGCCCTGTTGATGCCATGGAAGAAGAAGAACTCTGTGCAGGCCCAATAGGTGTGCTCTTGGCAGATAATGGTGGTTGTGCCTGCTTCCTTGTATCATGGCTGGAGGTAACAGCTGATGGAGGTGTCGGTGCAGTAGAATGTGAGGAAGTAGAGGATGCACGCGGTGTCCATGATGAAGGTCGTCCTGCAGAAAAGTTAGTCCGCGCCAATGCCTGTCGATCCTGCACTTCACGTTCAGCTTTACAAGCAAGATGGAATAAACGAGTGATAGTAGTATAATCCTTATACTCTAGAATGGTCTGAATCTCTCTATTTAATCCACCCATAAAACGTGCAAGCATAGCTTCATTCTCCTCAACAATACCACATCTAATCAGGCCAGTTTGTAATTGCTGATAATATTCTTCTACAGAATTTTTTCCTTATCTTAAGCGCTGCAGTTTTTGAAGTAATTCACGTTGATAATATGGTGGAACCCAACGTGATACGGTGTATCCTATGGACATCACCATGTCAAGAGTCTGCTTGGGAAGTGACACGTGTGACCTCTATTTCTCATACATAAAGGTGAATCATCTCCTTTACACGTGTTCACTTGACCCCTTCGAGGATGGTATACTACTTGACACTCCACTCGTGTGCATGCATAGGTATTGTCGGAGCTTCACGGACGACGACGAGGAGTGCAAGCGCCGAGGAACACCTACACCATCCACGAGGGAAGCGTGGAAGAGAAGACGGAAGAAGACGGAGCGGCTGAAGTTACAGCCGCCGGACATCCGGCGCCAGCCCGGACATCCGGCGCCAGCCCGGACATCCGGCGCTTCAGCAGAGGCCGGACATCTGGCATCACCCCGGAAATCCGGCAAGGGCAACAGAAGCACCCGAAGAACGGCCATCGCCAGGCCGGACATCCGGCCCGTGCCCGGACATCCGGCCTCCCATGAACGGCCGGACATCCGGCCCCCAGCCCGGACATCCGGCGCCTGCCTGCGCGCAGAGTCGGGCCAGAGGCCCATGTATCCTCTCCCACTTACCCCTTCGTGTACTAGACTATATATACTCCTCCACCTCCACCATTTTAGGGTTAGCAATGGTTTAGCTCATATGAGAGATAGAGCTTTGCTCATCCATCCCGGATCTACTCCACGAGAGAGACCGCGGCCCCTCTACGGAGAAGATCCACCTTGGATTCAAGACCCCTAGCGGGAAGATCCTTCACGGATTCAAGACCTCCTCTTGGAGATGAACTCTACCCATGTATCTTTCCCTTTGTTGTTCATGTATCTTGTGATCTTGTGTGTTTGATTGTCTAGTGGATGTGTGATTGGACTTGTTCTTGTGTGTTTCCTCTCGTGTTTTCCCCCGTTTCCCTTTGTGTTCTTCGTGTTCATCGTGGGATCCCCTCCATTTCGTGAAAGATCCGCTGATTAGGGTTCCACCCTGTATCACTTGGCGATGCATTGCTACATGCTCAAGTGCTTCCATCTCATCATCGCTCATGGAGTCATATGATCCGTCGTCGTTGATGATCATGGTGCGAACGGTCTTGCACTCAAATGACTTGTGGCCTCGTCCTTGGCACTTGAAGCATTTGATGGAGCTCGTCTTGTTGTTATCTTCGGTTGGAGGTGTGGTTGAGGAAGCTCTTGGCTTGAAGTTGTTTGTAGAAGGTGGACGACTCGAAGTAGTCGCATTCTTGTAGCTTTGCTTGTCTCCGAAGTTTGTAGGAGGCTTGATAGAGGTAGGAGGAGTAACCGAAGTCGTTGAAGCTTGGTTATAGGAGCCGAAGTTCTTGGAGTTGAACTTGGAGTACTTGTAGTCTTCTTGAACTTGTCGCTCCGCTTTGGTTGCTTGATGTACTAGCTCAAGGAGATTGTTGTATGGTTGGAAGTCCGCAATCTTCTTGATGGGATAGTTGAGTCCATTCAAGAATCACGCCATAGTTTGCTCATCATCTTCCGTGATGTTCGCTCGTATCATGGCAATCTCCATCTCCTTGTAGTACTCTTCAACGGACTTGGTACCTTGCTTGAGGAGTTGTAGCTTCTTGAACAAGTGATACAGGGTGGAACCCTAATCAGCAGATCTTTCACGAAATGGAGTGGATCCCACGATGAACACGAAGAACACGAGAGGGAACACGAGGGGAAACACGAGAGGAAACACACAAGAACAAGTCCAATCACACATCCACTAGACAATCAAACACACAAGATCACAAGATACATGAACAACAAAGGGAAAGATACATGGGTAGAGTTCATCTCCAAGAGGAGGTCTTGAATCCGTGAAGGATCTTCCCGCTAGGGGTCTTGAATCCAAGGTGGATCTTCTCCGTAGAGGGGCCGCGGTCTCTCTCGTGGAGTAGATCCGGGATGGATGAGCAAAGCTCTATCTCTCATATGAGCTAAACCATTGCTAACCCTCAAATGGTGGAGGTGGAGGAGTATATATAGTCTAGGGTCATGAAGGGGTAAGTGAGGGGCGAAACGGGTACATGGGCATCGGCCCGGATACATGCACGCAGGCAAGGCCGGATGTCCGGGTTGGCAGCCGGATGTCCGGGGCTTCGGGGCGAGCCGGATGTCCGGGGTCACGGCCGGATGTCCGGGCTGGCTCGGTCCAGCTTCTGTGAAGGAGGGCCCGGATTTCCGGGAGGAGTGCCGGATGTCCGGCCGTTGCTGAAGCGCCGGATGTCCGGCCTTTGGCCCGGATGTCCGGCCGCTGTAGTATCAGCAGCTCCGTCTTCTTCCGTCTTCTCTTCCAAGCTTCCCTCGCAGATGGTGTACGTGATCCTTGGCGCTTGCACTCCTCCTCGCCATCCGTGAAGCTCCGACAATACCTTTATGTATGAGAAATAGAGGTCACACGTGTCACTTCCCAAGCAGACTCTTGACATGGTGATGTCCATAGGATACACCGTATCATCCCCTCCCCCTTGGAAAAGATCCGACCTCGGATCGAAAACCAAATCACCATGGGAAAGAGATGGCGTCGTCGTGTAGATGTGGACCATCACGAAGTGCTCATCATCTTGAAGCTCAACATGGGCACTCTCCAATGTCTCTCCGTCTAGTGATTCCTTCAAAAGGAGCAAAGACAACAAACACTTGGAAAAACAAATGTGGTTAGCGTTAGTGCAAAACCAAACATTCAAGAGGTGATTTACCCAACAAGTGTTGTCATCAAGCATAGCATAGGGTGTGACAAAGGTTTGTGGCATGGCATTTAAGCACATCAATTGAGCACAATCAAGGTCATCATGGAAACAAGCATGTAAATGTGAGGTAGAGATGCACATATGTGTGTCAAGAGAATAAGCATCTACCTCATGGTCATAGCAAGCATGCATAAAGCGCTCCATGAAAGGTCTATGGTAGGCATAAGAATCATTCACAACACCATGTAAAATGAAGTGTCTAAACACATGGGTCACGTGCAAGACAATCCAAGCATAATGTGCATAGGGTGTATTGAAGATAGTATGGCACTCAACACAATAGAAAGAGCAATTGTTTAACATGTGTGAGGCCATCAAGTCAATCATGTGAAAAGCAATGGGACATGGCATATGTGAAGAGATGACATTGTTGCAACCAAGCATATGATAGGGACAAGTAATCCAAGAATTGGATGCAACACACAAGGCATATATAACATGAGGCATGGCAATTTGGCTATCGTGAAAGAAAGCAATATCACTAACATGTGCGCGATCAAGGGGTCCAAGATGACAAATAAGTCTAATGGTGCAAGCAACACATGTAGTATGATCCACAATAGTCATGCTCATGGTTTTTGGGTTCTCGAAAGAGAAGGATATCACCTTGAAAACGTGTCCTTGTGCATCCTCAACAATGCCGAAGCACAAGCAAGTGCGATGTCGAAGCGTCGTGGTAGAAAGTGGTTCGCTCTCAAGAGCTCGAATGGTCAACTCACGTGAAGTGGAAGTCGACACATAGTCCAAGTATCCTACACATGCACACAACAAAAGGAAGAACGTATGCGCATGGTAGATAAACACATCATCCATCATGATGGTTCTCTTCTCTTGCACATAACCATTAGGAGCAAAAGTGCATGAATAAGATGATGCAACAATGGCTATATTCATGGCACTAGGCATATGGTGCAAAGAGGTAAGACAAGCATGCTTCACAAGAATGAAGTCATAATCTCCAAATAAATGCGAGAATGCTATGGGGGCAATCTCATTGGCAAGACTAAAATCATGGTTGCGCTCACTACATTGTAGCATGAGAGAGGCAACATGTGGAGACATATGACAACAAGCAATATCAATCATGTGCAAAGCATGGCAATAACAAGTGATATCTCCACCAAGCTTGCAAATACACATACAAGTATGAGAATCAATCATCATGTGTAATGCGAAGCGTGGGTCACAAATGCATGGCGAAGGCATATAAATGAGCATACCATGCAAAGTGAACATGGAAAGATGGGCATAAGAGATATAATGGACAATAACCCATAACCATGTGAGTGCCATGTAGAAGGAATGCGCGAAGTCTTTGCGCGAAGGGAACGGTGGGAAAGATAATCCACGGAATCCCAAGTCATCATTGCTCTCTAGAGCTCGTTTCGTCAACTCGTGCTCTTGCGAGGTTGACGAGTATGCATGTGTACCTACACAAAAGAGACACAAGCCAAAGAAATTGTGCGCGTGGTAAATGTACACATCATCCATCATGATGTGTATGTGCACGTATGAGTTAGCACAAGATAAGCATTGCGCAAAGAAATTTGATGCATGGTATAAGAACATGTCATCCATCATGAATGAATAGTTATTGCGTATAGCATGATGTGGATGCAAAATGAGCATACAAGTATGGGGATCATGCAAAGGATAGGATGGACCAAAATCTCCTAAAATGTATGAGGAAACTATGGGGGTCTCCTCATGAGCAATATTGAAAACATCATTTGGAGAAAAAGGACAACATCCAAAACAATGCATATCGGAAGCTAGGTGTTCATGGCATGGCATATGATGGATATGATGCAAAGGAAGCATGTCAATATCATCACAAGAAAAACAAATGCCAATAACCATGGGCTTGTCATCTATGCCATATGTGCAAATTGGGTTTATCTTAATGGCATAAGCATAGTTACTACGAAGAGATTGCAAATAGGACATACTATAGATCTCATGCATAGCATATGACAAGTCAAGAGGATTGTCAAACATGATGTGACCGAGAGAGTTATCACATGAAATCCTATGCAACGTGGCATCACAACTAATAGATTCCACATGGCAATAATCAAACTCATCATAAATGGGTAAATCATCGCATGGGGCAATCATACTAGCATGAAGCATGGCAATAGGTGGATCATCATCATGCAAGCAATCAATGTCAACATAGTCCACTAGTGGGACGAGAGCATCACCTTCACCTTTGTTACCTTTTTCATTCCACTCATGTGGTGTAGGTGAGGTGGGAAAGACCAAATGGTGGTCATCATCTTCATCTTGATGGAACCAGGTGGGGGGTGCATCATATTCCACCATGGCCATCGTCTTGTCCAATGGAAGGACGAAGTCGTCGAGGATCGGCGCGTCATCAAATGTGGGACCTAGCACCGAATGAGAAGACACAATAGAGGTAGAGGTCAAGTCGTTAGTGTTGAAAGTGGCCTCACATGACCTATCAACTATCTCACTCTCTCTATGTGGTGGCTCACTCACTCCCTCAAGGTAGGTGCACTCAAGCTCGCATATGGTGGAGTCACTCATCTCACTCAAGTGGTGGGGGTTGTGGCTCTCCTCACATGGGAATTGGGGCAGCTCATCATATATGGGGCTAGTGGTGAACTCACTCTCACTCTCAATATGGTGGCACAAGTCACTCAAGTCATCATACGTCGCCGTGGTCGAAGTGAAAATCCCATGCTCAACCATCTCCTCATTGTCGTCGTGGATGAAGGCCGAAGATGGCACATCATCACTCTCGCCTCCAAAGATGGAAGCATCAACCTTGCTCGTCACCATGTCGTTCGCCTCCAAAGCGTGGTCCTCGAATGGCTCCGTAGTCGTGGTCGTCGCCGCACCGTCTTGAAAAAGAGTCGAAGTAGACTCGGCATCATCAATGCCACAAAGAGGGATGGCGATGAAGTCGAACTTGGGAACGTCGTCTTGGAGCTCGTCGGGCTTGGACATCATGGTGGTACTAGCCTCATGCTCGCCATCTTGGAGCTTGGTCTTCGAGAAGTGTGCTTGCGGTGGAGAAGCCTTGGCCTTCATAAGTTCTTGTTCCGCCTTGAGAGCACCAATGTAGTTGTCGTCGAGGGACTTGTAGTTCTCGAAGAAGATAGTCTTGTAGACGTCATTGTGCAATCCCATCATGAAGTGGAGCTTCATTGAAATGGGGTCGTCCACGCCGGCTCGTTGCAAGGCCATCTTCATCTCCTTGAAGTACTTGTCCATGGACTTGGATCCTTGAATGGTGTTCTCCAGTTGGCGTAGAAGTTGTTCCTTGTAGGTGGGAGGCACGAACTCTCGCTGCAAAGCTCTCTTCGTCTTGGGCCAATTCACGTTGAAGCTCGTCGAAGGTGTGTGAAGCCACCATGTTGACGCGTTGTCGTGGAAGTTTCTTGTGGCGCACTTCACTTGATCTTCGTAGGGAACTTGGTGTAGCTTGAGGTAGTCGTCCATCTTGCGCTCCCACTCGAGATACTCCTCGGGGTCTTGAGTCCCATAGAAAGGAATCTCGTGGTCATTGTCGAGGTCGTAGTAGCTCGTGGTAGTCGCGGACTTGAGCTTGGTAAGCTTCTCTTGATCATAAGCTTGAGGTTCTTGTGGGCGAAGATGCCGCATATCCAAAGGCGAAGATGCCTTGAAGTTGCTTGGCGAAGATGCCAAGGTGTACGGTGAAGTCGTTGAGCGGTTGTTGGTGTTGAGCTCTTGACCTTCACGTTCTTGTCGTTGATGGTGTCGATGCCGATGTGATCTCGCCGAAGATGGCAGCTCGGAAGGATGTGCACTAGAGCGTCTTCTCGAAGATGAGGGAGACCTCTTGCGGTTCTTGATGAGGGCTTTGAGCTCCTCCATTTGAGCATTCATGTTGGCGCACAAGTTGTTCGTCATGGCATCGAACTTGTCGTTGTTGGTGTAGACCGGAGATGAAATGCTTTTCCTATCCATCACAAGACTCGAGCAAAGGTGAGTAGGAGATGAGATAAACAATACCAAGTTACCTTTTCCCAACGTTGAGGATGTATCCCGTTTCACTCAATGTGAAATGAAAGAATAGTGGAATTGGTACCGGACTTGTTCACTCACACCTATCAAGTAAAGCTTATGGTGGAGCTCGGTGAGGATAGTGGCACAATAATTTGATGCAAAAAGTTAGAAAGAGTCAATAATGTTGAAAGAGATTCACAAATTTGCAAATGAAACAAGTAGACCAATAGCAATATGTGGCACACGGAAACACACACACGGATAGATAGATGGGGTCGTGCAACCAAGGAATGAGCACAAAATGTGGAGTCCACGAAAATGCTCTTGTTGCACAACACTAGAGAGACGCTAGCGCGATTGCACAATAGGCGGATACGAACTTGTGCACAACCTACTATGCAAAATGCAACGACTTCTATCCCAAGTATGCTATATGTATGGTATTCCGGTGGTATGATCCAAAATGATCGAGTATGACAATCTTAATGTAGTATGATGCTATGGTTCTTGCTTAAAAGCTCTTTGCGTATCTTTTTCTTTATGCTTAAAAGCTTGTTTGGCTCTTTCTCTTTTGAGCTCTTTTGTCATGCAAAACTTCACGAACCAAGATAGCAATTGAGTATATGCGATGACAACCTTGTGTCACAAGAGATGATACCAAGATATGCACCTCGGTGATATGGTATGTATGATATGGGAGGGCGGATCGATGATCACTAATGTGCACAAGTAACGTTGCCGGCAATACTCAAAGGCTAGTCTCGATAGGCAAGTGACGCAAAATGGGCTAGGGGTTAACAATGCAATTGCAAGGGGATATACAATGATGTCGTCGAAGTTACCGTCCGATGATGATGATGAGATGCGGTGCTCTTGATGTAGACCCGTTCCTAATTAGCCGAAACACCTTAGGAAACGGAAAAACCACAACTCAAAATCTCAAGGACAAATGTCAAATGGTGGTAGCGGCAATGCCGTGGTGGTTGCAGAAGTGGAATGATGGGCTATACACGGTGTCGGAGGTGACGTCGCGGTCCCTAAGTAACCGAAACACCTTAGGAGACACAA
>LR738716.1:314590040-314617039 GCA_902687465.1 Secale cereale
ACTTTAAGCGCGGACCTTGTGCATGCTCAGGAACACCCATGGAGAGCCCAAGGACCAAGGCCAAGTGAGCGCGAGAGGGAGGGAAGAAGGACCAGCATCTACAGGCCCCGGACATCCGGCCCCCAAGCCCGGACATCCGGCGCCCCTTCACAGAAGCTAGCACCGCAAGCCCGGACACCCGGCCCCATGCCCCGGACATCCGGCTCCACTCGAAGCCCCGGACATCCGGCCCCTTCGCCGGAAATCCGGCCCCTCATCACAGAAGGCAACCGAAGCCGGCCACGCTCAGCCCGGACATCCGGCCAGAGGCCCGGACATCCGGCTCCTCGCGAGCCGCCGGACATCCGGCCCCCGGCCCGGACATCCGGCGCCTGCCTGCGCGCAGAGACGGGCCTGAGGCCCATGTATCCCTCTCCCACTTACCCCTTCGTGGACCTACACTATATATACTCCTCCCCCTCCTCCATTTGAGGGTCAGCTTAGTGATAGCTCATTTGATACCTAGAGCTTTGCTCATCTAGTGGTTCATCTCCTTGTGAGTGACTGCGGCCCCTCTACGGAGAAGATCCACTACGGATTCAGGACCTCCTTCATCGGAGAAGATCCCCAGGGATATCAAGACCTCCTCACGGAGAAGAACCGGTTACCCTTTGTATCGTCCCTTGTTGATCATGGATCTTGTATCTCTTTGTGTTTCGAGGATCTAGCATATGTGTGACTTGTTCTTGTTGGTTTGAGTGATTCTCTCGTGTTTCCCCTCGTGTTCCCTCTCGTGTTCTTCGTGTTCATCGTGGGATCCACTCCATTTCGTGAAAGATCTGCTGATTAGGGTTCCACCCTGTATCATATGGTATCATGAGCCACGGTTTCTCACGAATTTGGAGCCTCCCCATCGTTTTCTAGCCTTGTTTTGTTGTGTTCTTCCCCAATTTCGAAAATTCCCCACCAAAAATAGCCCCAAAATTTTTTGTGATCTGTTGGTTTGATGAGATTTTGTTGATTTTGATCCGTGGATTTGCTTGGTTTCAAGTGGATCTAGCATTTCCCCAAGTTTCCCCATCTTTCCTCCACGAAATCTCTCAAATTTTGAGCCCCAAATCATCAATTTCCGCCCACAATTCGAAAAGTTCGTCCCGATTCAGATCTGGAAACTTCGGGCCGGACATCCGGGCCACTGGCCGGACATCCGGGCCATCGGGCCGGACATCCGGCTCCTGGAGGGCAAAATCCCGCGCGGTTCTGGACATCAGGCCCCGGAAATCCGGCCCCGGCCCCGGATGTCCGACCCCTGGGAATTTCAGCCACCCGTGTTTCACCGTTTTGTCCATAACTAATTCATACGAACTCCGATTTCGACGTTCTTGAGCTCGTTTTGAAGCTCTTGACATCCCCCATAACACAAAAATACCACCATAATCATTTGACTCCATCATATTTTTGGGACTTTGGCATCTTTGCCTAGGGCTTCCACCATATCATCCGCATAACCACCACCGACTTCCGCAACCTAACCTTTTTGTCCCCCATAGCATTTGTGGTTGCTTGAGTAGTGATTTGAGTCTCCTAAGGTGTTTAGGCTACTTAGGGACCATTGCTTCTTCATCAACCACCACCACCACTTCCGCATAACCTTGTCCACCATACATAGCCAACTCAACTTAACCCAATTTTTGTTCGAGCTTGTTTGAGTTGTGCCTTGTGTCTCCTAAGGTGTTTCGGCTACTTAGGGACCGTGACTTCAACTCCGACATCATGTATAGCCCATCATTCTACTTTCGCAACCACCACGGCATTGCCACTACCACCATTTGATATTTGTCCTTGAGATTTTGAGTTGTGGTTTTTCCGTTTCCTAAGGTGTTTCGGCTAATTAGGAACGGGTCTACATCAAGAGCACCACCTCTCATCATCGACACGGACGGTAACTTCGACGACATCATTGTATATTCCCTTGCAATTGCATTGTTAACCCCTAGACCATTTTTGCGTCACCTACCTATCGAGACTAGCCATTTGAGTATTGCAGGCAACGTGACTTGTGCACATTAGTGATCATACTTCCCATATCATACATACCATATCATCGTGGTGAATCTCTTGATATCATCTCTTGTGACACAAGGTTGTCATCGCATATACTCAATTGCTATCTTGGTTCGTGAAGTTTTGCATGAGAAAAGAGCTCAAAAGAGAAAGAGCCAAACAAGCTTTTAAGCAAAAAGAGAAAGACAAAGAAGCTTGTAAGCAAGAGCCATAGCATCACAAAATATCATATCGTACTTGATCATCTTGGATCATCTTGTGCTCAAAGCACCGGAACATCATACACATAGCATACTTGGGATAGAAAGTTCATACATTTTGCATCTTATAGGTTGTGCACAAGTGTCGTATCCGCCTATAGAGCAATCGTGCTAGCGTCTCTCTTGAGTTGTGCAACACGAGCGTTTTCCGTGGATTCCACATTTTGGCTCATTCCTTGGTTGCACGACCCCATCTATCTATCCGTGTGTGTGTTTCCGTGTGCCACCCATATTGCTATTGGTCTTCTTGTTTCACTTGCGAATTTGTGAATCTTTTTCAACATTATTGAGTCTTGCTAACTTTTTGCATCAAATTTTTGTGCCACTAACCTCACCGAGCTCCACCATAAGCTTTACTTGTGTAGGTGTGAGAAACCGACAAGAATTGGTACCAATTGTGCTATTTCCTTGTTCCACATTTGAGTGATCATTGATCCATCTTCAACATCGGTCAAGGTACATTTGGTCTAGTTCTTCTCTTTCTCCCACTCATACTTGCTAGCGTCTTGTGATGGATAGGCAAGGCATTTCATCTCCGGTCTTCGACATCGACGGCGCGAACAAGGACATCCACGAGAAAACCATCGGACTACAACGAGAAATGCAAGCGTGCTTGGGCAACATCGCCATCGAACAACGACACTTCGCGATAAGGACAATGGCTTCCTTCGACGACATGTGCGACTCCTTCAACAAACAAATGGCGGAGCTCCGACACTTGGTGGTCGATTACAAGTCTTCTTCCCCTTCGTCATCCTCTCGGCGGCGACGTTCAAGTCACAAGTCTTCGGAGCGCAAACATGATGCAAGTGCAAGTCTTCCACGGCCACACCGCCATGGCGACCATCGACATAGTCATGAAGGGAAAGTCACCTCCAAGCATCATGTGCACGACGACGACGAACGACATCTACCAAGAGCTCAAGCACGACAACGACATCATCATCATGAAGATGCTCGACAAACGCATATCTCCAAGTCCGAAGAAGCTCTACATCACGCCAAGGCCAAGCTTCAAGAGCAAAAGATAAGACCGCGAGACAAGCACACCCAAGATGGAGCTACGGCTACAACCACCACTTCGGCATCTTCGCCAAGTGCTATCAAGGCATCTTCGCCTTCGGACGTACGGCATCTTCGCCTACTTCCCATGAGTTCGCCTACTTCGACATCTCCAACTACAAGGCAACCACCTACGAGCGAGGGTGACACTTCCATCTTCGGAAGCTCCCCACACCAAGACGGCGACAAGATGGTCGATCAAGGGCCATCCCCTTCGACTACGGCATTCACCTTTGGAGGCGTTATGGATGAGGCGGCGAAAGGAGTTGAGTTTGGAGACGTTTGCACCTACATCTCTCCGACACCCATATATCATGAGATGCCCCAATTTTCATGTGAGGAGAGACACCACCATATGAGTAACATGAGTGACTCCACCAACCATACGAGTGAGAGCATCCATGAGGGAGTGAGTGAGCCACACCACTTAGTGAGTGAGGTAGTTGATAGGGCATGTGAGGCCACTATGATTTCGAACGACTTAACCTCTACTCCGAGTGTGTTTTCTTTGGTGCTAGGTCTCCTACAAGAGGACATGCCTACCCTCGACGAGTCCATCCCTCCAATGGACAACCCGATGGCCATGGTGGAAGAAGATGCACCACCCACATGGTTCCATCATGATGAAAATGAGAACGAGTGGATCTTCAACACCTCACCTACAATACATGAGCGATGCTCCAAAGGTAACATAGGTGATGGTGCTTCTTTCGTCCCGCTAGTGGACTATCTTGACAATGATTGCTTGCATGATGTTGACACACCTATTGCCATGCTTCATGCTAGTGCGACTTCTTCATGTCTTGACTTACCTATTTATGATGAATATGATGATGAGCATGTTGAGTTGCCTAGTTGTGATGCTATGCTCCATAGGATATCATGTGAAAATTCTTTTGGTCACATCATGTTTGATAATCCTTTGAGCTTGTCATATGCTATGAGTGAGATCTCCCATATTGCATCATTTCAATCTCAACATAGTACCTATACATGCCCCATTAAAGTGAATCCTATTTGCACTTGTGGCATAGATGACAAGATGATGGTCATTGGCTTTTGTTTTTCATGCGATGATATTGCCATGCTCCCTTTACATAATTTGCGCAATTCATCTACTATGCCATGCCATGAACACATTGTTCCAAATATGCTTTGCTTTGGATGTTGTCAATATTCTCCATGTGATGTTTCCATTGATGCTCATGAGGAGACCCCCATAGTTTCCTCATACATACTAAGAGATTTTGATGCATTCCATACCTTGCATGATTACCATGATTGTGTGCACCATATGCATTCCATGAATCACAATGATATTTCTCGTGATGCATCACACAACTTGAGTCTCCATTATGCCATACATAACAACAAACCTCTCATGATGGATGACATGTTTCTATACCACGCATCTCATTTATTTGAGCATTGGATATTATGTGCTAACCAACACTTGCACGTGCGCATCATGATGGATGATGTGTACATATACCACGCACATACAATTTTTCCTTTGCCTTTGTCTTGTGTAGGTACTTTTGCAAACTCGTCAACCTCACAATCCCATGAGTTGACGAAAAGAGCTCTTGAGAGCAACGATGACTTGGGATTCCGTGGAATCTCCTTACCACCATTCTCTTCGCGCAATCACTACGCGTCTCTCTTTTACTTGGCTCTCACACGGCTATGGGCTATTTGCCACTTCTCACATTATGCCCATACTATCGTGTTCACTTTGCATGTTATGCCTCTTGATATGATTTTGCCATGCAATTGTGACCCTTGCTTGCAATTACCCATGATTCACCATTATGATACTCCTATGTGTATTTGCATGCTTGGTGGAGATACTTGTAGCTACTACCATGATTTCTTTGTGCCCCATGCTATTGTTGAGTCTTGTGTTGGGAGAGACATGATATCCCATTGCTATTTCCATATGGCCTCTCATCAACACATTGATGCTATTTTGCTCATATCTTGCTTTCATGTTTGTGCTATGCCATGTGCATCATGTATTCTCACTATTTGCACACATGCCATGATTGCCATGATTACTTCTAGTATGTTGCATCTTTGCACTACTAGCTTGCTTGACTTGATCACTATGCTTGCTTGCTATGTTGCATCACCCATGTTCCTCTCTTACTTGCTTTCTTGGGTTGATGACATATATGTTCATGCCACTCACATGATATATCTTGATCATTGTCATTTGTCTCCCCTAGTTGCATCTCTCATCACTTGTATTGAGTGCAACAATGCTATATTTGTTGATCTTGGAGACTTGGACACCATTCTTGTGATGCATGCTTGCTTGTTTGAGCCTAATGCCTTTGGTTGTTCTCGCATCATATGCTTACATGCCATGCCACATTACCTTGTCCTTTCTTATGATAAGAATGATGCTAGCACTTGTTGGGTATTTTCCCTCACGAATGCTAGGTTTTGCATTCACGCTAACCTCATTTGTTTTTCCGAGTGTTTGTCATGTTCTTTCATTTTGAAGGATTCACAAGGCGGTATTGGATGCACCTTCGGACCTTCACTCATGCCACGACATCGAGCATTGTCCATTCACGACTACCGGTTCCATGGTGATGAGGTTTTTGATCCGAGGTCGGATCTTCCCCAAGGGAGGGGAGATGATACAGAGTATCCCATGATCATCCCCATGTTCACTCGACGAGGCCTCAACTACACACAATTGGACACAAGGTTCACTCGCTCTTCTCTGAACCTCCACTTTCTACATGTGAGACATGCCTACTACCTCAAATATATGTGCTATGCATGTTCAGGAACACCCAAGGGGACCATGGAGAACCCAAGGACCAAGGCCAAGTGCGCGTGGAAGAGAAGGAAGAAGGACCAGCATCTACAGGCCCCGGACATCCGGCCCCCAAGCCCGGACATCCGGCGCCCCTTCACAGAAGCTAGCACCGCAAGCCCGGACATCCGGCCCCATGCCCCGGACATCCGGCTCCACTCGAAGCCCCGGACATCCGGCCCCTTCGCCGGAAATCCGGCCCCTCATCACAGAAGGCAACCGAAGCCGGCCACGCTCAGCCCGGACACCCGGCCAGAGGCCCGGACATCCGGCTCCTCGCGAGCCGCCGGACATCCGGCCCCCGGCCCGGACATCCGGCGCCTGCCTGCGCGCAGAGACGGGCCTGAGGCCCATGTATCCCTCTCCCACTTACCCCTTCGTGGACCTAGACTATATATACTCCTCCCCCTCCTCCATTTGAGGGTTAGCTTAGGAATAGCTCATTTGATACTATCTAGTGGTTCATCTCCTTGTGAGTGACTGCGGCCCCTCCACGGAGAAGATCCACTACGGATTCAGGACCTCCTTCATCGGAGAAGATCCCCAGGGATATCAAGACCTCCTCACGGAGAAGAACCGGTTACCCTTTGTATCGTCCCTTGTTGATCATGGATCTTGTATCTCTTTGTGTTTCGAGGATCTAGCATATGTGTGACTTGTTCTTGTTGGTTTGAGTGATTCTCTCGTGTTTTCCCTCGTGTTCCCTCTCGTGTTCTTCGTGTTCATCGTGGGATCCCCTCCATTTCGTGAAAGATCTGCTGATTAGGGTTCCACCCTGTATCATATGGTATCATGAGCCACGGTTTCTCACGAATTTGGAGCCTCCCCACCGTTTTCTAGCCTTGTTTTGTTGTGTTCATCCCCAATTTCGAAAATTCCCCACCAAAAATAGCCCCAAAATTTTTTGTGATCTGTTGGTTTGATGCGATTTTGTTGATTTTGATCCATGGATTTGCTTGGTTTCAAGTGGATCTAGCATTTCCCCAAGTTTCCCCATCTTTCCTCCACAAAATCCGTCAAATTTTGCCCCCAAAATCATCAAATTCCGCCCACAAACGAGTTTGGAAGTCCCGATTCAGATCTGGAATCGTCGGGCCGGACATCCGGGCCATAGGCCGGACATCCGGGTCCCCGGCCGGACATCCGGCTCCTGGAGGGGAAAATCCCGCGCGGTTCTGGACATCAGGCCCCGGAAATCCGGGCTCCACCCCGGATGTCCGACCCCTGGGATTTCAGCCACCCGTGTTTCACCGTTTTGTCCATAACTAATTCATCCGAACTCCGATTTCGACGTTCTTGAGCTCGTTTTCAAGCTCTTGACATCCCCCATAACACAAAAATACCACCATAATCATTTGACTCCATCATATTTTGTGGATTTTGGCATCTTTGCCTAGGGCTTCCACCACATCATCCGCTATACCACCACCGACTTCCGCAACCTAACCTTTTTGTCCCCCATAGCATTTGTGGTTGCTTGAGTAGTGATTTGAGTCTCCTAAGGTGTTTAGGCTACTTAGGGACCATTGCTTCTTCATCAACCACCACCACCACTTCCGCATAACCTTGTCCACCATACATAGCCAACTCAACTTAACCCAATTTTTGTTCGAGCTTGTTTGAGTTGTGCCTTGTGTCTCCTAAGGTGTTTCGGCTACTTAGGGACCGTGACTTCAACTCCGACATCATGTATAGCCCATCATTCTACTTTCGCAACCACCACGGCATTGCCACTACCACCATTTGATATTTGTCCTTGAGATTTTGAGTTGTGGTTTTTCCGTTTCCTAAGGTGTTTCGGCTAATTAGGAACGGGTCTACATCAAGAGCACCACCTCTCATCATCGACACGGACGGTAACTTCGACGACATCATTGTATATTCCCTTGCAATTGCATTGTTAACCCCTAGACCATTTTTGCGTCACCTACCTATCGAGACTAGCCATTTGAGTATTGCAGGCAACGTGACTTGTGCACATTAGTGATCATACTTCCCATATCATACATACCATATCATCGTGGTGAATCTCTTGATATCATCTCTTGTGACACAAGGTTGTCATCGCATATACTCAATTGCTATCTTGGTTCGTGAAGTTTTGCATGAGAAAAGAGCTCAAAAGAGAAAGAGCCAAACAAGCTTTTAAGCAAAAAGAGAAAGACAAAGAAGCTTGTAAGCAAGAGCCATAGCATCACAAAATATCATATCGTACTTGATCATCTTGGATCATCTTGTGCTCAAAGCACCGGAACATCATACACATAGCATACTTGGGATAGAAAGTTCATACATTTTGCATCTTATAGGTTGTGCACAAGTGTCGTATCCGCCTATAGAGCAATCGTGCTAGCGTCTCTCTTGAGTTGTGCAACACGAGCGTTTTCCGTGGATTCCACATTTTGGCTCATTCCTTGGTTGCACGACCCCATCTATCTATCCGTGTGTGTGTTTCCGTGTGCCACCCATATTGCTATTGGTCTTCTTGTTTCACTTGCGAATTTGTGAATCTTTTTCAACATTATTGAGTCTTGCTAACTTTTTGCATCAAATTTTTGTGCCACTAACCTCACCGAGCTCCACCATAAGCTTTACTTGTGTAGGTGTGAGAAACCGACAAGAATTGGTACCAATTGTGCTATTTCCTTGTTCCACATTTGAGTGATCATTGATCCATCTTCAACATCGGTCAAGGTACATTTGGTCTAGTTCTTCTCTTTCTCCCACTCATACTTGCTAGCGTCTTGTGATGGATAGGCAAGGCATTTCATCTCCGGTCTTCGACATCGACGGCGCGAACAAGGACATCCACGAGAAAACCATCGGACTACAACGAGAAATGCAAGCGTGCTTGGGCAACATCGCCATCGAACAACGACACTTCGCGACAAGGACAATGGCTTCCTTCGACGACATGTGCGACTCCTTCAACAAACAAATGGCGGAGCTCCGACACTTGGTGGTCGATTACAAGTCTTCTTCCCCTTCGTCATCCTCTCGGCGGCGACGTTCAAGTCACAAGTCTTCGGAGCGCAAACATGATGCAAGTGCAAGTCTTCCACGGCCACACCGACATGGCGACCATCGACATAGTCATGAAGGGAAAGTCACCTCCAAGCATCATGTGCACGACGACGACGAACGACATCTACCAAGAGCTCAAGCACGACAACGACATCATCATCATGAAGATGCTCGACAAACGCATATCTCCAAGTCCGAAGAAGCTCTACATCACGCCAAGGCCAAGCTTCAAGAGCAAAAGATAAGACCGCGAGACAAGCACACCCAAGATGGAGTTACGGCTACAACCACCACTTCGGCATCTTCGCCAAGTGCTATCAAGGCATCTTCGCCTTCGGACGTACGGCATCTTCGCCTACTTCCCATGAGTTCGCCTACTTCGACATCTCCAACTACAAGGCAACCACCTACGAGCGAGGGTGACACTTCCATCTTCGGAAGCTCCCCACACCAAGACGGCGACAAGATGGTCGATCAAGGGCCATCCCCTTCGACTACGGCATTCACCTTTGGAGGCGTTATGGATGAGGCGACGAAAGGAGTTGAGTTTGGAGACGTTTGCACCTACATCTCTCCGACACCCATATATCATGAGATGCCCCAATTTTCATGTGAGGAGAGACACCACCATATGAGTAACATGAGTGACTCCACCATATGTGAGATTGAGAGCATTTCTTTTGAGACGACGAGAGTGATCACCACTATCCCCACACATGAGAGCATGCCACACATCATATGTGAGGTTGAGAGCCATTTGAGTGACTCCACCAACCATACGAGTGAGAGCATCCATGAGGGAGTGAGTGAGCCACACCACTTAGTGAGTGAGGTAGTTGATAGGGCATGTGAGGCCACTATGATTTCTAACGACTTAACCTCTACTCCGAGTGTGTTTTCTTTGGTGCTAGGTCTCCTACAAGAGGACATGCCTACCCTCGACGAGTCCATCCCTCCAATGGACAACCCGATGGCCATGGTGGAAGAAGATGCACCACCCACATGGTTCCATCATGATGAAGATGAGAACGAGTGGATCTTCAACACCTCACCTACAATACATGAGCGATGCTCCAAAGGTAACATAGGTGATGGTGCTTCTTTCGTCCCGCTAGTGGACTATCTTGACAATGATTGCTTGCATGATGTTGACACACCTATTGCCATGCTTCATGCTAGTGCGACTTCTTCATGTCTTGACTTACCTATTTATGATGAATATGATGATGAGCATGTTGAGTTGCCTAGTTGTGATGCTATGCTCCATAGGATATCATGTGAAAATTCTTTTGGTCACATCATGTTTGATAATCCTTTGAGCTTGTCATATGCTATGAGTGAGATCTCCCATATTGCATCATTTCAATCTCAACATAGTACCTATACATGCCCCATTAAAGTGAATCCTATTTGCACTTGTGGCATAGATGACAAGATGATGGTCATTGGCTTTTGTTTTTCATGCGATGATATTGCCATGCTCCCTTTACATAATTTGCGCAATTCATCTACTATGCCATGCCATGAACACATTGTTCCAAATATGCTTTGCTTTGGATGTTGTCAATATTCTCCATGTGATGTTTCCATTGATGCTCATGAGGAGACCCCCATAGTTTCCTCATACATACTAAGAGATTTTGATGCATTCCATACCTTGCATGATTACCATGATTGTGTGCACCATATGCATTCCATGAATCACAATGATATTTCTCGTGATGCATCACACAACTTGAGTCTCCATTATGCCATACATAACAACAAACCTCTCATGATGGATGACATGTTTCTATACCACGCATCTCATTTATTTGAGCATTGGATATTATGTGCTAACCAACACTTGCACGTGCGCATCATGATGGATGATGTGTACATATACCACGCACATACAATTTTTCCTTTGCCTTTGTCTTGTGTAGGTACTTTTGCAAACTCGTCAACCTCACAATCCCATGAGTTGACGAAAAGAGCTCTTGAGAGCAACGATGACTTGGGATTCCGTGGAATCTCCTTACCACCATTCTCTTCGCGCAATCACTACGCGTCTCTCTTTTACTTGGCTCTCACACGGCTATGGGCTATTTGCCACTTCTCACATTATGCCCATACTATCGTGTTCACTTTGCATGTTATGCCTCTTGATATGATTTTGCCATGCAATTGTGACCCTTGCTTGCAATTACCCATGATTCACCATTATGATACTCCTATGTGTATTTGCATGCTTGGTGGAGATACTTGTAGCTACTACCATGATTTCTTTGTGCCCCATGCTATTGTTGAGTCTTGTGTTGGGAGAGACATGATATCCCATTGCTATTTCCATATGGCCTCTCATCAACACATTGATGCTATTTTGCTCATATCTTGCTTTCATGTTTGTGCTATGCCATGTGCATCATGTATTCTCACTATTTGCACACATGCCATGATTGCCATGATTACTTCTAGTATGTTGCATCTTTGCACTACTAGCTTGCTTGACTTGATCACTATGCTTGCTTGCTATGTTGCATCACCCATGTTCCTCTCTTACTTGCTTTCTTGGGTTGATGACATATATGTTCATGCCACTCACATGATATATCTTGATCATTGTCATTTGTCTCCCCTAGTTGCATCTCTCATCACTTGTATTGAGTGCAACAATGCTATGTTTGTTGATCTTGGAGACTTGGACACCATTCTTGTGATGCATGCTTGCTTGTTTGAGCCTAATGCCTTTGGTTGTTATCGCATCATATGCTTACATGCCATGCCACTTTACCTTGTCCTTTCTTATGATATGCATCATGACTACACTTGTTGGGTATCTTACCATACGAATGATAGGTTTTGCAAGTCCGCTAACCTCATTTGTTTTTTCGAGTGTTTGTCATGTTCTTTCATTTTGAAGGATTCACAAGGCGGTGTCGTCATGCGACAACTTGGTCATGCGAAGGCATACATGATGTGCAACACCAACACCTTCGAGAACATACATAAGGTGAATTCCTTCTTTGTGAGCCATCCTCACATATGCATATTGGATGGGCCATACTTTCATTGTTGTTTCCTTCTTCTTGTCTACATGATACATCTACGGGATGGAGGACCGACATTGAAGATGGACCCTTTGGATGCACCTTCGGACCTTCACTCATGCCACGACATCGAGCATTGGTATATCAAAACTCCTTTGGCACATTGCACCAAAACCTTCATATTTGTTGATTGTGTGCCCACATGCCATGCTCCATGGACATATCATACACATGACAAATTTGCATCTTATGCATTGATTGACTCACATTATGATTGCCTTGTTGCATCTTGTATTCCCATGTCATCCATGATATATGAGCTTGTGCATTTCCTTAGCAAATTTGTTGTGATCTTTCTTGATGGCATATTCATACATCATCATCATATTGTCCTCCATCAATTGCATGATAACATACACATATTGAGCATCCATTGCCATGTTCATGCTCTTGATAAACCATCACACTATGACATCATTTTGCACAATGGTTGCATTGATCACATTCACAACACCTTTGTGTGCACCACAAATGCATTTGATCACATGAATGCTTTACATATCATACTATATCATCTTGTTAAGCTTCATGTACATCGTCACACGGACTCATTCTTACATGATGGACACTTTGTGTGTGCTAACCATTGTATTTCCAAGTGTCCTTTGTGTTTGCTCATTTTGCATGTACCACATACCGGAGACACCTTGGAGTACTTGGATTGCAACATGCCCTCAACTTCGTCCAACTACAAGTCCGTTTACGACTACCGTTTCCATGGTGATGAGGTTTTTGATCCGAGGTCGGATCTTTCCCAAGGGAGGGGAGATGATACGGAGTATCCCATGATCATCCCCATGTTCACTCGACGAGGCCTCAACTACACACAATTGGACACAAGGTTCACTCGCTCCCCTCTGAACCTCCACTTTCTACATGTGAGACATGCCTACTACCTCAAATATATGTGCTATGCATGTTCAGGAACAGCCAAGGGGACCATGGAGAACCCAAGGACCAAGGCCAAGTGCGCGTGGAAGAGAAGGAAGAAGGACCAGCATCTACAGGCCCCGGACATCCGGCCCCCAAGCCCGGACATCCGGCGCCCCTTCACAGAAGCTAGCACCGCAAGCCCGGACATCCGGCCCCATGCCCCGGACATCCGGCTCCACTCATAGCCCCGGACATCCGGCCCCTTCGCCGGAAATCCGGCCCCTCATCACAGAAGGCAACCGAAGCCGGCCACGCTCAGCCCGGACACCCGGCCAGAGGCCCGGACATCCGGCTCCTCGCGAGCCGCCGGACATCCGGCCCCCGGCCCGGACATCCGGCGCCTGCCTGCGCGCAGAGACGGGCCTGAGGCCCATGTATCCCTCTCCCACTTACCCCTTCGTGGACCTAGACTATATATACTCCTCCCCCTCCTCCATTTGAGGGTTAGCTTAGTGATAGCTCATTTGATACTATCTAGTGGTTCATCTCCTTGTGAGTGACTGCGGCCCCTCCACGGAGAAGATCCACTACGGATTCAGGACCTCCTTCATCGGAGAAGATCCCCAGGGATATCAAGACCTCCTCACGGAGAAGAACCGGTTACCCTTTGTATCGTCCCTTGTTGATCATGGATCTTGTATCTCTTTGTGTTTCGAGGATCTAGCATATGTGTGACTTGTTCTTGTTGGTTTGAGTGATTCTCTCGTGTTTTCCCTCGTGTTCCCTCTCGTGTTCTTCGTGTTCATCGTGGGATCCCCTCCATTTCGTGAAAGATCTGCTGATTAGGGTTCCACCCTGTATCAGCAAGAATGCAAGAAGAAGCTCCTCCTCAAGCGCGACATGAGCAACAATACCAACAAGAACATCAACTCCAACAAGAACGTCTACATCCTCAAGAGCAACATGATATGGCAAACCGCCAAAATCGAGATCGCCCTCCCAATAGGCAAGGCAACAATGACGAGCATCGCTATGGCAAGCTCAAATTCACCATGCCAAAGTTTTCCGGAAGCATTGATCCCGAAGACTATCTCTCATGGGCATTGAAAGTTGACAAGATCTTTCGCCTTCACAACTTCGATGAAGAGAAGAAGATCGCAATGGCATCCCTTGAGTTCCAAGACTATGTTCTCATTTGGTGGGAGCAAATCATAGAGAGAAGAGAAGCCAAAGGCGAACCTCCTATCACCACTTGGGCTCAAATGAAGGAAGTCATGAGAGCACGCTTCGTGCCAACCCACTACAACCGAGACTTGTTCAAAAAGCTACAACTCCTCAAGCAAGGTACCAAGTCCGTTGAAGAGTACTACAAAGAGATGGAGATTGCCATGATACGAGCCAACATCACGGAAGATGACGAGCAAACTATGGCGAGATTCTTGAATGGACTCAACTATCCCATCAAGAAGATTGCGGACTTCCAACCATACAACAACCTCCTCGAGCTAGTACACCAAGCAACCAAAGCGGAGCGACAAGTTCAAGAGGACTACAAGTACTCCAAGTTCAACTCCAAGAACTTCGGCTCCTACAACCAAGCTTCAACGACTTCGGCTACTCCTCCTACCTCTACTAAGCCTTCTACCAACTACGGCGACAAGCCAAGCTACAAGAATGCGACTACATCGAGTCGTCCACCTTCTACCAACAACTTCAAGCCAAGAGCTTCCTCAACTACTACTCCAACCGAAGATACCAACAAGACGAGCTCCATCAAATGCTTCAAGTGCCAAGGACGAGGCCACAAGTCATTTGAGTGCAAGACCGTTCGCACCATGATCATCAACGACGACGGATCTTATGACTCCATGAGCGATGATGAGATGGAAGCACTTGAGCATGTCGCTATGCATCGCCAAGTCCATGAAGAACAAGAAAATCAAGTGTTTTGCGACAATGACTCAAGCCCCAACCTTGTTGTCTCCAAAGTCTTGACACTCCAACATCAACAAGATGACGACCAACGTTGTCACATTTTCCATACGAAGGCCGGCATCAATGGACGCGCCGTCAAGGTAATCATCGATGGAGGAAGTTGCCACAACTTGGCAAGCGAAGAGCTATGCGACAAGCTTCATTTGGTCAAGACGAAGCATCCTCACCCCTACAAGGTCCAGTGGCTCAACGACGCCGGAATTCTTCGAGTCGAGCACACCGTGCAAGTCTCTTTCAAGATTGGCGCCTACGAGGACACTCTTGAGTGTGATGTGATACCCATGTCCGTGATGAGGACATCACTAACAAGGTTACACCCACAGCTCCAACTGACACATATACAGGACCAATTACTAGAGCTCGCGCACGCCAATTAAATTACCAGGTACTTTCGTTTCTTGGTAATGAATCTAATGTTCATGAGAATATGATGCTGCCTAAATTGGATACATTTGTCTTGCTTACAAATGAAGGGCCTAGCTTGGACAAGAAGGATGAACATTGGAGCAAGATCAAGCGTGGAGATGATGGCGTGCGCAAGGGGAACAAGAATGGAGTTTCAATTGATGATTTCAGGACTTTGAAGCCACCATAATGAGTGCGGGAAGCCTTGGACGAAATATACAAGATGCCACTTCATAAATTTCGTCCAGAGGCTATTATAGGTGCTGCGTCACCTTATTATTGGGCCAGGCCCATGTAATTTCGAAATACTTGAGTATAGGCTGTTTTTAGAGTCCGTATGTGTGGGGAAACAAGAGTTAGGGTTGGTTTCGGACCCCTCCACCAAGGGCCACGAAATTCCCCCCTCTTCCCCTCATATATACAGCCCTTAGGGCGTCGTTTAGACTTTGGGTTTTGTTTAGATTAAAAGTTCGCCATAGCTGCAACTTCGCGTACTTCGTTTGTGTTCAACGACCAGACAAAGGCGTCACAGAACCCCACCTTGATCAATAAAGTTTTCCTCTTATATTCGCAATATCCAGATTGCAATCTTAGTTTCTTGCTTGTTCTTCGTTTGCCTGCAGGAAACAGACCTTCGTGGTCAGGTTGATCGTGCTCCGGCGTGGTCGATAACCTCTCGGAGTTGGTTTAGCGATTGCTAAGGCGCGACGTCCACGCACGTTCGTAGTCGGATCGTCAAAGTCGACTTCATCCAAACGATAGCCACTATCTCATCGAAAGACGGGACACCTTTGCCTCTATCAAGTGGTATCAGATTTCCAGGTTGCTCGGTGAGATTTTACAGTTTTTTGTAGATTAGATCGAGTCTGTCTTCATACCTACAGTCCACGAAAAAGCCAAAAAAATAATAATAATTTAGGGTTAGTTCATCCCATCCGAACCAATCTGAGCCTTTGCATAATCTTTTCTGTATTTGCTTTGTTGAATTTACGGTTGCATCGTCGTGTCAAGTTGCTGGTCTTAGCGTCTAGTTCTTTAGAGTTTCGAGTTCTGTTCACAGTTGTCACGCCGCCGCCGCAACATCTTCATCACTACTGCCACATACCACCACCGATCCGTATCCATATACCACCACCAATCCGAATCCATATACCACCACCGCTGCCATAACCTACCACCGCTGCCATATCCTACCACCATATATCCACCGCCAATCCGAGTTCTTTTCATATTAGGTTTGTTCTCGAGATCCATCTAGGTTTCGGTTTCGTGTTTCCTTGTCTGCGTAGGTCTCGGAAAAAAAAAAATATTACTTTGCTTCCTATGACTCCTGATTCCATTTTGAAAGATGATATTAATAGAGCTAATAAAGCAAAACAGGAGAAAAATAAGAGTGAAAATCAGATTGTGGCAAAAGAATTTGAGCAACAAATGAAGCCTACTAATAAACCATCTACTGTTGCTTCTGAAATTAAATTGAAAAGTGCATGTTTATTTGCCACCAAATCTGATATTGATGAGCTAGATTTTAGCAAATCTGTTTGCTATGCTGCTGTATGCAAAGAGGCATTATTTTCATTCGAGGACGTGCTTTCCTCTTTGCCTCCTGCTGTCACTAACATTTTACAGGAGTTCGCCGACGTCTTTCCACAAGACGTGCCACCGGGATTTTCACCTATTCGAGGGATTGAGCATCAGATGATGAGGACATCACTAACAAGGTTACACCCACAGCTCCAACTGACACATATACAGGACCAATTACTAGAGCTCGCGCACGCCAATTAAATTACCAGGTACTTTCGTTTCTTGGTAATGAATCTAATGTTCATGAGAATATGATGCTGCCTAAATTGGATACATTTGTCTTGCTTACAAATGAAGGGCCTAGCTTGGACAAGAAGGATGAACATTGGAGCAAGATCAAGCATGGAGATGATGGCGTGCGCAAGGGGAACAAGAATGGAGTTTCAATTGATGATTTCAGGACTTTGAAGCCACCATAATGAGTGCGGGAAGCCTTGGACGAAATATACAAGATGCCACTTCATAAATTTCATCCAGAGGCTATTATAGGTGCTGCGTCACCTTATTATTGGGCCAGGCCCATGTAATTTCGAAATACTTGAGTATAGGCTGTTTTTAGAGTCCGTATGTGTGGGGAAACAAGAGTTAGGGTTGGTTTCGGACCCCTCCACCAAGGGCCACGAAATTCCCCCCTCTTTCCCTCATATATACAGCCCTTAGGGCGTCGTTTAGAGTTTGGGTTTTGTTTAGATTAAAAGTTCGCCATAGCTGCAACTTCGCGTACTTCGTTTGTGTTCAACGACCAGACAAAGGCGTCATAGAACCCCACCTTGATCAATAAAGTTTTCCTCTTATATTCGCAATATCCAGATTGCAATCTTAGTTTCTTGCTTGTTCTTCGTTTGCCTGCAGGAAACAGACCTTCGTGGTCAGGTTGATCGTGCTCCGGCGTGGTCGATAACCTCTCGGAGTTGGTTTAGCGATTGCTAAGGCGCGACGTCCACGCACGTTCGTAGTCGGATCGTCAAAGTCGACTTCATCCAAACGATAGCCACTATCTCATCGAAAGACGGGACACCTTTGCCTCTATCAAGTGGTATCAGATTTCCAGGTTGCTCGGTGAGATTTTACAGTTTTTCGTAGATTAGATCGAGTCTGTTCTTCATACCTACAGTCCACGAAAAAGCCAAAAATAATAATAATTTAGGGTTAGTTCATCCCATCCGAACCAATCTGAGCCTTTGCATAATCTTTTCTGTATTTGCTTTGTTGAATTTACGGTTGCATCGTCGTGTCAAGTTGCTGGTCTTAGCGTCTAGTTCTTTAGAGTTTCGAGTTCTGTTCACAGTTGTCACGCCGCCGCCGCAACATCTTCATCACTACTGCCACATACCACCACCGATCCGTATCCATATATGATACGGTGTATCCTAGGGCCATCACCATGGACCCTTCACCGCCTCGTCAAGTGCCCAAAGGACCCATGACTCGAGCCCGGGCAAGAGCTCTCGAGACCGAGGTGACGTCACTCCTAGCCCTACTTCCATATAATGCTTGTGAGACATGGTCGGTACCTCAGACGGACGTGTTGTGTGTGCTCAGGTGTGAGGAAGACCGCTTCGGAGAAGAGTTTGAAGATGGACAAGTCCCCAAGGCCACGGACGAGCTGATGCATCGAGAAGGGCAGAAGGGAGCTCCAGGCCCCGGACATCCGGCCCCATGGCCCGGACATCCGGCACCTGGGCCATCAACTACAGAAGACCAGCAGCAGCCAAAGCTACAGGGCCCGGACATCCGGCCAGGGCCCGGACATCCGGCCAAGCATGGCCCGGACATCCGGCCCCGGGCCCGGAAATCCGGCGCCTCTGTCCAGAGAGCACCCGAGACCAGACCGCTCCAGCCCGGACATCCGGCTCCACGCCCCGGACGTCCGGCACCCCTCGAAGACCCGGACATCCGGGCCGCCGCCCGGACATCCGGCCCCTGATCTGCCTGCGTGCAGCCCCCTGGGCCGAGGCCCATGTACCCGTTCGCCCGTAGACTATATATACTCCCCTCCTCATTCAGTTTAGGGTTAGCTGTGGTTTAGCTCATTTGACACTTGTGTGGATTTCTCCCACGAGACGGTGCGCCTCTACGGAGAAGATCCACTTCGGATTCAGGACCTCCTTCATCGGAGAAGATCCCCCGGGATATCAAGACCTCCTCCGGGAGAAGAATATCTGTATCACCGTTGTTGACCTTGGATCATGGATCTCAACCTTGTATCGCGAATCTAGCATTTGTGTGATTGCTTTCGTGTTGATTGAGTGTTTTCCTCTTGTATTTCCCCCATCTTTCCCCTGTGATTCCCCGTGTTCATCGTGTGCCAACCTCCAAACGTGAAAGATCCGCTGATTAGGGTTCCACCCTGTATCATATGGTATCTAGAGCAAAGGTTTCTCACGATTTTGGAGCCCCACACTTCGTTTTCTAGCCTGTTTTTGTCGTGTTCTTCCCTATTTCGAAAATTGCCCCACAAAAAGAGCCCCAAAAATTTTCTGTGATCTGTTGATTTGGCAAGATTTTGTTGAATTTGTTCCATGGATTTGCTGTGCCACGTGTGGATCTAGCTTTTCCTCCACTTTTCCCAAAATTTCATCCGAAAAATCCGCCGAATTTTTGACCCGAAACCACCGTTGCATCGTGTTCTTGCTGGCTCGGGCACCCCGGACATCCGGCTCGTGCCCCGGACATCCGGCCCGGCCCGGACATCCGGCCTTTGGCCCGGACATCCGGCCTCCCGCAGCCATTTCTCCACCACTACACCCCACCTTGCACCACACCACCGCCAGTTTTGTTCGGTGATCCATCCATTCTTCCGCAAACCTCCACCAATCTTCCGCAACAACCACCATCGCTTACCCGCTTCGAGTTTGGAAAATTTGTCTCCATTTGCCGTGGATACTTGAGTTGTGGTTTCACCGTTTCCTTGGATGTTTAGGCTACCTTGGGACGGCAAGACTTCGACAACACCACCGCTCAACTTCGGCAAGGACGGTAACATCGACGACACTTCGCTCTTGCAATTGCATTGTCACCCTATGAACCATCTTTGCGTAGCTTTCCCATTGAGACTAGCCATTTGAGTATTGCCGGGCCACGACACTTGTGCACATTAGTGATAGTGATAGATATTGCATACTACATCATTGTGAGTAACATCACATCATCTTGGTATCTTGCATATCCCCGTGTGCCACAAGAGTGCTCCGCATACACAATAGCTACCTCGATCCGAGAAGCATACATATGTGCCCAAAGAAAGAGCTCAAAAGCTTTTAAGCAAAAGAGCCAATCCAAGCAAAGAAACAATAGCATCATACGCCTTGCATCCAAAGAAATCATACATAGCAACACCATCTTGTGCTCAAGCATCGGCACATCATACACTCATAGCATACTTGTGATAGATAGTCGTTACGTTTTGCCCATATAGGTCGTGCACAAGTGCGTATCCGCCTATTAAGCAATCGGTTAGCGTCTCTCTAGCGTTGTGCAACACGAGCATTTTCCGTGGTTTACCACATTTTTCGCTCATCCTTGGTTGCACAACCACATTTATCTATCCGTGCGTGTGTTCTGTGTGCTACTCTTTGCTAGTGATCTACTTGTTGCATGAGCAAATTTGTGAACCATTTTCAACATCTTTGAGTCATTTTGACGATTGCATTGAATTTGTGCCACATCCTAACCAAGCTCCTCTCAAAGCTTTACTTGTAGGTGTGAGAATCGACACGAAGTGATACCAATAGTGCTATTTCCGGGTTACATTGTTGAGTGATCATTGATCCATTTTCAACCTCGGTTAAGGTACATTGATATTGTCTTCTCCTTTCTCCCACTCACTTACTTGCTTGTGATGATGGATAGGCCAAGTTCATCTACCAACCCGATCTTCGATGATCCTCAAGAAGCGACCAACTACGTCACCAAACTACATCTATTCGGTGTCCAACGAGCTCTACATCAAGAGAGTGAAGCTATGCGAGAGTACATTGGTCAAGTTGCCGAGGACGCGCGACAATTCCAACAAAGCACCAAGGAGCAAATCGACCTCATCAACACCAACATGTCTACTCAATACAATGAGCTCCGGACATTGATCATCAACCGACGTTCTTCCTCAACATCATCTCATCGACGAAGCCGCTCAAGTCGACATACCGACTCAACGCAAGACTCAAGTACACCTACGTCAAACACTCTTCGTCAAGCCGCACGTCAAGCTCGACATGAACATCGGCAACCTCTACATGACAAGAGTTCTCAAGAACCATTCGACGAGCAAGAAGGCCGACGTCGCCAAAACCAAGCTACACTTGAGCAAGCACAAGAACGGCAACGAATACGCCAACAACAACAAGAGCGAGCTCGTCAATATCAAAAAGAACAAGATGCCGAGGCTAACCGCCACGCACAACAACGTCGTGAAGCTCAAGCTATGGAGGCGCAACGTGCTTTACAAGATGCACATCGCAATGTGGCAGCCCGCACTCGTCACACTCGTCAAGAAGAGGATTTCCTTCGAGATGAGATGCAAGAAAGGCGCCATCTAGCAAGAATGCAAGAAGAAGCTCCTCCTCACGCGCGGCAAGAGCAACAACCCCAACAAGAACATCTTCCTCAACAAGAGCAACAAGATATGGCAAACCGCCAAAATCGAGATCATCCTCCCAATAGACAAGGAAACAACGACGAGCATCGCTATGGCAAGCTCAAGTTCACCATGCCAAAGTTTTCCGGAAGCATTGATCCCGAAGACTACCTCTCATGGGCATTAAAAGTTGACAAGATCTTTCGCCTTCACAACTTCGATGAAGAGAAGAAGATCGCTATGGCATCACTTGAGTTCCAAGACTATGTTCTCATTTGGTGGGAGCAAATCATAGAGAGAAGAGAAGCCAAAGGCGAACCTCCTATCACCACTTGGACTCAAATGAAGGAAGTGATGAGAGCACGTTTTGTGCCTACACACTACAACCGCGACTTGTTCAACAAGCTCCAACTCCTCAAGCAAGGAACCAAGTCCGTTGAAGAGTACTACAAGGAGATGGAGATTGCTATGATAAGAGCAAACATCATGGAAGATGAAGAGCAAACAATGGCGAGATTCTTGAATGGACTCAACTACTCCATTAAGAAGATTGCGGACTTCCAACCATACAACAATCTCCTCGAGCTAGTACACCAAGCAACCAAAGCGGAGCGACAAGTTCAAGAGGACTACAAGTACTCCAAGTTCAACTCCAAGAACTTCGGCTCCTACAACCAAGCTTCAACGACTTCGGATATCCCTCCTACCTCTACCAAGCCATCTACAAACTTAGGCGACAAGCCAAGATACAAGAATGAGACTACATCGAGTCATCCACCTTCTACCAACAACTTCAAGCCAAGAGCTACATCATCTACAACTCCAAATGAAGAGAACCCAAAGACAAGTTCCATCAAATGTTTCACATGTGGTGGCCGTGGACACAAGTCCTTCGAGTGCACCAACAAGAGAACAATGATCTTCCACGACGACGGCACATATGACTCGATGAGCGACGACGAAGTAGACGCCATCAAGCACTTGGCCATCCACCGGCGTATCAATGAAGAAGAAGATCGTCAAGTGTTTTGCGACAATGACTCAAGCCCGAACCTAGTTGTCTCCAAAGTCTTGACACTACAACATCAACAAGATGACGACCAACGATGCCATATTTTCCATACGAAGGCCGCCATCAATGGACGCTCCGTCAAGGTTATCATCGATGGAGGAAGTTGCCACAACTTGGCAAGTGATAAGCTATGCGACAAGCTTCATTTGGTCAAGACGAAGCATCCGCACCCTTACAAGGTACAATGGCTCAACGACGCCGGAATTCTTCGAGTCGAGCACACCGTGCAAGTCTCTTTCAAGATCGGCGCCTACGAGGACACTCTCGAGTGTGATGTGATACCCATGTCCGTGTGCCACCTTCTTCTTGGACGACCTTGGCAATATGATCGTGGAGTCACACACAATGGACGGACGAATCACTATCACTTCAAGATGAAGGGCAAGGAATTCGTGCTACGACCTATGACTCCAAGTCAAGTTGCCGCCGACAAGCTTCTACCTACAACACATCGTGGAGAGAATGGTGAGAGAGCGAGCCACCTAAAAGAGAGCGAGAGCCACAAGCCAAATATGAGCGACTCCACGATGAGCTACACGAAGAAACTAGTGCTATTTGCCACCAAAAGTGAGATGAGAGAAGTGTGTGAGAACCCATCGAACGTCGTTCACCTTGTGATCTTATGCATAGGGGAAGACAAATCTACTAACACTTCACAATCTCTACCTTTTGTGTTGTCACCTGATATAGGGTGGAACCCTAATCAGCGGATCTTTCACGTTTGGAGGTTGGCACACGATGAACACGGGGAAAACACGGAGAAAGATGGGGGAAAACACAAGAGAGAACACTCAAATCAACACGGAAGCAATCACACAAGTGCTAGATTCGCGATACAAGGTCGAGATACATGATCCAAAGTCAACAACGGTGATACAGATAGTCTTCTCCCGGAGGAGGTCTTGGAATCCCGTGGGATCTTCCCGTTAGGGGTCTTGAATCCAGAGGTGGATCTTCTCCGTAGAGGCGCACCGGTCTCGTGGGAGAAATCCACACAAGTGTCAAATGAGCTAAAACCACAGCTAACCCTAAACGGAAAGAGGAGAGGAGTATATATAGTCTTCGGGGCGAACGGGTACATGGGCCTCGGCCCAGGGGGCTGCACGCAGGCAGATCAGGGGCCGGATGTCCGGGCGGCGGCCCGGATGTCCGGGGCTTCGAGGGACGCCGGACGTCCGGGGCCATGGGCCGGATGTCCGGGCTGGAGTGGCCTGGTCTCGGGTGCTCTCTGGACAGAGGCGCCGGATTTCCGGGCTCGGGGCCGGATGTCCGGGCCGTGCTTGGCCGGATGTCCGGGCCCTGGCCGGATGTCCGGGCCCTGTAGCTTCAGTCGCTGCTGGTCTTCTGTAGATGATGGCCCAGGTGCCGGATGTCCGGGCCATGGCGCCGGATGTCCGGGGCCTGGAGCTCCCTTCTGCCCTTCTTGATGCATCGGTTCGTACGTGGCCTTGGGGACTTGTTCACCTTCACGCTCTTCTCCGAAGCGGTCTCCTTCACACCTGAGCACACAAAGCACACTCGCTTGAGGTAGCAACCATGTCTCGCAAGATTCATAAGGAAGTAGGGCTAGGAGTGACGTCACCTCGGTCTCGAAAGCTCTAGTACGGGCACGTGTCATCGGTCCTTGAGGCACTTGAGGGGGTGAAGGAGGGTCCATGGGGATGGCCCTAGGATACACCGTATCATTAGGGTTCCACCCTGCATCACCATGTAGACGAATGACCTCCCTACAAAAGAGAGTTGCAACATGTGAAGCATCGTCTATCTTGTTACAAGGAATGAAATGAGCCATTTTAGAGAATCGATCCACGACAACTAGCACATAATCTTTGCCATTTTTAGTCCTAGGCAAGCCAAGTATGAAATCCATGCTTATGTCTTCCCATGGATGGTATGGAATAGGAAGAGGCATGTAAAGACCATGAGATTGAGCTTTGGACTTAGCTTTGTGATACGGAGCATCCTTCGCTCATCCCCATGTACACCATTTGGACGCAAGGTGATCCCGTTCCTCGATGCTTTACCTTTCCTTTCTCGCGAGATATGGATGCTACTTTAAGCGCGGACCTTGTGCATGCTCAGGAACACCCATGGAGAGCCCAAGGACCAAGGCCAAGTGAGCGCGAGAGGGAGGGAAGAAGGACCAGCATCTACAGGCCCCGGACATCCGGCCCCCAAGCCCGGACATCCGGCGCCCCTTCACAGAAGCTAGCACCGCAAGCCCGGACATCCGGCCCCATGCCCCGGACATCCGGCTCCACTCGAAGCCCCGGACATCCGGCCCCTTCGCCGGAAATCCGGCCCCTCATCACAGAAGGCAACCGAAGCCGGCCACGCTCAGCCCGGACATCCGGCCAGAGGCCCGGACATCCGGCTCCTCGCGAGCCGCCGGACATCCGACCCCCGGCCCGGACATCCGGCGCCTGCCTGCGCGCAGAGACGGGCCTGAGGCCCATGTATCCCTCTCCCACTTACCCCTTCGTGGACCTAGACTATATATACTCCTCCCCCTCCTCCATTTGAGCGTTAGCTTAGAGATAGCTCATTTGATACCTAGAGCTTTGCTCATCTAGTGGTTCATCTCCTTGTGAGTGACTGCGGCCCCTCCACGGAGAAGATCCACACGGATTCAAGACCTCTGCGGAGAAGATCCTACGGGATTCAAGGCCCCTCGCGGGAAGATCCTACGGGATATCATCAAGACCTCCTCACGGAGAAGAACCGGTTACCCTTTGTATCGTCCCTTGTTGATCTTGGATCTTGTATCTCTTTGTGTTTCGAGGATCTAGCATATGTGTGACTTGTTCTCGTTGGTTTGAGTGATTCTCTCGTGTTTCCCCTCGTGTTCCCTCTCGTGTTCTTCGTGTTCATCGTGGGATCCACTCCATTTCGTGAAAGATCTGCTGATTAGGGTTCCACTCTGTATCACCTTATTCTTGGACGACCATGGCAATATGATCGTGGAGTCACACACAATGGACGGACGAATCACTATCACTTCAAGATGAAGGGCAAGGAATTCGTGCTCCGACCTATGACTCCAAGTCAAGTAGCCGCCGACAAGATTTTACCTACCACCCATCGTGGAGAGAATGGTGAGAGAGCGAGCCACCAAAAAGAGAGCGAGAGCCACAAGCCAAATATGAGCGACTCCACGATGAGCGACAAGAAGCAACTAGTGCTATTTGCTACCAAACGTGAGATGAGAGAAGTGTGTGAGAACCCATCGAGCGTCTTCCACCTTGTGCTTCTATGCAAAGGGGAAGCCAAACCTACTAACACTTCAACACCTCCACCTTTTGTGTTGTCTAAATTGTTGCAGGAATTCTCGGACGTCTTTCCCGATGAGCTACCATCGGGTCTACCTCCACTTCGAGGGATAGAGCACCGCATCGACCTCGTACCCGGTGCTCCACTTCCAAACAAAGCTCCTTACCGCGTCAACCCCGAGGAAACGAAGGAGATACAACGGCAAGTGCAAAAACTCATCGACAAGGGTCATGTACGTGAAAGTCTAAGCCCTTGCGCCGTTCCCGTTATTCTCGTGCCTAAGAAAGACGGAACTTTTCGCATGTGTTCCGATTGCCGCCCGATAAATGCTATCACCGTTAGATATCGTCACCCTATTCCTCGCTTAGATGACATGCTTGATGAACTTTGTGGTGCCACCATCTTTTCAAAAATTGATCTTAAAAGTGGTTACTACCAAATTCGCATTCAAGAGGGTGATGAGTGGAAAACTGCTTTCAAAACCAAGTTTGGGTTATATGAGTGGCTTGTCATGCCAATGGGTTTATCGGAAGCACCCGGCACTTTTGTGCGTCTTATGCACTTTGTTCTTAGACCCTACATAGGTGTCTTTGTTGTAGTTTACTTTGATGACATTCTTGTGTTTAGCAAGTCGCTTGAAGAACATGTTGACCATGTTCAACTAGTTTTGCAAGCACTTCGCAAACAACAATTGTATGCTAATATGGAAAAATGCACTTTTGGCGTTGACAAGGTTGTCTTTCTACGATTTGTCGTGTCTTCTCAAGGTGTTCACGTTGATGAAACTAAAATTGAAGCAATTAAAACTTGGCCTCAACCAAAGAATCTTATGCAAGTGCGTAGTTTCCTTGGTCTAGCCGGTTTCTATCGACGTTTTGTGAAGGACTTTAGCACCATTGCTATGCCTCTACAC
>LR738716.1:314617139-314642200 GCA_902687465.1 Secale cereale
CATACAACGGGTGCAAGCCAGTTTTGCACATGCAGAACACTCGGGTTAGACTTGACGAGCCTAGCATGTACAGACATGGCCTCGGAACACGGAAGACCGAAAGGTCGAGCATGAGTCATATAGTAGATATGATCAACATGAAGATGTTCACCATTGACACCACCTCATCTCACGTGATGATCGGACTTGGGTTGGTGGATTTGGATCATGTCACGCTCAGATGACCAGAGGGATGTCAATTTGAGTGGGAGTTATAAGTAATTTGATTAGTTAAACTCACTTATCATGAACAATAGTCTAAGTTGTCTTCGCAAATTATGTTGTAGACCAATAACTACGTTGTAGCTCCCTGTTTAATACGATCCTAGAGAAAGACTAAGTTGAAAGATATTGTAAGCAATGATGCGGACTAGGTCCGTAGTCTGAGGAGTGTCCTCACTGCTACGCAGAAAGCTTACGTCTTTGATGCACCGCTCGATGTGCAAACCCCTACAACGTCGTCTGTGGATGTTGTGAACACCTGACAGACACGTCCTGATAACTACTTGATAGTTTAGTGCACCATACTTTACGGCTTAGAATCGGGATTCCAATGACGTTTTGAATGCCATAGAACATATGAGATGTTCTAAGAGCTGAAATTGGGATTTCAGGCTCATGCCCGTGTTGAGAGGTATGAGACCTCTAACAAGTTCTTTTGCCAAAAAAGATGGAGGAGAATGGCTCAACTAGTGAGCATGTGCTCAGAATGTCTGGGTGCTGAAATCACTTGAACCAAGTGGGAGTTAATCTTCCAGGTGAGATAGTGGTTGACGGAATTCTCTAGACACTATCACCAAGCTACTAGAACTTCGTGATGAACTATGACATGCAAAGGATGGTGATAATCCCGGTGCTGTCAGCGGTTCTTAGTACCGCAAAAGTAGAGATCAAGAAGGAGCATCAAGTGTTGATGGTTTAACAAGACCACTGGTTTCAAAAGGGGTAAGGGCTAGAAGGGAAACTTCATGAATGACAAACCTGTTGTCGCTCTGATGAAGGAACCCATGGTTGAACCCAAACCTCGAGACTAAGTGCTTCTATTGTAAGGGGAACGGTCACATGGTAGCGGAACCACCCCAAATACATGGTAGATATGATAGCTGGCAACTTCAACAAAGTATATTTGATATACGTGTTATTGATGTGTACCTTAGTAGTACTCCTTGTAGCACCTGGGTATTGGATACCGGTTCAGTTGCTATTATTAGTGACTTGAAGCAAAAGCTACGGACTGAACGGAGACTAGCTAAGGGCGAGGTGACGATGTGTGTTGGAAGTGTTTCCAAGGTTGATGAGATCATCATCGCACACTTCCTCTATTTTCGAGATTAGTGTTGAACCTAGATAAATGTTATCAGGTGTCTACGTTGAGCATGAAAATGATTAGATCATGTTCATTGCAATACGGTTATTCATTTAAGTCAGAGAATAATGGTTATTCTGTTTACATGAATAATACCTTTATGGTCATGCACCCAATGGTTTGTTGAATCTCGATCATGGTGATACACATAATGATAATATTAATGCCAAAAGATGTAGAGTTAATAATGATAGTACCACTTTCTTGTGGCACTGCCGCTTAGGTCATTTTGGCATAAAATGCATGAAGAAACTCCATGCTGATGGACGTTTGGAGTCACTTGATTTTGAATCGCTTGACACATGCGAGCCATGCCTCATGGGCAGGATGACTGAGATCCCGTTTTTAGGTACAATGAAATGGGCAAGTGACTTGTTGGAAATCATACATGCTGATGTATGTGATCCAATGAGAATTAAGGCGTGTGGTGGATATCGTTATTTTCTCATCTTCACTGACGATTTGAGTAGATATGGTATATTTACTTAATGAAGCAAAAGTCTGAAACGTTTGAAAGGTTCAAAAATTTCAGAGTGAAGATTAAGAATCATCATAACAAGAAGATCATGTTCCCACAATCTGATCAAGGGGATATTTTCTGAATTATGAGTTTGGCAATCACTTAAGACATTGTGGAATTGTTTCGCAGTTGAAGCCCCCTGGAACACCACAGCGTAATGGTGTGTCCGGACATCATAATCGAACCTTATGAGATATGGTGCGATCTATGGTGTATCTTACCGATCTACCGCTGTTATTTTGAGGTTATGCATTAGAGACAGCTGCATTCACTTTAGATAGGGCACCATCTAAGTCCGTTGAGACAACGCCGTATGAACTAAGGTTTGGCAAGAAACCAAAGTTGTCGTTTTCTTAATGTTTGGGGCTGCGATGCTTATGGCTTCAGCCAGGAAAAGCTCGAACCCAAAGCGGACAAATACATCTTCATAGAATACCCAAAGGTAACGTTTGAGTATACCTTCTATCTCAGATCCAAGGACAAAAATGTTTGTCCCTAAGAATGGGTCCTTTCTCGAGAAGGAGTTTCTCTCGAAAGAATTGAGTGGGAGGAAGATAGAACTTGATGAGGTTGTCGAACCCTCACTTCAACCGGAAAGTAGTGCAACACAGAAAGATGTTTCTGTGGAACCTACGACAGTTGAAGAGGAAACTAATGATAGTGATCATGAAGCTCCAGATCAAGTTGCTATCGATCCTCGTAGGTCGACAAGGATATGTACTACTCCTGAGTGGTACGGTGATCCTATCTTAGAGGTCATGTTGTTGGACAACGATGAGCCTACGAACTATGGAGAAGCGATGGTGGGCCCATATTCCGACAAATGGTTAGAAGCCGAGAAATCCGAGATAGGATCCATGTATCGAAACAAAGTATGGACTTTGGTGGACTTGCCCGATGACTGGCAAGCCATTGAGATAAATGGATCTTTAAGAAGAAGACGGACGTGGACGGTAATGTCACCGTCTATGAAGCTCGACTTGTGGCAAAGAGTTTTTTACAAGTTCAAGGAGTTGACTACGATGAGATTTTCTCACCCGTAGCGATGCTTAAGTCCGTCGGAATCATGTTAGCATTAGCTGCATTTATGAAATCTGGCAGATGGATGACAAAACAAGTTTCCTTACCAGTTTTCGTAAGGAAAGGTTGTATATGATACAATCAGAAAGGTTTTGTCGATCCTAAGGATGCTAAAAGATATGCTAGCTCCAGCGATCCTTCTATGGACTAGAGCAAGCATCTCGGAGTCGGAATATATGCTTTGATGGAGTGATTAAAGTTTTTGGGTATACAAAGTTTGTTAGAAACTTGTATTTACAATAAAGTGAGTGGGAGCACTACAACATTTCTGATAAGTGTATGTGAATGACATATGATTGATCCGAAATGATGTAGAATTTCTGGAAAGCATAAAGGGTTGTTTGAAATGAGTTTTTCAAAGGAAGACCTAGATAAAGCTACTTACATATTGGGCATCAAGATCTATACAGATAGATCAAGACGCCTGATGATACTTTCAAAAGAAACACACACCTTTGACATGATTTTGAAGGAGTTCAAAATAGGTCAGTCAAAGAAGGAGTTCTTGCCTGATTTGTAAGGTGTGAAGTTGAGTAAGACTCAAAGCTTGACCACGGCAGAAGAAAGAGGAAGGACAAAGGTCGTCCCCTATGGTTTTGTCATAGGCTCTATACGATATGCCATGCTAAGTACCGCACCTGATGTGTGCCTTGCCACATGTCTGGCAAGAGGGTACAAAGGTGATCCAGGAGTGGATTACTAGATAGTGGTCAAAATTATCCTTAGAGGAATAAGGAAATGTTTCTCGGTTATGGAGGTGATAAAGAGTTCGACGTAAAGAGTTGCGTCGATGCAAGCTTAACACCTATCCGGATAACTCTAAGTGGAGATACCGGATACGTATGATGGAGCAACAGTTTGGAATAGCTCCAAGTGGAACGTGGTAGCAGCATCTACGATATGACATAAAGTTTTGCAAAGTACATAGGGATCTGAATGTTGCAGACCCGTTGACTACAACCTCTCTCACAAGCATAACATGATCAAACACAGAACTCATTGAGTGTTAATCACATATTGATGTGAACTAGATTACTGACTCTAGTAAACTCTTTGGATGTTGGTCACATGGCGATGTGACCAGTGAGTGTTAATCACATGGCGATGTGAACTAGATTATTGACTCTAGTGCAAGTGGGAGACTGTTGGAAATATGCCCTAGAGGCAATAATAAATTGGTTATTATTATATTTCCTTGTTCACGATAATCGTTTATTATCCATGCTAGAATTGTATTGATAGGAAACTCAGATACATGTGTGGATACATAGACAAACACCATGTCCCTAGTAAGCCTCTAGATGACTAGCTCGTTGATCAATAGATGGTTACGGTTTCCTGACCATGGACATTGGATGTCATTGATAACGGGATCACATCATTAGGAGAATGATGTGATGGACAAGACCCAATCCTAAGCCTAGCACAGATCGTGTAGTTCGTATGCTAAAGCTTTTCTATATGTCAAGTATCTTTTCCTTAGACCATGAGATTGTGCAACTCCCGGATACCGTAGGAATGCCTTGGGTGTACCAAACGTCACAACGTAACTGGGTGGCTATAAAGGTGCTCTACAGGTATCTCCGAAAGTGTCTGTTGGGTTGGCACGAATCGAGACTGGGATTTGTCACTCCGTATGGCGGAGAGGTATCTCTGGGCCCACTCGGTAGGACATCATCATAATGTGCACAATATGTGATCAAGGAGTTGATCACGGGATGATGTGTTACGGAACGAGTAAAGAGACTTGCCGGTAACGAGATTGAGCAAGGTATCGGTATACCGACGATCGAATCTCGGGCAAGTGCTATACCGATAGACAAAGGGAATCGTATACGGGATTGATTGAATCCTTGACATCGTGGTTCATCCGATGAGATCATCGTGGAACATGTGGGAGCCAACATGGGTATCCAGATCCCGCTGTTGGTTATTGGCCGGAGAGTTGTCTCGGTCATGACTACATGGTTCCCGAGCCCGTAGGGTCTACACACTTAAGGTTCGATGACGCTAGGGTTATAGGGAAAGTATGTACGCGGATACCGAATGTTGTTCGGAGTCCCGGATGAGATCCCGGACGTCACGAGGAGTTCCGGAATGGTCCGGAGGTAAAGATTCATATATGGGAAGTCCTGTTTTGGTCACCGGAAAAGTTTCGGGCAATATCGGTAATGTACCGGGACCACCGGGAGGGTCCCGGGGGTCCACCAGGTGGGGCCACCAGCCCCAGAAGGCTGCGTGGGCTAAGTGTGGGAGGGGACCAGCCCCAAGGGGGCTGGTGCGCCCCCCCACCAAGTCCCTAGGCGCATGGAGAGTGGAGGAGGGCAAACCCTAGGTCCAGATGGGCCTTAAGGCCCATCCTAGGGCGCCCCCTCTCTCTCCCCACCGTTGGCCGCACCCTAGATGGGTTTCTAGGGCTGGCCGCACCCCTAGGGGTGGGAAACCCTAAAGGGGGGCGCAACCCTCCCTTCCCCCTATATATATGTGAGGTTTTGGGGCTGCTAGACACACGAGAACGTCTCCCTCTTGGCGCAGCCCTACCCCTCTCCCTCCTCGTCTCTCGCAGCGCTTGGCGAAGCCCTGCTGGAGTCCCGCGCTCCTCCACCACCACCACGCCGTCGTGCTGCTGTTGGATGGAGTCTTCCCCAACCTCTCCCTCTCTCCTTGCTGGATCAAGGCGTGGGAGACGTCACCGGGCTGCACGTGTGTTGAACGCGGAGGCGCCGTTGTTCGGCGCTTAGATCGGAATCAACCGCGATCTGAATCGCAGCGAGTACGACTCCTTCATCCGCGTTCTTGCAACGCTTCCGCATCGCGATCTACAAGGGTATGTGGATCCGACTCTTCCCTCGTAGATGCATCTCCTAGATTGATCTTGGTGAGCGTAGGAAAATTTTTGTTTCCCATGCAACGTTCCCCAACACGAGCGAGAACACGTGAAGCCGGTCGAGGTGATGAAGGTCGCGAAGCGCTGGTACCACGCGCGAGGAGCCTTCTTGAGACCGTATAGCGAACGGTTCAGCCGACAGACGTGCTCGGGGCGGGTGGAGTCGATGAAGCCCGTGGGTTGTCGACAGTAGACGACCTCAGCGAGCTTGCCGTGGAGGAAAGCGTTCTTGACGTCGAGCTGGCGAGTCTCCCATTGAAGGGAGAGCGCGAGGGAGAGGATGCCGCGGACCGTTGCCGGTTTGACAACCGGGCTGAACGTCTCGTCGAAGTCAACACCTTGCTCCTGGGAGAAGCCGCGAAGCACCCAACGTGCTTTGTAGCGGTCGAGAGAGCCGTCGGGCTTGAGCTTGTGGCGAAACACCCACTTGCCGGAGACGATGTTGGCGTTGCCGGGAGGAGGCACGAGATCCCAAGTGTCGTTGCCGAGAAGAGCGCGGTACTCTGCGGTCATGGCATCGAGCCAGTTGGGATCCTTGAGAGCCGCACGAGCAGAGGTAGGAACCGGTGAATACCTGTTGACAGAAACAGATAGGTTAAGCCGCTCACGGGGTCCGACATGGATGCCGGAGGAGCTGCGCGTGCGATGCACAGGCGGCGGCGGCGGTGGTGGCGACGGCGGCGCAGGTGGCGAGGGAGGTGGCGAGGGGGCACGTGGCGAGGGAGGTGGAGAGGGGGCGCGCGACATAGGTGGTGCCGGAGGAACGACAATAGGAGGAGAGTCGTCGTCGAGAAAGGCGTAGGTGGCAGTGGAGGGTTGCTGCTGTAATGCAAAGGGAAAAGTGCACTCATCAAAAATAACATGGCGAGAGATAATAATGCGATGAGTGGTAAGATCCATGCAGCGATAACCTTTGTGGTGAGGAGAATGACCAAGGAAAACGCAAGCGCTAGACCGTGGGGCAAGTTTATGAGGCATAGTGGAGGCGGTGTTGGGATAACAAAGGCAGCCGAAAACGCGTAGAGACGAGTAATCGGGATGACTACGATGAAGTGCAAAGTAGGGAGAGGGATCGGTGATGGTTTTGGTGGGTAGACAATTGAGGACGTGAGTGGCGTAAGTGAGAGCTTCTGCCCAAAAGCGAGGTGGTAAACTAGCCTGAAATAGGAGAGAGCGCACTACATTGTTAACAGTATGAATAATACGCTCGGCTTTACCGTTTTGTTGGGAGGTGTATGGACACGAGAAGCGGATGTGTATGCCGTGTACAGCGGCAAAGGAGTGGAGTTTGGCGTTGTCGAACTCACGACCGTTATCACACTGTATGGACGCAAGAGGCAAATTAAACTGAGTATGAGCAAATGCGCGAAGAGAAGTAATTGCGACGTAAGCGTCGGACTTTTGCCGTAGAGGAACAGTCCATAGAAAATGAGTAAAATCATCAAGAATAACTAGGAAATATTTATTACCAGAAATACTAGAAATTGGTGATGTCCAAAGATCACAATGAATTAACTCAAATGGGCGAGTAGTGCTAGTGGTGGAAGAAGAAAAAGGTAAACGTACATGACGACCAAGTTGACATGCATGACACAAGGCACTATGAGTTTGTTTATTACACGGCAAAGAAATATGCTGCGAAAGACGACGATAAGCGTCATGACCGGGGTGACCGAGGCGACGATGCCAAACATCATGGGAGATGGTGGTCGCGGTGAGGACACGGGGCGCCGGGCGCTGAAAGGAATAAAGCTCCCCCGTGCTGTTGCACCGAAGAAGCTCACGCCAAGTGAGAAGGTCCTTCACAGAAAAACCAAAAGGGTCAAACGCGACTATGCATTGATTATCTGTAGTAAACTGACGTACAGAGATGAGGTTTTGAATTATACGAGGTGTAACGAGGACATCATGAAGATGAAGAGGACGAGGAACGGAGGAGCCGTCTCCAACAGTGACATGACGAAAAATAGGGTGGGAAGAGAGAGAGGAGAGGATACCGGTGTCCTTGGAGAGATGAGCAGTGGCACCGCTGTCCATGATCCACTCAGGAGCGGGCTGCTGCAACGTCATGTCGTTGAAGTGCTGGGCGAGGGCGGAGGGTTCCCACATAGGTGACGATGCAGGGGCAGCGCTGTAGTATGCGGCGCCGTGTGTGGCGGCGCCGTAGGGAGCGCCGTAGGGGGAGCCGTAGGGGGCGCCGTGGCCATCGTGGGGGGACGCCACGTAGGCGCGAGGACCCGGGCGAGGGCCAAGGATGCTGTGGCCAGGGGCGGACTGCTGCATAGGCCACATATGGATGGCGCCGGTCCATGGGTTGAAGGGGGTGGGCATAGGAGGGGCACCGCCGGCGGGCCGGTAGCCGTTGTTCTTCCCCTTGTTGCGGCCGTAGCCACCATGGTGCGGGTTGGGGGCCGGCGTGGGAGTGCGCCATGGCTGTCCAGCACCCAGCCCGGTAGGGGGGGCGCCGCTAGGTGGAGGATTGGCTGGCCCCCGGGCGACGAAGGCCGAGGCGGAGGTGTTGGGGGAGCGACGCAGCATCTTCATCTCCTGGAGGAGCAACATGTTGCGGAAGTTGAGGAAGGTGGGGAACGGCGTGAGGAGAGGGGCGATGTCGGCGACGCTGTCGAACCGATCGCTGAGACCCTTGATGACGTTGGTGACGAGGTCCGAGTCGGAGACCGGGGCGCCAACCTCGCCGAGGGCGTCGGCCGCCGCCTTCTGGAGCTGCAGGTACTCAGTGATGGAGTGATACGTCCAAAACGTATCTATAATTTCTTCTTGCCCCATGCCACTTTTGGGTGATATTGCTATGATATTTATACACTTCCATACACTTTTGATCATATTTGGACTAACCTAATAATCCAGTGCACCCCAGTGCCAGTTTCTGTTTTCGGCAGTTTTTGTATTTCAGGTTTTCACATTACGAGAACTGTCAGGAAAAATCCAGAAAAATTATATAAAAAATCAGCGTTCCAGAACCTACCTTGCGCCCGAAGTACAGCTGGGGGGGGGGGACCACCAGGGCCCCAGGCGCCCTGGCGGCGCCCCGAGCCCCGTCTGGTGCCCCCCTTTGGCATATATTTAGAGCGTCCTTCGAAACCCTCGGGACGGGAACTCTTTTTCGCGATCTCATCTCTGTTCCGCCGCCGCCGCCGCTTCCAAGATCGGAAGCACCAGGAGAACTCTTCCCGGCACCCTGCCGGAGGGGAGGATCACCACCGGGAGCCTCTCCACCACCATGGACGCCTCCCGGATGAGTTGTGAGTAGTCTCCCTTGGACCATGAGTCCATGACCAGTAGCTATGTGATGTTCTCCTCCCGTTCTTGTGCTTCACTAATTAGTCCTCGTGAGCTGCCCTACATGATCGAGGCACATATGTAATCCTTATGTTGTTGCTATGTTGAGTTTGCTGGGATCCGATGGATTATGAGATTATGTTCAGATTGTGATTGAGTAATATATTTGATCTACCTCTTTTATATTTATGTTCATAAGTAATTCTTGCATGTTCTCCGTTGTTATTTATTGCTTTGGCCAAGTAATACGTAGTGACTCCAAGAGGGAACGTTATGCTTGATTGTGGGTTCATGCCCCTCGATGACTAGCTTGAGTGACAGAAACATGAGTCTAGGGGATGTGCTGTTGCCACAAGGGGGAAAACAACGGTGCTTGTGCCCGCGGGTGCAAGGATTGTTTACTTTACGCAAAGTTCTTTTAATGCAGTTGTCTGTTGCATTGAGTTTACACTATGGGTGGGACTCGCAACTTAATACCAGCGAGATGTTCTGGATAGATAACTCAAGGTGGATGATTAGTAGTAGATATTGATGGATTTCGGTCTACACTTGGCGTACCGCCCATGCTTTGAACCTCAACCTTTCTTGCAATGTAGTCAGCATTGGTTTGCGTTCGTGGTCCTGTCAATTGCCCAGCTGTAATTCGTTTACCTCACATAGCTGTTTTATCGTCTTTTGGGAGAGTGACATCACTAGTGAACATCATGAGACTCCGGTCCATATTACCATCATTGATCACATCCGCTATTTACTTTTCGCTATTATTTACTATTGCAAACATTATCTATCACTACTATCATTTGCGTTTAATCCTTTGTGAACTACAAGGCCGGAGGGATTGACAACCTCTCTGTACTCGTTGGGAGCAAAGTTATTTGTATCTGTGTGCAGGTCCACGTTGATTGCTAATATCTGGCGCCGTTAGCAGTTGACACCTACTTGTTGAACCTAGGAGTCTCTGGGGATTCGATCCTTGGCATCTTTGCTAAGGGAAAAACTTCCACAACACTGCATCTCACACCTTACACTTGGGGTAACCAACGAGGGGTTAGAGGCCCATCAAGGAGTTTTTCTGGCGCCGTTGCCGGGGACTCCACTCTTCAGGATAGGGGAGTTGCATGCTATCTTTTACCTTTGCTTTTTAGTCTTGTTAGTTTACCTTTCAGTTTTTGCTTTAGTATCCTTTATCAAAAATTACAATTTTTTTTATTTTGCCTTCCTGTTAGTAGTCCTATCTGTTTAGCTAAACATGTTAGGATATGGTGCTTTGAGGTAATCAGAAGTTCTAGATTTCCATCAAAGGTATGGAACACTTCCCTCGAAAGAAGATCAAGTTACCTTTTGAGTCCGTTGTACGGGCTAGCTATTCTTTTATTCTTGATAAAACTTGATCTCTATGCATTATGCCTAGCTTAAAGGCATAAAAGAAAGCGCTTTTGGGAGGCAGCCCACATGAATAAAAAATTTATATTTTGCTTTTGTTGTGTCTTGATGTTGTTTACTACAGTATCATCATCATTGTATCTTTGCTTTTCATATTTGTGCCAAGTATAGCCTCTGATTGCTAGAAAGTTCAAAAGTTATGAGGTGCTGTCCAGGAAACAGATTATGTCCTTGGATAGAAAAATTCGTATAAAATCACCAGTTCATCTTTTTGGTCTGAATTTTTTCGACAGCGTGCTCTATACAATTTTCTTTCGTGCGTCTGTTTTGAGTTTTTTTATTAGAGTTGCAGAAGTGCCTCGAACAAATCATTTACTACCTGCTGTTCTGTTTTTCACAGATTCTGTCCTGTTTTGCCTTTCCTTCATTTTGCAAACCTAGAGCTTGCTTTTTCTTTGCAAAAACCTTTTGGCAATCTTGAGAAACAGCAGATCTTCAAGAATATCCTTATTTCTAGCAAGGTATAATTATTTTATTAAGGGTACTAACCTCGCTAATCAGATTATGATGAGTTATGTATGAAGGGAGTTTTCAAGTGTGCGAGGGAAGATGATAAAAAGATTCAGGAGTGTCAAGCGCTCAAGCTTGGGGATGCCCCCGTGCACCCCCAAGAAATATTCAAGGAGACTCAAGCGTCTAAGCTTGGGGATGCCCCCGTGCATCCCCTTCTCCATCAACATTATCAGTTCGTCTTTCGTTCCGCTATATTTTTATCACTTCATGTGTTATGTGCTATGCTTGGAGCGTCTTGCTTTTAGTTTTCTTTTTAGTTTTTCATAACGAGTCGGAACTCAGCGTTCTTTATGTGGGAGAGAAACACGCTCCACTTCTACCTAGAGCATAACATAGAATTTTCATGTCTATCTTTGCTGTGTGTGTTCTTTGTCTTTTAATAACTACCATCATGTTCAGCTCTTAGTATTCATGCTTATCTTTTCAAGAGCTTTTGTTTAGTTGGTTGCTTGAACTCTTTTTAATTATCATGCTTATCTTATTAAGAGAGTTTGCTTCCGTTGCATTGGTTGATATGTCTATGATAAAGATGCTACGTGCATAATGGCGCTTAGTAGTTCAGGTTTTCTTATGGTTAGTCTCAAATAGCTGGGGGATTCCCAATGTGTTATTGGAGTACCAACATGATTTGTTTGCCTATGATGTGGTATGGTTTAGTAATATCTTCCTTCGAGAATTTATTTTGATTGACTTGGCGTATGCTCACGCATATTTAAGACTGTAAAGAAAAGTCTATCAAGCCTTGATGATCTTTTATTTCTGAGTAGCGATATAACTTCCATGCCTGATTCAATATTGCTTTGTCGCTCTGCATGATTATGATCATCATTGCTCTCTTAGTTGGTCGCTCCCAGGCTTTTGCTAACCTCCACCTGTACTAAGCAGACTAACTTTGCAATACATAGCTCATGGGAAAGTAGCTTAAAAACTATTGTGGTAAGGAATATGTTGCCTATGTATCTTATTTCTTATAAGTTGCCTGCTGAGCGGTAACCATGTTTCTGGGGACGCCATCAACTGTTACACTTTTGTTGAATATCATGTGAGTTGCTATGCATGTTCGTCTTGTCTGAAGTAAGGGTGATTTGCCATTGAGTTGAATGAGTATGCATATTGTTAGAGAAGAACATTGGGCCGCCAACCAAAGCCATGTATCATGGTGGAAGTTTTAGCTTGGACATTAATCCTCAATCTCTTATGAGAATATGCGTAAGCATTAAAGAGGAGTCCATTATCTATTTTCTATGTTGTCCCGGTATGGATGTCCTCAAGTTGAGATCTATCAAAAACAAGAAATCAAATGTGATCTATCTCCTTGGACCTTTGTACAGGTGGCATAGAGGTATCCCTTTGTGACACTTGGTTGAAACATATGTAATGCAATGATAACTCATGGAAATCCAAGCTAATTAGGACAAGGTGCGAGCACTATTGGTATTCGATGCATGAGGCTTGCAACTTATAGGATGTCTTATGCATGACACATATGAAGTACTACTACCGTTGACAAAATTGCTTCTATGTTTTCAAAATAAAAAGCTCTAGCACATAACTATTCTTTTACTTTTAGGTTGAGTCTCCACCTTCTTTTAAAGCACCAACTACTGAGAGCATGATTGTCATTCTGAGTGTAATGTGCATTGTTCTAAAGTAGCATTGTCTTTTGCATGATTGTGATATCGTTTATTTTGAAATCATTGTATCTAGTCATCACTTAAACCTTGAAGGTGCCCCTGCATTTATGTTTTGCTTCACTAAAGGGGGCAAGCTAGATATCACTTTATCATATTTGCACATCATGTTCATTGCAAATCTTTTTGATGTTTCAGTTTCATATTGTAAAAGTTTCAGTCATTTGTGATTTTCTCATGAGGCAACTTAATTACTATAGAATCATTGTCTCAGTAAGCTTTTGTCATATGACTATAAAAAGTCCTATATGGTTAATAGCATGTCACCACAGAAATTATTCTTGTTATCATTTACCTACTCGAGGACGAGCAGGAATTAAGCTTGGGGATGTTGATACGTCCAAAACGTATCTATAATTTCTGCTTGCTCCATGCCACTTTTGGGTGATATTGCTATGATATTTATACACTTCCATACACTTTTGATCATATTTGGACTAACCTAATAATCCAGTGCACCCCAGTGCCAGTTTCTGTTTTCGGCTGTTTTTGTATTTCAGGTTTTCACATTACGAGAACTGTCAGGAAAAATCCAGAAAAATTATATAAAAAATCAGCGTTCCAGAACCTACCTTGCGCCCGAAGTACAGCCGGGGGGCGGGGCCACCAGGGCCCCAGGCGCCCTGGCGGCGCCCCCCCCCCCGGGCCGCGCCGGGGGGCGCCTGGGCCCCCCGAGCCCCGTCTGGTGCCCCCCTTTGGCATATATTTAGAGCGTCCTTCGAAACCCTCGGGACGGGAACTCTTTTTCGCGATCTCATCTCTGTTCCGCCGCCGCCGCCGCTTCCAAGATCGGGAGCACCAGGAGAACTCTTCCCGGCACCCTGCCGGAGGGGAGGATCACCACCGGGAGCCTCTCCACCACCATGGACGCCTCCCGGATGAGTTGTGAGTAGTCTCCCTTGGACCATGAGTCCATGACCAGTAGCTATGTGATGTTCTCCTCCCGTTCTTGTGCTTCACTAATTAGTCCTCGTGAGCTGCCCTACATGATCGAGGCACATATGTAATCCTTATGCTGTTGCTATGATGAGTTTGCCGGGATCCGATGGATTATGAGATTATATTCAGATTGTGATTGAGTAATATATTTGATCTACCTCTTTTATATTTATGTTCATAAGTAATTCTTGCATGTTCTCCGTTGTTATTTATTGCTTTGGCCAAGTAATACGTAGTGACTCCAAGAGGGAACGTTATGCTTGATTGTGGGTTCATGCCCCTCGATGACTAGCTTGAGTGACAGAAACATGAGTCTAGGGGATGTGCTGTTGCCACAAGGGGGAAAACAACGGTGCTTGTGCCCGCGGGTGCAAGGATTGTTTACTTTACGCAAAGTTCTTTTAATGCAGTTGTCTGTTGCATTGAGTTTACACTATGGGTGGGACTCGCAACTTAATACCAGCGAGATGTTCTGGATAGATATCTCAAGGTGGATCATTAGTAGTAGATATTGATGGATTTCGGTCTACTTACTTTGGCGTACCGCCCATGCTTTGAACCTCAACCTTTCTTGCAATGTAGTCAGCATTGGTTTGCGTTCGTGGTCCTGTCAATTGCCCAGCTGTAATTTGTTTACCTCACATAGCTGTTTTATCGTCTTTTGGGAGAGAGACATCACTAGTGAACATCATGAGACTCCGGTCCATATTACCATCATTGATCACATACACTATTTACTTTTCCGCTATTTACTTACTATTGCAAAACACTATCTATCACTACTATCATATTGCTTTTAACCCTTTGTGAACTACAAGGCCGGAGAGATTGACAACCTCTCTGTACTCGTTGGGAGCAAAGTTATTTGTATCTGTGTGCAGGTCCACGTTGATTGCTAATTGCGCCGTTAGCAGTTGACACCTACCTGTTGAACCTAGGAGTCTCTGGGGATTCAATCCTTGGCATCTTTGCTAGGGGAAAACACTTCTACTTACTGCATCTTACACCTTCCACTTGGGGTAACCAACGAGGGGTTCGAGGCCCATCACTACCAGGCACCCGAAGCACAGCCAGAGGGGGACCACCAGGGCCCCAGGCGCCCTGGTGGCGCGCCCCCCCCTGGGCCGCGCCGGGGGGGGGGGGGCGCCTGGGCCCCCCGAGCCTCGTCTGACGCCCCCCTTTGGCATATATTTAAAGCGTCTCCCGAAACCCTCGAGACGGGAACTCTTTTTCGCGATCTCATCTCTGTTCCGCCGCCGCCGCCGCTTCCAAGATCGGGAGCACCAGGAGAACTCTTCCCGGCACCCTGCCGGAGGGGAGGATCACCACCGGGAGCTTCTCCACCACCATGGACGCCTCCCGGATGAGTTGTGAGTAGTCTCCCTTGGACCATGGGTCCATGATCAGTAGCTATGTGATGTTCTCCTCCCGTTCTTGTGCTTCACTAATTAGTCCTCGTGAGCTGCCCTACATGATCGAGGCACATATGTAATCCTTATGCTGTTGCTATGATGAGTTTGCTGGGATCCGATGGATTATGAGATTATGTTCAGATTGTGTTTGAGTAATATATTTGATTCACCTCTTTTATATTTATGTTCGTAAGTAATTCTTGCATGTTCTCCGTTGTTATTTATTGCTTTGGCCAAGTAGTAGGTAGTGCCTCCAAGAGGGAACGTTATGCTTGATTGTGGGTTCATGCCCCTCGATGACTAGCTTGAGTGACAGAAACATGAGTCTAGGGGATGTGCTGTTGCCACAAGGGGGAAAACAACGGTGCTTGTGCCCGCGGGTGCAAGGATTGTTTACTTTACGCAAAGTTCTTTTAATGCAGTTGTCTGTTGCTTTGAGTTTACACTATGGGTGGGGCTCGCGACTTAATACCAGCGAGATGTTCTGGATAGATATCTCAAGGTGGATGATTAGTAGTAGATATTGATGGATTTCGGTCTACTTACTTTGGCGTACCGCCCATGCTTTGAACCTCAACCTTTCTTGCAATGTAGTCAGCATTGGTTTGCGTTCGTGGTCCTGTCAATTGCCCAGCTGTAATTCGTTTACCTCACATAGCTGTTTTATCGTCTTTTGGGAGAGTGACATCACTAGTGAACATCATGAGACTCCGGTCCATATTACCATCATTGATCACATCCGCTATTTACTTTTCGCTATTATTTACTATTGCAAACATTATCTATCACTACTATCATTTGCGTTTAATCCTTTGTGAACTACAAGGCCGGAGGGATTGACAACCTCTCTGTACTCGTTGGGAGCAAAGTTATTTGTATCTGTGTGCAGGTCCACGTTGATTGCTAATATCTGGCGCCGTTAGCAGTTGACACCTACTTGTTGAACCTAGGAGTCTCTGGGGATTCGATCCTTGGCATCTTTGCTAAGGGAAAAACTTCCACAACACTGCATCTCACACCTTCCAATTGGGGTAACCAACGAGGGGTTAGAGGCCCATCATGGAGCGGTCATCTTGCTTGACGTTGCGGAATTCTTCGGCGAGGTAAACCTCGCGGGTCTTCTTGTTGTCGTTGAAGAGGCCGTGGACAGCCGTCCAGACTGTGTACGCGGTAGCGGCGGGGGCGTCGGCCGAGGTCGAGGTGGGCATGACAAGGTCAACGATGTCCATGGCCATGGAGCCATAGAGCCACCGAAGGACCATGGAGTCGAGGCGGAGCCACGTGGCGTCGCCGGTAGGAGGCGTCTCGGTGGTGAGGTGGTCCTCAAGGGCGTAGGTGGTGACGGCGATGGTGAAGAAGGTGCGCCACTTGGGGAAGACGTTGGTCTTGAAGTCGAGGACGACCGGGACGAGCGAGCGAACGCTCTGGATGGCGGTGGCCTGCGCCCAGAGGTGCGCGTTGGGGTGAGGCGCGGCTGGTTCGAACGGCGCCATGGGAGGAGGAGAGGAGGAGCGGAAGCAATTTTCTGGAAGTTTTGGCTGATACCATGTGAGAAGATTGACCACACTTTGGGCCATTCCATTCCACGTCTATAAATAGACAAGATTACAATCCTAGCCATATCTATTACAATCAATGTCATAACTATTGATTATTGTGGAGATCACAATAAATACGGAAACTCCACAATATGGGGATATGTCACCTTACGTGACATATCTGTCTAACAGCGACGTCGACCTACAAGGCGCAGTTCTTTGGCCATACTGACACAACCATGATACCGACTATTTGGAAGATTTGGGCGCGTCCTAAATGCAAGTTCTTCATTGGTTGGCAATCAACAATAGGATTTGGACGGCGGATAGGCTTCAGCATCGTGGATCACCAAACTGTATCCTTTGTCCCCTATGCAAGCAAGTTCAGGAGTTGGCGGCCCACCTTCTATTCCAATGTAGATACACTATCGGAGTTTGGGGCATGAACAAAGATTGGTTTGGGCGTGTTTGGTTGCTCGCATCGAGCCCAACCAGGCCCACGCGATGCAGCATCTTTTCGGACCTTGGTTCTTCGCATACACTGTTGAGCTCGCATAGCACGGTTCTTAAAGCACCCCTGGGCCTGGCGCGGAGGCTGGACAGCTGGAGCAGGTCGTCGGGGATGCCCCCGATGATGCGGTTGGAGCGGAGCGACGGCACATGGAGGTTGGGGAGACGGCCGATGGTCGCCAGCGGGATGGTGCCGACGAGGCCGACACCCGGGAGGCGCCGCTGGACGACGGTGGACTGCGCGACGTTGCACGTGACCCCGACCAAGGCGCGGGCCGGCATAGAGGTGTTCCAGCTGAGCCTCCGCTCATGGGGCGTGGCCGTGAGGAATGCCAGCAGTGCGGACCGCTCGCTTGGAGGCGGCTCCGCGATGGCTGGGCATGCGAGCGACGCGACGGCCGCCAGCAGCACCACGCGGGACACGGTGACGGCCATTGCGATGGGAGCGGACGCGTCTATGAAGAAGGCATTGGGAGGCAGAGCTGAAGGTGTGGCTCGGCTTGCTGGGGGAAATTTTGGGGAGAAGGAAGTGGGAGTGTGCGCGGCGAGGAGCAGTGAGGCGCCGGTGAGCCGGGCTCGGCCACGGTGCCGCACATGGAGGATTCCAGGTGCCGGGTCGACGAGAGCTGGCGGTGGGCATGATGGGCAGAGGAAGCTCTGGCGCACTCAACGTGTTCGACCAAATGAGAAGCCAAACCTGGTGGCTGTTAAGTTTTGTTGTTAAGTCCTAATCATATGCATGTATGCAACTAAACGCGGGTGAAAATTGCATATCGATGACAAGACCCCCAATGCAGGCACCAAATCAACTGGTCATCTATGTTTTTAACCCTGTTTTTGCTTACCCAGGCCCTGCTCAGCCTGACTCGTTTTTTCCTTCTGAGCTAGGCCCGACAGCGAAAGCAACCAAACACGCCCTTGGTCTTCATGATGTGCATCCTTTTGATTGGAGTGACGAGACTTCAGTTAAAGAGTGGTGGAGCCACAATGCTACCAACAAGACCCAATTGCGAAGGCTACTTGCTTCCTTGATCCTTCTTATCTCTTGGGACTTGTGGAATGAAAGGAATGCGCGAATCTTTCGTAATAATGTTGTCCTGGTTGGAGTCATCGTCGCTAGGATTAAAGAGGAGATGTCGCTTTGGAGCATAGCCGGGGCAAGACACTTGAGTAACATAATGCCGCGAGAGTGATTGTTGTAATTCGGCCATGGGCCTTAACCTCTAAAACTTATCTCTTAATCAATGAAAATGACAAATATTTTGTCTCGTTTCTAAAAAAATATATACAACAATAACCTAGAACAAGCTAACAGTTCGTTCAGACCCGACCGACGACTCCTGAGCTCCACGACAACGCCACCAAGAAGGTGACGGCGCGAAGCATCGCCATTGCCGAGTCCAAGCAAATAGATAGAGGTTTTCACCCAGTGCCCTAGCATAACGAGACTCAGGACGACGAGGACTCAAAGAAGCAAGCGGCACTCACAGGCGCCGGTGACGGATAGCACGAAGCTTTTTCTCAGACACTCGCCTACGCCACCAGGAGGAGTCCGATCAACACCTCCACGAGGGCCAGTGCATCCACATCAGATCTGGGCACTGCCAGAGCAGACCAGAGCCTCCGTCCAGTCCACCCCTTGTCGTCCATACGACGAAGAAGTAGAGTCACCAAACTGAATTAAGTACAGAAAATGGTGCTCGTAATATGTACAGAGAGAACAACACCTCGTAAGTTGCGTTAAAAAGTGAATTAACACAAAATTGGAGTTAAAACCGGCTTCATGTCCACAAATAAAATAAATAGACAAAAATAAAGACTACAAGTATAGAGAATCTACTAGAGTAGAGCACCCTAAAGAACCTTATTCCATCTTTTGTGAGCCGTCGCCACCTCGTCATTCTGACAAAGACGCGCACACTCTAAACAACTCGAAAAAATACCTAAAAGTGGAGCCCTCACACCGGCTAGGGTCGGGATCCACCGCGTCTTCATGGGCGTAAGGCCACATGAGACGGGGCGGATCGACGCTAGCGCCGGCGGGAGGTGGTGAAACCCTATGTGGCTCGCTCGTGGAAGGAGAGGAGGAAAACAGCCTACAATAGTGAAATTATATAGTATGAAAACTATTTTCATGATGTACTTAATGATATTGATTTCATACTGTTAGTGTTGATTAAAAGAAAATGGACGTAGTACCATGGAATAAAAATGGAGTTAAAATGGGTTTCATATCCACAAAGAAAATATAAATAGAAGAAAAAATATATAGAAACTACAGTTATAAAGAATCTACTACAGGAGAGTCAATGGCGATCCACTAGGGTCTAGGGATGGTCATCCTATTCCTAGCCCGTGGGTTGGTGGTGGTGTGCTTTCCAAGATTATAAGAAGACTATAAGCCGCAAAATGCCAACGGCGGTCCACCTCCATGGAGGTGGGTATTTTGAAAAAATCGAAAAACATATTTTAAAGTTTCAATTTTTTTTTACAAAAACCATACATGTAAACATGGATGTATTCTACACGTGTGTAAATTTTTAAGATGACATACGTTATGATGAGAGCTAAAAAAAATGACAAATTGGTTTTTTTCAGACTGATGAACAGGCGTGACGTGGCGAGGCGAGCGAGGAGGAGCGCGCATGTAGGTCTCCTCTTCTCATGCTCATACAAGTGATAGAAGAGCTCACCTTATAAAGAGGTGCAACTCTCTCTTAACTTATGAGGTGGGACTAAACTTTAGCCTCACTCACTCCACTCACATGTGTGCATGAATGGGCCAAGAGAATTTCAGAATTTTAGTTGGGCTTTGGGCCAAAGGCCTACTAGCAAAATTCCAACAATCTCACACAAAGTCTCATTGTCACATCTCATCATTTAGTTCCAAAACATTGTTTATATACCGGTGCTTAGTGGAGACTGTGAAGTTGAACTTCCACTTAGAGATTTATGCTACACTAGATCACAACTTGTATAGTGGACTATGGCTTGAACTACAAGTTTTCTGTGAGACTAGTTTCACACAAATTCTTGACCGATACTTGGCTGCCGCAAGGCTTCCCTGCGGGTGGAGCGTATACGTCATACTTCAGAGCCTTTTCATGAATTTATTAGAGAACACCCAATTCTCACAGACTGCGACGTTAATAGTCAACTTCATATAGGTGTGTTCCTCAGAAGATGTTCTGCAGGACAACATCTCTGCTTACCCGAATAAGCCACTTGGAACACATTAAGATAAGTATCAACCTGCCATGCAGATCAGGAGAGTATTGCATCTTCACGGAGTGGGATAGTTAATATAGGGATACTCTCCTCCCAGCTGACCAACAGTTTGTCTCCCACTTCTACTTCACGGGATCTCCGATCACATAGAGTGGGTTACCACTATGGACAACTCATGCGGTGGGTCTCAAACCTATCTTCATCGATGCATTATCTATCACATTACATGATAGACCCTTTGTGAAGGGATCTGCCAAGTTTTTCGACGTTTGGATATAATCCAACGTAATAACTCCGGAGTTCCTCAATTTTCTGACAGATTTTAGTCTCATCTTCACATGTCTTGAGGACTTCATATTGTCCTTCGAACTGTTTATCTTGACGATCACAGTTTGATTATCACAGTTCATCAGGATAGGGGGTATTGGTTTTTCAACCATAGGTAAGTCCATCAAGAGTTTACGAAGCCACTCTGCTTCAACAGTGGCAGTGTCCAATGGTGTGAGTTCTGCTTCCATAGTTGACCTCGTTAAGATGGTCTGCTTGCAAGACTTCCAGGAAACAGTGCCACCACCAAGTGTAAAAACATAATCACTTGTGGCATTTATCTCATCAGCATCAGAAATCCAGTTTGAGTCACTATAACCCTCCAGTGCCCTTGGATAGCCGATGTAGTGAATCCCATAGCTCGCGGTGCCTTTCAAATAGCGCATAACTCTCTCAAGCGCATGCCAATGATCATCTCCCGGTTTTGACACAAATCGACTGAACTTGCTCACAGCAAAAGAGATGTCAGGCCTCGTGGCACTCGCCAAATACATAAGCGAACCAATAATCTGAGAATACCTCAGTTGATCTCTAGCAATCCGTCGATTCTTTCGAAGCAACACACTAGCATCATATGGAGTTGGAGAAGGTGTGCAGTCGCTATACCCAAAACGACTCAAGACCTTTTCCACATAGTGAGACTGAAGCAGTGTGATCCCACCATTCTCATCTCTCAACAGCTTGATGTTTAAGATAACATCAGCTACTCTTAGATCCTTCATCTCAAAACAGTGAGATAAGAAATCCTTAACCTCCTTGATTAAATAAAGTTTGGTTCCAAAGATCAATATGTCGTCGACATACAGACAAAGAATAACTCCTTCGCCCCCACCATAGCGATAGTACACGTACTTGTCACCATCGTTTACTACAAAGCCAGCAGCAGTTAATGTTCTTTTGAACTTCTCATGCCACTCCTTAGGAGCTTGTTTAAGGCCATATAAAGACTTTAATAACTTGCACACCTTTCCTTCCTGACCAGGTACTACAAAACCATCTGGCTGATCCATGTAAATTTCCTCCTTCAACTCTCCATTGAGGAAAGCTGTCTTAACGTCCATTTGATGAACGAGAAGACCATGTGAGCCAGCCAGTGATAGTAGCACCCGAATTGTGGCCAGTCTAGCCACGGGTGAGTAAGTATCAAATAAGTCTTCAACTTCTTTCTGGGTATAACCCTTGGCCACAAGCCGTGCCTTGTACTTTTCAATCATACCATCAGGTCTAAACTTCTTCTTGAACACCCACTTACATCCTACAGGTTTGCACCCATAAGGATGGTCAGTGATCTCCCAGGTATCATTAGCTAAGATGGAATCCATCTCGCTACATACAACTTCCTTCCAGTAGTCAGCATCAGGAGATGCATAGGCTTCTGAAATAGTCCTTGGTATGTCATCCACGAGGTAGACAATGAAATCATCACCAAAGGACTTTGCAGTCCTCTGTCTCTTACTCCTCACAGGAGTTCCATTGTCACCCTCAACAGGATTCTCAACGTGTTCCATAGCAATGGTGGGTTCAGGAATTACAGTGAATTCCTCACTAGATGGAGTAGGTATCTCCTGATTTGATGAACTCGACATATCCTTCATAGGAAATATGTCCTCAAAGAAAGTTGAATCATTTGACTCCATAATCGTACCAACAAGCATGTCAGACACCTCAGATTTTATTATCAAAAATCTATAGCCGATGCTATGAAAAGCATAGCCCAGAAGAACACAATCCACGATTTTTGGTCCAAGCTTGCGCTTCTTGGGAATTGGTATATTGACTTCCGCCAAACAACCCCAAGTACGTATGTAAGAGAGTTTCAACCTTTTCCTTTCCCATTCCTCAAATGGAGTCATGGTCTTATGCTTTGTGGAAACCCGGTTTAGGACATGACACGCAGTCATTAGCGCCTCCCCCCACCATTTCCTGGATAGACCCGAAGTGTCTAACATGGTGTTAACCATATCAGTTAGAGTTCGGTTCTTTCTTTCGGCTATCCCATTTGACTGAGGTGAGTAGGGAGGCGTCCTCTCATGGATTATACCATGTTCCGCACAAAACAGATCAAATTCATTGGAAAAATACTCTCCACCATGATCGGACCTAAGCCGTTCAATTTTTCGATCAAGTTGGTTCTCTGCCTCAGCTTTATAGTTTTTGAAGAAAGTCAAAGCCTCATCTTTTGATTTCAGAAGATACACATAACAATATCTAGTGGAGTCATCAATCAACGTCATGAAGTATCTCTTTCCACCTTTTGTCAATAAGCCATTCATCTCACAAAGATCAGAATGTATAAGCTTTAGTGGCGCCAAGTCTCTTGCCTCTGCAGTCTTATGGGACTTGCGAGGTTGCTTAGCTTGCACACATACTTGGCACTTAGAGCCCTTGACAGTAGAGATTTTTGGAATTAAATTCATATTGGCTAGCCGCGTCATGCATCCAAAGTTAATATGACAAAGTCGTGAATGCCAAATATCAAACTCATTATTGTGGCAAACATTATTAATAACTTTAGTGCAAATATCTGACAAAGATAGGCGGAACAAGCCTCCACACTCATAGCCTTTTCCAACAAATTGTCCACACTTAGAAATTACATTTTTATTGGATTCAAAAACCAACTTAAAACCATCTCGACATAAATGGGAACCGCTAACGAGATTTTTATTGATGGACGGCACATGATGAACGTTCTTCAGACGCACGGTCTTCCCCGAAGTAAACTTCAGATCGACCGTACCAACACCTCGAACGATGGCATGTGACCCGTTCCCCATCAGCACGGGAGAAGTTCCAGTGGCCTGGTAAGAAGAAAACATGGAGGCGTCAGCACAAACATGTACATTGGCACCGGTGTCAATTAACCAATCAGGAGATTGAAATACTGAAAGGATGGTAGGAAAAATACCGTACCATGATTCCTTCATATCAGTATCACCGATGACAACATTAGCGGACTTGCCGCTCTTCTCATGTTCGCGCTCCTCAAAGAGGTTAGGACACTTCGGAGCCCAGTGATTAGGATCACCGCAGACATGACAAAGTCCCTTCCCCTTCTTATGAGAATTCTTCTTGAAGTTGGTAGAATGTGATGGGTTGTTCTTTGTATCAAACTTGCCTTTGCCCCGAGCTTTTTTCTTGTTGTTTTTGAACTTGTTGGGCTGGAAGTTCTTCTTCTGTACCATGTGGGCACTAGAACCTCCCTCAGCAACTCGAGCACGTGTGTCATTTGCTCTCGCCTTCTCTTCGATATCAAGAGTACCAATGAGATCCGCAACGGAAAACTCCTGTCTCTTGTGTTTCAGGGAAGTAGCAAAATTGTTCCACGAAGGTGGAAGCTTGGCAATGATGCCCCCGGCAACAAATTTGTCCGGCAACACACACTTGAAGTACTCAAGTTCTTTTGCGAGCGACTATATCTCATGAGCCTGCTGTACAACAGCGCGCTCATCAGTCATCTTGTAGTCATAGAATTGCTCCATAACGTACAACTCGCTGCCGGCGTCCGAGGCACCAAACTTGGCCTCGAGCGCAGCCCACATGTCCCTGCCGTTGTCAAACAACATGTACCAATCCACAATTGAGTCATCAAGAACACTCAGAAGAGCGCCTTTAAAGAGGGTATCGATCTTCTCAAAAGCTTCCAGCTGTGCTGGATTAAGATCGCCCTCAGGCTTGTCCTTGGTGGCGTCATAGCAGCCCATGGTCTGAAACCAGTAGACTGCTCTCGTGCGCCACCTCTTATATTGCGCTCCCTTAAAGGCAGGCGGCTTCAGATGCGCAGCAAAACCACTCGGAGTAAATTGCCTATAATCAGGTTTTTGGATTGTTGGAAATATGAGCAAATTACTATGAGATTTAATCCGAATAAACAGAAGATAAGTCATGACTGCAGCAACAGAGATTAAACTAATCATGTGAACTAGCATAGCAGATGAACAGATCACATCTAGGGCACATACTAGAAACATGAATTCTACCATGATCTCGAACAGGAAGGATAGAATCACATACGGTGCAGCGGGAGCAGCACCACCGGCGTTGACGTTGTCGCCCATGTCGTCGAGGATGAGGTTGCCGAGGTCGGGAAAGAAGTCGTCGTTCGCGAAGTCGTCGCTGCCAGCAGTCGCGCGAGTGCGCTCCCCAAAAACCTGATCGCCTCTCTCCCGTACAGGATCACGAGAGGCGGGGTTCCGGAGGCCTGCTGTCCCCTCTCCCGGTGCACGCCGAAAGGAGGGAGGAGAAGACTTGCTTGGCGGCGCAATGAT
>LR738716.1:314779247-314806093 GCA_902687465.1 Secale cereale
GGTAGGGAGCGCGCACAGGGGGGTAGGGCGCGCCCTCCACCCTCGTAAACGCCTCGTGTCCCGTTCGGACTACCTTTTATTTTCCTAATTTTTTTAATATTCCAAAATGGAGAAAAATTGCCATTAGAATTGTTTTGGAGTTGGTTTACTTATCGTACCACATACCTCTTCCTTTTCGGAGTCTAAATCGTTCTGGAAAGTGTCCCTTCTGTATTCCTCTGGGGTTACGGTTTCAATAACATTGGTTTCAATATTTATGGGATTACCTAAGATATAATGTTTGATTCTTTGGTCGTTCACCACCTTCGGATTTGTGCCTTCGAAGTTATTGATTTTGATGGCACTGGATCGATAGACCTCCTCGATAACGTAAGGACCTTCCCATTTAGGGAGAAGTTTTCCTACAAAAAATCTTAAACGAGAGTTGTATAGCAAAACATAATCACCTACGTTAAACTCACGCTTTTGTATCCTTTTGTCATGCCATCTTTTAACTTTTTCTTTAAATAGTTTGGCATTTTCATAGGCTTTGGTTCTCCATTCATCAAGCGAGCTAATGTGAAATAACCTCTTTTCACCGGCAAGTTTGAAATCATAATTGAGCTCTTTAATAGCCCAATAAGCCTTATGTTCTAGTTCGAGAGGTAAGTGACATGCTTTTACATAAACCATTGTATACGGAGACATACCCATATGATTTTTATATGCAAATCTATAGGACCATAATGCATCATCAAGATTCTTGGACCAATTCTTTCTAGATCTATTAACAGTCTTTTGCAAAATTAATTTCAGCTCTCTGTTACTTAGTTCTACTTGACCACTAGACTGTGGGTGGTAAGGGGATGCAATTCTATGATTAACATCATACTTAGCAAGCTTTTTGCGGAAAGCACCATGAATAAAATGTGAACCACCATAAGTCATTAAATATCTAGGGACTCCAAACCTCGGAAAAATAACTTCTTTAAGCATCTTAATAGAGGTGTTGTGATCAGCACTACTAGTTGGAATAGCTTCTACCCACTTAGTAACGTAATCAACAGCAACCAAAATATGTGTAAACCCATTAGAGGAAGGAAAAGGTCCCATATAATCAAAGCCCTAAACATCAAATGGTTCAGTAACAAGTGAATAATTCATAGGCATTTCTTGATGTCTACTAATATTACCAATTCTTTGACATTCATCACAAGATAAGACAAACTTACAGGCATCCTTGAGGAGAGTAGGCCAATAAAAACCAGATTGCAGTACCTTCTGTGCAGTTCTATCTCCAGCATGGTGTCCTCCATTAGCCTCGGAGTGACACTTGCGTAGGATCTGTTCATGTTCATGCTCAGGTACACAACGTCTAATAATACCATCTACTCCTTTATAAAGGTGTGGATCATCCCAGAAGTAATGTATTAAATCATAGAAAAACTTTTTCTCTTGCTGGTATGTGAAACTAGGTGGTATAAATTTAGCAACAATGTAATTAGCATCATCAGCATACCATGGAGCAGTACGAGAAGCATTTAGGACAGCTAATTGTTCATCAGGAAAGCTATCATAAATAGGTAGTGGGTCATCAAGAATATTATCTAACCTAGACAAGTTGTCTGCAATGGGGGTTCTCAGCTCCCTTTCTATCAGTAATATGCAAATCAAATTCTTGTAGCAGGAGAACCCATCTAATAAGTCTAGGTTTAGCATCTTTCTCTTCCATAAGAAATTTTATAGCAGCATGATCAGTGTGAACAGTTACTTTAGAATCAACAATATAAGGCCTGAACTTATCACAAGAAAATACAACTGCTAAAAATTCCTTTTCAGTAGTAGCATAATTTCTCTGGGCATTGTCTAGGGTTTTACTAGCATACTGGATAACATTCAATTTCTTATCAACTCTTTGTCCTAGAACATCACCTACAGCATAATCACTAGCATCGCACATAATTTCAAAGGGTAAATTCCAGTCAGGAGGCTGGACAATAGGTGCAGAAATCAATGCTTTCTTAAGTATTTCAAATGCTTCTACACAATCATCATCAAAGACAAAAGGAACATCTCTTTGTAAGAGGTTAGTCAGAGGCCTAGAAATTTTTGAGAAGTCCTTAATGAACCTCCTATAAAACCCGGCATGACCAAGGAAACTTCTTATACCTTTGATGTCCTTAGGACATGGCATCTTTTCAATGGCATTAACCTTAGCTTTATCAACTTCAATACCTCTTTCAGAAATTTTATGCCCCAAGACAATACCTTCATTAACCATAAAGTGGCACTTTTCCCAATTCAAGACACGATTAGTTTCTTCACATCTCTGCAAAACTCGATCAAGGTTGCTTAAGCAATCATCAAAAGAAGTTCCATAAACGAAAAAATCATCCATGAACCTCAACAATCTTTTCACCGAAATCAGAGAATATAGCCATCACACATCTTTGAAAGGTAGCAGGTGCATTACATAAACCAAAAGGCATACATCTATGAGCAAAGGTACCGAAAGGGCAAGTAAAATTAGTCTTTTCTTGGTCCTCTTTTGACACAGGTATTTGAGAGAAACCAGAATAGCTATCTAGAAAGCAAAAATGAGTATGTTTGGATAACCTTTCTAACATTTGATCAATAAAAGGTAGAGGGTAATGATCCTTCTTAGTAGCTTTATTTAATTTGCGGAAATCAATTACCATTCTATAGCCCGTAACAATTCTTTGTGGAATCAATTCATCTTTATCATTAGGAACAACAGTAACACCTCCCTTCTTAGGGATACAATGGACATGACTTACCCACTGACTATCAGCAACTGGATAAATTATACCTGCCTCTAGAAGCTTTAATATTTGTTTCCTTACCACTTCTTTCATCTTAGGATTTAACCGCCGTTGGTGATCAACAACTGGCTTAGCGTCCTTCTCCAATTTTATTTTGTGTTGGCATAGAGTGGGACTAATGCCCTTAAGATCATCAAGAGTATATCCAATGGCAGCACGGTGCTTCTTCAGAGTTTTCAATAATTTCTCTTCTTCCTGCTCTGAAAGGTTAGCACTAATAATAACATGATATATCTTCTTTTCATCAAGGTAAGCATACTTAAGACTATCAGGTAATGGTTTGAGTTCAAACACGGGATCACCCTTGGGTGGAGGAGGATCCCCTAGAGTTTCAACAGGCAAGTTGTGTTTCAATAGAGGTCCCTATTTAAATAATATTTCCTCTATTTCCCTTCTCTCATTCATATACATATCATTTTCATGGTCTAGCAGATACTGTTCTCAAGGATCGTTAGGGAGCACAACAATAGAAGCAAGACCAATAATTTCATCCTTACTAGGCAATGCTTTGTCATGGGGTTGTCTACGAGATTTAGCAAAGTTAAAATCATGAGACATATCCCCTAACCCAATAGTAACAACATCCTTTTCGCAGTCTATCTTAGCATTAACAGTATTCAAGAAGGGTCTAGCAAATATAATGGGGCAAAAATCATCTTGTGGGGAACCAAGAACAAGAAAATTAGTAGGGTATTTAACTTTCCCACACAAGACTTCAACATCTCTAACAATCCGAACTGGTTAAATAGTGTCTCTATTGGCAAGCTTAATGGTAACGTCAATACCTTCTAGCTCAGCAGGTGCAATATTGTGCATGATTTCTTCATATAAGGAATGAGGTATTGCACTAGCACTAGCACCCATGTCACATAAGCCATGATATCCTATTTTAACAAAAATAACAGGCATGCCTACAACAGGTCTATGTTTATTAATAGTATCGGGTCTAGCAATTCTAGCAGCTTCATCACAGAGATAAATAACATGCCCATCAATATCATCGACCAAGAGATCCTTAACCATAGCAACACTAGGTTCAACTTTAATTTGCTCAAAGGGTGTAGGTGTTCTAGTATTACTCTTACGAAGCACAGTTGAAGCTTTAGCATAATCCTTTATTCTAGCAGGAAAGGGTGGTTTCTCAATGTAAGCAGTAGGAACAATAGGATCAACATTATAAGTGACAGTCTTTTCTTCAACTTTAACAGGTTCAACTACTTTCACTTCAATGGGAGGATGAAATTTAAACCACTTTTCCTTAGGGAGATCAACATGAGTAGCAAATGATTCACAAAAAGAAGCTACTATCTCAGAGTCAAGTCCATATTTAGTGCTAAATTCACGGAAAACATCAGTATTCATAAAAGATTTAACACAATCAAACTTAGGTGTTATACCTGACTCCTTACCTTCGTTGAGACCCAATCTTCAGAGTTGCGTTTAATTCTTTCCAATAAACCCCATTTGAATTCAATGGTCTTCATCATAGAAGAACCAGTGCAAGAAGTATCGAGCATGGAGCGGTTATTAAGAGAAAGCCGAGCATAAATTTTTTGAATAATCATTTCTCTTGAGAGCTCATGATTGGGGCATGGGTATAACATTGACTTAGGCCTCCCCTAAGCTTGAGCGATACTTTCTCCTTTGCGAGGCCAAAAATTATATATATAATTACGATCACGATGAACCTGGTGCATTGGGTAGAACTTCTGATGAAATTCCAATTTTAATCGGTTGTAGTTTCGGGATCCAATATCATCGCATAGCCTAAACCATGTCAATGCCTCTCCCTTCAAATATAAAGGGAAGACCTTATTCTTGATCACATCCTCGGGCATACCTGCAAGCTTAAATAATCCACAAACTTCATCCACGTAGATTAGGTGCAAATCGGGATGTAGGGTTCCATCTCCTGTAAAGGGATTAGCCAGCAGTTTCTCTATCATACATGAAGGAATTTCAAAGTAAACATTTTCAGTAGGTTCAGTAGGTTAAGGAGCAACTCTTTGCTCTATTGGTTTGGGTGAAGGTACCCTGAACAAGCCGCTCAAAGGATTATGTTCCATAGTAACAGGTGACAGTAAATTTCAGCGCACTATATAAATTTTTCCTTACCAAATTTCACTTACCAAAGGCGCTTCACTCCCCGGTAACGGTGCCAGAAAAGAGTCTTGATGACCCACAAGTGTAGGGAGTCTATCGTAATCCTTTCGATAAGTAAGAGTGTCGAACCCAACGAGGAGCAGAAGGAAATGATAGGAAGTTTTTAGTAAGGTATTCTCTGCAAGCACTGGAATTATCGGTAACAGATAGTTTTGTGATAAGGTAATTGGTAACAAGAAACGAGTGGTAAAAGCAAATAAGGTGCCGCAATATGGTCCAATCCTTTTTGTAGCAAAGGAAAAGCCTGGACAAACTCTTATATAAGGAAAAGTGCTCCCGAGGACACATGTGAATTATCTTCAAGCTAGTTTTCATCACACTCATATGATTCGCGTTCGTTACTTTGATAATTTGGTATGTGGGTGGACCGGTGCTTGGGTACTGCCCTTAGTTGGACAAGCATCCCACTTATGATTAACTTCTATTGCAAGCATCCGCAACTACAAAATAAGTATTAAGGTAAACCTAACCATAGCATAAAACATATGGATCCAAATCAGCCCCTTACAAAGCAACGCATAAACTAGGGTTTAAGCTTCTGTCACTCTAGCAACCCATCATCCACTTATTACTTCCCAATGCCTTCCTCTAGGCCCAAACAATGGTGAAGTGTCATGTAGTCGACGTTCACATAACACCACTAGAGGAAAGACAACATATATCTCATCAAAATATCGAACGAATACCAAATTCACATGACTACTAATAGCAAGACTTCTCCCATGTCCTCAGGAACAAACGTAACTACTCACAAATCGTATTCATGTTCATAATCAGAGGGGTATTAATATGCATAATGGATCTGAACATATGATCTTCCACCGGATAAACCAACTAGCATCAACTACAAGGAGTAATCAACACTACTAGCAACCCACAGGTACCAATCTGAGGTTTTGGTACAAAGATTGGATACAAGAGATGAACTAGGGTTTGAGAGGAGATGGTGCTGGTGAAGATGATGATGAAGATAACCCTCCCCAAGATAGGAGAGTTGTTGGTGATGACGATGGCGACGATTTCCCCTTCCCGAAGGGAAGTATCCCCGGCAGAACAGCTCCGCCGGAGCCCTAGATTGGTTCCGCCAAGGTTCCGCCTCGAGACGGCGGCGCTTCGTCCCGAAAGCCTCCTTATGATTTTTTCCAGATCAAAACACATCATATAGCAGAAGATGGACATTGGAGGCCTGCCAAGGGCCCACGAGGCAGGGGGCGCGCCCAGGGGGGTAGGGCACGCCCCCCACCCTCGTGAACGATGGGTGGCCCCCCTCCTGTACTTATTTCGCCAGATATTTTTTTATATTTTCCAAAACTTACTTTCGTGGAGTTTCAGGGCTTTTTGAGTTGTGCATAATAGGTCTCCAATATTTGCTTCTTTTCCAGCCTAGAATTCCAGCTGTCGGCATTCTCCCTCTTCATGTAAACCTTGTAAAATAAGAGAGAAAAGGCATAAGTATTATGACATAATGTGTAATAACAACCCATAATGCAATAGACATCAATATAAAAGCATGATGCAAAATGGACGTATCAGAGATTTACTTCACAAGCACAAGCTCATGGAGCTAAGAGTTCAAACATTTGTTTGGAGGCTCCTCGGGAAAGCCCTGACCACAGGTACTAATGTTGCAGGTGCAGTCAATAGGAGGATGGACTTCATTTGTTTTTTAATTGTGATTTTGCTAGATCTGCATGGTTTGCCATCCTTGAATGCTTACATTAGATCTTATGAGCTTACTACCAATCGCCACAATGCACTTTATCAACCAAGCTTTGTTAAACTAGATTCCACCCACTGCACCGCTGGCACATGTGATGAAAGAAGGCCGTGTAATGTTTGATAAATAATGGTAAATCCCGAGTGACTGTTCATATGATGTGCTCTGCGACTAGAAACACCGCGTCCCACACTAACACCTTACTCCATGGACAAATGGACCCACCAGTCATACACCATCATCAGAAAAGCGCGAGTGGACGAGCAACGGACGGCATAACGGCTGACAGTGAGATGAAAACGCGTACTGCAAAACAATCGCAGGGTCAATAATCACAGGTGCAAGCAAATCAAGCGCAATCACGCTCTATGACCGGGTAGACCGTCTGGGTTGATAATAAGAATATGAACCATCCTTATGCTTCTATACACACCATTTTCAATTTTCTTTGGTGCATTTGTAAGTGAAGAAATCCTGCCCTCTTTACTACCTATGTTCCATAATGTAAGACGTTTTTTTGACAATTGTGTAGGCAAAATGTCTTGGCCCATCAGGTTCACCATGCTGCCACAACTATTGCTGAATGACAACAGATTGCACCTACTGTACTGCCTCAACCTGCTGACATTGGAAATTCTACCAAAAGTGACCTTATCATTACAGGGCCAAGAACCAGGTGCGGCCTTCAATCCTTCAAAATTCCAAGAGTATTGAACCAAAAACTACCACATTTCATGGAAACGTGTCGGAAAACTACCACTTTATGTTTTTGTGCGGAAAACTACCACTTTTACCTAATATGTGGCAAAAAAACTACCAAGCCGTGTAACCGCCCGCGCTAAGCTCGTTTCTGCCAGGCCGGGCGCACCAATCAAGTGCCACCGTGGCCAACCGTCGCCCGCCGCGCGTTTGCGGTCGGAATCGACTGTCGGTGGTCCAATAAGTGTGCCCCATAGTGAGAGCGAGCTCAGCCACTCTCTCCCTCTTCGCTCGCTGACTCAACCTCATCCTCTCCCTCTCCCTCGTGCTCTGAGCATATCGTCGTCGCCACCGCCGGCATTACTGTCGGTAGAACTTGAGGATGCCATCCTGGAATGACAAGGACAACTGCATGGTTTCAATGGATCCTCGGCTCTTTGTAAGTGCATAATGGTGGAACAGAGTTAGGATTAGGGTTAGCTCACCCAAATTCGAGATTCCAAGTTGCTTTTTGTTTGATTCCAAGTTTCTTTTGCAAGAAACCCCAGACAGTGTGGTGGATCCATCTTTATGTGGTCCTTTTATTGAATCTTGGCCGACGTGCATGATGCATCATGGGAGGCCCAACAAGATGGTAGCTTTCGAAGGGGCTTTGACTGGGAGGCGATTCCTAGGTTGTCCTGTGCAGCAGGTATGAAATCTTGAAAGCTTTACTTGTTTTGCTGGTGGATATGTGTGGTTTGTGATGTGTTATGCTAGTGGAGATGTGTGGTGCAGCAGGTATTAAGTTCTGCAGAGATGTGTGGTGTGTTTTGAACTCAAACTGAAAAGTGCCTTACCTATGAAAGCATATATGTGACTAAAACTGAGAACACCTGTTAAATGTGAACTGTTAAATGAATATATTTGTTAGCTATTAACTGAATATATTTGTTAGTTATTAACGGAATATAATTGTTAACTGAATTTATCTCTGCTGCTAAATAATGTGATGTGTGCTTAGCTTTAAAGAATTATGTTAGCTGAAGTCAGAGAGTATCTATCTAAACATAGGGTTTCACTTAACTAAATTTAGTTTATGACATTCAGAGAGCATTGTACTAAGTTTGTTAGTAAGGTGCTTTGTGCTTAATTTTAAAGAATTGCTTCTGTAGGATGAAGGTGTCAACTGTGGGGTGGTGGAGTGGGTGGATGGTCCTTGGCCAGAGATTCTACAAAGGTTCCTAGCAAGGATTTGGGACATGTACCATGAGCAGAACTTGGGTAGGGTGAAGGACAAAAAAGCTCATGAGAAAGAGGTGGGCAAGCTAAAGAAGGAAAATGACTTCCTGCCAAAAAGCTACAGCCAGTTGGTGGAAGATGTATCCAAGCTTTTTGACTATCAAGATGGAAAGATGTCTCATGACATGGACTATACCAGTCAGGCAATCAATGATCTAAATGAAAAGAAGAAACAACTTGAGGATCAGGAAAAGATTGAGATAAGTATGGAAAAGCTGAAGCTTGCCAAGGAGCAAAGGTGCATTCTTCAAAGCCAAGCAGATATCATTCAGAACATGAGGAAGGCCATGAAGGAAGTGCAGGTGGACAGGGATCTACTTAAGCAAGAGAAGAAGAAGTTAGAGTATATGGTTGCTGATCTGCTGAAGGCTGGGCATGGCAACAAAGATAAGCTGGAGAGGATCAAGGCAATAATGGATAAGTGAAGTGCTTGTTGTGTTGGTTAAGTAACTAATAGGCCTATATATATAGTTGGCCTTGGAAATTCCTGAATCTCCTGCATGTTAGGTGTATATTTTGGTAAAGTGTCATGTGGTTTCTGAACCTGAATCTCCTGCATGTTATGGTTTAAGAACTAGGTGGTTTTATCTATGATGTAATGATTTTTATGTTAAGACCTACTATGCTATGTTAAGACCTACTATGACTTTATCTATGATGAGGATGTTTTACTTTCCTATATTAAGTGTAGCCAATATATGCATCTATATCTAGCTTACTGAACCTACTGAGCTGATAACATAGTAGTGTCATAGATAGTCTGACATAGATAGTAAACTGACAGTCTGACTTATTGAATTGATAGTCTAACATAGTGTTGGCATACATAGATAGCAAGTAGAGTACCAAACTTACTGAACTGACATATAGCTGACCAAACTGACAGTTCTACCATACTGAACTAACATAGGACTAACGAAACTGAAGATAGCATCTCACTCGTCCTTCTTCAGCGTCTTCAGGCGTTCGGAGCGCCGCACCGTAGTCTTCCCCGCCGCCCTCTTCTTCTTGCTCGGTGCAGACGCGACCACACCTTCCTCCAGAACCTCTTGCTTCACCACGGCGACCTCCGGCAGCTTCTCCACGTCAACTGGGAGGTTCTTTTCCCCCTCCACGACGTCGAGGACGGGCGCCAGCAGCTGCACATTTGGCTCGTCGTCAGAGAGTACGACGAGCTCCCCCACCTCGTCGTCGGATTCGTCAGATGAATCCACCTCGGAGTCGTCGTCTGGCCCGAGGACCCATGGATTGCGCCTCTCCCAGTAGGCGGTGTTGATTGGGGCTGGCAGAGCAAGGACGGCATCGGTGACGTGCTTCGCCCTGTACGCAACGCACGCAGGATCCTCGGTTGTCGGTGGCATGGTGGATGAGCGGTACATCCACCAACGGGCGCGCTGATTGGGGTCGGGGGAGCGCTGCACCTCGTGCATCGCCCACAAAAGAATGGTCGCCGGCGGGACGTTGAAGCCGCGAGGGAAGGCACGCTGCTTTTCAGCAGCCGTCATGACATTCACAAGGCCGCGGGCGTGGTTCCTCATCATCTGCACACTGGGGAACCAGTGTGCGATCTCCATGTACTGCGTGCGCAGCTCTGGGTTGTTGTCGACGAGCTCTTCGACGGCCTTCTGCCAGCCAAGGCTCCCATACATGGCGACGACGGTGGGGTGGTTGTCGACGTGGATTTCGACGGGAGAGTGGGGAGAGTGGTGGGCGGTGTGAGCGGTGAGTGGGCAGAGAGAGCGGTTGGCGGACACGTTTCAATGACTGAGAATCCAAAACGGCTACTGATATGCAACGCACGCTCACGACGGAGTTGGGCTCAACGCACACTAAACACCGTAGGTTCCCACTACTTAAAGATAACAAGGATGACCGATGCAAATCAAACAAATCACTTGCACTATCCCATTAGCATCGAACGCAGGGTACCAACTCACTTGTCCAGTGGTCCTGGGTTTGAGCCCGAGGCCAAACTTTTTTTTTGTTTTAGAAAATGAAGATGACTGTAACTTCTGATTCATATGAACATTTCTGAACTGTAGAAATGCCAAGTAGTAGAAACAAATGAAAACATCCAAGTTGACTGTAACTACTGATTCATATGAACATTTGTGAACATGCACTTGCCACTATCACAAGTTGATTGCACCATACATTCAACATTCAACATTCAAGTTCGCTAGTCTGAATTTAGTAGCATACACAAACTTAGTAGCATACAATCAACATTCAAGTAGCAGAACACAAACTTAGTAGCATACAGAGTTTCAATGGTTTCCACAGTAGGTTTCCTCTTCCTCTTGCCTGTGAACATCACAGGTTCTTCAGTGGATGTTCTAGGTGCTTTGAATCATGTTGATGTTGATCCTCTTGAAGGTGCTGGTGAAGCTTTAGGACCAAGAGGTGGAGCAGATGAGGCTGGGATGTGTGAACTTTGGTGTTGATGTGGTGGTTGTTCCGGTAGATGTGTGCTACCTCTTGAGCTTGCGTTGTTTTTTCCTTAAAGAGGAAAGGGTGATGCAACATAGTAGCATAAGTATTTCCCTCAGTTTTTTAGAACCAATGTATCAATCCAGTAGGAGACTACGTGTGAGTCCCTCGTACCTACACAAACAAATAAGAACCTTGCAACCAACGCGATAAAGGGGGTTGTCAATCCCTTCTCGGCCACTTGCAAAAGTGAGATCTGATAAAGATAATAAGATAATATTTTTGGTATTTTTGATATATAGATTGAAAGTAAAGATTGCAAAACAAAAGTAAAGTGAAGGTAAATAGTTGATGGAAGATTTATATGATGGAACATAAACCCGGGGGCCATAGGTTTCACTAGTGGCTTCTCTCATGATAGCAGATTTCTACGGTGGGTGAACAAATTACTGTCGAGCAATTGATAGAAAAACGCATAGTTATGAGAATATCTAGGCATGATCATTGTATATAGTCATCACGTCCGTGACAAGTAGACCGAAACGATTCTGCATCTACTACTATTACTCCACACATCGACCGCGATCTAGCATGCATCTAGAGCATTAAGTTCATAAGAACAGAGTAACGCTTTAAGCAAGATGACATGATGTAGAGGGATAAACTCATGCAATATGATATAAACCCCATCTTTCTATCCTCGATGGCAACAATACAATGCGTGCCTTGCTGCCCCTGCTATCATTGGGAAAGGACACCGCAAGATTGAACCCAATGCTAAGCACTTCTCCCATTGCAAGAAAGATCAATCTAGTAGGCCAAACCAAACTAATAATTCGAAGAGACTTGCAAAGATAAATCATGCATAAAAGAATTCAGAAAAGAATCAAATATTGTTCATAGATAATCTTGATCATAAACCCACAATTCATCGGATCTCGACAAACACACCGCAAAAAGAATTACATCGAATAAATCTCCAAGAAGACCAAGGAGAACTTTGTATTGAGATCCAAAGAGAGGGAAGAAGCCATCTAGCTAATAACTGTGGACCCGAAGGTCTGTGGTAAACTACTCACAACTCATCAGAGAGGCTATGGTGTTGGTGTAGAAGCCCTCCGTGACCGATTCCCCCTCCAGTGGAGTTCCGGAACAGGTCCCAAAATGGGATCTCACGGGTAAAGAAGGTTGCGGTGGTGGAATTAGGGTTTCGTGGTGCTCTCGGATGTTTTCAGGGTACATGGATATATATAGGAGGAAGAGGCATGTCGGTGGAGCTACGAGGGGCCCATGAGGGTGGGGGCGCGCCCCTGCCCTCGTGGCCGCCTCGTTTCTTCCCTGACGTGAACTCCAAGTCTTCTGTGTTGCATTTGTTCCAAAAATGACTCTCTCGAAGGTTTCATTCCGTTTGGACTCCATTTGATATCCCTTTTCTGCGAAACACTGAAATAGTCAAAAAACAGCAATTTGCACTGGGCCTTGGGTTAGTAGGTTAGTCCCAAAAATAATATAAAAGTGTATAATAAAGCCCATTAAACATCCTTAACAGATAATATAATAGCATGGAACAATCAAAAATTATAGATACGTTGGAGACGTATCAAGCATCCCCAAGATTAATTCATGCTCGTCCTCGAGTAGGTAAATGATAAAAACAGAATTTTTGATGTGAAATGCTACCCAACATAATTCTCAATGTAATTTTCTTTATTATGTCATGAATGTTCAGATCCGAAAGATTCAAGACAAAAGTTTAATATTGACATAAGAATAATAATACTTCAAGCATACTATCAAAGCAATCATGTCTTCTCAAAATAACATGGCCAAAGAAAGTTCATCCCTACAAGATCATATAGTTTGGCTATGTTCCATCTTCGTCACACAAAATACTCAAATCATGCACAATCCCGGTTTCAGCCAAGCAATTGTTTCATACTTAAATTTTTTCAAACTTTTTCAATTTTCATGCAATACATGAGCGTGAGCCATGGATATAGCACTATAGGTGGAATAGAGTGGTGGTTGTGGAGAAGACAAAAGAGGAAGATGGTCTCACATCAACTAGGCGTATCAATGGGCTATGGAGATGCCCATCAATAGATATCAATGTGAGTGAGTAGGGATTGCCATGCAGCGGATGCACTAGAGTTATAAATGTATGAAAGCTCAACAAAAGAAACTAAGTGGGTGTGCATTCAACTTGCTTGCTCACGAAGACCTACGGCATTTGAGGAAGCCCATCGTTGGAATATACAAGCCAAGTTCTATAATGAAAATTCCCACTAGTATATGAAAGTGACAAAACAAGAGACTCTCTATCATGAAGACCATGGTGCTACTTTGAAGCATAAGTGTGGAAAAAGATAGTAGCATTGTCCCTTTTTTTTCTTTTCTTTTTCCTTTTTTTCTTTTTCTTTTTTTCGGGCCTTTCTTTTTTCTTTGGCCTTTGCTTCTTCATTTTTTATTTTTTTTATTTGGGACAATGCTCTAATAATAATGATCATCACACTTCTATTTATTTACAACTCAAAGATTACAACTCGATACTAGAACAAAGTATGACCCTATATGAATGCCTCCGGCGGTGTACCGGGATGTGCAATGACTCAAGAGTGACATGTATAAAAAATTATGCATGGTGGCCTTGCCACAAATACGATGTCAACTAAATGATCATGCATGGCAATATGACAATGATGAAGCGTGTCATAACAAACGGAACGATGGAAAGTTGCATGGCAATATATCTCGGAATGGCTATGGAAATGTCATAATAGGTAGGTATGGTGTCTGTTTTGAGGAAGGTATATGGTGGGTGTATGGTACCGGCAAAATTTGCATGGTACAAGAGAGGCTATCAATGGTGGAAGGGTGAAAGTGCTTGTAATCCATGGACTCAACATTAGTCATAAAGAAATCACATTCTTATTGCTAAAATCTACAAGTCATCAAAACAAAGCACTCAACGTATGCTCCTAGGGGAAGGGTTGGTAGGAGTTAACCATCGCGCGATCCCGACCTCCACACAAAGGATGACAATCAATGAAATACCTCATGTTTCAAATTTGTCACACAACGGTTACCATACGTGCATGCTACGGGACTTGCAAACCTCAACACAAGTATTTCTCAAATTCACAACTACTACACTAGCATGCCTCTAATATCACCATCCTCATATCTCAAAACAATAATCAAGTATCAAACTTCTCATAATATTCAATGCACTTTATATGAAAGTTTTTATTATATCCATCTTGGATGCCTATCATATTAGGACTAAATTTTATAACCAAAGCAAATTACCATGCTGTTCTAAAAGACTCTCAAAATAATATAAGTGAAGCATGAGAGAACAGTAATTTCTATAAAATAAAACCACTGCCGTGCTCTAATAAGATATAAGTGAAGCACTAGGGCAAAACTATCTAGCTCAAAAGATATAAGTGAAGCACATAGAGTATTCTAATAAATTCCGATTCATGTGTATCTCTCTCAAAAGGTGTGTCAAGCAAGGATGATTGTGGTAAACTAAAAAGCAAAGACTCAAATCATACATGATGCTACAAACAAAACACATATCATGTGATGAATAAAAATATAGTCTCAAGTAAAGTTACCGATAGACGTAGACGAAAGAGGGGATGCCTTCCCGGGGCATCCCCAAGCTTAGGCTTTTGGTTGTCCTTGAATTTTACCTTGGGGTGCCTTGGGCATCCCCAAGCTTAGGCTCTTGCCACTCTTTGTTCCATAGTCCATCAAATCCTTACCCAAAAACTTGAAAACTTCACAACACAAAACTTAGCAAAAATCTCGTGAACTCCGTTAGTATAAGAAAACAAACCACCACTTTAAGGTACTGTATTGAACTCATTCTTTATTTATATTGGTTTTAAACCTACTGTATTCCAACTTCTCTATGATTCGTACCCCCCGATACTACTCATAGATTCATCAAAATAAGCAAACAACACACGAAAAACAGAATCTGTCAAAAACAGAACAGTTTGTAGCAATCTATAACTTTCGAATACTTCTGTACCTCTAATTTTTTTTGAAATAAATTGGTGGACGTGAGGAATTTGTCTATTAATCATCTGCAAAAAGAATCAACTTAAAAGCACTCTCCAGTAAAAAATGGTAGCAAATCTCGTTAACGCAAAAGTTTCTGTTTTTTACAGCAAGATCGCAAAAACTTCACCCAAGTCTTCCCAAAGGTTCTACTTGGCACAAACACTAATTAAAACACAAAACCACATCTAACCAGAAGCTAGATGGATTATTTATTACTAAACAGAATCAAAAACAAAGAAAATAAAATTGGGTTGCCTCCCAACAAGCGCTATCGTTTAATGCCCCTAGCTAGGCATGATACAAGAATAGATCTAGGTATTGCCATCTTTGGTCTTTATTTTTTAGCGAAGTCATGTTCGAATCCGGGAGGTTCCTTGCGTTTCCCTTCATATACAGAAATTTTTAAATCTAATGAATCCAACCGCTTATTGCAAAGGGTGTTCAACATATTCATGTGGTGAACATTTCCGCTAACACTCTTAAGAGGTTCAAGAGACTTTTGTTAAATTTTCGTTACTTCGCAAATTTTCTCAAAAACTTGTGTCTCTTCCTGGGCATGATGTAAACCCTTTTGTTGAGGTAGTGTTCCCACTATTCCCTCTATAATTTCATGCGCAATACTGGGATCAATTTCGATAAACTTTCCTTTGGCAACGCAGTCCAAGAGTTGTCTATGGGACATATTTAGTCCAACATAAAAATTGCGAAGTAAAATTCTAAAATTCACCTCTAAGGTGCAATTACGATAAGATTTCATCATCCTATACCAAGCATCTTTTAAGTTTTCTCCTTGCCTTTGTTTGAAGTGAAGAACTTCAAACTCGGGGGACAAAGGAGTAGTAGAGGACTGGCCATGACGGCAAAGCAAATGATAAAACACACGGAGCAAATAAGAGGGCGAATAAAATGGCAAAGGTGAAGTGGGGGAGAGGAAAACGAGAGGCAAATGGCAAATAATGTAATGCGAGGGATAAGTGTTTGTGATGGGTACTTGGTATATGACTTTTGCGTAGATCTCCCCGGCAACGGCGCCAGAAATTCTTCTTGCTACCTCTTGAGCTTGCGTTGTTTTTCCATTGAAGAGGAAAGGGTGATGCAGCACAGTAGCGTAAGTATTTCCCTTAGTTTTTGGAAACCAAAGTATCAATCCAGCAGGAGACTACGCGCGAGTCCCTCGTACCTACACAAACAAATAAGAACCTTGCAACCAACGCGATAGAGGGGTTGTCAATCCCTTCTCGGTAACTTGCAAAATTGAGATCTGATAAAGATAATAAGATAATATTTTTGGTATTTTTTATATATAGATTGAAAGTAAAGATTGCAAAACAAAAGTAAAGTAAGGGTAAATAGTTGATGGAAGATTTATATGATGGAAGATAGACCCGGGGGCATAGGTTTCACTAGTGGCTTCTCTCATGATAGCAGATTGCTACGGTGGGTGAACAAATTAATGTCGCTCAATTGATAGAAAAGTGCATAGTTATGAGAATATCTAGGCATGATCATTGTATATAGGCATCACGTCCGTGACAAGTAGACCGAAACGATTCTGCATCTAGTACTATTACTCCACAAATCAACCGCTATCCAACATGCATCTAGAGTATTAAGTTCATAAGAACAGAGTAACGTTTTAAGCAAGATGACATGATGTAGAGGGATAAACTCATGAAATATGATATAAACACCATATTTTTATCCTTGATGGCAACAATACAATACGTGCCTTGCTGCCCCTGCTGTCACTGGGAACAGACACCGCAAGATTGAATCCAAAGCTAAGCACTTCTCCCATTGCAAGAAAGATCAATCTAGTAGGCCAAACCAAACTGATAATTCAAAGAGACTTGCAAAGATATTTAAATCATGCATAAAAGATTTCAGAAAAGAATCAAATATTGTTCATAGATAATCTTGATCATAAACCCACAATTCATCGGATCTCAACAAACACACCGCAAAAGGAATTACATTTTTTTTTGAAAAATCAATGACAGTAGGAGAGTATCCTACTGACTTCCCATATATAAACAAAGGTTACATGGTGTCAGGGTGTTCATGCATGACAAGGTGTTGACCCCTAGATCAGGGGCCCTCCACCATGCCAAGCTCCCCAGATCCAACTATTTAAAGAAAGGGTTTAGCTCTAGTCTAGTGTTCTTAAGAAGTCTCCTACAAACTGTTCTAGGGAGGGTTTAACCCGATGTACAAGCAAGCCAAAGTCTTTCTTAAACCTCTCCTGCCAGGAAGTAACCGAGGGGGAATCGCCCTAAACACCTTGCCGTTGTGCTCTTTCCATATGCTCCAGGCCGCCGTCAAAAAGATCTCCATGAACATGGGTTTGGTCCAGCGCTGCCGCCCGGAGTGCACGATCTGCAGACGATCTCCATTATGTGTCCAGACCACTCCCAGCCTCCCCCAACAGATTCTACTGAAGTTGCAGTTAAAGAAGAGATGCTCAACGGTTTCTTCCTCTGCACTCGCACAAAGTTCACATGTCACTCCCTCCGAGACATTGTAGTGTCGCCGTTTGAGCATATTTTTGGTGTTCACCCGATCCATCAGTAGCAACCACGCAAATACCTTAATCTTCATTGTGCATCTGCTCTTCCAGATCCATTTAAAAGCCACATCTGCTATCACTTCCCTGAAGTAGTTCGCATAGTATTTGCGCGAGGAGTATCGGTCCCCCCACAAGCAGGTCCAGGAATCATTTAGGTTGTCCACGGGGGCGACAAAAGGAATTACATCGAATAGATCTCCAAGAAGATCAACGAGAAGTTTGTATTGAGATCCAAAGAGAGAGAAGAAGACATCTAGCTAATAACTATGGACCCGAAGGTGTGTGGTAAACTACTCACAACTCATCGGAGAGGCTATGGTGTTGATGTAGAAGCCCTCCGTGATCGATTCCCCCTCCGGTGGAGCTCCGGAACAGGCCCCAAGATGGGATCTCACAGGTACAGAAGGTTGCGGCGGTGGAATTAGGGTTTCGTGGTGCTCTCGGATGTTTTCAGGGTACATATATATAGGAGGAAGAGGCATGTCGGTGGAGCTACGAGGGGCCCACGAGGGTGGGCGGCGCGCCCCCTGCCCTCGTGGCCGCGTCGTTTCTTCCCTGGCGTGTACTCCAAGTCTTTTGTGTTGCATTTGTTTCAAAAACGACTCTCCCGAAGGTTTAATTCTGTTTGGACTCCGTTTGATATTCCTTTTCTGCGAAACAATGAAATAGGCAAAAAACAACAATTTGCACTAGGCCTTGGGTTAGTAGGTTAGTCCCAAAAATAATATAAAAGTGTATAATAAAGCCCATTAAACATCCAAAACTGACAATATAATAGCATGGAACAATTAAAAATTATAGATACATTGGAGACGTATCAATGTGTAGCACTAGAGGAACCCCTGAAAAATTATCTATTCTCCTGCCTGCCAAATTTAAAACAGTTAGTGATTAGACCACACCTAAAATAATGAAACATAGAATGCAAATTTTGTAATGACCTGGTGTAAGTTCTTTCTCATCTCAAGACTTGGTTTCATAGATTTCCCACAGTTTGTATATCTATGGCTTTGTAGACCACAATTGTTGCATGTAATCGTTCCCAGCCTGCTTGTGTCCTTTGGTGCAGGCACCTCAAACTGGCCCTTCTTCCTAGCTGTCTGTTTCTTGCCTACTTTTTCTTTGAATACTGGAGGCTCAATATCCTGGGTATGTGTGTCAGGCCAGAATTCAGGGCCGGGGATAGGGTACACAATGTCTTTGTATGCTTCAATATATAGTGTTTTTTTGAAGAAGAAAAATCATGCACAAAGTCCTCTGGGTGCATATGAAGCTTGCTCATTGTTGCCATTGCATGACTGCATGTCACACCTGTCATGTGCCACCTCCTACAGTCACATGATTTAGTAGCTATGTTCACACAATACTGTTTCTCACCACTTGACACTCGCCAAATGTCAGGACCAACCCTATGTGCCTCACAAAATTTGGCATACTTCTTATTCTCCTCCGGTTTCTCTGAATAGTTGGGTGTGATCATCCACCTGCTGGTCTCTGTCTTTTCCCTAGTCTTTTGCCTTTTGATCATCTGCTTAGTCCTAATTCCTTCAAACATTGTCCTAATTGGTTTGGACCTAACATCAAGGATCATTTTGTTGAAAACCTCACTAAGGTTGTTCACAACAAGATCAGTTTTGCAATTATAATCCATTGCAGACCTATGCCAAGTCTCCTTTAGAATTTTCTTAAGCCACTTCCAGGCATCCTCACACTCTGCTTTCAGCTCTACCATTGCTAATTCATGACCATGTTTGGTGAATGAGTACCTACCATGATCTACTAGCTTCTTTAGTTCTACTCCTCTAAAGCCAGCAGACTGAAAATTTGCATATATGTGCCCAAGGCAGTATCTCTGAGGGGAATCAGGGAACACTTCATTTATAGCCTTAAGAAGACCCTATTTATATATTAATTAACATGGCCATGAACAAAAAGAAATTAAGCCACTACTAGCAATATTTCTGAACTACTAGCAGATATAGGGTGCATACCTTTTGCCTGTCAGAAATAATGGTGTATGTTCCAAATTTGCTTCCACTTCCAATGCAGCATCTTAGCTGGGTTAGGAACCATGTCCAACTATCAGAATCTTCCTTGTCAACCACACCAAAGGCTATGGGGTAGATGTTGTTGTTGCCATCTCTTCATGTGGCTGCAATAATTTGTTGTCTAGTTGTTAGCTTGATGAAGCAACCATCAAGCCCTGCAACCATACCCAAATTAGCTACCATAATTTTCTCAACAAGATATTTATAAGAAAATACAGTTGTAAATTTACCTATAAAGGGCATGCATCCATTAAGAAATCGTTACTTTGATGCATGCAAGAAGTAGAACATGTACTTAAATCTAGGAGTTGGTGCAGGGTTTTCTAGGTCCTCAAATGTTGTAACTATACACCTGCTACCAGGGTTTGTATCAATAACTGCTTGTAGGTAGTCCCTCGGGTTATAGTACTGCTCCTTCTGGTCACCTTGCACAACCTTAATAGTCTTCCTCCTTGCCCTATAGGCCACACTCCTTGATACATCAACTGAAAACTTGACTTCGCTGTTTTTAACAAGTGCATCCACAGGTGATCTAGGATCTGCTCTAAGAGAAGGCTCAACTGCTTTGGAAAGCCACTTAGTAGTAACCTTTGTGTTCTCTGCTGATGCTGGACAAGTGTGCTCCATGTTACACTTCTTAATGCAAAAAGTTCTTTCATGAGCTATCCTGAAGGCACACATGTAAAATTCACATCCATGCTCTCTATGTGAACACCAAACTATAATTTTTGTTGGGGAGTTCCTGTGGCAGTGAAAAGACATCAAAGTCCTTATATGAAAATCCCTTAATGCATCTATGAACTGGTAAACACTCTCAAAACACGAGCTCTTACACAACAGTAAATGTGAATTGGGAATTGAGGTGTCAAAATATACCCTATCCTTCATCTTTTTCTTATTACTCTTTGGCTTCTTCAGGAGGTATGGTAGTTCAACTTCATCTTCTTCTTCCTCATCACTTATGCCTAAATCACCAGCAAAACAAAACTCATTTGCTTCAGGAAAACAATCTTCAAAGCGTTTATGCTCTACCTCATTGTTACTTCTGCTAGTTAGACCAGGATTCTTCACATGTTTCACAATAGAAATAGTTTCCAATGCTCAATCCTCTTCATAGGCACACTCTAATTCCATTTGAACAACTTCAGCACTCCCATCTGAATGAACTGAATCATCAGAACAAAATTCAGACACTTCAGTATCTCCTTCAAAGTGGTTCAAAGCTACCTCTCTTTGAATCATGTTCCTCAGTAGCTGAGCCTTTCTATCATTTATCTGATTCTGAAGCTCAGATTGCTCCACTACCTTTTTCACATAGCAGCTATCTTGAGTGTTCATGTAATTCTCATTTGGCTGTGTACTACTTGCAGGTTGAACATCTCTCACAACCTTTATGTTCACAACCTTGACATGATGATAAACCTCCAACATTTCATGAACACTAGCTTCATTACCTAAATACTTTACTCTTTTAGATCCAATTTCCTCCTCCTTCACATAGTACACGTAATCACTCTCCCCATAACCTTCACTAGCAATGAGTAATTGTAGAGTAAGAAAAGAAATATATGTCTCATATATACCCCTTTTCACAGGGTTTCTTCCTTCAAAATGAAACCATATGTCCCACTTCTGGTCAGCCAAACTGCATAAATAAGTGCTCATGAATTCAATTAAAAGTGACACAACTACAAGTGCAATACAGTTTACTACACATGTTCAACAAAAAGAAACAAACACATCTTACTAATTTGCCAGATTGAAGAAAACAAGTTCATTTAAGCAGATGATATTTCCATACCTGCAACCCATAGAACATCCATGCGTCGGCGATGACTGGACGAGCGGTGCCTCCGGCAGCTGGAAGCCTGCCTGCGTCGTGTAACTACTGCTCCCCGGCCAGTTATCGACTTCAGAGAAAGAGCCTACACCGTCCAAATTTGTGCCACCGCCGTCGCCGCCACCCATATCACCGCCGCCCCCGACCGGAATCACCGACGCCATGACGGCTGCCACCTAGGTCAGAGAGAGGGAGAGGAGGGAGAGAATGGATCGAGAGGGGACCGCTTCCGACATCATAAAGAGTCAATATTAGAGCTTTTCAGCAACTCCACATACTCAACTATCATTTAGTCTTTCACAATTGCTAACACTCATGCAATACTTATGGGTATGGAGTTTTAATCGGACACAGAGTAAGATAGGGGCTTATAATGTTGCCTCCCAACCTTTTACCTCAAGGGTAATGTCAACAGTAATAGATCATGATAGCTTACATCCAAGTGGGTATATATGTCAGGATCTTTCCAACACAATGTGCTTGCCAAAGGATAAAATGTAAAAAGGAAAGGTGAAGTTCACCATGACTCTTATAAGGTAAGAACAATAGATAGGCCCTTCGCAGAGGGAAGTAGAGGTTGTCATGTGCTTTTATGGTTGGATGTACAAAATCTTAGCGCAAAAGAACGTCACTTTATATTGCCACTTGTGATATGGACCTTTATTATGCAGTCCATCGCTTTTATTGCTTCCATATCACAAGATCATATAAAGTTTATTTTCTCCACACTAATAGATCATACATATTTTAGAGAGTTGCAAAAATGACAACTTACTTGAGGGATCTTACTCAATCCATAGGTAGATATGGTGGACTCTCATGGCAAAATTGGTTTTAAGGATGTTTGGAAGCACAAGTAGTATCTCTACTTGGTGCAAGGAGTTTGGCTAGCATGAGGGGGAAAGGCAAGCTCAACATGTTAGATGATCCATGACAATATACTTTATTTCATATACAAGAAAACATAACCCATTATGTTGTCTTCCTTGTCCAATATCAACTCTTTAGCATGTCATATTTTAATGAGTGCTCACAATCATAAAAGATGTCCAAGATAGTATATTTATATGTGAAAACCTCTCTTTCCTTATTACTTCCTTTTAATTGCAACGATGACCAAAACTATGTTTGTCAACTCTCAACATTTTTATCCATCATACCCTTTATATGTGAAGTCAATACTTTCCATAAGATCAATATGATCTTTTTGATTATTTTCTATTTTTTCCTTTTTTTTCCTCTCATGATCATAGTGAGATAATCAAGCCCTTGACTCAAAACTAATCTTTATTATATAAAGCTCACGGACTCGATTACAAAGATAAAGATCATAAAGCAAAGCTCACAAGTAGATCATACTAAACTTTATTCTACTAGATCAAGATATTACATAAAGGATCGAACTAAGCAAAACGGTAAAGATAGGAGTGTGATGGTGATACGATACCGGGGCACCTTCCCCGAGATTGGCAGTTGCCAAGGGGAGTGCCCATACCCATGTGATTATATCTCTTTCTTCGGAGGTGGTGATGATGGAGTTGTTGATGATGTAGGCTTGCCGTCCATCTTCCAAGGCATGGGCTCACCATCGTAGAAGGATGATCGAGTCTCCGGGATCCTTAAATCTGCAGCCAAACTCATCTTCTTGAATCTATATTCATACTCACAGTTTTGGTTTTGCATGTCATAGATCTGGGCTTGGAGGTGCTCGATTTTCTAGTGGAGCTTGAAGATGGTCTCCCCAATGGTCTTGGCGTCCAGCTTGTGGTTGTTGGTGAACTCCGTGATCATCATGTGGTTGGCGTTGAGTCCTCGTTCCACCATACCTTGGCACTTGAAAACTTGTTGCTCCATTGCTTCGAGTCTTGTCTCCACGCTTCCGGTCCTCCTTGGTCCCTCCACATCGCGGATGTGCAGCACCCCTCACGCACCTCGATGGTTTGAGGGTGTTGCAGCACCTCCGTGAGGTAGGGGTTGATGACCTTCTCGAAGAACTTGTCCTTGGGGGTGCTTGAAGACATCATGGTGGTCTAGATCTGTTAGAAACACATCTCCAAACAAAAGCAGAGGATTTTGTGGTGGTGCGCTGGTCAAAACCTTCGGGAGATTATATAATGATTTTTTACCGACCAAAAGAAGTAACGTGTAAGAAAATGGAGTCCGAAAGGCACACGAGGTGCCCACGGGGTAGGGAGCGCGCACAGGGGGGTAGGGCGCGCCCTCCACCCTCGTAAACGCCTCGTGTCCCGTTCGGACTACCTTTTATTTTCCTAATTTTTTTAATATTCCAAAATGGAGAAAAATTGCCATTAGAATTGTTTTGGAGTTGGTTTACTTATCGTACCACATACCTCTTCCTTTTCGGAGTCTAAATCGTTCTGGAAAGTGTCCCTTCTGTATTCCTCTGGGGTTACGGTTTCAATAACATTGGTTTCAATATTTATGGGATTACCTAAGATATAATGTTTGATTCTTTGGTCGTTCACCACCTTCGGATTTGTGCCTTCGAAGTTATTGATTTTGATGGCACTGGATCGATAGACCTCCTCGATAACGTAAGGACCTTCCCATTTAGGGAGAAGTTTTCCTACAAAAAATCTTAAACGAGAGTTGTATAGCAAAACATAATCACCTACGTTAAACTCACGCTTTTGTATCCTTTTGTCATGCCATCTTTTAACTTTTTCTTTAAATAGTTTGGCATTTTCATAGGCTTTGGTTCTCCATTCATCAAGCGAGCTAATGTGAAATAACCTCTTTTCACCGGCAAGTTTGAAATCATAATTGAGCTCTTTAATAGCCCAATAAGCCTTATGTTCTAGTTCGAGAGGTAAGTGACATGCTTTTACATAAACCATTGTATACGGAGACATACCCATATGATTTTTATATGCAAATCTATAGGACCATAATGCATCATCAAGATTCTTGGACCAATTCTTTCTAGATCTATTAACAGTCTTTTGCAAAATTAATTTCAGCTCTCTGTTACTTAGTTCTACTTGACCACTAGACTGTGGGTGGTAAGGGGATGCAATTCTATGATTAACATCATACTTAGCAAGCTTTTTGCGGAAAGCACCATGAATAAAATGTGAACCACCATAAGTCATTAAATATCTAGGGACTCCAAACCTCGGAAAAATAACTTCTTTAAGCATCTTAATAGAGGTGTTGTGATCAGCACTACTAGTTGGAATAGCTTCTACCCACTTAGTAACGTAATCAACAGCAACCAAAATATGTGTAAACCCATTAGAGGAAGGAAAAGGTCCCATATAATCAAAGCCCTAAACATCAAATGGTTCAGTAACAAGTGAATAATTCATAGGCATTTCTTGATGTCTACTAATATTACCAATTCTTTGACATTCATCACAAGATAAGACAAACTTACAGGCATCCTTGAGGAGAGTAGGCCAATAAAAACCAGATTGCAGTACCTTCTGTGCAGTTCTATCTCCAGCATGGTGTCCTCCATTAGCCTCGGAGTGACACTTGCGTAGGATCTGTTCATGTTCATGCTCAGGTACACAACGTCTAATAATACCATCTACTCCTTTATAAAGGTGTGGATCATCCCAGAAGTAATGTATTAAATCATAGAAAAACTTTTTCTCTTGCTGGTATGTGAAACTAGGTGGTATAAATTTAGCAACAATGTAATTAGCATCATCAGCATACCATGGAGCAGTACGAGAAGCATTTAGGACAGCTAATTGTTCATCAGGAAAGCTATCATAAATAGGTAGTGGGTCATCAAGAATATTATCTAACCTAGACAAGTTGTCTGCAATGGGGTTCTCAGCTCCCTTTCTATCAGTAATATGCAAATCAAATTCTTGTAGCAGGAGAACCCATCTAATAAGTCTAGGTTTAGCATCTTTCTCTTCCATAAGAAATTTTATAGCAGCATGATCAGTGTGAACAGTTACTTTAGAATCAACAATATAAGGCCTGAACTTATCACAAGCAAATACAACTGCTAAAAATTCCTTTTCAGTAGTAGCATAATTTCTCTGGGCATTGTCTAGGGTTTTACTAGCATACTGGATAACATTCAATTTCTTATCAACTCTTTGTCCTAGAACATCACCTACAGCATAATCACTAGCATCGCACATAATTTCAAAGGGTAAATTCCAGTCAGGAGGCTGGACAATAGGTGCAGAAATCAATGCTTTCTTAAGTATTTCAAATGCTTCTACACAATCATCATCAAAGACAAAAGGAACATCTCTTTGTAAGAGGTTAGTCAGAGGCCTAGAAATTTTTGAGAAGTCCTTAATGAACCTCCTATAAAACCCGGCATGACCAAGGAAACTTCTTATACCTTTGATGTCCTTAGGACATGGCATCTTTTCAATGGCATTAACCTTAGCTTTATCAACTTCAATACCTCTTTCAGAAATTTTATGCCCCAAGACAATACCTTCATTAACCATAAAGTGGCACTTTTCCCAATTCAAGACACGATTAGTTTCTTCACATCTCTGCAAAACTCGATCAAGGTTGCTTAAGCAATCATCAAAAGAAGTTCCATAAACGAAAAAATCATCCATGAACCTCAACAATCTTTTCACCGAAATCAGAGAATATAGCCATCACACATCTTTGAAAGGTAGCAGGTGCATTACATAAACCAAAAGGCATACATCTATGAGCAAAGGTACCGAAAGGGCAAGTAAAATTAGTCTTTTCTTGGTCCTCTTTTGACACAGGTATTTGAGAGAAACCAGAATAGCTATCTAGAAAGCAAAAATGAGTATGTTTGGATAACCTTTCTAACATTTGATCAATAAAAGGTAGAGGGTAATGATCCTTCTTAGTAGCTTTATTTAATTTGCGGAAATCAATTACCATTCTATAGCCCGTAACAATTCTTTGTGGAATCAATTCATCTTTATCATTAGGAACAACAGTAACACCTCCCTTCTTAGGGATACAATGGACATGACTTACCCACTGACTATCAGCAACTGGATAAATTATACCTGCCTCTAGAAGCTTTAATATTTGTTTCCTTACCACTTCTTTCATCTTAGGATTTAACCGCCGTTGGTGATCAACAACTGGCTTAGCGTCCTTCTCCAATTTTATTTTGTGTTGGCATAGAGTGGGACTAATGCCCTTAAGATCATCAAGAGTATATCCAATGGCAGCACGGTGCTTCTTCAGAGTTTTCAATAATTTCTCTTCTTCC
>LR738716.1:314833129-314857077 GCA_902687465.1 Secale cereale
ATCTAAGTCTCAGGACACGACCGGATGGGTGATGCTACGGGTTTTTACCAGACCTTGAGTTTCCTCGAGGTGGCCCCGCAGGACCCCCGTTTCGGACCAACACTCATGTGGAGCACTGGCCCGGGGTTGTTGATTAAGAAAGAGGGTTAATTACTCCCTATGCATGTTTAGTTTGTTATTAGGCAAATAGTACCAATGTTGGGATTTGCTGGAAAAGACTTAGCACTTAGCGGTTTATCGAGGGGGTCCCATACACCCCAACCGTGTTAGGAACGCATAATCAAGGAACATAATACCGGCTTATACGGATCCTAACGGCATGAGTGGAACAAATCACCAAGCAAAAGGCTTAGCCTTCCACCCTTGCCAATATATAGATGATTTCAATTTAAGCATTTATTTAGTGTGATATAACCCAACCAAACTTCAACATGAAGCAAGCATCTTCGATCTTCACCTGCAACTAGCAACGCTATAAGAAGGGCTGAGCGAAGCGTACTTAGCCAAACAACGGTTTGCATAGGTAGGGTGGTTAAACATGGCAATTGGTTACAAGTAGGAGGCTGACAAGAAGAACATGGGCATCGAGGCAAAACTATAGATCGAGACTACTAGCAATAGGCAAAGATAGTAATGTTATCGGGGTTCGGTCATCTTGCCTGAGGAGAAGTTGTTCGGATCGTAAGAAGGGTCCTCGTGCTCAACCTCGTTGGAAACCTCGTGCTCAACTTCGTACCCGGTCTCAGCTTCCGGCTCTAAACAAAACAATCACACCAAGCACCAATCAACAAGATGCAATGCGCACTCGAGAAACATGTATGCATGATGGATGCACTAAGGATGCACACGGAGCACGTAAAACATCACTCAAGAAAAACACCTCAAAACAAGATAACAATCTGATATTATTAATCTACACGGAAAAACAATCAAGTTTGATATAAGATTCGCTGAAATCGGAGTTACGGGCTAAAAGTTATGCCCGAAACAAGATTTGAGCGAAAGCTGAAAATTACAGCAACATAGCATCTTTGGAGCTCAAAATAATTAAGCTACAGCACCCAAAAAGCATGGCAAAGGACATGAACACAAACTAGACATATAGTACAGCAACTAGGTCCAAAGTGCACCCCCAACGGAGTCACGGATCAATAGCAATGATCTTGGACATATTGGACTTTGCAATAAAATTCTGGCAGCAGAATTTTATTGAAACTTTAGAGCAAAAGATAAACATGCTACAGCCACTCAAATGGACATGTGAGGACATGGATGGAAAGACAACAATATATACTACAAGGAACAATCAAAATCCACCCCAAAACTAACATGCTTTGTCCTAGAACATCACACGAACATGGCATCAGAACGTTACAGATTTCAGACTTGGTGAAAATTCACTAAGTCCTAAAACAGCAACATCATCATAGCACCAAAAAGAGCATGTTTAAGTCACCTCGAAACTAAACATGGCAAAGGGTAAGCACCTCCTCAAAATGCATATGAAGGTGATCCCGAAACACACAAGCATGCATCATTGAGGTGAACACAACGATTGCAACGAGCTCAACAAGATGGCATTTCATAACAAGTGAAAACACAACATATGAACATGGCACTTTGCAACGATGATAACAAGTAAACAATAAATCTACCATGCAACCTATCACACACAACACGTAGTTCGTGGCAAGACGAACACGTGGACATGTCATTTGCATCGTTTGGACAAATGAGCTAAAAGATATCACATGTCAAAGGTGGCATGAAAATAACACATAACAGCAGTTTATAACATGATGCACTCTTGCAACAGCAAAACAAGTGTCAAGATGACATCTAACATGCATGACAACAACAGGTAAAACGTAGAGGACATCTCCACGAACATCTGGACATATTACACGCGTAAAACGGAGCAACAGGCACAAAGTTAGAGCAGTTCAAAGTTAGCATCTCAGAACAGGATTAAAAAGGACTTAGAGGAATTAGGTCAACCTAGCAGATCTGAACTGAGGAGAGACGGGCTGGCGGCGCGGATCTGGCCCGATCCGGCGGCAGCCCGCGGGAGGAGGAGGCTACTGGGCCCCGGCCAAAGGGGCGGCCCAGTCAGCGGAGCGAGCGGCTGGCGGCGGAGGCCCGCGGCGATGCGAGGCCCGTCCGGCGGGGGGGAGGGAGCCCGTGGGGCGGCGACGTTGACCACCGCGGCGGCCTGGGACGGAGGCCCAAGTGGCGAGGAGGTGGCCCGTGGGGCGAGGCGCCGGTGCGCTGAGCGGGGCGGCCTGGTTGCGCTGAGCGGAGGAGGCGGCGGCGACGTACGGGCCGCGGCCCAGGCGTGCGGCGAGGGAGCGACGGGGCGTCGAGGGAGTACGGGCCTTCGGGGCGAAACGGGAAGGAGCGGGGAGCGCTGTCGGGCCGGGGAACTGGTCCCCCCCGGGCTCTGGCGAGCGCCCGGCTCGGTCGATCGATCGATCGGCTCGGTGCACAGCGATCCAGGCGCCTGGGGCGTTGACCTCGGCCTGAGGCCAGATCGGATCGCAGCGACGGCGACTCTGACGGCTGGATCGAGGGATCCCCTCGGGATCCGAGATGATTTCTTGGATCTGAGGAAGAAGGGAAAAAAAAGAAAGTGGAGAAGGGGGAAGAAGAAGGGGATGCCCAAATAGACTAGGGGGGTCTATATGTAGCAGTTTTTAGGGTTAGGAGGGGATTTAGGGGCGCTAGGAGCCCTCCGATCACGATCCGACGGATCCGATCGCGGGGATAGTTTTAAAGGGCCTAGACGGAGATAAAAGAAAGCAGTAGGGGTGTTTCCGGGACACGAAGTGAAGGCACATCGGACCCACACGAACAACGGATGGAAAAGTCAACGGAGTCCAAACGAGACGAGATTTGAGAGGCGGGTTGCACACAACAAAACAACAACACACAACACAACCTCGCGGCACACCGGTAACGAAAAACGCCCGAAGAACAAAGTAGGCCTACGGGACGTCATGGACACGTGAGGGAGCTCCGGAACGCGAAACGGACAACGGGAAGAAACATACGGAACCGGATGCAACCCACAACACAAATGCAATGCAATGCACATGTCTACATGATATGAATGAATGCCACACACTCACACAACAAAACGACGAAAGCCCGAAAGACAAAGAACCCGAAATGGAAATAGATGAAGCCGGAGATATATTATATACCCAAAAGGGAAAGTATTACATTCAGGGCATTACATTCCGCCTCGATATGCGATAGCGGATTGTCCAGAAGGTGCCCCTTCTTTCTTGATCTTGTTTGCCTTCTCTTGAGCTCGACGAAGAAGTGCCTTGGTCTTGTAAAGTTCTTCCCGAAGCTTCGTTGATTCCGAGGCCAAGTCTTGTGCCAAGCTGTCGGCACATAGACTGAAGTAGGTCTGGAACCGAAGCGAGAGTCCTTCCTTCAGTGGAGGGGCTAGTGCGCTGCTTTCTTCGTCACCTTCCTTCCGGTAAGGTAAGAAGCGAGTTGCCATCTTGGCTGCCATCTCCAGAAGAAGCTCGCGGAGACATGTTAACGCCTTGAGTGCAGCAGCCTCGGCAGCGAGTGGTAATGTTGCCATCTGGGGTCCCTCGAAGAACCAACTTGTGGGAGGATCGTTTGCCTTCACGATCACTTCCACATGGTACTCCACCTCAGTATCGCTCACCCAATGCTCAAGGTAGGTGAGGATGGGTGCTCGGTGGAACTAACACTCCTGGAGGCTATCCTCGAGAAGTAGGGGAAACCCAGTGGTCAGGTGCTCTTCGGGAACAGCGGCCATCTACAAAGGTGGAATAGGAGGGGTTAATAAGCTGAGAAAATCTCAGGTTTAGAAGAGAAGAGAGGTTCAGAAGGTTTTTGGAAAAGGGGTCTCATCTAACTAACGCCCATGCTAACTAAGGCTTCCTACAGTCAGGATGGCTCTGATACCAGCTCTGTGGGGACCCTGACTTGGAAGTCGAGATCATCGAATGCACGTGTACAGTGATCCCAGAGATCAATGCTCACTGAACACACAGAAGCTGAAATAACAAGAGTCTTACATCCATACAAATAGTCTTACATGAATTAAGGCCATTATGGCCAAGTCTTACATAGATAGAGCCTCACGGCTAAATAAGAAATAACTCAAATAGCGGAAGTCTTCGATAAACGGGTAGAACCCATGCCATCTGCCTTAACCCTACAGGCATTCTGACTGGGATAGCGTCCTAGTTCGCATGATCGTCTCCAAAGAACTCTTCCTCATATTCCTGCTCTTCCATGCCTGGCCAATTAAATAACCAGTGGCAAGCCAATGAGTACTTTGAATGTACTCGCAAGCAACCCATGATGTGGTAACAATGCAATGGAACAATAATGAACAATCCAGCAGGAAGCTAGAACAATATGCTATCATCAAGTTTATGCATCAATAACCTCGCGTAACCTCGAAGACAGGTTACCGACATCAACATGAATATGATCCATCTCATCGAGTCAAGTCACCACCTTGACTCACATACACACGCATGGTTTCACAAACATTTGACGTAGCCCAAGAGCGGTTACCCAACTGTCCATGACCGTGGACACGGCTATTCGAATAGTTTGACACTCTGCAGAGGTTGCGCACTTTACCCACAAGATCCGGGGAACTTCCGTGTCATCCACGACCCGCGGTACCTCAAGTACCCGGGGTAAGCACCCGGTCATTACCTTTCCTTAGACGACACTAACATAGAGTCCACTCGTTGGCACACGGCCTTCGGGTACAAACAATAGATCACGGGACTTGCCCTAATTTCAATGTCACGCATACCCGAAGGGACCAACGGTGTGTCTGGTGCCCTGTAAAAACAGTCATGGCCGTCTATCCAAGCACGACCCCGTCCCGGGAAAGACCTCAAGTCTTCCCGTCACTAGTAATGCGGGCACCACGCTAGTATCGACCTAAGTAATCAATAAAGCCCCGTCCCATAAGGGGTAGTGTGGTTGCACATGTATGGTTGGAATAACGGTCGCAACTCAAACCAATCCATTTGAAAAACACACACACTTGCCTTGGCACACCACTTTGTCATCAAGTGGTCACCCAACTCATCATCATCATCTCCCTCGGGCATAAATGGCACCCGACGGGGTTTTATGCAAAGACTTCAACCATGAAGGTTCATGTCACTCATGCATCACTTTCCATAGCTACTAACCATATGCAAGTCATCTAGCACACAGCAAGATCAAGATCTTGTCATGCATTGTATAAGCATCATGGCCACCTATTGCATGTTATCTAGCATATAGCAAGATCAACAATAAAGCATGCATCATGTGGTGGTTCATCTAGGTTACCATCGTAACCCTAATCATCATGCATCGGAAACAAACGGGTTCCGAAGAACAAGTGTATCATGGTCAAAGGGCTGCTTGCCTGGATTGGCTTGGTCTTCAAAGTCTTCAAGTCCTTCTCCTTCTTCTTCCACAGCAACTTCGTCAAATACGGGATCTATACGTCGCATAATAACCACGGAAAATAAGAATACAAATAAAACAGAAAAATCAAAGTGCTCAGAAAAATGTCAACTCATTTTTGTAAAATACTAGAGGGATTTCTAAGATGGGGAAAAATCTTAGTTGGAGTTTTGGAGTTACAGAATAGGACATATTGATTTTTGAACAGGAGCTATACTTCTCAAATTTGAATTTAAATTTGAACAGTACAGAAAAGTTTCATGGATTTGAGTGAAAGTAGTACCATTAAATAGGTTGGAATATTACAAGATTTTAGGAGTTGGAAATATTTAATTTGGATCAATATTCTTTTCTACAGAAATGTTTAAAACATTAACAAAAAAGAAAAAGGGAAAAAGGGTCCTGTGCACTGGGCCAGAAGAGGCCACAGTGCACGGCCCAGGCGGACTGGCCCAGCCGCACGGAGCCAGCGCGCGCGCACGTCAGGTTTTCAAACCTGACGGGCGGGGCCCGTGGGTCAGCGGCACAGAGGAGGGGGAGAGAGGTGGGGGGATGACAGGCAGGGCCCGCCTGTCATCTCTAACCCCTCGGCCACGGCGGCGGCGAGCTCACCGGCGACGATTCCGGCCACGGCGACGGCAACGGAGGCCAGGGACGGACTCAACGTCGAGTTGCGGTTGCTGTGGTGGTGGTGCGGCACGGCGGGGGGTCCTGGTTCACCGGCGGCGAGGTGGGACGGCGGAGGCTCGTCGGAGGGCGGTGGTCGAGGTCGTTTCCGACTGCCACAGAGAGGGGAAACGAGGGGGAAAGAGTCAGTGAGGTGCGGCGGTTCCGAAACGAGTGGAAGGAGAGGCAAGGGAGGCCTGTACCTCGAGATCGCCGGCGGCCCGATGCGGCGGAGCTCCGGTCGATCCCGAGCACTGGGGCGTCCCGGGGTCAAACTGAGGGTGCTGGAGCGATGCTGGGGAGGAGGAGGTGCTGCTGGTGCTGTTGGAATGGCTCGGGAGGGCCTATATATAGGGGCTCGACGAGGACCCGTGGTCCAGTGCGCCGGCGAGCTCCGGCTCGACGCTACAGCGCACGGGAGGTGACGGGGATGAGTCTGGGGAGTTCCTGGACGAGCTCTACATCCAGCTGAGGCGAGAGGAGGAGCGGGGGAGCGTCAGAGGGAGGCGCGCGTGTGAGGCAGAGGAATGGCCGAAGCGGGTGGCCGGTGCGCGTGCGACGACGCTCACTGGAGGGCGTAGGAGGAGGGGGGACAGTGCCGGGGAGGTCGCGGACGTCGAGGCGCCTCGACTGGCGCGACGGGGAGGCTCGAGGTTGTCGGGGATCGGCGATTGGCTGGAGCCAGCGTGCGAGGTGCACTGTTCGCGCGCTCTAGAGCATGCGTTTGACTGGCATCGACGCGCTCTCGCCGGTTTGGTCCGTTCCAGCGTGTCCAACAGTGTCTAGCATGTTGTAGGAGAAGTAAAGAAATGCCCTGAGGCCTTGGATGCCCTGGGGATGCAGAGAGAGAGGGAGAGGGCTGGTAACATGGTGGAAACCTACTGTACAGCAAGGTAAAACAAGGGTTGCACCCCTCAATCATGGAGCTGAGGTGCTGGGGGAGTTACTAGAGGTAGCTTGTAACCCAATGAGCCTGTGGTAAGAAGTTGAGGCCATGGAGAAAAGTGAAAGTGGTCAAGTTGGATGTTTTAGCATTTCTGCAGAAGGTGTTTGATCAGTGTTTGATCAAGTAAATGAAGTCCACTTGACATGGCATTTGACAGGGTTGAAGGACATGAGAAAATAGGGTGCTTCACCAAATTTGGGCTCATTTGGAGAAACTAGCCAATGCAACTTTGGTGAACCCTAGAAATCAACAGAAACAGTTTCATCTTGTTTGAGTCAAGCTAATCATCTCCCCTTGATGCACCACTTGGTGTAGCATCATCATTTGGGGTATTGATCATGCCCACAAAGTTTGAAGCTCCAGATAAAAAGTTGGTAATGTAAAGTTGTTCAAATTTGCATTTGAACAGAAAGGGTTTTGAGGTGATTTGATCAAGTTGCTCTATTCAAATCCTTGTGCCATTTTGTCTAGGTGCCTTATTAGGCCATTCTAGCATGTGCACCAAGTTTGAGAGTATTTGGACAAGTTTGGCAATGTAAAGTTGCTCAAACTTCAAATATGGACAGAATGGTTATGGAGGGGTTTGAGGAGGTTTTCTTGCTTCCCAAGGCATGGGACTTGGCAAGATCATCAAATATGTCATAAGTGACATGATAGAATTTCCCTGGAATTTTTGGAGAAAAATTCCTTTGTAAATATTTCAAAAGCTTGAAATATCCAGAAAGGGTTTTAGAGGGTTTAGCCCATTATTTTGAACATGACCAAGTGTTGAAACTCTTATATATGGACAATATATGTCCTATGAGTCTCTCTGAATTTTGGCAAATATTTTTGAAACAGTTAAATAATTTTCTCCTATTAAAGACCATTTCTGGCCTTAAGAAAAAGCTTTTAAATAAAATAGAAAAATAACTTTTAAAATTATACCTTTGTAGTTTCTGGGAGTCCCATGACTACTAGGTCTCAAATAAACCTTTTGAAATAATTTTCTCACCCTAAATCAAGTACTTGCAGTGCAAATCTTAATTCAGGGGTTTTTGGAAAACTAAATTTATAAAATACTTTTTGGCCAAATTAATTTTGTAAGAAAACACTATACTGTTATATAACACTTGGCATGATCATTGGGCAGGAGTTTAGAGTATGGAGATGAAATCTACAAGAGGTCATAGTTGACTTTAATGAGCACATGAAAAAGCAAATGAAGAAAACTCAATTCCAAATAAAGGTCAAATGATGCTAAAAAAATATTTTTTTGCTGGTCCAAATTTTCATGCTTCAAAGATACAAATAACATGTTACAAAATGCAGGGTGTGACAATTTTTTATGGAATAAATTATAAATATTGGAGCAAATAACTACCAGAGGGGCCCCACCAGGTGGGCACAACCCACCTGGGGGCGCCAGGGCCCCAAGCGCGCCCTGGTGGGTTTTGCCCTCCTCGGCCCACCTGTGGTGCCCCTCTTCTGGTATATAAGTCATTTTGACCTAGAAAAAGTAAGGATATGACTTTCGGGACAGAGCGCCGCCGTATCGAGGCAGAACTTGGGCATGAGCACTTTTGCCCTCCGGTGGAGCAATTCTGCCGAGGGAACTTCTCTCCCGGAGGGGAAATCATCGTCATCATCATCACCAACAAGTCTCCCATCTTGGGGAGGGCAATCTTCATCAACATCTTAAACAACACCATCTCCTCTCAAACCCTAGTTCATCTCTTATGTTCAATATTTCTATCGGAACCTTAGATTGGTGCTTGTGGGTAACTAGTAGTGTTGATTACATCTTGTAGTTGACTACTATATGTTTTATTTGGTGGAAGACTATATGTCCAGATCCATTATGCTATTCAATATCCTTGTGATCATGAACATGTTTATCACTTGTGAGTAGTTACTTTTGTTCTTGAGGTCACGGGAGAAATCTTGTTGAAAGTAATCATGTGAACTTGATATGTGTTCGATATTTTGATAATATGTATGTTGTGATTCCCTTAGTTGTGTCATGTGAACGTCGACTACATGAAACTTCACCATATTTGGGCCTAAGGGAATGCATTGTGGAGTAGTTATTAGAAGATGGGTTGCTAGAGTGACAGAAGCTTAAACCCTAGTTTATGCGCTACTTCGTAAGGGACTGATTTGGATCCAAATGTTTAATGCTATGGTTACATTTTAATTTAATACTTTTCTCATAGTCACAGATGCTTGCGAGGGAGTTAATCATAAGTAGAAGCTTGTTCAAGTAAGAACAACACCTAAGCACCGATCCACCTACATATCAAATTATCAAAGTAGTGAACATGAATCAAGCCAACATGTTGAAAGTGACTAGATGAAATTCCCGTGTGCCCTCAAGAACACTTTGCTTATTATAAGAAACCGTTTTGCCTTTCCTTTGCCACAAAAGGACCAGGCTATCTTGCTGCATACTATTTTCCGTTACCGTTACTTGCTCATCACAAATTATGTTTCTACCAAACTATCCGCTACTTACAATTTTAGTGCTTGTAGACATTACCTTGCTAAAAACCAATTGTCATTTCCTTCTGCTCCTCGTTGGGTTCGACACTCTTACCTATCGAAAGGACTATGATTGATTCCCTATACTTGTGTGTCATCAAGAATATTTTCTGGCGTCGTTGCCGGGGAGTGAAGTGCTCTTGGTAAGGAAAAATTATTACTACATGCTGAAATTTACTGTCACTTGTTACTATGGAGAACAATCCTTTGAGGTTTTTTTTCGGGGTATCTTCACCTCGAGAGGAAGCACAATTAGTTGACCCTCAACCTACTGCACCTACTGAAAATATTGAATATGAAATTCCTTCAGGTATGATAGAGCAACTGCTAGCTAACCCTTATGCAGGAGATGGAACCGTAGATCCTGATATGCATTTGATATATGTGGATAAAATTTGTGGATTATTTAAGCTTGCAGGTTTACCCGAAGATGAAGCTAAGCTGAAGGTTTTCCCTTTATCTTTGAAGCTAAAAGTATTGACACGATATAGGCTATGCGATGATATTGGTTCCTAGAATTGGAATCGTTTGAAAATGGAATTCCATAAAAAAATCATATGCATCTAGTTCACCGTGATCAGAATTATATATATAATTTTTGGCCTCGTGAAGGAGAAAGTATCGATCTAGCTTGGGGGAGGCTTAAGTCAATGTTATATTCATGCCCCAATCATGAGGTCTCGAGAGAAATTATCATTCAGAATTTTAATGTTCGGCTTTCTAGTAATGATAGTTCCATGCTTGATACTTCTTGTGCCGGTTTATTTATCAAGAAGACTATTGAATTCAGGTGGGACCTCTTCGAAAGAATTAAACGCAGCTCTGAAGATTGGGAACTCGACGAAGGTAAGGAGTCAGTTATTAAGCTTAAGTTAGATTGTGTTACATCTTTTATGAATGCCGATGCTTTTCAAAAGTTTAGCACTAAATATGGACTTGATTATGAGATAGTAGCCTCTTTCTGTGAATCTTTTGCTACTCATGTTGATCTCCCTAAAGAGAAGTGGTTTAAGTATCACCCCCTATTAAAGAAGAAATTAAAGAACCAGTAGTTGGTAAGGAAAAAACTATCATTTACAATGTTGTTCCAGTTGTTCCTACTGCTTACATTGAGAAACCACATTTTCCTGTTAAGATAAAGGAACATGCTAAGGTTTCAGCTGTGGTCCGTAGAAGTAATATCAGAGCACCTAAACCCCCTGAGCAAATCAAAGTAGAACCTAGTGTTGCTATGGTTAAGGATATCCTAGTCGGTAATATTGATGGACATGTTATTTACTTCACTGGTGAAGCTGCTAGAATTGCCAAACCTGATGGGAAAGATAAACGTAGACCTGTTGTTGGCATGCCTGTTGTCTCAGTTAAAACAGGAGATCACTGCTATCATGGTTTATGTGATATAGGTGCTAGCGTAAATGCTATTCCTTTTACGTTGTACCAAGAAATTATGAATGACATACCACCCGTAGAAATATAAGAAATAGATCTTACTATTAAACTTGCTAACAGAGACACCATCACACCACTTAGGATTGTTAGAGATGTTGAAGTCTTGTGTGGGAAAACAAAATACCCGACTGATTTTCTAGTCCTTGGTTCCCCACAAGATGACTTTTGTCTCATAATTTTCGGTAGACCATTCTTGAGCACCGTCAATGCTACTATAGATTGTACCAAACAAACTATCATTGTTAGCTTTGGTGATGAGTCTCATGAGTTCAATTTTTCCAAGTTTAGTAGAAAACCTCACAGAAAAGAATTGCCTAGTAAGGATGAAATTATTGGTCTTGCTTCTATTGTTGTACCTCCTACTGATCCTTTAGTACAATATCTGCTAGACCATGAAAATGATTTGCATATGCACGAAAGAAATGAAATAAACAGAATTTTGTTTGAACAATGACCTTTGCTTAAACACACTTTCCTATTGAAACTCTCAGAGGTCCTCCTCCACCTAAAGATGATCCTGTGTTTGAATTAAAGAAACTACATGACACTTTGAAATATGCTTATCTTGATGAGAAAAAGATATATCCTGTTATTATTAGTGCTAACCTTTCAGAACATGAAGAAGAAAGAATATTGAAAATTTCGAGGAAGCACCGAGCTGCTATTGGATATACTCTTGATGATCTTAAGGGCATTAGTATCACTCTATGTGAGCACAAGATTAATATGGAACCTGATGTTAAACCCGTTGTTGATCACTAACGTCGGTTAGTGAGCACAAGATTAATATGGAACCTGATGTTAAACCCGTTGTTGATCACTAACGTCGGTTAAATTCGAAGATGAAAGAAGTGGTAAGAACAGAAATATTAAAACTTCTGGAAGCAGGTATAATCTATCCTATAGCTGATAGTAGATGGGTAAGTCCTATTCATTGTGTCCCTAAGAATGGAGGTATTACTGTTGTTCCTAATGATAAGAATGAACTTATTCCACAAAGAATTGTCACATGCTATAGAATGGTAATTGATTTTAGAAAATTAAACAAAGTTACTAGAAAAGATCATTACCCTCTGCCTTTTATTGATCAAATGCGAGAAAGATTATCTAAGCACACACATTTTTGTTTCCTTGATGGATATTCTGGTTTCTCACAAATACTTGTTTCACAACCTGATCAAGAAAAGACCACTTTCACTTCTCCTTTCGGAACTTATGCTTATAGACGAATGCCTTTTGGTTTATGTAATACACCTGCTACCTTTCAAAGATGTATGACTGCTATATTATCTGGTTTTGGTGAAAAGATTGTTGAGGTTTTTGTCAGGGATATTACTACCAGGTATAAACCGACCAGGAGGGTCCGGTTCATGATTCAAAACCATATTATAAAAGGCCCAACAGAGCGTGAAGGAGAAGATTATAGCCTAAGAGGTTTAGAGCCCAAGTGTTAGGGCCCATGATTTGTAAACCGTCATACTATGTACTTGGGATGTAAGATAGAAAGAACAGAGACCGGGGCGGACACGTTTATGAGCCGGCCTCGGGACTCCGTAAACCGGACCAGGCGTCACCTCTTATATAAAGGGACGAACCGCCGATAGTTCAAGGACAGACAACAACAGCTCGAGACACGGGCAAAGCAGATTCGCTGCCTGGTCATCGAAGCCCTAGCAATACCACAACAAGCTAGACATAGGCTTTTACCTTCATCGAAGGGGACGAACTAGTATAAAATCCCTATGTCTTTCGTCCGCTTTAACCCCTTTAAGCTAACCCGTAGAGATGGCCTCACGACTAAGTCCTTTTGCTAAGACATCTGCCGTGCTAAATCCACGACAGTTGGCGCCCACCATGGGGCTATCGCACGATGGTCTCGAGTTCTTGAAGGGCAGCTTTGAAGGACTCACGGGCTATGCAGTGTGCCGGATGACTAAGAGTCGTCGCGGCCGGATCTACATCGACGATGCAGGCTAGGGCCCCAAGGCCGATTCAATCGAATACGGGTATCGGGTCCCCTTCGACGGCATCCACGTCTTCATCGGCAAGATCGGAGAACCATGCCCTGAGCCGGGCATCTTCCCCAACATCGTCGAGTCGGCTCAGCGTGCGAGACCTACCCGGATTCAGCCCGCCGTGAAGCACGCCTTCGTTGGAGCAATGCATGGAGTACAAGCCGAGGGCGGATCAGATTCTGGCGGCGAGACTGTTGTTTATTTCGGTGATGAATCTTCCTCCGGAGAGACATAATCTTTGTATCTGCTACAGGATGGCCGGTCTGAGGGCTGTTCCGATGGTGACAGTATTCCGGACCCCCTCGATCCGCCCAACAGGGTTGCTGTCTTCATGGCCGGATCACAACCTGTGCAGCAGTCCTCAACAACAGGGGCGTTGACATCAGAAGCAATGTGAGCTAGAGTTGGAGATCTTCCCCCGTCGCCATCTGACACTTTATCTATCTTGGTCGATACTTTGACAACGCTAGTAATAGCAGAGGTAACCCAGGCCAACAAGGAGCAGCATGATGTAGAGGTCGCTCAGGTGAAAAGCCTGATTGAACAAGCCAAGTTGGACCTGGCTGCTGAGAAAGCTAGGATGGCTACAAAGCAGGCGGAGCTAGATGCCCAGGCCTATCGACTCATGTTGGATCAGACCGCTTCACAAGAGGTGATGATGAGAAGGCAACAATCTCGCTTGCCACCGGTTTATGAGGCAAGAAATCTCTTTAGCACGCCAGGAGCAGGAACCAGTAACCAGCCGGAGGTGAACCGAGGAGGAGCACCGGGAACGGGCGAGTCGGTTCAGCCACCGGCCGCAGAGCCAAACCGCCAAGTTGTGCCGGCCCAACACATGCCCACCCCTCCTGGTCATTACTCTAATCCGTTGGACAATATAGTCGCTGCCGCATCACGACCGGCCGCCCTTCCCATTGAAGGAACATCCCCCATAGTAGTGGAAGCGCGACGGGCCAAGGAATTGTTGGACACGGCGCTAACTCAACAGCATGCCTATTCCTATAGCCGAGAGAGGATTCACTCGACTCCCCGTTAGAGCCGGAGTTATACGAGACGTCTGGATGAACCGGCCGTATCAAGCAGCGCACGGAGACGTAATCAGCCAAGGCGGGATAATTCGACAGGAGGAGAGGCGCACGCTCAAGATGTGGTGGATCAGGCCAGGCTGCGCCGGGAGGCTGAGGTAACGGCACAGTATGAGGCCCGTCAGGCGACGCCGGTTCGTCCCACCACCAAAGTTGAACCGGGGGTCATGTCCAGTTCCCTGGGTGTACCATGTCTCATCCCCGCTTTACGGAACGTGAAACTGCCCAAGGATTTTAAAGGGCCGCGCAAAGTACCCAACTACACGGCGGATCTTGCCCCGGAGGCATGGGTTGAGAGTTATGAGATGGCAATGGAGATGCTTGATGTGGATGGGGCAGCATGTGCCAAGTATTTCACAATGATGCTCGAGGGCACGGCCCGGACATGGCTGAAGGGTTTACCACCTAATTCCATCGGATCATGGGCTGAGCTGCGGAGCTGGTTTATCAAAAATTTCAAAGACACATGCAAGCAACCAATGTCGGTTGTCGACTTAGCTGCCTGTGTTCAAGGAGAGCAGGAGTCTACAAGCAGTTGGGTGCGTCGAGTGTCTGAAATCTTGCACTCCTCCAATAGCATCAACCCAAGTACAGCGGTGGTAACCTTGGAAAGTAATTGCCGGTTTGAACCTTTGAGGCAGACGTTGGGGCGGCTTAAACGTGATTGCAATGACATGGGAACGCTCATGGGCGCTTTAGTGAAATACGGAGATTCTGATAACACCAAACATCCAGACGCAGACGGAGAAAAGTCAGGGAAGGCAAGCAAGAATGGTAAACCGCCGCAGGCCAATCCGGCGAATCAAGGATACAATGGTAAACGTAAAGCGGATGGCAGCTCAGATTTTGTGGCCAACACCAATGCTCAGGTGGATGGGCAATGCCGCAAGGGTAGACCGCCCCCACGTAATGGGAGGCCACCTATTAATTTGGAGAGCCAGTTGAACGTGCCTTGTCCAAAGCACGATACGACGGAAAAACCAGCTACGCATCTTTGGAAGGATTGTTTCATCATGCAGGAATTTGTGAACCGGAATAGGTATGATCACGGGCCCCCCGGCGGATCAGGCCCTGGCTTCCAAGGTCTAGGTTATCAAGGTGGTGCATCCGGCTCAGGATATCACGGTAATAACAGCAACCACAATGGCCACAATCAGCATAACCACCAGCATGGTCAGGGCGGATACAACAACCAAGGGAACCAACAGTGTCAACAACAGCAGCAATCCGGATATCAGAATAATCCGAAGGAGCTGACCAGCGGGCAATATCACGTTTTCACCACGAGCTTGTGCAAACGGGATCAGAAAGTTCTGAAGAGGGCGGTGCATTCTGTTGAACCGGCGGTACCACATTTTCTGCGTTGGTCCGAGCAACCCATTGTGTGGAGCAGACAGGATCATCCTCCCCGGGTTGATAATCCGGGTCAGTTGGCTCTGGTGGTGGCACCACAGGTAGGAGGTTACAAGTTCACCAAGGTTGTAATGCCCAGGATGGGACTATACCTCCTACGTGTCGAGGCACGAATTAAAGGTATAAGCCCATTCTGGAATGATCTCAAGTTCGGTATCTTTTCACATCTCATGTAAAATAGGGATGAAAGCGAAAAAGATAGTTGGCTTACACTCGCCACGTCACACAATTCATTACATAGCCAAACATCATTCAAATAACATCACAACCCGTCTACGGGTGAAGATCCAAATGAAAGATACCAAACATACATAAAGCCACAGGTATGAATAGCCCCTAGTAGAAACCACTACTGATCGTCGAAAATCGTCACAAACATACGGCCACGCTCTTCATCGAGCTCCCAGTGAAGTACTTGAACCAGCTCCTGCATCATTCTCGGCTGAACCTGCATCTGGTGTTGTAGTATCTATGAGCCACGAGGACTCAGCAATCCCATAACCATGGGTATCAAGACTAGCAAAGCTTTATGGGAAGGAAGAGGTAAAGTGGTGAGGTTGCAGCAGCGGCTAAGCATAATATGGTGGCTAACTTACGAGTACAAGAATAAGATGAGCATCTACGCAAACGGTCGCAAACTAGTAGTGATCGCTAAAGATCCTAAACTACCTACGAGTCATACATAACCCCACCGTGTTCTCTTCTCAAAGTGAAAAGAGACAGTCACGGTTACTCACACGGTTGTGTGTTTTACTTCGGATCCTCTGTCAAGTTTTCTACAACCGGACATTAACAAATTCCAATCTGCCACATAACCGCGGGCACGTCTTTCGAAAGATTATAACCCTGCAAGGGTGTCCCAACTTAGACCATCACAAGCTCTCACGATTAGCTGAAATGATAAATATAATATCATCACCCCTTATCTTAGGGAAATTCGTTCAGGCTCGGCATCCCGGTGCACAAGACATTTCGACAATGGTAAAACTAGTCCAGCAAGACCTCCCGGCGTGCCGACACTCTGATAGTAGCCGCGCGTATCTCGTCTCAGGCCACAACCGGATAGGTGATCCGACGAGTAAAACCAGCCCTCGGGTTTCCCCAAGGTGGCCCCGCAGTCTCCCTGTTCCGGACCAACACCATCAGCACTGCCCCCCTGCTATGTAGAAAAGAATCTCCAAGGAGCGTCCCCCTTATGCAATTTAATTAATTAATTAAGTTATTATTATGAGCGTCCCCCTTAGCGCGACATGTAACGATAGCATCGAGACGACTAAGCATGGCAATGGTAGTAAAGATATCCAAGGGTATGATCATCTTGCCTGGGATCCCGCAAAGAAGAAGAATGGATCCATGAAGTAGTCGAACAATCCTCACAACTCCGGAACGAACCCGAAGCTAATGAGGGAAGCAAACCGGAAAGAAACAAGCAACAAGGTAAACTCACCACACGAGACACGACAATATGATCAAACAAGTATGATGCAACACAAGTCTACATAGGAAGCACAACAAGTCTATACAGGAAGCACAACATGGCAAGGTAGGAAGCACAGAAAACAACACAAGTCTATATGATGCAATACATGGCAAGGTATGATGCATGACAAGTCTATACAGGAAGCATTACATGGCAAGTTAGGAAGCACAGAAAAACAACACAAGTCTATATGATGCAATACATGGCAAGGTATGATGCATGACAAGTCTATACAGGAAGCATTACATGGCAAGGTAGGAAGCACAGAAAAACAACACAAGCAACATGACAATATGCAATACATGGCAAGGTATGATGCATAATAAAACTACACTATTTAGGCATTTTAAATGAGGCCGGAAATAACAACAACAATTCCGGGAAAAACCCCGTATGCATGTTTAGCAATTCTTAAAGCAAGCAACATTTTAAACATATTAATGTTATTATCATGATGCGGATGACATGATCAAGTTTTATGCAATTTTTAGTTAGAGGTTGACAAGAGAGATATGAAGCACTTGTCACCGTGGTGGAAAGGGGTGCCACGGCGACGATAGCCAAAATGATGCCACGGCATCATATCGGTTCCGGTAACTCGTTGAGAGACCGGTGCAAAAGAAAGGTGGCGTGAGCGAGTCGAACAAGATGAAAGGTGGGGTGATCCCGTCACCGGGTTCCCACGGGTTGGCGACGAGGCAACCGAGGAGCATGACAAAAGATGAAACGGGCACGGTGCACACAAGGGAAAACATCTCATACAACACAAGCATTCGTCCACGGGTCATCGTCTCGGGGTTATACCTTTGAAGCGTGCATCTTCGGGGCGGAACGAGTTCGACGGAAGAGGGAAGTAGTGGTTCACGTGTCGTAGAGGAAGTAGTCGTTCACGGGGTCGTCGTGGGAAGTAGTTGTACACGAGGCAACGGGGTCGTCCTTGACGTAGGGGTACACGTTATGTAGCCGTTCACGTTTCCAAAGAGGTACTTGTCGCTGCATCGGACGTCTTAGGGGCGACGGTAGTGGTACACGGTTCTTCGGCGACGGTCGTCGTACCCGTTCCGTAGATGAACTTGAGGGTTCCGAGTGCTCCGGGCGTAGTGGTACTTGCCGCGTTCGTTCATGGTTCTTCATGCGTCGTGGTACTTGGGTCTTCAAACTTGTCGGTCTTGACAAAATGAAGGGGTACTTGGTGTTCGCCATGTTCTGTCTTGGCGAGTTGTAGGTGGCAGTAGAGGTACATAACAACCTGGCACTTGGCGAAAAAAAAAACAACAGCAACAGCCACGGAGGTACACGAGGACAACGGAGACCTCCGGTGAGAGACGCGGCTACCGGGGCTGATGCAGGAGACTCAGGCCCTAGGAAGAAGACGACAGCGACGCGATCTCCAACGAGAAGCCAGAGCAAAGGAGGTCGGGGTTGAGCACGGGGAGGCTGGACGAGGAAGCAGCGCCGGTGGGGAAGCTCGCGACGGCGGCGGCGCTCCTGCCTGTCCGAGGCTGCTCGACGGGCTCCTCCCCTCGGGTGAGCTCGCGCGGGGCGGCTCGGTTAGGCGCCTGACGGCAGCAGTGGCCATGGGATCCTGCGGCGGCCGGGACGGGCGCGGCTCCGAGCGGCAAGGGCGGGCTGGCCGAGGCGACGCAGCGGAGGTGGAGCAGAGGAGGGGTCGCGGCGGGGCGGCGAGAGCGAGGGAGCGAGGAGTGGCGGTGGAGGAAACGAGGAGGAGGGTCGAGGACCCTGGATCGCTAGGGTTAGAGGGAAACAGGTTGCGGCTGGGCCTTGGGTAAAATGGGCCCAGTTCGGCTGAGCTTAGAAGGCCACGGCTTGGGCCCTTCTCCTTCTTCAGTTGTTTTCCAAAAAAAAAAACAGGAAACAACAAAGAAGAAAAGAAAAGGAAGGAGGTGGCTAGGGATACAATTAGGGTATGAGGTTATTTTTCTCGGGCTCGCAAAAATGGACACGGTCGAGAAAATGGAAGTGGCATGATCGAGATATAATTCAAGCTTATTTGAATATACTTCAAATGGGTTTGAACTAAGACTTGATTTTTGAAGTGTCCAAAAATGTTCGAATTTTTGGAGGAGCCTCAATAAAACGAATAAGAATCATAGACAAGGTTTGAGGCAAGGAATTGCGAAAGAGAAGGCATGGGGAAAATATGCAAGTGTGTTGGGTTAATTCCAAACAAATGGAATATTTATTTATAATAGCTCTATAATATTAGGAGGATATGTTATAAAGAGAAGTCATCCTTCCCTCGATTTAAATGGATCGAAGATCCACACGATTTATTTAAGTTGAGATGCAAAATATTAATGGCATGATGCCATGATGACATGATGCAATGCAAAAATAAATAACACAAGCACAAATGAAACACACGGGAGAACCCGGAACATCTGGAATCTTCTGGGACGTCGGTCTTCGGGCGTCACAAAGGTGCTTATGGACGGAGGTAGCAGCATCAACATTCTGTATTATGAGACATTCTGGTGTATGGGGCTGACAGATAAGAAGCTTCGACAGTCCAGCACAGTATTCCATAGGGTGGTATCCGGTAAATCGGCTTATCCAGTCGGCAAGATCAATCTGGAGGTTACCTTCGGAGATAAGCATGACTCTAGGTCAGAAACTGTGACCTTTGATGTGGTAAAGATCGGAAGCCCGTACCACGCTTTGTTTGGGCGGCCGGTTTACGCCAAGTTCATGGCTAGGCCGTGTTATGTTTATCTACAACTCAAGATCCCAGGCCACAAGGGAACTATTACGGTCCATGGGAGCCGCAAAATTGCATTGGAGTACGAGGAAGGAGATGCAGCTTATGCTGAAGCGGTTTGCGCAACTGAGGAGCTGAAGTTCTATAAGGACAATGTTGATCCGGTAGATATGTCTCCGCTGAAGTAACCGACCACAGAGCATGATCCGGCGTTGAAGTTCAAATCAGCTGAAGAGACCAAGCAGGTGGACTTTGTTCCTGGCGATTCATCCAAGCAGTTCACCATCAACGCTAACCTAGATCCGAAATAGGAAAGGCTCATCGAGTTCATCCGTGAGAACCGGGACATCTTTGCATGGAAGCCTTCTGACATGCCAGGTATACCGAGGGAACTCGTTGAGAACAATCTTAATATCGACCTAAGTTTAAACCAGTCAAGCAGTATCTGCGTCGCTTCAATGAGGAGAGGTGCAAGGCTATTGGAGAAGAAGTGGCTAGGCTCTTGGCTGCAGGCTTTATAATTGAAGTGTTTCATCCAGAATGGTTGACTAATCTGGTGCTAGTACTCAAGAAAAATGGTACTTGGAGAATGTGTGTTGACTATACAGATTTGAACAAGGCTTGCCCAACTGATCCCTTTGCTCTCCCCCGTATTGATCAAATTATTGATGCTACGGCAGGATGTGAGCGGCTAAGTTTTTTGGATGCATACTCAGGTTGTCATCAGATCAAGATGGCAGTTAAGGACCAGGAGAAGACAGCCTTTATAACTCCTTGTGGAGCCTTCTACTATGTATCTATGCCATTCGGGCTCAAGAGTGCCCAGGCTTCCTACCAGCGTTGTGTGCAGAACTGCCTTCAAGGGCAGATTGGGCGGAATGTTCATGCATATGTCGATGACATTGTAGTGAAATCCAGGAAGGAGGAGACACTGATAGATGATTTGAAGGAAACTTTTGACAATCTCCGGGTCTACAAAATGATGCTTAATCCGGAGAAGTGCGTTTTTGGTGTTCCGGCAGGCAAGCTCCTGGGGTTTTTGGTATCAAACAGAGGAATTGAAGCTAATCTGGAGAAGATCAAGGCGATTACGTCCCTAGCTAAACCGACGTGCATCAACGATGTCCAACGCGTGGCGGGCCGTATTGCAGCACTCAGCCGGTTTATCAGTCGTTTGAGGGAGAAGGCAATCCCGCTTTATCAGATGATGAAAAAGACAGACCGCTTCGTCTGGATTGATGCTGCGGATGCTGCGTTTGAGCATCTAAAGAGGCAATTGACAGAGCCGCCGGTCCTTGCTGCCCCAGTTGACAATGAGCCGCTGTTGTTATACGTGGCTGCCAATGCCCGTGCGGTAAGCGTTGCCATTGTGGTAGAGTGCAAGGAGGCAGGCAAAGAATATCTGGTTCAGCGGCTGGTTTACTACATCAGTGAGGTGCTCATTGAGTCAAAGCAGAGATATCCGCATTGGCAGAAACTGGTGTATGGAGTTTTCATGGCAAAATGGAAGCTAAAGCACTATTTTCAGGGCCACCCAATCACCATTGTCAGTTCAGCTCCGTTAGGAGATATAATCCAGAACAGAGAAACTACTGGTCGGGTTGCAAAGTGGGCCATTGAGCTTAGCCCGCACGGATTAAAGTATGTGCCCCGTACTGTGATAAAGTCCCAAGCACTGGTGGATTTCATCAATGATTGGATAGAGTTGCAAGCACCTGAGGAGAAGCCGGATCATACATACTGGACTATTCACTTTGAAGGTTCAAGGCAACTGGAGGGCTCGTGGGCTGGAGTCGTGTTAACTTCTCCACGAGGTGATAAGTTCTGCTATGTCCTCCGTTTAATGTCCCCTTGTACTAATAATGCTGCTGAGTATGAAGCTCTCCTACATGGTCTGCGGATAGCCAAGGAGATGAACTTGAGCCGGGTTAAATGCTTTGGCGATTCAGATCTGGTGGCACAACAAGTATCTGACAAGTGGGACTCCAAGGATCCACTCATGGCAGCATATCGACGACGGGTGGATGCTGTGGTTGGACACTTCAAAGGATATCAGGTGGATCATATAGACCGGCGAAAGAATGAAGCAGCCGATGCGTTAAGCCGGCTAGGTTCCCAGCGTAAACCGGTTCCACCTAATACCTTCTTGGATGAGTTGCATAATCCATTGGTGCAGTTACCTTCGGAGGAGGATTTGGCTATTCCTGATCCGGAAGCACAATTGGTTGTAGCACTTCATGTCATTCCGGATTGGACGCTCCCTTACCTGGCATACATGAACCGAGGTGAGTTACTAGAGAACAAAGTCGAGGCCCGGCAAATAATCCGGAGGTCTAAATCTATGACTATTGTCAATGGAGAACTTCATCATCGCAGCGTTTTTGGAGCATTTCAGCGATGTGTGTCACCAGAAGAAGTGTAATACCCCGGATGTAATACTTTCCCTTTTGGGCTTATAATAAATCTCCGGCTTCATCTATTTCCATTTCGGGTTCTTTGTCTTTTGGGCTTTCGTCGTTTTGTTGTGTGAGTGTGTGGCATTCATTCATATCATGTAGACATGTGCATTGCATTGCATTCGTGTTGTGGGTTGCATCCGGTTCGTGGCGTTTCTTCCCGTTGTCCGTTTCGTGTTCTGGAGCTCCCTCACGTGTCCGTGACGTCCCGTAGGCCTACTTTGTTGTTCGGGCGTTTTTCGTTACCGGTGTGCCGCGAGGTTGTGTTGTGTGTTGTTGTTTTGTTGTGTGCAACCCGCCTCTCAAATCTCGTCTCGTTTGGACTCCGTCGACTTTTCCCTCCGTTGTCCGTGTGGGTCCGAAGTGCCTTCGCTTCGTGTCCCGAAAATACCCCTACTGCATTCTTTTATCTCCGTCTGGCCCTTTTAAATCATCCCCGCGATCGGATCCGTTGGATCCCGATCGGAGGGCTCCTAAACATCCCTAGTCCCCAAACCCTAAAATTCTGCTACATATAGACCCCCTAGTCTATTTGGACATTCCCCTTCTTCTTCCCTAAATTTCAGATCTCAGATCCCAAAAATCCTCCCTGTTTTCTTCTCTGGATCCCGAGGAGGATCTCCCTCGATCTACCAGCGCCGCGCCGGGTTTCCTCGATCTGCTGGCAGAGTCAACGCGCGCCGCCGCACGCATCCAGGCGACCGAGCCGGTCGCATCGCTCCAGCTGGGCGCTTCACCGCGTCGGTCGTTTCGACCCGGCCCCGAGCGACCGCTTCGGCCTCGTCCCGATCCAGCCGGGTCCCCACATCGACGGCGCTCGCATCGCTCCGCCCCGAGGCCGGGCTCCCTCGCCGCACGGGCCGGCCCACTCGGCCGACTGCCTCCGTCGCCTCCTTCGCCTCGCTCCAGCCGGCTCGCGAGCTGGGCCGGCTTCCCGCACCGCCGAGCGGGCCGTCGATCGCCCCGAGTCAGCCCAGGCGCCAGGCGCCGCCGCCTCGGTTGGGCCTCCCCGGCCCAGGCGCCCGCCGCGCCAGCCGCACCGCCCGGAGGGCCCAGCTCCTCCACCTCTTCTCGGGCCGCACTGTTCCTCCAGGCCGCCGCACTGTTCATCTCAGCCCAGATCTGGATCTAGGTTGACCTAGATCCCTCTAAGTCCTTTTATTCCTGATCTGAGTATGCCTACTTTGAACTGCTGTATCTTTTACTGTGGTGCTCCGTTTTGCGCGTGTAGCATGTCCAGATGTTCGTGGAGATGCCCTCTACGTTTTACCTGTTGTAGTCATGCATGTTAGATGTCATCTTGACACATGTTTTGCTGTTACAAGAGTGCATGATGTTACAAACTGCTGCTATGTGTTATTTTCATGCCACCTTTGACATGTGATATCTTTTAGCTCGTTTGTCCAAACGATGCAAATGACATGTCCACGTGTTCGTCTTGCCACGAACTACGTGTTGGGTGTGATAGGTTGCATGGTAGATGTTTTGTTTCCTTGTTATCATCGTTGCAAGATGCCATGTTCACATGTTGTGTTTTCACTTGTTATGAAATGCCATCTTGTTGAGCTCGTTGCAATCGGTGTGTTCACCACAATGATGCATGCTTGTGTGTTTCGGGATCACCGTCATGTGTATGTTGATGAGGTGCTTACCCTTTGCCATGTTTAGTTTCGAGGTGTCTTAAACATGCTCTTTTGTGTGCTAAGATGATGTTGCTGTTTTGGGACTTA
>LR738716.1:314886940-314913690 GCA_902687465.1 Secale cereale
CAATGTGCACATGCACTTTTATGGCCTATAGCTAGATCTATGTATGTTTGTGGTGTTGCATAGGTTTGTTGTGTTGCATATGTGTTTGTGTTTGGAGGTGTACCGGTATTTGAAATGCGATAGTTGCCAATATTTTCCCGGAATGTTGATTCATTTCCGTTTCGGTGAGAATTTTGGCATTAAGCATTCATTTTGGTCCTATTTTTAGGGAAAGTCATGGCAAATTTTTTCTTGGTTCTAAAATATCGTTTTGCTCTACCCCGCAGGGTGACCATGGTGCGCACGATGACCGAAGGCATCGTGAATAGGTTTTTGAGGTCCGCGAAGGCCGAGATGCTTCAAAAGAACGAGACGGAGATAAGATGTCCGTGTCGAAGATGCAAGCTGAAGAGCCTTATTGCGGACCCGGATTCCAGGCAGGTGCGGGACCACCTGCTCTTGCGTGGTTTCATGGATGGCTATCGGTGGCAAGGTGATGAAGATGACTACGAAGTCGTTCATGGGGGCCGGGCAAGAAATGAGGAAGGGCAGCAAGACAACCACCGCGGGTCGGGCTGGCGAGAAGACGAAGAATCCCCAGGAGATGATCACGATGGTGATGCTGTACACAGTCATCATGTAGAAGATGCAGGACATGATGATGAGGAAGATGCCGGAGCAGACGACGGGCATGATCATGAAGATGATGATGCCGGCGGAGCAGACGACGCTGAACCATCGATGGGCTGGGTGCATGACCCTCATATTCAAGAGCTGCTTCTCAAGCAGACCGATAACACAAGAGCTGCCGCCCGAGAGAAAGCCAAGATGGATCAACTTGAGTTAGACGCGGTTACTCCATTGTATGAAGGATGCAGGCCCGAGGATACCCGCCTGAAAGTAACGCTCATGGCTCTGGAGATGAAGGTAAAACACAAAATGACCGATGCATGCTTCGACGAGAACATGTCATTCTGGCACGAACGTCTTCCCAAGGGGAACAAGTGCCCCACCAGTTTGGAGGAGGCGAAGAAAATCGTGTGTCCTCTGGATTTACCGCACGTGAAATACCATGTGTGCATGAACAATTGCATCATTTATCGGGACGAGCACGCGGAGTCTACCATATGTCCGGTGTGCGGCGTCACTCGATACAAGAAGAGGAAGAAAGCTCCTCGAAAAGTGGTGTGGTACTTTCCGATCACTCCTCGTCTGCAGCGGTATTTCGCGGACCCTAAGGTAGCAAAGCTTCTGCGTTGGCACGCGGATAGGGAGGAGAAGAAGCGAGAAGATGACGCAAATGATCCGGAGATAGATAAAAAAGACAAGATGCTGAGTCACCCTAAGGATGCGAGCCAGTGGCAAGCGTTGAACTTCGAAGACCTAGAATTTGGGAACGATCCAAGGAACATCGTGCTGGGCGCGAGCACCGATGGAGTCAACCCGTTTGGCAGCCAGAGAAGCACACATAGCACATGGCCTGTGTTTGTGTGGATGTACAACCTTCCCCCCTGGTTGTGCATGAAGAGGAAGTACATTCACATGAGTATGCTAATTGAAGGACCGAAACAACCAGGGAACGACATCAATCTGTATCTGGGGCTACTGAAAGAGGAGCTAGACACGCTGTGGAAAACGCCAGCCAATACGTGGGACGCCGCAAAGAAAGAATATTTCCCTATGAGAGCCGCGCTGCTCACGACGGTGCACGACTATCTCGGTTACGGATATGTCGCGGGGCAGGTGGTCCACGGATTTTCTGGATGCGTCAGGTGCATGGATGACACAACGTATCGCCAGCTAGATAGAGATCCCGGGTCTTCGAAAACCGTGTTCATGGGACATCGAAGGTGGCTTCGCGACGATGACCTGTGGAGAAAACGCAAGGATTTGTTCGATGGTGAAACCGAACCCCGAGGACGCCCGCGTACGAGGAGCGGCGAGGAAATAGACGAGCTGTTGAAAAATTGGAAAGATTGCCCACTGCCGGGAAAGAAGCAAAAGGCGCCAGAGCCGGGAAAGAAGCGAAAGGCGCTAGAGCCGCTGCTGAAGGTATGGAAAACGAGGTCTGTTTTCTGGGACTTGCCGTACTGGAAGATCCATCGTGTGCCTCACAGCCTTGATGTAATGCATATCACGAAGAACGTGTGCGAGAGTCTGCTTGGTACCCTGCTCAACATGCCAGAGACGACCAAAGATGGGCCGAAAGCAAGGGCAGACTTGAAATCAATGGGCATCAGGCAGGAGCTTCACGCTATATATGATGATGATGATGATGATGATGATGATGAGGCGAAGCAGGACACGGAAAGTCGTCGCAAAGGCAAAAAGGCCAAGAAGACCGGAAATGACTACCCTCCCGCGTGCTTCACTCTAAGTCAGGAGGAGATCGAGCAGTTTTTCACCTGCCTCGTAGGAGTACAACTTCCTTACGGTTACGCGGGGAAGATAAGCAGATACCTAGACCGGGCGAAGCTGAAATTCAGCGGGATGAAGTCTCACGATTGTCATGTGCTGATGACGCAGATACTTCCAGTTGCAATCCGTGGTATCATGGACGCGCACGTCCGTGAAACCCGATTTGGCCTATGCAACTTTTTCGACGTCATCTCTCGGAAGTCTGTTGGCGTGAGGCAACTTAGAAGGCTACAGGAAGAGATCGTGGTGATACTATGCGAGCTTGAGATGTACTTCCCGCCCGCATTCTTCGACATTATGGTGCATCTGCTGGTCCATATCGTGGACGTTATCATCCAACTCGGGCCGACGTTCCTGCACAGCATGATGCCGTTCGAAAGGATGAATGGTGTCATCAAAGGATACGTTCGCAACATGTCACGTCCAGAGGGAAGCATAAACAGGGGCTTTCTGACCAAAGAGTGCATCTCGTACTGCACGAATTATCTAGGCATCGAGAACCCCGTTGGTCTGCCCGTCAACAGGCACCTCGGCAGGATCGCTGGATCGGGTCACCGTGAGGGTCGCCGCGAAATGCATGTCGACTTCGAGGGTTGACTCGCCGACTTTGAAAGAGCAAACCTAGTCGCGCTACAACACATAGACGTGGTCGATCCTTGGGTGGTTCAGCACAAAACCTTTATTGAGAAGACATACAATGACCGAGGCCAACAGAGGACGGACGGAGATATAATCAAAGAGCACAACTCATGTTTCACGCGTTGGTTTAAGCAGAAGCTTCTGTCGTACCCTTTACATGATGATTCTTCCGCGGAAGAACAACTCATATTCGCCTTGTCACAGGGCGCCGAGCACAACCTGATGACCTATGAGGCGTACGATATCAACGGCTACACATTCTACACCGAGGCCAAGGACATGAAGAGCGATGGTTATCAGAACTCCGGGGTAACGATGGAATCCTACACCGGTAATGACAAGGACAGATACTACAGAAGGATCGAGGAGATCTGGGAGCTGAGCTACGCTGGAGAGAAGGTCCCGATGTTCCGTGTCAGATGGGCCAAGAGCGTCCTAAAAGAAGACCGGTATTTCACCACCATGGTTATACCCGAAGCCAAATCCAAGACCGCGGGCGCAAACGTCACCGCGAAAAATGAGCCATGGGTACTGGCTTCCCAAGTTGACCAATGCTTCTTCATTACCGACCCGTCAAAGCCCAGTCGTGTTGTCGTGAGGAGAGGCAAAAGGAAGATCATCGGAATGGATGGAGTAGCCAATGAGCAAGACTTCGACAAGTACGGCGACCCGAGGATCGAACATGACGACGATGATGAAGTAGCAGCATACACCACAAGAAGAAGCAGTACGACCCTACCTAAAGGACGTCCGTTCCACAGAAGAACTCCATTTGCGAAGAAGAAGGGCAAGAAGATTGTGAACAGATAGCTAGCTAAGATCGATTGTATTTAAATCGTAGCCTTCATTTCTCGATTGTACTTCATGGGCACTTTTTGAACTATCATGAATATTTTTAAATTTCATTGACACTCGATCTCGACCCCCCCTCCATCTCGATCGCTATCCCACCTCGCCAGATCCGGTACCCATCGCCGCCGAGCACCCCCCGGTCCACCGGCCGTCGCCGCCGACCCCCGCACCCTTGATTCCCCTACTCAACCGCTGATGGCTTCTCGCCCCTCGTTGGTTACCCCAAGTGGAAGGTTTGAGATGCAGTGTAGCGGAAGTTTTCCCTTGGCAAAGATACCAAGGATCGATTTCCCTGAGACTCCCAGTTTCAACAAGAAGGTGTCAACTGCTAACGGCGCCAGATATTAGCAATCAACGTGGACCTGCACACAGATACAAATAACTTTGCTCCCAACGAGTACATAGAGGTTGTCAATCCCTCCGGCCTTGTCGTTTACAAAGGATCAAACGCAAGTGATAATAGTGATAGGTATTGCCGCAATAGTAAGTAAAAAGCGGAAAGTAAATAGCGGATGTGATCAATGATGGTAATATGGACCGAGGTCCCATGATGTTCACTAGTGATGTCTCTCTCCCAAAAGACGATAAAATAGCTATGTGAGGTGAACAAATTACAGCTGGGCAATTGACAAAATTATGTGCGCAAACCAATGCTAACTATGTTACAAGAAAGGTAGAGGTTCAAAGGATGGGCGGTACGCCAAGGCAAGTAGACCGAAATCCATCTGCATCTACTACTAATCATCCACCTTGAGATATCTATCCAGAACATCTCGCTGGTATTAAGTTGCGAGTCCCACCCATAGTGTAAACTCAAAGCAATAGACAACCGCATTAAAAGAACTTTGCGTAAAGTAAACAATCCTTGCACCCGCGGGCACAAGCACCGTTGTTTCCCCCCTTGTGGCAACAACACATCCCCTAGACTCATGTTTCTGTCACTCAAGCTAGTCATCGAGGGGCATGAACCCACAATCAAGCATAACGTTCCCTCTTGGAGTCACTACCTACTACTTGGCCAAAGCAATAAATAAAAACGGAGAACATGCAAGAATTACTTACGAACATAAATATAAAAGAGGTAGATCAAATATATTACTCAAACACAATCTGAACATAATCTCACAATCCATCGGATCCCAGCAAACTCAACATAGCAACAGCATAAGGATTACATATGTGCCTCGATCATGTAGGGCAGCTCACGAGGACTAATTAGTGAAGCACAAGAACGGGAGGAGAACATCACATAGCTACTGGTCATGGACCCATGGTCCAAGGGAGACTACTCACAACTCATCCGGGAGGCGTCCATGGTGGTGGAGAGGCTCCCGGTGGTGATCCTCCCCTCCGACAGGGTGCCGGGAAGAGTTCTCCTGGTGCTCCCGATCTTGGAAGCGCGGCGGCGGCGGAACAGAGATGAGATCGCGAAAAAGGGTTCCCGTCTCGAGGGTTTCGGGACACGATATAAATATATGCCAAAGGGGGGCATCAGCGGAGGCCTGGGGGGCCCAGGCGTCCCCCCGGCGCGGCCAGTAGGGGGGCGCGCAACCAGGGCGCCTGGAGCCCTGGTGGCCCCCCTCCGGCTCTACTTTGGCTACCGGGAAGCTTCTGGAACGCTGATTTTTTATATAATTTTTCCGGGATTTTTCTGGCAGTTCTCGTAATGGGAAAACCTGAAATACAAAAACAGCAGAAAACAGAAACTGGCACTGGGGTGCACTGAGTTAATAGGTTAGTCCAAATATGATCAAAAGTGTATGGAAGTGTATACATATCATAGCAATATCACCCAAAAGAGGCATGGAGCAAGCATAAATTATAGATACGTTTTGGAGGTATCAACATCCCCAAGCTTAATTCCTGCTCGTCCTCGAGTAGGTAAATGATAACAAGAATAACTTCTGTGGTGACATGCTATTAACCATATATGACTCTTTTTATTTTTCATAGTCATATGACAAAAGCTTACTGAGACAATGAATCTGTAGTAATTAAGTTGCCTCATGAGAAAATCACAAAGAACTGAAAGTTTTACAACATGATACTGAAACATCAAATAGATTTGTAATGAGCATGGTGTGCAAATATGATAAAGTGATATCTCGCTTGCCCCCTTTAGTGAAGCAAAACATAAATGCAGGGGCACCTCCAAGGTTTAAGTGATGACTAGATACAATGATTTCAGAATGAACGATATCATAATCATGCAAAAGACAATGCTACTTTGGGACAATGCACATTACACTCAGAATGACAATCATGCTCTCAGTAGTTGGTGCTTTAAAAGAAGGTGGAGACTCTCGAACCATGGCTTTTGTTGGCAAGGTTGAAAACCCGTAGTCGGAAACAAAGACAAAGCATGTACCAGAGCTCTTGGTTTTAAAAATAGAGGTAATAATATTTTTTTTAGATTATGCATGTTCCGTCAACGAATGCTAGCAGACAACTCAATCACTTCTTGAGATGGACAAGTTTCGAGGAACGGCTCCCGAATGAGGACGATCACATCCTCTTAATCTCCTTTGTTTATCACTGCCAAAGTTTTCTGATTTCTCATGAACAAAGCGTGAAGGAGGGTTTGTTTGTTATATTAATTTTGAGCCGGGTGCACTCAATGCCAGTTCCTTCTCGTGTTATGGGTTTGCACATTAGACATGCAATCCCGGGGTGAAGCTTGTCCAACTTAAAAAGATCATGAATTAACTACTACTTCCTCATGGACTTAAAACAGAGGCACAAAACAGAAATGCATTTTTTTGAATAATTTCGAGATGGTACATGAAAGTCTTCGTTAGGAATGGCAGGTAAATACCATGTAGGAAGGTATGGTGGACTCATATGGCATAACTGGTTTAAAGGATTTTGGATGCACAAGCAGTCAGTCCGCTTAGTACAGGTGGAGGTTAGCAAAAGACTGGGAGCGACCAACTAAGAGAGCAATGACGGTCATAATCATGCAGAGCGACAAAGCAACATTGAATCAGGCATGGAAGTTATATCGCTACTCAGAAACAAAAGATCATCAAGGCTTGACAGACTTTCTTTACAGTCTTAAATATGCGTGAGCATACGCCAAGTCAATCAAAATAAATTCTTGAAGGAAGATATTACTAAACCATACCACATCATAGGCAAACAAATCATGTTGGTACTCCAATAACACATTGGGAACCCCCCAGCTATTTGAGACTAACCATAAGAAAACATGAACTACTAAGCACCATTATGCACGTAACATTTTTATCATAGACATATCAACCAATGCAACAGAAGCAAACTCTCTTAATAAGATAAGCATGATAACTAAAGAGAGTTCAAGCAACCAACTAAACAAAAGCTCTTTAAAAAGATAAGCATGAAAACTAAGAGCTAAGCATGATAGTAGCTATTGAAAGACAAAGAACACACACAGCAAAGATAGACATGAAAATTCTATGTTATGTTCTAGGTTGAAGTGGAGCGTGTTTCTCTCCCACACAAAGAAAGCTGAGTTCCGACTCGTTATGAAAAGCTAAAGAAAACTAAAAGCAAGACGCTCCAAGCATAGCACATAACACATGAAGTGATAAAAATATAGTGGAACGAAAGACGAACTGATAATGTTGATGGAGAAGGGGATGCACGGGGCATCCCCAAGCTTAGACGCTTGAGTCTCCTTGAATATTTCTTGTGGGTGCATGGGGGCATCCCCAAGCTTGAGCGTTTGATACTCCTGAATCTTTTTATCATCTTCCCTCGCACACTTGAAAACTCTCTTCATACATAACTCATCATAATCTGATTAGCGAGGTTAGTACCCTTAATAAAATAATTGTTCCTTGCTGGAAATAAGGATATTCTTGAAGGTCTACTGTTTCTCAAGATCGCCAAAAGGTTTTTGCAAAGAAAAAGCAAGCTCAAGGTTTGCAAAATGAAGAAAAGGCAAAACAGGACAGAATCTGTGAAAAACAGAACAGCAGGTAGTAAATTATTTTTTCGGGGCACTTTTGCAACTCTAATAAAAATACTCAGAACAGATGCCCGAAAGACAATGGTATAGAGCACGCTATCGAAAAAATTCAGACAAAAAAGATGATCTGGTGATTTTAGACGAATTTTTCTATCCAAGGACAGAGTCTGTTTCCTGGACAGCACGTCGCAACTTTTGAACTTTCTTGCAATCGGAGGCTACACTTGGCACAAAGTTGAAAAGTAAAGATACAATGATGACGCTACTGTAGTAACAACATCAAGACACAACAAAAGCAAAATAAAATTTATTCATGTGGGCTGCCTTCCAAAAGCGCTTTCTTTTATGCCTTTAAGCTAGGCATAATGCAAAGAGATCAAGTTTTATCAAGAGTAAAAGAATAGCTAGCCCGTATAACGGACTCAAAAGGTAACTTAATCTTCTTTCTAGGGAAGTGTTCCATCCCTTTCTTGAGAGGAAATTGGAATCTTATATTCCCCTCTTTCATGTCAATGATGGCACCAACGGTGCGTAGAAAAGGACGTCCCAAAATAATTGGACAAGAAGGTTCACATTCAATATCCATAATAGTAAAATCAACGGGAACATAATTGTCATTGACAATGATAAGAACATCGTCGATCCTCCCCAAAGGTTTCTTTATGGAAGAATCAACGAGACGAACAACAAAAGAACAAGAATCAAAAGGTTAAGCATATCATATATTCTTTTGGGCATAACGGAGGTACTAGATCCAACATCACATAAAGCATAGCAAGAGAAGTTATTCAACTTAATTTTAATCATAGGATCCCAACCATCTTCTAGCTTTCTAGGTATGGAGGCTTCTACTCTAAGTTTCTCCTCCCTAGCTTTGATGAGAGCATTTGTGATATGCTCTGTGAAGGCAAGGTTAAGCGTGCTAGTGCGGGGATCTCTAGACATCTTGTGAAGGAAATCAATAACTTCGGTAAGAGTGCAATTATCAAAATCAAGGTCACTACTATCAAGTAAAGTGGTAGTGGTGTCCTTTAGGTTCACTTGTTTGGTAGTTTCTATGGTCATAGCATCACCATTAATAGGTCCAATGGGACCAGGAGTGCATTGGGTGCTAAGAGTTTGGATATCCTCAACAACTTGGATAGTAGCAACAGTGTGGTGGGTAGGAAGGTTCTTAATTCTATCTTCTTCCTCCCTTTCTTTAGCCCATCTCTCCTTAAGTTTAGCCAACATCCTAATGTTTTCATTAATTTGCACTTGAATAGCATTCATAGGAGTGACCTTCCTCTCCTCAAGAGGAGAAGTTCTAATTTTAAGCAATTCTACCTCATGCGCTAAATTGTCTACCTTTGAAGAGAGATCATCTAGTTTGTTTAGTTTTTCTTCTACACTCTTATTAAAGGCTTTTTGGGTAGTGATGAAATCTTTAAGCATAATCTCTAGTTCAGTAGTGGAGTTCTTGGTTCTAGGATAAGCATTGTTATTCCCATAGGAATTAGAGGGGAACGGTCTAGGATTGCTACCAAAGTTACTCCTATAAGCATTGTTATTAAAATTGTTTCTAGAGATAAAGTTCACATCTACTTGTTCTTGGGCAATCAAAGAATTTAAAGGAACATCACGAGGATCAATAGAAGATTGCTTCGAAAGTAGAGACATGATCAAGTCAAAATTTTCAATTAGGGAGGAAATCTCCTCGACAGAGTTTACCTTCCTACCTGTTGGAGCGCGTTCGGTGTGCCATTGGGAATAATTGGTCATCATCTCATCGAGAAGCTTTGTGTCAGCACCAAGTGTAGTTGACATAAAGGTTCCTCCCGCGGCCGAATCTAACAAGTTCCGCGAGGTAAAGTTCAAGCCTGCATAAAAAGTTTGGATAACCATCCAAGTAGTCAAACCATGAGTAGGGCAGTTCCTGACAAGAGATTTCATACGTTCCCAAGCTTGGGCAACGTGTTCATTATCCAATTGTTTAAAATTCATTATGTTACTTCTTAGTTGGATAATTTTAGCAGGTGGATAGTACTTTCCAATAAAAGCATCTTTGCACTTGTCCCATGAATCTATGCTATTTCTAGGCAAAGATTGAAACCAAATTTTAGCTCCTCCTCTCAAGGAGAAAGGAAAAAGCTTAAGCTTAACAATATTACCATCTATTTCTTGGTACTTTTGCATATCACAAAGTTCAACAAAATTGTTTAAGTGTAAAGCAGCATCATCTCCAGCACCGAAGAATTGATCTTTCATGACTAAGTTCAGTAAAGCAGGTTTAATTTCATACGAAGGTGCTGAAGTGGCAGGTGTAGTGATAGGCGTGCATATAAAGTCATCGTTGTTGTGACTAGTGAAGTCACACAACTTGGTGTTCTCGGTGGAACCCATAGTAGCAAGCAAGCAAGATAACTATTTTTGTGATTTTCGATAAAAGATACTAAAGCAAAAACTGAAAGGTAAACTAACAAGACTAAAAAGCAAAGGTAAAAGATAGCGTGCAACTCCCCTATCTTGAAGAGTGGACTCCCCGGCAACGGCGCCAGAAAACTTTGCTTGATGGCTTCTCGCCCCTCGTTGGTTACCCCAAGTGGAAGGTTTGAGATGCAGTGTAGCGGAAGTTTTCCCTTGGCAAAGATACCAAGGATCGATTTCCCCTGAGACTCCTAGTTTCAACAAGAAGGTGTCAACTGCTAATGGCGCCAGATATTAGCAATCAACGTGGACCTGCACACAGATACAAATAACTTTGCTCCCAACGAGTACAGAGAGGTTGTCAATCCCTCCGGCCTTGTCGTTTACAAAGGGTCAAACGCAAGTGATAATAGTGATAGGTATTGCTGCAAATAGTAAGTAAAAACAAAAAGTAAATAGCGGATGTGATCAGTGATGGTAATATGGACCGGGGTCCCATGATGTTCACTAGTGATGTCTCTCTCCCAAAAGACGATAAAACAGCTATGTGAGGTGAACGAATTACAGCTGGGCAATTGACAGAATTATGTGCGCAAACCAATGCTAACTATGTTGACAAACATGTGGACAAACGGAAGAGAGCCCAGCCCACCCAACCGTTGCAGCTGTCCTGCTCCTGCTCCTGCTCCGTCTGCTCCTTCGGTAGGACGGCGGCTGCAACGACGACCGGCGGGCAGCTCTTCGAATCGGCAGGGCATCCATTGAGGTGAGCTTCCCCTCTCTCCATTCCGTTGAAAGCCAAAGTCATCCCCCATTTAGTTTCTTGCTGTGTGTTGCATTCCTCTCCTTGTCTTACGAACCCTAGCTAGCTCTGTAGATGGATCTGGGCTGATGAATGGATTGGGCATCAGACGCGATGGATGCTGGCTTCCGTTGGGTGATTATCCCAATATTAACCTTCATTCCGTACGGCTCCATCGGCTCCTCCTGAGAGCTAAGGAAACAAATAGCATGGTTAAGTCTAAAATATAGGGAATTTTTACGAATATGCAGATGGAAGATGGGACATTTTGGTTTGCTTTGAGTGTAAGATGATGAAATTTGGCAAAGGCACAAGCACCACTGGGCATTTATTCGTTTAGCCTGTTACCAGTTCCAGTTCAGATAAGTGGCCTCTGTTCCTCACCCGTGCCACCGATGGAGGATGCTCCTCCAGGAGATTCTCCTCTGTCTCCCTCCGCTCTCATCCTCGTGTCCCCGTGCATCCGCCGTATGCAAGCGCTGGCACAAAATCCTCTCGGCCCCACGGTTCCTCTACCGCTTCCGCAAACACCACCGGAAACCACCGCTCATTTGCTTGTTTGACAAAGAATTTGGTTGAGCCCCCGTCTTCACTCTAATCCTGGACCCACCAAACCACATCCCAGTCAACTTCGCCCTGCAAGAGAACCTCCTTGGTTCGAATCCATGGGCCACCCTGCACATGCACATCTCCTTCTCCTTCTTTGGCTGCCGCCACGGAATTGCACTCTTCCTTGACCGCCCGCGCCACGAGGCTGTCTTGTGGGATCCCTACACCAACTTCCAGCGCCATGTAGCCTTTCCACCGGGTTTCGACAATCAACAAGCTAACTTTGTCATGAGCGTTGCGATGCTGTGCTCTGCTGGCGACGAGCAGCATGTGCATGGTGATTGCCACCTTAGCCCATTCAAACTAGTATTGGCATGCCATGACACTAAATGCACAAAGGCGTATGTTTGCATTTATGAATCCAAGTCTGGCATATGGGAAGATAGTATCTCCATAGCGACTTGATGGCTTCTCGCCCCTCGTTGGTTACCCCAAGTGGAAGGTTTGAGATGCAGTGTAGCGGAAGTTTTCCCTTGGCAAAGATACCAAGGATCGATTTCCCCTGACACTCCTAGTTTCAACAAGAAGGTGTCAACTGCTAATGGCGCCAGATATTAGCAATCAACGTGGACCTGCACACAGATACAAATAACTTTGCTCCCAACGAGTACAGAGAGGTTGTCAATCCCTCCGGCCTTGTCGTTTACAAAGGGTCAAACACAAGTGATAATAGTGATAGGTATTGCTGCAAATAGTAAGTAAAAACAGAAAGTAAATAGCGGATGTGATCAGTGATGGTAATATGGACCAGGGTCCCATGATGTTCACTAGTGATGTCTCTCTCCCAAAAGACGATAAAACAGGTATGTGAGGTGAACGAATTACGGCTGGGCAATTGACAGAATTATGTGCGCAAACCAATGCTAACTATGTTGCAAGAAAGGTAGAGGTTCAAAGCATGGGCGGTACGCCAAGGAAAGTAGACCGAAATCCATCTGCATCAACTACTAATCATCCACCTTGAGATATCTATCCAGAACATCTCGCTGGTATTAAGTTGCGAGTCCCACCCATAGTGTAAGCTCAAAGCAACAGACAACTGCATTAAAAGAACTTTGCGTAAAGTAAACAATCCTTGCACCCGCGGGCACAAGCACCGTTGTTTTCCCCCTTGTGGCAACAGCACATCCCCTAGACTCATGTTTCTGTCACTCAAGCTAGTCATCGAGGGGCATGAACCCACAATCGAGCATAACGTTCCCTCTTGGAGTCACTACCTACTGATACGTCCAAAACGTATCTATAATTTCTGCTTGCTCCATGCCACTTTTGGGTGATATTGCTATGATATTCATACACTTCCATACACTTTTGATCATATTTGGACTAACTTACTAATCCAGTGCACCCCAGTTCCAGTTTCTGTTTTCGGCTGTTTTTGTATTTCAGGTTTTCACGTTACGAGAATTGCCAGGAAAAATCCAGAAAAATTATATAAAAAATCAGCGTTTCGGAAACTACCGTGCGTCCGAAGGGCAGCCGGGGGGGGGGCACCAGGGCTCCAGGCGCCCTGGCGGCGCCCCCCCCGGGCCGCGCCGGGGGGGCGCCTGGGCCCCTCGAAGCTTCCCTGATGCTCCCCTTTGGCATATATTTAAAGCGTCCTCCGAAACCCTCAGAAGAGGAACTCTTTTCGCGATCCCATCTCTGTTCCGCCGCCGCCGCCGCTTCCAAGATCGGGAGCACCAGGAGAACTATTCCCGGCACCCTGCCGGAGGGGAGGATCACCACCGGGAGCTTCTCCACCACCATCGACGCCTCCCGGATGACTCGTGAGTAGTCTCCCTTGGACCATGAGTCCATGACCAGTAGCTATGTGATGTTCTCCTCCCGTTCTTGTGCTTCACTTATTAGTCCTCGTGAGCTGCCCTACATGATCGAGGCACATATGTAATCCTTATGCTGTTGCTATGTTGAGTTTGCTGGGATCCGATGGATTATGGGATTATGTTCAGATTGATCTTGAGTAATATATTTGATCTACCTCTTTTATATTTATGTTCATAAGTAATTCTTGCATGTTCTCCGTTGTTATTTATTGCTTTGGCCAAGTAATACGTAGTGACTCCAAGAGGGAACATTATGCTCGATTGTGGGTTCATGCCCCTCGATGACTAGCTTGAGTGACAGAAACATGAGTCTAGGGGATGTGTTGTTGCCACAAGGGGGAAAACAACGGTGCTTGTGCCCGCGGGTGCAAGGATTGTTTACTTTACGCAAAGTTCTTTTAATGCAGTTGTCTGTTGCATTGAGTTTACACTATGGGTGGGACTCGCAACTTAATACCAGCGAGATGTTCTGGATAGATATCTCAAGGTGGATGATTAGTAGTAGATATTGATGGATTTCGGTCTACTTACTTTGGCGTACCGCCCATGCTTTGAACCTCAACCTTTCTTGCAATGTAGTCAGCATTGGTTTGCGTTCGTGGTCCTGTCAATTGCCCAGCTGTAATTTGTTTACCTCACATAGATGTTTTATCGTCTTTTGGGAGAGAGACATCACTAGTGAACATCATGAGACTCCGGTCCATATTACCATCATTGATCACATACACCATTTACTTTCCCGTTATTATTTACTATTGCAAAAACTATCTATCACCACTATCATATTGCTTTTAACCCTTTGTGAACTACAAGGCCGGAGAGATTGACAACCTCTCTGTACTCGTTGGGAGCAAAGTTATTTGTATCTGTGTGCAGGTCCACGTTGATTGCTAATTGCGCCGTTAGCAATTGACACCTACTTGTTGAACCTAGGAGTCTCTGGGGATTCGATCCTTGGCATCTTTGCTAGGGGAAAACACTTCTACTTACTGCATCTTACACCTTCCACTTGGGGTAACCAACGAGGGGTTCGAGGCCCATCAAGGAGTATTTTCTGGCGCCGTTGTCGGGGACTCCACTCTTCAGGATAGGGGAGTTGCATGCTATCTTTTACCTTTGCTTTTTAGTCTTGTTAGTTTACCTACCATTTTTGCTTTAGTTCCTTTTACCGAAAATCACAAAAATAGTTATCTTGCTTGCTTGCTACTATGGGTTCTACCAAAAACACTAAATGGGAGGAGTACACCCCTACTTCCATTGCCCCACTTATCTCTGACGGGGTTTACAAAAAGGATACACCTTGTGATTACACTAGTTATGACGGAGAGTTATGCCCATGGCATGGTCTTCCAGGAAAAAAAGTATGAGCCTCAGTTTAAAATTGCTCCTAAGCTTCCTGAAACTTGGGAAGATGTTCAAACTCTTATAATAGAGAGCGAATTAAACAAAGAGGATGACACTACAATTCTGCCCACTAATGATAAAATTGATTTTGATAATTGTAGTATTTCAGAAGTTGTCGCCTTCCTACAAGGAATGGCTAAGGATCCCAACACTAGCACGCTTAATCTTGCCTTCACAGAGCATATCACTAATGCTCTTATCAAAGCTAGGGAGGAGAAACTTAGAGTAGAAACCTCCATACCTAGAAAGCTAGGAGATGGTTGGGATTCTATGATTAAAATTAAGATAAACAACTTCTCATGCTAAGCTTTATGTGATATTGTAGCTAGTACTTCCATTATGCCCAAAAGACTATATGATATGCTTAAATTGAAATCTTTTGATTCTTGTTCTTTTGGTAATGCTCTCGTTGATTCTTCCATAAAGAAACCTTTGGGGAGGATCGATGATGTTCTTATTGTTGTCAATGATAATTATGTGCCCGTTGATTTCACTATTATGGATATTGAATGTGATCCTTCATGTCCAATTATTTTGGGACGTCCCTTTTTGCGTACCGTTGGTGCTGTCATTGACATGAAAGAGGGTAACATAAAATTTCAGTTTCCTCTCAAGAAAGGGATGGAACACTTCCCTCGTAAGAAGGTCAAGTTACCTTTTGAGTCCGTTGTACGGGCTAGCTATTCTTTTACTCTTGATAAAACTTGATCTATGCATTATGCCTAGCTTAAAGGCATAAAAGAAAGCGCTTTTGGGAGGCAGCCCACATGAATAAAATTTTTGCTTTTGTTGAGTCCTGATGTTGTTTACTGCTGTAGCATCATCATTGTATATTTGCTTTTCATATTTGTGCCAAGTATAGCCTCTGATTGCTAGAAAGTTCAAAAGTTGTGAGGTGCTGTCCAGGAAACAGATTCTGTCCTTGGATAGAAAAATTCGTATAAAATCACCAGATCATCTTTTTGGTCTGAATTTTTTTGACAGCGTTCTCTATATAATTTTATTTCGTGCGTCAGTTCTGAGTTTTTTTATTTGAGTTGCAGAAGTATCCCGAACAGGTCAATTACTGCCAGCTGTTCTGTTTTTCACAGATTCTGTCCTGTTTTGCCTTACCTTCACTTTGCAAATTAAGAACTTGCTTTTTCTTTGCAAAAACCTTTTGGCAATCTTGAGAAACAGTAGAACTTCAAGAATATCCTTATTTCCAGCAAGGTATAATTATTTTATTAAGGGTACTAACCTCGCTAATCCGATTATGATGAGTTATGTATGAAGGGAGTTTTCAAGTGTGCGAGGGAAGATGATAAAAAGATTCAGGAGTGTCAAGCGCTCAAGCTTGGGGATGCCCCCGTGCACCCCCAAGAAATATTCAAGGAGACTCAAGCGTCTAAGCTTGGGGATGCCCCCGTGCATCCCCTTCTCCATCAACATTATCAGTTCGTCTTTCGTTCCGCTATATTTTTATCACTTCATGTGTTATGTGCTATGCTTGGAGCGTCTTGCTTTTAGTTTTCTTTTTAGTTTTTCATAACGAGTCGGAACCCAGCATTCGTTTATGTGGGAGAGAAACACGCTCCACCTCTACCTAGAACATTACATAGAATTTTCATGTCTATCTATGTTGTGTGTGTTCTTTGTCTTTTAATAGCTACTATCATACTCTGCTCTTAGTATTCATGCTTATCTTTTCAAGAGCTTTTATTTAGTTGGTTGCTTGAACTCTCTTTAATTACCATGCTCACCTTATTAAGAGAGTTTGCTTCCGTTGCATTGGTTAATGTGTCTATGATAAAGATGCTACTTTCATGATGGTGCTTAGTAGTTCAGGTTTTCTTTTGGTTAATCTTAAATAGCTGGGGGGTTCCCAATGTGTTATTGGAGTACCAACTTGATTTGTTTGCCTATGATGTGGTATGGTTTAGTAATATCTTCCTTCGAGAATTTATTTTGATTGACTTGGCGTATGCTCACGCATATTCAAGACTGTAAAGAAAGTCTGTCAAGCCTTGATGATCTTTTATTTCTGAGTAGTGATATAACTACCATGCCTGATTCAATATTGCTTTGTCGCTCTGCATGATTATGACCGTCATTGCTCTCTTAGTTGGTCGCTCCCAGTCTTTTGCTAACATCCACCTGCACTAAGCAAATTAACCATGCAATACATAGCTCATGGGAAAGTAGCCTTAAAGACTATTGTGGTAAAGAATATGTTGCCTATGTATCTTATTTCTTATGAGTTGCTTGCTGAGCGGTAACCATGTTTCTGGGGACGCCATCAACTGTCACACTTTTGTTGAATATCATGTGAGTTGCTATGCATGTTTGTCTTGTCTGAAGTAAGGGTGATTTACCATGGGTTGAATTAATATGCATATTGTTAGAGAAGAACATTGGGCCGCCAACCAAAGCCATGCATCATGGTGGAAGTTTTAGCTTGGACCTTAATCCTCAATCTCTCATGAGAATATGCTTATGCATTAAAGAGGAGTCCATCATCTATTTTCTATGTTGTCCCGGTATGGATGTCCTCAAGTTGAGATCTATCAAAAACGAGAAATCAAATGCGATCTATCTCCTTGGACCTTTGTACAGGTGGCATAGAGGTACCCCTTTGTGACACTTGGTTAAAACGTATGCAATGCAATGATAACCCATGGGAATCCGAGCTAATTAGGACAAGGAGCGAGCACTATTGGTATTCGATGCATGAGGCTTGCAACTTATAAGATGTTTTATGCATGACACATATGAAGTACTACTACCGTTGACACAATTGCTTCCATGTTTCCAAAATAAAAAGCTTTAGCACTTAACCTTTCTTTTACCTTTATGATTGAAGCACCAACTACTGAGAGCATGATTGTCATTCTGAGTGTAATGTGCATTGTCCCAAAGTAGCATTGTCTTTTGCATGATTGTGATATCGTTTATTCTGAAATGATTGTATCTAGTCATCACTTAAACCTTGAAGATGCCCTTGCATTTATGTTTTGCATCACTAAAAGGGGGCAAGCTAGATATCACTTGATCATATTTGCACATCATGTTCATTGCAGATCTTTTTGATGTTTCAGTTTCATGTTGTAAAACTTTCAGTCATTTGTGATTTTCTCTTGAGGCAACTTAATTACTTTAGAATCATTGTCTCAGTAAGCTTTTGTCATATGACTATGAGAAAGTCCTATATGGTTAATAGCATGTCACCACAGAAATTATTCTTTTTATTATTTACCTACTCGAGGACGAGCAGGAATTAAGCTTGGGGATGTTGATACGTCCAAAACGTATCTATAATTTCTGCTTGCTCCATGCCACTTTTGGGTGATATTGCTATGATATTCATACACTTCCATACACTTTTGATCATATTTGGACTAACTTACTAATCCAGTGCACCCCAGTGCCAGTTTCTGTTTTCGGCTGTTTTTGTATTTCAGGTTTTCACGTTTCGAGAACTGCCCAGAAAAATCCAGAAAAAATATATAAAAAATCAGTGATCCGGAAACAACACTGCGTCCGAAGGGCAGCATGGGGGGGCCACAAGGGCTCCAGGCGCCCTGTGGGCGCGTCCCCCCCCCCTGGGCCACGCCGGGGGGGGCGCCTGGGCCCCCCGAGGCTCCCCCGGTGCCCTACTTTGGCATATATTTAAAGGGTTCCCCGTAACCCTCAGAACAGGACTTCTTTTCGCGATCCCATCTCTGTTCCGCCGCCGCCGCCGCTTCCAAGATCGGGAGCACTAGGAGAACTCTTCCCGGCACCCTGCCGGAGGGGAGGATCACCACCGGGAGCTTCTCCACCACCATGGACGCCTCCCGGATGACTCGTGAGTAGTCTCCCTTGGACCATGAGTCCATGACCAGTAGCTATGTGATGTTCTCCTCCTGTTCTTGTGCTTCACTAATTAGTCCTCGTGAGCTGCCCTACATGATCGAGGCACCTATGTAATCCTTATGCTGTTGCTATGTTGAGTTTGTTGGGATCCGATGGATTATGAGATTATGTTCAGATTGATCTTGAGTAATATATTTGATTCACCTCTTTTATATTTTAGTTCATAAGTAATTCTTGCATGTTCTCCGTTGTTATTTATTGCTTTGGCCGAGTAATAGGTAGTGACTCCAAGAAGGAACGTTATGCTCGATTGTGGGTTCATGCCCCTCGATGACTAGCTTGAGTGACAGAAACATGAGTCTAGGGGATGTGTTGTTGCCACAAGGGAGAAAACAACGGTGCTTGTGCCCGCGGGTGCAAGGATTGTTTACTTTACGCAAAGTTCTTTTAATGCAGTTGTCTGTTGCATTGAGTTTACACTATGGGTGGGACTCGCAACTTAATACCAGCGAGATGTTCTGGATAGATATCTCAAGGTGGATGATTAGTAGTAGATATTGATGGATTTCGGTCTACTTACTTTGGCGTACCGCCCATGCTTTGAACCTCAACCTTTCTTGCAATGTAGTCAGCATTGGTTTGCGTTCGTGGTCCTGTCAATTGCCCAGCTGTAATTTGTTTACCTCACATAGCTGTTTTATCGTCTTTTGGGAGAGAGACATCATGAGACTCCGGTCCATATTACCATCATTGATCACATACACCATTTACTTTCCCGTTATTATTTACTATTGCAAAAACTATCTATCACCACTATCATATTGCTTTTAACCCTTTGTGAACTACAAGGCCGGAGAGATTGACAACCTCTCTGTACTCGTTGGGAGCAAAGTTATTTGTATCTGTGTGCAGGTCCACGTTGATTGCTAATTGCGCCGTTAGCAATTGACACCTACTTGTTGAACCTAGGAGTCTCTGGGGATTCGATCCTTGGCATCTTTGCTAGGGGAAAACACTTCTACTTACTGCATCTTACACCTTCCACTTGGGGTAACCAACGAGGGGTTCGAGGCCCATCAGTGACCACATACGAAGCAAAATGAGTGAATTTACACTAAAATATGTCTATATACATCCATATATGATTGTCCATTTGAAATCTCTAAAAATACAAATATTTAGGAAATGAGGGAGTAGTTATCCTGCACAAGAAGGGATCGTTGTCCAAGCGAAGCTCTACTAGTTTGGGACTCCCTAAATTGCACCGATACGGATATGCGTATCAGTATTGGGGCCATATATTGTTGGAGATGAGAGTTTTGGCAATGCCACTTGATGTATTGATTGGTGCATAGCGCACATATATATGGAGTACAAAGTGGGCCACAACCTCAACTATACAAAGACTAGGAGGTGGGCCGGGCTATACAATATACATGCACAAACTATATATTAAACACTCCCCCGTAGTCGAAGTGTCGCCGGAGACGCAAAGACTGGATCTAAACTCCTCGAAAACAGAAGTAGGTAGTCCTTTCGTCATGACATCGGCGAACTGTTGCGCCATCAGGACGCAGAGGACCCGGATGCGCCCAAGGGCCACCTGCTCACGAACGAAGTGTATGTCGAGATCAGTATGCTTCGTTCGACCATGGTGGAACGGGTTGGCGGAGAGGTACACGGCAGAGACGTTGTCGCTGTAGACGAGCATGGCCTTATGAACATCACAAAGCAACTCCTGGAGCAGCTGATGAAGCCAAGAGCATTCAGCAACGGCGTTAGCCACTGCCTGATACTCTGCCTCGGCACTCGAGCGGGAGACGGTGGGCTATCGCTTGGAGGACCAAGAGATCAGGGACGGCCCAAGGTAGAAACAGTACCCCGAGGTGGAGCGCCGTGTGTCCGGGCAGCCCGCCTAGTCCGCATCAGAGTAGGCGACAAGGTAGGTGGAGGTGGAGGCCGTCAATGTAAGTCCCATGGATAGGGTGCCGCGTATGTAACGGAGGATACACTTCACCAGGGTCCAGTAAGAGTCACGCGGAGCATGCATGTGAAGACAGACCGGCTGAACAGCATACTGCAAGTCGGGGCGCGTCAGGGTCAGGTATTGCAGGGCGCCCACAATGGAGCGATAGAAGGCCGCATCGGATGCGGGAGAACCCTCCAGAGCGGAAACCTTGGCCTTGGTGTCAACGGGCATGTGAGCGGGCTTGTAGTTAAGCATGTCGGGCCGGTCAAGAAGCTCATGAGCATATCACTGCTGGTGCAGGAAGAACCCATCTGACCGTCGAACCACCTCAATGCCAAGGAAGTAGTGCAGGGGCCCCAAGTCCTTGAGGGCAAACTCATCGCAAAGACGAGCAGTGAGCCGTTGAAGGAGCGCGGCGGTGGATGCCGTCAGGATGATATCGTCGACGTATAACAGCAAGTAAGTCGTGTCAGCTCCGTGATGGTACACAAAGAGGGACGCATCAGAGCGAGTCGATATAAATTCGAGCGTCTGCAAGAATGCAGCGATGCGCTGGTACCAGACCCGAGGTGCCTGCTTCAACCCATAAAGGGAATGGGAGAGCAAGCACACATAGTCTGGATGCATTGCCTCGACGAAGCCGGTGGGCTGCTCACAGAACACCTGCTCAGTGAGGTGGCCGTGCAAGAAGGCGTTGGAGACATCCAACTGATGGACATTCCAAGCTTGGGAGACAGCAAGCTGAAGCACGGTGCGGATCGTGCTTGGTTTAACAATCGGGTCAAAGGTGTCGGTGAAGTCCACGCCCGCACACTGCCGAAAGCCCCGAACCACCCATCGAGCTTTGTAGCGCTCAAGGGTGCCATTCGGACGAGTCTTGTGCCGAAAGAACCACTTGCTTGTGATGATGTTGGCACAAGGCGGCCGAGGAACAAGCTGCCAGGTGCGGTTCCGCTGGAGAGCATCGAACTCTTCCTGCATCGCAGCGAGCCAATGAGGATCCCGGAGGACGGCTCAAGCTGACGATGGGAGAGGAGACGGCTCAGAGATGGAAGCAGCAAGAAGGTACTCATCACTGGTGTACCGCGTGCTCGGGTGGAAAGTGCCAGCCCGAGAGCAAGTCATCGAGTGGGGCAGCAAGTCCGGGGTGGTGGCGGGCGATGACGAAGACAAGCCCGCCTCCTTCGAGGCCGCGGGGCGAGGCCAAGGGGGATGCCGAGCAGGGCGTACGGGACGCGGGAGGCGTCACGGCCGCCGGGGAGGGCGACGGTGGTGCGACCGCCGGAGAGACCGAAGGCGAGGCCGGGGCCGGGGACGCCAAGGGCGTCACGGGCGCCGAGGGGTGCATCCCCTAAGGCAGCCAACCGGGGAGAAACTCGACCCGTGGCGCGGGGGCACCCTCAAAGCCGGGAGGCAGCCCAAGAGAGGCACACGAGCGGCCGTCACCGGGAGCGGGCAAAGCCGCCACATCCGAAGGTACCTGCTGAAACGGAAAGACCATCTCATCAAAGTAAACGTGTTGGGAAGTGATCACCCGATGGGAGATAGGATCATAGCAGCGATAACCTTTGGTGTTGGGGGGATAGCCGAGAAAGATGCAGGCCACGGACCGAGGTGCAAGCTTATGAGGAGTAGTGGAAGCGATGCTTGGGTAGCACATGCAACCGATGATGCGGAGCTCAGCATAGGGAGGTGGCGTGCCGAACAAGAGGTGATGAGGTGCAAAATTCCCGTGAGTGCGACAGGGACGAATGTTGATGAATAGTGATGCGGTGGCAAACGCATCGGGCCAAAAACATGGTGGCACGTTGGCGTGAAAGAGGAGGGTGTGGACGCAGTCATTAAGAGTGTGAAGCACGTGCTCAGCGCGGCTATTTTCTTGCAAAGTGTACGGGCAAGTGAGATGAAAAATCGTGTCGTGTGTGGCGAGAAGGTTGCGGGTCGCAAGGTTATCAAACTCCTTCCCGTTTTCTGCTTGCAACGCATGAATGGGACGTCCAAACTGCGTGGAGACATAGGAGTAGAATGTGGTGAGAGTGGCAACAGGATCCGACTTTCGCCGCAACGGGAAGGTCCACACATAGTGTGAAATATCATCAAGTATGACAAGATAATAAAGATAGCCCATGTTACTTGCAACCGGAGAGGTCCAAACATCACTATGAATTAACTCAAACGGGTATGATGCAACATGCGAGGAAGTGCTAAAAGGAAGACGAACATGTTTGCCGAGACAACAAGAAGGACAAGTGTGATCGTCGATCTTATTACACGTGAATGAAAAACTTCGAAGAATATGACGAAGGGTGGTGGTGTTGGGATGACCGAGACGAGCATGCCAAAGGTCCACTCCGTCGGAAAGCACCATGGGTGCAGCGACGGAGGAGGTGGATGAGTGGACCGGGTAGAGCTCATCGGGGTTGTCACATCGGTGGAGGACCATCCGAGTACGTGCATCCTTGATAGAAAAGCCAAACATGTCAAATTCAACGCTGACAGGATTTTCACGTGTAAAAGAACGAATGGAAACACGATTTTTAATGATGTCAGGAGAGATAAGTATGTTAGAAAGGTGTAATGGCATGGAGTTAGAAGGAAAAGCAGCATGACCGACATGAGTAGTAGGCATGGAAGAACCATCGCCCATGGTAATGCGAGCAGCGGTGTGAACGAGGTGAGCGGTAAGAAGGTTACCGAGATTTGCGGCCATGTGAGCCGTGGCTCCGGTGTCCATATACCAGTCGTCACCGCCAGTAAACTGCTGCGACGTGGGGGCGGCGTGGAGGGCCGCTAGAAGCGCTGGGTCCCAAGGCACCGGCGGTAGGGCCGGGGCCGACGGCAGCGGCTGTGGCGGTGGTGTCGAGAACCCGCCGGCCGAAGGCAGCCCATAGGCCGCACAGGGGCCGTAGGACAGCGCGGGCGCGTATGGCTGAGGAGTCACGTGAAGCGCCTGATGAGAGGCCGGGTGAGCGCCGAAGAAGCCGGGGACGGGGGCGCGCGGTACAGGCATGGAGTACGCGTGAACAACCCCCGTCCAGGGGTTCTGGCCGGCGGGAGCGGCTGCTGCGGGTGGCGCGGCGCCCCGCCGTGGGCGGCCGACTACTGCTGCTGTGGTTTGCGGCCACTACGGCGCTCCTGCGGCTCGGCGGGTGGCGGGGGCGGCTGCTGGTAGGGGAACCCGGGCGGCGGCGGCGCCTGGAAGGGACCCGATGCAGGCCGCGGCGGAGGAGCCGGGGCGGTTGGCGACGCGTTGCCGCGGGTACCGGCGGTGAGGGCCGTGTGGGTGGCCCGTGTACGTGACATCCGCATCCTCCTCTCCTCCAGCTTCAGGTACGCGACGATCTTGGGGAACGTCGGGTTGGTGATGAGGGGGATGTTGGAGGCAGCGTTCCCGAAGTCGTCGTTCAGGCCGGCGATGAGTGTGCTTAGAAGAAGCTTGTCGGAAACCTTCTCGCCGAGGTCACGGAGCTCGTCAACGAGCTTCTTGAGGCGCATGCAATAGTCGTCAATGGACGAGTCAAGCTGCTGGCACCCAAAGAACTCGACGTGCAAGAAAACCTTGCGTTGGAGCGCGTTGTCGGCGAAGAGGCCGTTGAGCTTGGTCCAAACGGCGTGAGCGTCATCGTCGGCGGAGACCACCACTACTAGGAAAAGGGCTATAGATGAAATTGATACTAATGGCGTACCAGACAGCAAGTGCGCCATTAGTATATAGTAATGGCGCACCAGCAACAAATACGCCATTAGAGTTCGAAGTACTAATGGCGCACCTTGCCCGGAGTGCGCCATTAGTATCAAGAAGTTTTTTTTAACTAGCGCGCCTGTCCAAACATACTAATGGCGCATCCATTAATAGTGCGCCATTACTAGTTGTAAATAGTAATGGCGCACCTGCAGTAAAGTGCGCCATTAATGCTCTTTTTTTATGATATTTTTTATTCTGTTTTTTACAAAACTACTAATGGCGCACTTTCCCAAAGTGCGCCATTACTAGTTTGAACTAGTAATGGCGCACTGTGCGGAAGTGCGCCATTAGTATGTTTTTTTTTTTTGCAAAATTTTTAATGGCGCAGCAACTTTAAATGCGCCATTAGTAACCTTGATTACTAATGGCGCATTTGTAGCTGGTGCGCCATTAGTATGCGGGCAGCAACTAGATATTTTGGACAGCCTCTCTACCACACTCACTTTCCCCCCCACTTCTTCATTCTCTCTACTTCCTCTCCTCTCGGGTCCCTCCTCTTTTCCACCTCATTTCCACCATATATTCATTCAAATTAAGTGGTTAAATTACCTTGTTTTAGTAGGTAAGTATGGGGGGAAGCTATATTTATGTTGTTCTCCATACAAACAATGTGCACATGCACTTTTATGGCCTATAGCTAGATCTATGTATGTTTGTGGTGTTGCATAGGTTTGTTGTGTTGCATATGTGTTTGTGTTTGGAGGTGTACCAGTATTTGAAATGCGATAGTTGCCAATATTTTCCCGGAATGTTGATTCATTTCCGTTTCGGTGAGAATTTTGGCATTAAGCATTCATTTTTGTCCTATTTTTAGGGAAAGTAATGGCAAATTTTTTCTTGGTTCTAAAATATCGTTTTGCTTTACCCCGCAGGGCGACCATGGTGCGCACGATGACCGAAGGCATCGTGAATAGGTTTTTGAGGTCCGTGGAGGCCGAGATGCTTCAAAAGAACGAGACGGAGATAAGATGTCCGTGTCGAAGATGCAAGCTGAAGAGCCTTATTGCGGACCCGGATTCCAGGTAGGTGCGGGACCACCTGCTCTTGCGTGGTTTCATGGATGGCTATCGGTGGCAAGGTGATGAAGATGACTACGAAGTCGTCCATGGGGGCCGGGCAAGAAATGAGGAAGGGCAGCAAGACAACCACCGCGGCTCGGGCGGGCGAGAAGACGAAGAATCCCCAGGAGATGATCACGACGGTGATGCTGTACACAGTCATCATGTAGAAGATGCAGGACATGATGATGAGGAAGATGCCGGAGCAGACGACGGGCATGATCATGAAGATGATGATGCCGGCGGAGCAGACGACGCTGAACCATCGATGGGCTGGGTGCAGGACCCTCATATTCAAGAGCTGCTTCTCAAGCAGACCGATAACGCAAGAGCTGCCGCCTGAGAGAAAGCCAAGATGGATCAACTTGAGTTAGACGCGGTTACTCCATTGTATGAAGGATGCAGGCCCGAGGATACCCGCCTGAAAGTAACGCTCATGGCTCTGGAGATGAAGGTAAAACACAAAATGACCGACGCATGCTTCGACGAGAACATGTCATTCTGGCACGAACGTCTTCCCAAGGGGAACAAGTGCCCCACCAGTTTGGAGGAGGCGAAGAAAATCGTGTGTCCTCTGGATTTACCGCACGTGAAATACCATGTGTGCATGAACAATTGCATCATTTATCGGGACGAGCACGCGGAGTCTACCATATGTCCGGTGTGCGGCGTCACTCGATACAAGAAGAGGAAGAAAGCTCCTCGAAAAGTGGTGTGGTACTTTCCGATCACTCCTCGTCTGCAGCGGTATTTCGCGGACCCTAAGGTAGCAAAGCTTCTGCGTTGGCACGCGGATAGGGAGGAGAAGAAGCGAGAAGATGACGCAAATGATACGGAGATAGATAAAAAAGACAAGATGCTGAGTCACCCTAAGGATGCGAGCCAGTGGCAAGCGTTGAACTTCGAAGACCTAGAATTTGGGAACGATCCAAGGAACATCGTGCTGGGCGCGAGCACCGATGGAGTCAACCCGTTTGGCAGCCAGAGAAGCACACATAGCACCTGGCCTGTGTTTGTGTGGATGTACAACCTTCCCCCCTGGTTGTGCATGAAGAGGAAGTACATTGACATGAGTATGCTAATTGAAGGACCGAAACAACCAGGGAACGACATCAATCTGTATCTGGGGCTGCTGAAAGAGGAGCTAGACACGCTGTGGAAAACGCCGCCGAGAGAACCCCCCGGCCTGGTCCACCGGCCGCCGACCCCTACTCAACCGCCGCCGCCGACACCCCGTACCCCTCCCCTACTCAACCG
>LR738716.1:314940613-314967330 GCA_902687465.1 Secale cereale
TTCTTATGCTTGTCATGCTTAGTCTTAATGGGTGGCAAGAAATTAGACAAGAGAAGTCGTTTGGCAAGATATGAAGAACTCTTCTTTCGAAGATCGTCATTGATTGCTTTTAGAAACTCATGTTCTTGCTCTAGAGTGAGCTTCTCGAAGCGTAGCTTCTCATGAGATCTTAGGAGCTCTCTATGATCTTCTTGAGTTGTTTCATGAGCTAACTTAAGAGTGTTTAGTTCTTTAGTTAGACGCTCAGTCTCCTTCATAGCATTGTCATTCGACTCTTTTCGATTATAAAGACTACTAGCATGTTCATCGTTACTAGACTCACTGGATTTATCATGCAAGAGCTCATCTTCACCAAGCAAGTCATCCTCATCACTATTGAAGTCAATGAATTCAGGGTGTGATACCTTGGGGCCTTTAGCCATGAAGCATCTTCCAATTCCCTCATTTGGTGAATCAAATAAGTCGTAGGAGTTGGAGTTGGAGGATACGAGAGCAAGACCGGCAACACCTTCATCTTGACTGTAGTCGGAGTCGGAGTGATAGCTTCCATCGGATTGATTGTCGGAGTCGGAGCCGGAGACCCATTCACCTACATGAGCTTGATGTTTTCTTCTTGTGTAGCTCCTTGATGACTTGTCTTTCCTCTCCGAATCCTTGCTTCTCCGAGAGGGTCTTCGTTCATAACGATCATCTCTACTCCTTCTCTCTTTCCGAGGTGACTCATCTCTTGAACTTCTTCTTCTTGGAGATTCTTCTCTTCTCTTTTGGGGAGCCGTACACTCATTTGAGTAGTGTCCGGGTCTTCCACAATTGTAGCAGTTTCGATCACGACTAGAAGATCTCTTTTCATCATATGATCTAGACTTTGAGCTTCTCTCTTTGCCTCTATTCTTGTAGAATTTGTTGAAGTTCTTAACCATTAGGCTTATCTCTTCATTGGAAACTAACTTGTCACTTGAGGTTGTGGGAGCATCACTTGTAGCTTTGTAAGCACCACTCGATTTGTTGTGAAGCTCTTCCTTATCCTTAAGTGTCATCTCATGAGCAACAATTCTTCCAATGACTTCGGTTGGCTTGAGAGTCTTGTAGTTTGGCATCATTTGGATCAAAGTGCACATGGTGTCATACTTTCCATCCAAAGCTCTGAGAATCTTCTTGATGATGAATCGGTCGGTCATTTCTTCGCTTCCTAAGCCGGCAATCTCATTTGTGATGAGAGCAAGCCTAGAGTACATTTCAGCGACTCCTTCACCATCCTTCATCTTGAACTTGTCAAGTTGACCTTGAAGAATATCTAGCTTTGATTCCTTCACAGACTCGGTACCTTCGTGCATTTCAACCAAAGTATCCCAAATCTCTTTTGCATTTTCAAGACGGCTGATTTTGTTGAACTCCTCGGGACACAAGGCATTGAAGAGAATGTCACAAGCTTGAGCATTGTTTTGCAACATCCGCAACTCTTCCGGTGTAGCTTCGCGATCCGGAACTTTTCCTTCCTCGAAGAATTCACCTTGCATACCAACACAAATAATGCCCCATGCGGCTGGGTTATGACCAAGAATATGCATTTTCATTTTATGCTTCCAACTAGCAAAATTTGTACCATCAAAGTAAGGACCTCTACGATAATTACCCTCACTAGACGCCATACTCTCCTAGGTTGTGAAACCAAGCTTATGGAGTCCAATGCAATGGAAACCAAAACAATGGAGACCAAAGCTCTGATACCACTTGTAGGATCGAAAGTATGTCTAGAGGGGGGGTGATTAGACTACTTGTAAATATAAAAATTCTGCCTTTTGATCATGAACAGTTTTTGGTAGTTTCACAATTATGATCAAGACAAGTATCACCCTACACATGCAATTCTAGAGTATAAGCAGCGGAAAGTAAATTGCACATGTAGTAAAGAGAGGTGGAGAAGATCAAACGCAATTTGGAGACACGGAGATTTTTCTCGTGGTTCCGATAGGTGGTGCTATCGTACATCCACGTTGATGGAGACTTCAACCCACGGAGGGTAACGGCTGCGCGAGTCCACGGAGGGCTCCACCCACGAAGGGTCCACGAAGAAGCAACCTTGTCTATTCCATCATGGCCTACGCCCACGGAGGACTAGCCTTACTCGGGGTAGATCTTCACGAAGTAGGCGATCTCCTTGCCCTTACAAACTTCTTGGTTCAACTCCACATCTCGAAGACGGAGGCTCCCAAGCGACACCTAACCAATCTAAGAGGCACCACCCTCCAAAAGGTAATAGATGTTGTTGATGATGATGAACTCCTTGCTCTTGTGCTTCAAACGATAATCTCCCCAACACTCAACTCTCCTCACTGATTTGGCTTTGGTGGAAGAAAGGATTGAGTGGAAAGCAACTTGGGAAGGCTAGAAATCAAGTTTCATATGGTAGGAATGGAATAACTTGATCTCAACACAAGGGTAGGTGGTTCTCTTCTCAGAAAGTGTAAGGTAGGAGTGGTAGTACTTTCTGATGGCTCTCTCCACGAATGAAGAGGGGGTGGAGGGGTATATATAGCCTCCACACAAAATCCAACCGTTACACACATAATTGAACAATCTCGGTGAGACCAAAGTGAAAACTCGGTCAGACCGAAAGTTCAAATATAGTGAACGTTGGGGTTTTCGGTGGGACCGAAAATACCATCTCGGTATGTCCGATATGAGTCAAAGGTAGGAACTTGCCAGAATCGGTGGGACCGAAATCAACAACTCGGATATTCCGAAATGATGACAAACGGTTACAGAAGGTTGGCAGTCCAGTTTCGGTGAGACCGAACTCAAAATCGGATTGACCGAAATTTCTAGGGTTTGGAAAATAGCTGAGGTGGTTCATCTCGGTGGGACTGAGTTGGAAGAATCGGTTTGTCTGAGATTACTTATGAGTGTGTTTAGTAGTGAAAATTGCTGATAGTTGAAGGAGCTAAATCACTAAGCACTTGAGCAACCAGATCATCAACACAACCTCATCCCCTTTTAATAGTATTGGCTTTTCCTATGGACTCAATGTGATCTTGGATCACTAAACCAAAAAATGGAGTCTTGAGCTTTTGCCAATGCTTGCCTTAGCATTTTGAGGGGTCCACTTCTTCAGATATTTTCATACCCGTATCACTGAACTTCTCTGAAATAATTCTCAAGTAGCTATTAGTTCAATGATATATATGTTGTTATTAATTACCAAAACCACCCGGGGATTAGTTGCACTTTCAATCTCCCCCTTTTTGGTAATTGATGACAACATATAGATCAAAGCTTCGATAAAAGATATAATCAATGAATAATATCGTCGCTTTGAGAAGTATGTGATAAACAAGAGCTCCCCCTAAATTTGTGCATTATTTAAAATTTGCGTTTGAATGCAAATGCACAATCGATTAGGATTATGGGTCACTCTTCCATGTCACATACATCTTGGTGGAGCGCACAAAATGATAAGAATGAATGACATGCACTCAATCACCAAGACATGAGTAAATGGCCATACAAGAAGGAATAGCATATGATAAGCATTAAGCACACATTAAAGCATAGTATGACCAAGCACTCATTAAGGTAGCATCAAACGTTGTAGCAAGCACACTGAAAGTATCAAGAACCAAAAGAACCAAATGTATCTCAAAGAAAACCGGCAAAAGAACGAAAGAGCACTCTCTCTCTCGAAGCCCTATGATCTATACAATTTCTCCCCCTTTGGCAACAAGTTACCAAAAAGTTCGAAAAAGCATAGAGCTAAACGTCACTGTGGGCTCTGCTGGCGGCTGCTGTCTGGGTAGATGTCGGAGTAGAAATGGCGGCATCGGCGAAGACTTCAGCTGATGTCTGCGCTGGAGGAGTAGATGCTGGAGCTGGAGTAACTGCTGGAGCTGTAGGAGGTGCTGAAGTGGTAGCCCTGGAGTCAGTCACTGGGATAGCTGCTGATCGGGATCCTCTGGGAACCTGAGCAGTCTGGCGATGAGAGTCCTGGACTAGATCATCCTGCATGAGCTCTGCTCTCTCCTGCCTTGCTTCCTCCATGTCTGCCTCAAGCTTGTTGACGGTCACCTGAATCTCAGTCAGCTTCACGTCCAGAGCGTGGATCTTGTCGTCAACAATCCTCTCTAGGCTTTCCTGAGATTGTTCAATGCTGGCCAGGCGTTGTTCAATCCTCTGGGTAGCTTCAAGAATCTGCTCTCCGAAGCTCTTTGGTTTAGCTGCTGCTGCTGCTGCCTCCTTATCAGCTTTGGCTTTCTTTGCAGCTTCAATCTTGGCTTGACCTTCAACAGAAGTTGGATCCTCCTCATCCATCACAACAATGTTGTCTTCATGCTCTGGCTGCAGTGGCAAGTGCTTCCTATCCAACATGAATTTGCCCGTGCCAAACTTGGCATTGATGAGCATCTGAATTTGTGGGGCAAATCCACACGACCTCTTCTGGTCAGCTGTAGTCCTCTTAATGGTCTCTACCATTAAGTCCATCACCTTGAAAAGTGCCTTCTCATCAAGAATGTGCAGCATGTTGATAGAATAGCCTCGAATCATGCGGTGGTCTCCAGACTTGGGCATCAAGGTATGCCTCAGAATAGTGTTTGTGGTGGTCAGACCTGCCTGGAGATAGTACACTGAGCCAAGCTTCCACCCTTCCAAATCAGCTGCGGGGATCTCCTTGTACATGTTCTTCATGGAATCATGGTTCTTCTTAGGAATCCCATAGACATCAATGTCGTCCTCTCTCTGCACTGGAGCATTCAGAAGTTCTGCCCATTCTTCAACAGACGAAGAAAACCTTTGACCTTCAGTCATCCAGGTGATCTTGCCATCAGGATAGAAGTGGGCTGTGGCGTAGAACTGCATGATCATCTCGTCATTCCAGTCTGTCAGCTTCTGACCCACGAAATCAGCAACTCCACATGCAGTGAAGCTCTCATGCACATGGGGAAAGAAGTCTCGGTGCTCTTCACTGTCAATGTACTCCCAATCAACATACCTGGTGTCTGCAACAATAGGCTTCTTATCCATCAGCACGGTCTCATAGAAGTCCTGCTGCTCTCTGGTGTGGAATCTGGGGTCCACAGCAGTCCTTCTCCTCACGGCATATGGATCAGATTGTCTCCATAGCCTGAGACCTCTGTCCTTCCTTGCCTTCATATCCTCGGCTTGAGGATGAGCATCGTTGTGGAGTGGCAACTTTGGACGGAGCTTCAGCAACACATGTTCTTCATCAGACTCAGACGGTGGCACATCACCTTTGTTCTTCTCAGAGGCTGGGATGTTCCTGGTTGTCCTCTTGGGCTTGGCAGAAGGCTTAGCTGGAGCTGCCTTGGCTTGAGCAGGCTTCTTGGGCTTAGAAGTGGCTTGAGCCCTAATAGCATCACCCATGAACTTAGCCTTCTGAGGAGGAGGCTGGGGTGCATCTTCTTCTTCATCCACTGCTGCATCAACATGAGGTTCAGCATACACAACTCTCTTCCTCTTGGAAGTTTTCTTCACTTTACTTGGAGCTGGCTCTTCCAAGTTTAGTTTCTTTGCAACATCTGACTGCTTGACCTTGCTGGTGCCTTTCTTCGACTGCTGCCCTTCGTGCTCTTTGGCAACAACTTTTCTCTTGGGCTTGGAGGTTACTTCCTCAGCAACGAAGTCAGAGTCCTCATCATCAGAATTTCTCTGCTTTCTGGTCCTGGTGGCTGCAGGAGGCAAACCACTAGGGGTACTCCTCTCACCATCATCACTAGGACTACTAGCCTCAGGACTAGTATCTGCCTCAGGGATCTCTGCAAAAGGTGACTCAGACCTATTCTGGCTGTCACTGGCATCTGACATGGCTGACAACCTGTGAAAAGATAAGGTATAGGCAGAGTAGAAGAGTTATCACAACTGCAGAGGTTTTTGCAAAAAAAATGAGTTCAAAACTTAGTTTTTGAGTTTTCACAGAATGCATTTCGGTCAAACCGATATTCAGTTTCGGTGAATCCGAAGTGTATACAGAGGCTTATCACACCACTTTCGGTCAGACCGAAGTGGGTTTCGGTCCTGCCGAAACAGTAGGGTTTCACTAAGACTCTACATCGGTCACACCGATTCGCACGACTCGGCTAGACCGAAAGGTGCAGTGCAATGGCCAGAGGCCAAATCGGTCATTCCGAGTTTTCAAAATCGGTTTCACCGAGATGTATTCCGTGGAAACCTAAACCTAAGAATTTCGCTCGAAACTAAAACGATCTAATCTGATGTTAAGGAATTTTCCAATCGTGGCTAGATGCATGGCAAACCAATCGTGCAAGAATCAGATGGGGAGCACGAGAGGGATCGAGACTCACCCTAACTTGGTGAAGTCCCTCTACGGCGGCAACGGCGCGGAGAAGAAAACCGTTGACGGCGGCGGAGACCTGCGGCGAGGGCGCACAGGCGACGACGGCGACGATCCGAAGACCAGGGCGACGGCAGCAGGGGACTTGGGGGAGAAACGGTTTGAAGAATTAATCGCGCGCTGCCCTCAGTATATATATCCCCATGCTGTCGGTGGGACCGAGTTGAAAAACTCGGTGACACCGAAATGGATAACTGCTGTGCAGTTACACATATCGGTCACGCCGAGATTCATAACTCGGTTTCACCGAGATGAAACCTAGATCAGTCTAAGTGTTTCGGTTGGACCGAGATGGAGAAGTTGGTCAGACCGAAATTGACTTAGAAGGTTTTGGAGGTCAGCCTTAGACGGATCGGTGGCTCCGAGTGCTCCTCACTCGGAGGGTCCGAAAATGACTTGTTCAAAGTTGTGATATGAGCATGAATAGAATTTGAGACAAGAAAGCATAGATAGCTAGGGAAGGTGCTTAGGCATTCTTGTCCATCCATTTGGCCAGAAAAATCAAAACAACCAAAACAACAAATGGATGTCCTCGAATGGATAAAATCATGCATTCAACATGCTCACACAATAAGATAGCAAATGAAATATGTGTCAAACATGCACAACCAAAACTCTAGCTACTAGCACACAATTTGTCGATGACTAGGTCATCTATATATGAGTATATTGACTTAGGAGTCAAATGAGAACATTTGATCATAGGTCATACTCATCGTTTAAGCACAAGTGGGGTTACCACTTTTACATAAAGCATTGATGTGTTCACATCATTTGGAGATGCTTTAGCTCAATTTTTAGAGCAAAGCTCCCCCTAGATGTGATAACCCCTTTTAAAGGGTCAAACTAACCTTGGGTTGTCGTAGAAGACTTCATGTAGATGTTGAAGATGTGGATGCTCAATTGTTGATGTAGATCATCAAGAGTTGGGAGCTATCCTTTGGATTAGGGCACTTTCAATACCTACATGGGTTAGTCCCACAAGGAACAAACAAGGATATCCATAGACATAGATTGAAGTTCACAAAAGATGATGTCTATGTAAGCAATGATTACCTTGTCCCTTGACTTACCAACAAGAGGGTTTGTGACTCCATGAACTAGTGCATGATGTGGAAGTTGATTGCACAAGTTCTTGCCAAAATGAATGTGAGTGAAGTATGTTGGCGGAGTCACCCTCAAGAACCTTCTAGTTCTTCTTCTTTGGGATCCACATCATCTTGATGGGAATCCTTGGAGTTGTAGTTGAGCTTGACGAAGTAGAACTTGACGTGTCCTTGGGAACCCACTTGACCATGGCTTGAGGTGCTTCAATGAATGCATCAATCTCCTCTTGAAGCTTGTCCTTGGCCTTTAGCTTGTGGTCTTGTGGTGGAAGGTCATCTTGAGCTTGTTCCCCATTGGAAGAAGTAGGATCATACTTCTCCTTTTGAGAAACAAACTGTGGAGTAGGGTATTGACCTTCTTCCCGCTCAACACCTTCGGCGTTGAACTTTCGCTCAAAACCGATCCCTTGATTCTTCCGGTGCCTTCCTTGTTTGCGAACAATTTCCTCAAAGTTCTTGCTTCCGGCAAGACTCTCGTAGACACCTTTCTCTATGATTTCCTTCAATAGGCTATTTTCTTGCTCAAGTGTAACTTGGCTTGAAACATTGTTAGTGGAATCAAGAGAACTACTAGAAGCAACAATATTAGATTTAACATGGTTATTGTTACTACTAGAGGAAGAATTTTTCTTATGCTTGTCATGCTTAGTCTTAATAGGTGGCAAGAAATTAGACAAGAGAAGTCGTTTGGCAAGATATGAAGAACTCTTCTTTCGAAGATCGTCATTGATCGCTTTTAGAAACTCATGTTCTTGCTCTAGAGTGAGCTTCTCGAAGCGTAGCTTCTCATGAGATCTTAGGAGCTCTCTATGATCTTCTTGAGTTGTTTCATGAGCTAACTTAAGAGTGTTTAGTTCTTTAGTTAGACGCTCAATCTCCTTCATAGCATTGTCATTCGACTCTTCTTGGCTATAAAGACTACTAGCATGTTCATCGTTACTAGGCTCACTTGATTTATCATGCAAGAGCTCATCTTCACCAAGCAAGTCATCCTCATCACTATTGAAGTCAATGAATTCAGGGTGTGATACCTTGGGGCCTTTAGCCATGAAGCATCTTCCAATTCCCTCATTTGGTGAATCAAATAAGTCGTAGGAGTTGGAGTTGGAGGATACGAGAGCAAGACCGGCAACACCTTCATCTTGACTGTAGTCGGAGTCGGAGTGATAGCTTCCATCGGATTGATTGTCGGAGTCGGAGCCGGAGACCCATTCACCTACATGAGCTTGATGTTTTCTTCTTGTGTAGCTCCTTGATGACTTGTCTTTCCTCTCCGAATCCTTGCTTCTCCGAGAGGTTCTTCGTTCATAACGATCATCTCTACTCCTTCTCTCTTTCCGAGGTGACTCATCTCTTGAACTTCTTCTTCTTGGAGATTCTTCTCTTCTCTTGTGGGGAGCCGTACACTCATTTGAGTAGTGTCCGAGTCTTCCACAATTGTAGCAGTTTCGATCACGACTAGAAGATCTCTTTTCATCATATGATCTAGACTTTGAGCTTCTCTCTTTGCCTCTATACTTGTAGAATTTGTTGAAGTTCTTAACCATTAGGCTTATCTCTTCATTGGAAACTAACTTGTCACTTGTGGTTGTGGGAGCATCACTTGTAGCTTTGTAAGCACCACTCGACTTGTTGTGAAGCTCTTCCTTATCCTTAAGTGTCATCTCATGAGCAACAATTCTTCCAATGACTTCAGTTGGCTTGAGAGTCTTGTAGTTTGGCATCATTTGGATCAAAGTGCACACGGTGTCATACTTTCCATCCAAAGCTCTTAGAATCTTCTTGATGATGAATCGGTCGGTCATTTCTTCGCTTCCTAAGCCGGCAATCTCATTTGTGATGAGAGCAAGCCTAGAGTACATTTCAGCGACTCCTTCACCATCCTTCATCTTGAACTTGTCAAGTTGACCTTGAAGAATATCTAGCTTTGATTCCTTCACAGACTCGGTACCTTCGTGCATTTCAACCAAAGTATCCCAAATCTCTTTTGCATTTTCAAGACGGCTGATTTTGTTGAACTCCTCGGGACACAAAGCATTGAAGAGAATGTCACAAGCTTGAGCATTGTTTTGCAACATCCGCAATTCTTCCGGTGTAGCTTCGCGATCCGGAACTTTTCCTTCCTCGAAGAATTCACCTTGCATACCAACACAAATAATGCCCCATGCGGCTGGGTTATGACCAAGAATATGCATTTTCATTTTATGCTTCCAACTAGCAAAATTTGTACCATCAAAGTAAGGACCTCTACGATAATTACCCTCACTAGATGCCATACTCTCCTAGGTTGTGAAACCAAGCTTATGGAGTCCAATGCAATGGAAACCAATACAATTGAGACCAAAGCTCTGATACCACTTGTAGGATCGAAAGTATGTCTAGAGGGGGGGGGTGATTAGACTACTTGTAAATATAAAAATTCTGCCTTTTGACAAAGAACAATTTTTGGTAGTTTCACAATTATGATCAAGTCAAGCATCACCCTACACATGCAATTCTAGAGTATAGGCAGCGGAAAGTAAATTGCACATGTAGTAAAGAGAGGTGGAGAAGAGCAAACGCAATTTTGGAGACGCGGTGATTTTTCCCGTGGTTCCGATAGGTGGTGCTATCGTACATCCACGTTGATGGAGACTTCAACCCATGGAGGGTAACGGCTGCGCGAGTCCACGGAGGGCTCCACCCACGAAGGGTCCACGAAGAAGCAACCTTGTCTATTCCATCATGGCCTACGCCCACGGAGGGCTAGCCTTACTCGGGGTAGATCTTCACGAAGTAGGCGATCTCCTTGCCCTTACAAACTTCTTGGTTCAACTCCACATCTCAATGACGGAGGCTCCCAAGCGACACCTAACCAATCTAGGAGGCACCACCCTCCAAAAGGTAATAGATGTTGTAGATGATGATGAACTCCTTGCTCTTGTGCTTCAAATGATAATCTCCCCAACACTCAACTCTCCTCACTGATATGGCTGTGGTGGAAGAAAGGATTGAGTGGAAAGCAACTTGGGAAGGTTAGAAATCAAGTTTCATATGGTAGGAATGGAGCAACTTGATCTCAACACAAGGGTAGGTAGTTCTCTTCTCAGAAAGTGTAAGGTAGGAGTGGTAGTTCTTTCTGATGGAACTCTCCATGAATGAAGAGGGGGTGGAGGGGTATATATAGCCTCCACACAAAATCCAACCGTTACACACATAATTGAGCAATCTCGGTGAGACCGAAGTTGACAACTCGGTCAGACCGAAAGTTCAAATATAGTGAACGTTGGGGTTTTCGGTGGGACCGAAAATGCCATCTCGGTTTGTCCGATTTGAGCAAAGACAGGAATTTGCCAGTTTCGGTGAGACCGAAATCATCAACTCGGTTATTCCGATTTGAGGACAAACGGTTACAGAAGCTTGGCAGCCCGTATTTCGGTGAGACCGATCTCAAACTCGGATTGACCGATTTTTCTAGGGTTTGGCTTATGGCTGAGGTGGTTCATCTCGGTGGGACTGAGTTTGGAAAATCGGTTGGTCCGAGATTACTTATGAGTGTGTATTGTAGTGAAAGTTGCTGATAGTTAAAGGAGATATATCACTAAGCACTTGAGTAACCAGATCATCAACAGAACCTCATCCCCTTTTAATAGTATTGGCTTTTCCTATGGACTCAATGTGATCTTGGATCACTAAACCAAAAATGGAGTCTTGAGCTTTTGCCAATGCTTGCCTTAGCATTTTGAGGGGTCCACTTCTTCAGTCATTGCCATACCCATATCACTGAACTTCTCTGAAATGATTCTCAAATAACTATTAGTTCAATGATATATATGTTGTTATTAATTGCCAAAACCACCCGGGGATTAGTTGCACTTTCAGTTATGACAAGTTCAGAGATGCTCATGGTGACACCAGATTAAAGAAAGTCTTGGAACCCAATTAAGATGACATCAAATGGAAAAAGGATCAACATTAAAGTTGTGCGCCTTGTCGAAACGGTCGATTTTGATATAAAACCGTCCCAATCCGAGTTTGTATGCAAAAGTTATAGCCACCCGAACACAGCCCTGTCACAGAGCCATAAGTGGCGCGTCCCACGAACCACGTGTCTGATGGGTATCGCGAATAACAGCCTATATTCCGTGACCATTTTGGCCTAGAAGATGGATTCAAATCTAAAAATGTTCAACATGAAAGTTGTTCGTCTCATCGAAACGGTCAAGATTGCTTTTGGTCTCTTTTCTATCCAAGGTCGTTTACCACCTCAAAAATTACCAGCAAGGTACAGCCAGTTTAAACCGAATAGTTTTGGAAAGTTCGAACAAAACCAATCCGAATTTGGCTAGTGTTTTGGACGTGAATCCAAGACTTTGGCTGTGTTTGTTTCAGCTTTTGGAGCAGTTTTAGGATTGAAAAAAGCTGAAGCTGAAACAAACAGGTTATTTAGAACAGCTGTGGAACCACAACCCAAAACTGTTTCGGGAGATTTTCAGTGTAACAGCCTAAAGCTGGTCTCGGTGTACTTTTGGGCCAAAACTGTTTCCCTAGCCCCTCTATCTTTGGCGTTTGGTCATAATTATGTCGTAAATGCCACCGTAGGCATGACATATCTCTACGTTCGCCCCCCTCCTCCTGAAACATAGCGTTTTCACCAGCTCACAGTCGTTTCCACAGCCGTGTTGCCAAACAGCTAACCTTCACTACAGCTGTTTCCTCAGCACAGCAGTTTTGCCAGCACAGCAAGTCCACAGCTGAAACTGCTGAAACCGAAGCTCAAACAAACACAGCCTTTTCCTTGCACGGGAAGTCCAGCCGCCTCTTATATACCTAAGGGGTGACGCCCGATTGAACAACACACTATCAATCAAATCATCTACCACTTTTTATCTTTTACCTTTTCTCCTTAACCCTAGTTCTTCTTTTTCCTCGTTCTTCGTAAGTTCTTCTTGTTACAGGGCGGCAAACCTCGAGGCCCTAGGGGCGATCAGGTCGAGCTAGGGCAGCCCATAGCCGCCGAGCGCCCTAACGGGGTCCCTCGCGGGCAAGCGGGGCTTCGGGTCTACAAAAGCGTCCGCCGGATTGCTTGCGTACCGCGCTTCCGGACGGGTCTCCTTCGACGTGAGCTGCGGTGCATCACCCTCGGCGTTGGAGGTACACGGTGACGTGTTCGCTCTTTGGTTTAGCTGCTCTTTGGTTTGGCTGCTGCTGCTGCTTCTTTATCAGCTTTGGCTTTCCTAGCAGCTTCAATCTTGGCTTGACCTTCAACCGAAGTTGGATCCTCCTCATCCATCACAACAACGTTATCTTCATGCTCTGGCTGCAGTGGTAAGTGTTTCCTATCCAACATGAATTTGCCCGTGCCAAACTTGGCATTGATAAGCATCTGAATCTACGGGGCAAATCCACATGACCTCTTCTGGTCAGCTGCAGTCCTCTTAATGGTCTCTACCATTAAGTCCATCACCTTGAAAGGTGCCTTCTCATCAAGTATGTGCAGCATGTTGATAGAATAGCCTCTAATCATGCGATGATCTCCAGACTTGGGCATCAAGGTATGCCTCAGAATAGTGTTAGTGGTAGGCAGACCTGCCTGGAGATAGTACACTGAGCCGAGCTTCCACACTTCCAAATCTCTTGCCAGGATCTCCTTGTACATGTTCTTCATGGAATCATGGTTCTTCTTTGGAATCCCATAGACATCAATGTCATCCTCTCTTTGTACTGGAGCATTCAGAAGTTCTGCCCATTCTTCAACAGACGAAGAAAACCTTTGACCTTCAGTCATCCAGGTGATCTTCCCATCAGGATAGAAGTGGGCTGTGGCATAGAACTGCATAATCATCTCGTCGTTCCAATCTGTCAGTTTCTGACCCACAAACTCAGCAACTCCACATGCAGTGAAGCTCTCATGCACATGGGGAAAGAAGTCTCTGTGCTCTTCACTGTCAATGTACTTCCAGTCAACGTACCTGGTGTCTGCAACTATTGGCTTCTTGGCCATCAGCACAGTCTCATAGAAGTCCTGCTGCTCTCTGGTGTGGAATCTGGGGTCCACAGCAGTCCTTCTCCTCACGGCATATGGATCAGACTATCTCCATAGCCTGAGACCTCTATCTTTCCTTGCCTTCATATCCTCGGCTTGAGGATGAGCATCATTGTGGAGTGGCAGTTTTGGACGGAGTTTCAGCAACACATGTTCTTCTTCAAACTCAGACGGTGGTACATCACCCTTGTTCTTCTCAGATGCTGGAATGTTCCTGGTTGTCCTCTTGGGCTTGGCAGAAGGCTTTGCTGGAGCTGCCTTAGCTTGAGCAGGCTTCTTGGGCTTTGAAGTGGCTCCAGCCCTAATAGCATCACCCATGAGCTTAGCCTTCTGAGGAGGAGGCTGGGGTGCTTCTTCTTCTTCTTCTTCAACTGCCGCATCTGCATGAGGTTCAGCATACACTACCCTCTTCCTCTTGGAAGTTTTCTTCACTTTACTTGGGGCTGGCTCTCCCAAGTTCAGCTTCTTGGCAACAGCTGACTGCTTGACCTTGCTGGTGCCTTTCTTTGACTGCTGCCCTTGTTGCTCTTTGGCAACAACCTTTCTCTTAGGCCTGGAGGACACTTCTTCCTCAGCTACAAAATCAGAATCCTCATCATCAGAATTCCTCTCCTTTCTGGCTCTGGTGGCTGCAGGAGGCAAGCCACTAGGTGTACTCCTCTCACCATCATCAATAGGGCTACTAGCCTCAGGACTAGTATCTGCCTCAGGAATCTCTGCAAAAGGTGACTCTGACCTGTTCTGGCTGTCACTGGCATCTGACATGGCTGACAACCTGTGAATAGATAAGGTATAGGCAGAGTAGAAGAGTTATCACAAACTGCAGAAGTTTTTGCAAACAAAATGAGTTCAAATCTTAGTTTTAAGTTTTCACAGAATGCATTTCGGTCAAACCGATTTTCAGTTTCGGTGAATCCGAAGTGTATAACAGAAACTTACACACCACTTTTGGTTGGACCGAAATGGGTTTCGGTCCTGCCGATAAACTAGGGTTTCACTAAAACTGTACTTCGGTCACACCGATTTGCACGACTCGGTTAGACCGAAAGTGCAGTGCAATGGTCAGAGGCCGAATCGGTCACACCGAAAATTTAAAACCGGTTTCACCGAGATGTGTTTCGTGGAAACCTAACCCTAAGAATTTTACTCGAAACTAGAACGATCTGATGGAAAGGAAGTATTTCAATCGTGGCTAGATATAGGGCAAACCAAACGGGCAATGAATCAGATGGGGGCACGAGAGGGATCGAGACTCACCCTAACTTGGTGGAGTCCCTCTACGGCGGCAACGGCGCGGAGGAGAAGGCCGTTGACGGCGGCGGAGACCTGCGGCGAGGGCGCACAGGCGACGACGGCAACGATCCGGAGATCAGGGCGACGGCAGCGAGGGACGTGGGAGCGAAAATGTTTGAAGGAATAATCAACGCGCGCTGCCCTCAGTATTTATATCCCCTTGCTGTCGGTGGGACCGAGTTGAAAAACTCGGTGACACCGAGATGGATAACTGCTATGCAGTTACGCATATCGGTCACGCCGAGATTTAGAACTCGGTTTCACCGAGATGAAACCTAGATCAGTCTAAGTGCTTTTCGGTTTGACCGAGTGGGAGAAGTTGGTCTGTCCGAAAATTACTTAGAAGGTTTTGGAAGTTAGCCCTAGACGGATCGGTGGCTCCGAGTGCTCCTCACTCGGAGGGTCCGAAAATGACTTGTTCAAAGTTTGTGATATAAGCATGAATAGAATTTGAGACAAGAAAGCATAGATAGCTAGGGGAGGTACTTAGGCATTCTTGTCCATCCATTTGGCCAGAAAAATCAAAACAACCAAAACAACAAATGGATGTCCTCGAATGGATAAAATCATGCATTCAACATGCTCACACAATAAGATAGCAAATGAAATATGTGTCAAACATGCACAACCAACACTCTAGCTACTAGCACACAATTTGTCGATGACTAGGTCATCTTTATATGAGTATTTTGACTTAGGAGCCAAATGAGAACATTTGATCATAGGTCATACTCATCGTTTAAGCACAAGTGGGGTTACCACTTTTACATAAAGCATTGATGTGTTCACATCATTTGGAGATGCTTTAACTCAATTTTTAGAGCAAAGCTCCCCCTAGATGTGAGAACCCCTTTTAAAGAGTCAAACTAACCTTGGGTTGTCGTAGAAGACTTCATGTAGATGTTGAAGATGTGGATGCTCAATGTTGATGTAGATCATCAAGAGTTGGGAGCTATCCTTTGGATTAGGGCACTTTCAATACCTACATGGGTTAGTCCCACAAGGAACAAACAAGGATGTCCATGGACATAGATTGAAATTCACAATAGATGATGTCCATGAAAGCAATGATTACCTTGTCCCTTGACTTACCAACAAGAGGGTTTGTGACTCCATAAACTAGTGCATGATGTGGAAGTTGATTGCACAAGTTGCCAAAATGAATGTGAGTGAAGTATGTTGGCGGAGTCACCCTCAAGAACTTTCTAGTTCTTCTTCTTCGGGATCCACATCATCTTGATGGGAATCCTTGGGGTTGTAGTTGAGCTTGACGAAGTAGAACTTTATGTGTCCTTGGGAACCCACTTGACCATGGCTTGAGGTGCTTCAATGAATGCATCAATCTCCTCTTGAAGCTTGTCCTTGGCTTTTAGCTTGTGGTCTTGTGGTGGAAGGTCATCTTGAGCTTGTTCCACATTGGAAGAAGTAGGATCATACTTCTCCTTTTGAGAAACAAACTGTGGAGTAGGATATTGACCTTCTTCCCACTCAACACCTTCAGCGTTGAACTTTCGCTCAAAACCAATTCCTTGATTCTTCCGGTGCCTTCCTTGCTTGCGAACAATTTCCTCAAAGTTCTTGCTTCCGGCAAGGCTCTTGTAGACACCTTTCTCTATGATCCCTTTCAATAAACTTTTCTCTTGCTCAAGTGTAACTTGGCTTGAAACATTGTTAGTGGAATCAAGAGAACTACTAGAAGTAACAACATTAGATTTAACATGGTTATTGTTACTGCTAGAGGAAGAATTTTTCTTATGCTTGTCATGCTTAGTCTTAATGGTTGGCAAGAAATTAGACAAGAGAAGTCGTTTGGCAAGATATGAAGAACTCTTCTTTCGAATATCGTCATTGATCGCTTTTAGAAACTCATGTTCTTGCTCTAGAGTGAGCTTCTCGAAGCGTAGCTTCTCATGAGATCTTAAGAGCTCTCTATGATCTTCTTGAGTTGTTTCATGAGCTAACTTAAGAGTGTTTAGTTCTTTAGTTAGACGCTCAATCTCCTTCATAGCATTGTCATTCGACTCTTCTCGACTATAAAGACTACTAGCATTTTCATCGTTACTAAGCTCACTAGATTTATCATGCAAGAGCTCATCTTCACCAAGCAAGTCATCCTCATCACTATTGAAGTCAATGAATTCAGGGTGTGATACCTTGGGGCCTTTAGCCATGAAGCATCTTCCAATTCCATCATTTGGTGAATCAAATAAGTCGTAGGAGTTGGAGTTGGAGGACACGAGAGCAAGACCGGCAACACCTTCATCTTGACTGTAGTCGGAGTCGGAGTGATAGCTTCCATCGGATTGATTGTCGGAGTCGGAGCCGGAGACCCATTCACCTACATGAGCTTGATGTCTTCTTCTTGTGTAGCTCCTTGATGACTTGTCTTTTCTCTCTGAATCCTTGCTTCTCCGAGAGGGTCTTCGTTCATAACGATCATCTCTACTCCTTCTCTCTTTCCGAGGTGACTCATCTCTTGATCTTCTTCTTGGAGATTCTTCTCTTCTCTTGTGGGGAGCCGTACACTCATTTGAGTAGTGTCCGGGTCTTCCACAATTGTAGCAGTTTCGATCACGACTAGAAGATCTCTTTTCATCATATGATCTAGACTTCGAGCTTCTCTCTTTGCCTCTATTCTTGTAGAATTTGTTGAAGTTTTTAACCATTAGGCTTATCTCTTCATTGGAAATTAACTTGTCACTTGAGGTTGTGGGAGCATCACTTGTAGCTTTGTAAGCACCGCTTGACTTGTTGTGAAGCTCTTCCTTATCCTTAAGTGTCATCTCATGAGCAACAATTCTTCCAATGACTTCAGTTGGCTTGAGAGTCTTGTAGTTTGGCATCATTTGGATCAAAGTGCACACGGTGTCATACTTTCCATCCAAAGCTCTGAGAATCTTCTTGATGATGAATCGGTCGGTCATTTCTTCGCTTCCTAAGCCGGCAATGTCATTTGTGATGAGAGCAAGCCTAGAGTACATTTCAGCGACTCCTTCACCATCCTTCATCTTGAACTTGTCAAGTTGACCTTGAAGAATATCTAGCTTTGATTCCTTCACAGACTCGGTACCTTCGTGCATTTCAACCAAAGTATCCCAAATCTCTTTTGCATTTTCAAGACGGCTGATTTTGTTGAACTCCTCGGGACACAAGGCATTGAAGAGAATGTCACAAGCTTGAGCATTGTTTTGCAACATCCGCAACTCTTCAGGTGTAGCTTCGCGATCCGGAACTTTTCCTTCCTCGAAGAATTAACCTTGCATACCAACACAAATAATGCCCCATGCGGCTGGGTTATGACCAAGAATATGCATTTTCATTTTATGCTTCCAACTAGCAAAATTTGTACCATCAAAGTAAGGACCTCTACAATAATTACCCTCACTAGACGCCATACTCTCCTAGGTTGTGAAACCAAGCTTATGGAGTCCAATGCAATGGAAACCAAAACAATGGAGACCAAAGCTCTGATACCACTTGTAGGATCGAAAGTATGTCTAGAGGGGGGGGTGATTAGACTACTTGTAAATATAAAAATTCTGCCTTTTGACAAAGAACAGTTTTTGGTAGTTTCACAATTATGATCAAGTCAAGTATCACCCTACACATGCAATTCTAGAGTATAGGAAGCGGAAAGTAAATTGCACATGTAGTAAAGAGAGGTGGAGAAGAGCAAACGCAATTTTGGAGACACGATGATTTTTCCCGTGGTTCCGATAGGTGGTGCTATCGTACATCCACGTTGATGGAGACTTCAACCCACGGAGGGTAACGGCTGCGCGAGTCCACGGAGGGCTCCACCCACGAAGGGTCCACGAAGAAGCAACCTTGTCTATTCCATCATGGCCTACGCCCACGGAGGGCTAGCCTTACTCGGGGTAGATCTTCACGAAGTAGGCGATCTCCTTGCCCTTACAAACTTCTTGGTTCAACTCCACATCTCGATGACGGAGGCTCCCAAGCGACACCTAACCAATCTAGGAGGCACCACCCTCCAAAAGGTAATAGATGTTGTAGATGATGATGAACTCCTTGCTCTTGTGCTTCAAATGATAATCTCCCCAACACTCAACTCTCCTCACTGATATGGCTGTGGTGGAAGAAAGGATTGAGTGGAAAGCAACTTGGGAAGGTTAGAAATCAAGTTTCATATGGTAGGAATGGAGCAACTTGATCTCAACACAAGGGTAGGTAGTTCTATTCTCAGAGGTAGGAGTGGTAGATCTTTCTGATGGCTCTCTCCACGAATGAAGAGGGGGTGGAGGGGTATATATAGCCTCCACACAAAATTCAACCGTTACACACATAATTGAGCAATCTCGGTGAGACCGAAGTGGAAACTCGGTCAGACCGAAAGTTCAAATATAGTGAACGTTGGGGTTTTCGGTGGGACCGAAAATACCATCTCGGTTTGTCCGATTTGAGTCAAGACAGGAACTTGCCAGTTTCGGTGGGACCGAAATTATCAACTCGGTTATTCCGAAATGATGTCAAACGGTTACAGAAGTTTGGCAGCCCGTATTTCGGTGAGACCGATCTCAAACTCGGATTGACCGATTTTTCTAGGGTTTGGCTTATGGCTGAGGTGGTTCATCTCGGTGGGACTGAGTTTGGAAAATCGGTTGGTCCGAGATTACTTATGAGTGTGTATAGTAGTGAAAGTTGCTGATAGTTAAAGGAGATATATCACTAAGCACTTGAGCAACCAGATCATCAACACAACCTCATCCCCTTTTAATAGTATTGGCTTTTCCTATGGACTCAATGTGATCTTGGATCACTAAACCAAAAAAGGAGTCTTGAGCTTTTGCCAATGCTTGCCTTAGCATTTTGAGGGGTCCACTTCTTCAGTCCTTGCCATACCCATATCACTGAACTTTTCTGAAATGATTCTCAAGTAACTATTAGTTCAATGATATATATGTTGTTATTAATTGCCAAAACCACCCGGGGATTAGTTGCACTTTCAATCTCCCCCTTTTTGGTAATTGATAACAACATATAGATCAAAGCTTCGACAAAGGATATAATCAATGAATAATATCGTCGCTTTGAGAAGTATGTGATAAGCAAGAGCTCCCCCTAAATTTGTGCATTATTTAAAATTTGCGTTTGAATGCAAATGCACAATCAATTAGGATCATGGGTCACTCTTCCATGTCACATACATCTTGGTGGAGCGCACAAAATGATAAGAATGAAAAACATGCACCCAATCACCAAGACATGAGTAAATAATCATACAAGATAGGAATAGCATATGATAAGCATTAAGCACACATTAAAGCATAGTACGACCAAGCACTCATTAAGGTAGCATCAAACGTAGTATCAAGCACACTGAAAGTTTCAAGAAACAAAAGAACCAAAAGAAACCGGCAAAAGAACGAAAGAGCACTCTCTCTCTCGAAGCCCTATGATCTATACAATTTCTCCCCCTTTGGCAACAAGTTACCAAAAAGTTTGAAAAAGCATAGAGCTAAACGTCACTGTGGGCTCTGCTGGCGGCTCCCGTCTGGGTAGATGTCGGAGTAGATATGACGGCATCGGCGAAGACTTCAGCTGATGTCTGCGCTGGAGGAGTGGATACTGGAGCTGTGGCTGGAGTAACTGCTGGAGCTGTAGGAGGTGCTGAAGTGGTAGTCCTGGAGTCAGTCACTGGGATAGCAGCTGATCGGAATCCTCTGGGAACCGGAGTAGTCTGGCGATGAGAGTCCTGGACTAGGTCATCCTGCATGAGCTCTGCCCTGTCCTGCCTTGCTTCCTCCATGTCTGCCTCAAGCTTGTTGACAGTCACCTGAAGTTCAGTCAGCTTCACGTCCAGAGCGTGGACCTTCTCGTCAACAATTCTTTCCAAGCTTTCCTGAGATTGTTCAATGCTGGCCAGGCGTTGTTCAATCCTTTGGGTAGCTTCAAGAATCTGCTCTCCGAAGCTCTTTTGTTTAGCTGCTGCTGCTGCTGCCTCTTTATCAGCTTTGGCTTTCCTAGCAGCTTCAATCTTGGCTTGACCTTCAACCGAAGTTGGATCCTCCTCGTCCATCACAACAACATTATCTTCATGCTCTGGCTGCAGTGGTAAGTGCTTCCTATCCAACAAGAATTTGCCCTTGCCAAACTTGGCATTGATAAGCATCTGAATCTGCGGGGCAAATCCACATGACCTCTTCTGGTCAGCTGCAGTCCTCTTAATGGTCTCTACCATTAAGTCCATCACCTTGAAAGGTGCCTTCTCATCAAGTATGTGCAGCATGTTGATAGAATACCCTCTGATCATGCGATGGTCTCCAGACTTGGGCATCAGGGTATGCCTCAGAATAGTGTTAGTGGTAGGCAGACCTGCCTGGAGATAGTACACTGAGCCAAGCTTCCACACTTCCAAATCTGCTGTGGGGATCTCCTTGTACATGTTCTTCATGGAATCATGGTTCCTCTTGGGAATCCCATAGACATCAATGTCGTCCTCTCGTTGCACTGGAGCATTCAGAAGTTCTGCCCATTCTTCAACAGACGAAGAAAACCTTTGACCTTCAGTCATCCAGGTGATCTTCCCATCAGGATAGAAGTGGGCTGTGGCATAGAACTGCATAATCATCTCATCGTTCCAATCTGTCAGTTTCTGACCCACAAACTCATCAACTCCACATGCAGTGAAGCTTTCATGCACATGGGGAAAGAAGTCTCGGTGCTCTTCACTGTCAATGTACTTCCAGTCAACGTATCTGGTATCTGCAACTATAGGCTTCTTGTCCATCAACACAGTCTCATAGAAGTCCTGCTGCTCTCGGGTGTGGAATCTGGGGTCCACAGCAGTCCTTCTCCTCACGGCATATGGATCAGACTGTCTCCATAGCCTGAGACCTCTATCTTTCCTTGCTTTCATATCCTCGGCTTGAGGATGAGCATCGTTGTGGAGTGGCAGTTTTGGACGGAGTTTTAGCAACACATGTTCTTCTTCATCAGAATCAGCTGGTGGCACATCACCTTTGTTCTTCTCAGAGGCTGGAATGTTCCTGGTTGTCCTCTTGGGCTTGGCAGAAGGCTTTGCTGGAGCTGCCTTAGCTTGAGCAGGCTTCTTGGGCTTTGAAGTGGCTCCAGCCCTAATAGCATCACCCATGAGTTTTTGCTTCTGAGGAGCAGGCTGAGGTGCTTCTTCTTCCTCTTCCTCAACTGCTGCATCTGCATGAGGTTCAGCATACACTACCCTCTTCCTCTTGGAAGTTTTCTTCACTTTGCTTGGGGCTGGCTCTCCCAAGTTTAGCTTCTTGGCAACAGCTGATTGCTTGACCTTGCTGGTGCCTTTCTTTGACTGCTGCCCTTGTTGCTCTTTGGCAACAACTTTTCTCTTAGGCTTGGAGGACACTTCTTCTTCAGCTACAAAATCAGAATCTTCATCATCTGAGTTCCTCTCCTTTCTGGTTCTGGTGGCTGCAGGAGGCAAGCCACTAGGTGTACTCCTCTCACCATCATCAATAGGGCTACTAGCCTCAGGACTGGTATCTGCCTCAGGAATCTCTGCAAAAGGTGACTCTGACCTGTTTTGGCTGTCACTGGCATCTGTCATGGCTGACAACCTGTGAATAGATAAGGTATAGGCAGAGTAGAAGAGTTATCACAAACTGCAGAAGTTTTTGCAAAAAAAATGAGTTCAAATCTTAGTTTTAAGTTTTCACAGAATGCATTTCGGTCAGACCGATTTTTAGTTTCGGTGAATCCGAAGTGTATAACAGAAACTTACACACCACTTTCGGTTGGACCGAAATGGGTTTCGGTCCTGCCGATAAACTAGGGTTTCACTAAAACTGAGCTTCGGTCACACCGATTTGCACAACTCGGTTAGACCGAAAGTGCAGTGCAATGGCCAGAGGCCGAATCGGTCACACCGAAAATTTAAAACCGGTTTCACCGAGATGTGTTCCATGGAAACCTAAACCTAAGAATTTTACTCGAAACTAGAACCGATCTGGTGTTAAGGAATTTTCAAATGTGGCCAGATGTAGGGCAAACCAAACGTGCAATGAATCGGATGGGGAGCACGAGAGGGATCGAGACTCACCCTAACTTGGTGGAGTCCCTCTACGGCGGCAACGGCGCGGAGGAGAAAACCGTTGACGGCGGCGGAGACCTGCGGCGAGGGCGCATAGGCGACGACGGCGACGATCCGGAGATCAGGGCGACGGCAGCAGGGGACGTGGGGGCGAAAACGTTTGAAGGAATAATCGCGCGCTGCCCTCAGTATTTATATCCCCTTGCTGTCGGTGGGACCGAGTTGAAAAACTCGGTGACACCGAGATGGATAACTGCTATGCAGTTACGCATATCGGTCACGCCGAGATTTAGAACTCGGTTTCACCAAGATGAAACCTAGATCAGTCTAAGTGTTTCAGTTGGACCGAGTGGGAGAAGTTGGTCTGACCGAAATTTACTTAGAAGGTTTTGGAAGTCAGCCTTAGACGGATCGGTGGCTCCGAGTGCTCCTCACTCGGAGGGTCCGAAAATGACTTGTTCAAAGTTTGTGATATAAGCATGAATAGAATTTGAGACAAGAAAGCATAGATAGCTAGGGGAGGTGCTTAGGCATTCTTGTCCATCCATTTGGCCAGAAAATCAAAACAACCAAAGCAACAAATGGATGTCCTCGAATGGATAAAATCATGCATTCAACATGCTCACACAATAAGATAGCAAATGAAATATGTGTCAAACATGCACAACCAAAACTCTAGCTACTAGTACACAATTTGTCGATGACTAGGTCATCTTTATATGAGTATTTTGACTTAGGAGCCAAATGAGAACATTTGATCATAGGTCATACTCATCGTTTAAGCACAAGTGGGGTTACCACTTTTACATAAAGCATTGATGTGTTCACATCATTTGGAGATGCTTTAGCTCAATTTTTAGAGCAAAGCTCCCCCTAGATGTGAGAACCCCTTTTAAAGGGTCAAACTAACCTTGGGTTGTCGTAGAAGACTTCATGTAGATGTTGAAGATGTGGATGCTCAATGTTGATGTAGATCATCAAGAGTTGGGAGCTATCCTTTGGATTAGGGCACTTTCAATACCTACATGGGTTAGTCCCACAAGGAACAAACAAGGATATCCATGGACATAGATTGAAGTTCACAATAGATGATGTCCATGAAAGCAATGATTACCTTGTCCCTTGACTTACCAACAAGAGGGTTTGTGACTCCATGAACTAGTGCATGATGTGGAAGTTGATTGCACAAGTTCTTGCCAAAATGAATGTGAGTGAAGTATGTAGGCGGAGTCACCCTCAAGAACCTTCTAGTTCTTCTTCTTTGGGATCCACATCATCTTGATGGGAATCCTTGGGGTTGTAGTTGAGCTTGACGAAGTAGAACTTGACGTGTCCTTGGGAACCCACTTGACCATGGCTTGAGGTGCTTCAATGAATGCATCAATCTCCTCTTGAAGCTTGTCCTTGGCCTTTAGCTTGTGGTCTTGTGGTGGAAGGTCATCTTGAGCTTGTTCCACATTGGAAGAAGTAGGATCATACTTCTCCTTTTGAGAAACAAACTGTGGAGTAGGGTATTGACCTTCTTCCCACTCAACACCTTCGGCGTTGAACTTTCGCTCAAAACCAATCCCTTGGTTCTTCCGGTGCCTTCCTTGTTTGCGAACAATTTCCTCAAAGTTCTTGCTTCCGGCAAGACTCTTGTAGACACCTTTCTCTATGATTTCCTTCAATAAGCTATTTTCTTGCTCAAGTGTAATTTGGCTTGAAACATTGTTAGTGGAATCAAGAGAACTACTAGAAGCAACAATATTAGATTTAACATGGTTATTGTTACTACTAGAGGAAGAATTTTTCTTATGCTTGTCATGCTTAGTCTTAATAGGTGGCAAGAAATTAGACAAGAGAAGTCGTTTGGCAAGATATGAAGAACTCTTCTTTCGAAGATCATCATTGATCGCTTTTAGAAACTCATGTTCTTGCTCTAAAGTGAGCTTCTCGAAGCGTAGCTTCTCATGAGATCTTAGGAGCTCTCTATGATCTTCTTGAGTTGTTTCATGAGCTAACTTAAGAGTGTTTAGTTCTTTAGTTAGACGCTCAATCTCCTTCATAGCATTGTCATTCGACTCTTCTCGACTATAAAGACTACTAGCATTTTCATCATTACTAAGCTCACTAGATTTATCATGCAAGAGCTCATCTTCACCAAGCAAGTCATCCTCATCACTGTCAAAGTCAATGAATTCAGGGTGTGTTACCTTGGGGCCTTTAGCCATGAGGCATCTTCCAATTCCCTCATTTGGTGAATCAAATAAGTCGTAGGAGTTGGAGTTGGAGGATACGAGAGCAAGACCGGCAACACCTTCATCTTGACTGTAGTCGGAGTCGGAGTGATAGCTTCCATCAGATTGATTGTCGGAGTCGGAGCCGGAGACCCATTCACCTACATGAGCTTGATGTCTTCTTCTTGTGTAGCTCCTTGATGACTTGTCTTTCCTCTCCGAATCCTTGCTTCTCCGAGAGGGTCTTCGTTCATAACGATCATCTCTACTCCTTCTCTCTCTCTGAGGTGACTCATCTCTTGATCTTCTTCTTGGAGATTCTTCTCTTCTCTTGTGGGGAGCCGTACACTCATTTGAGAAGTGTCCGAGTCTTCCACAATTGTAGCAGTTTCGATCACGACTAGAAGATCTCTTTTCATCATATGATCTAGACTTTGAGCTTCTTTCTTTGCCTCTATTCTTGTAGAACTTGTTGAAGTTCTTAACCATTAGGCTTATCTCTTCATTGGAAATTAACTTGTCACTTGAGGTTGTGGGAGCATCACTTGTAGCTTTGTAAGCACCACTTGACTTGTTGTGAAGCTCTTCCTTATCCTTAAGTGTCATCTCATGAGCAACAATTCTTCCAATGACTTCAGTTGGCTTGAGAGTCTTGTAGTTTGGCATCATTTGGATCAAAGTGCACACGGTGTCATACTTTCCATCCAAAGCTCTTAGAATCTTCTTGATGATGAATCGGTCGGTCATTTCTTCGCTTCCTAAGCCGGCAATCTCATTTGTGATGAGAGCAAGCCTAGAGTACATTTCAGCGACTCCTTCACCATCCTTCATCTTGAACTTGTCAAGTTGACCTTGAAGAATATCTAGCTTTGATTCCTTCACAGACTCAGTACCTTCGTGCATTTCAACCAAAGTATCCCAAATCTCTTTAGCATTCTCAAGACGGCTGATTTTGTTGAACTCCTCGGGACACAAGACATTGAAGAGAATGTCACAAGCTTGAGCATTGTTTTGCAACATCCGCAACTCTTCCGGTGTAGCTTCGCGATCCGGAACTTTTCCTTCCTCGAAGAATTCACCTTGCATACCAACACAAATAATGCCCCATGCGGCTGGGTTATGACCAAGAATATGCATTTTCATTTTATGCTTCCAACTAGCAAAATTTGTACCATCAAAGTAAGGACCTCTACGATAATTACCCTCACTAGACGCCATACTCTCCTAGGTTGTGAAACCAAGCTTATGGAGTCCAATGCAATGGAAACCAAAACAATGGAGACCAAAGCTCTGATACCACTTGTAGGATCGAAAGTATGTCTAGGGGGGGGGTGATTAGACTACTTGTAAATATAAAAATTCTGCCTTTTGATCATGAACAGTTTTTGGCAGTTTCACAATTATGATCAAGTCAAGTATCACCCTACACATGCAATTCTAGAGTATAAGCAGCGGAAAGTAAATTGCACATGTAGTAAAGAGAGGTGGAGAAGATCAAACGCAATTTGGAGACGCGGAGATTTTTCTCGTGGTTCCGATAGGTGGTGCTATCGTACATCCACGTTGATGGAGACTTCAACCCACGGAGGGTAACGGCTGCGCGAGTCCACGGAGGGCTCCACCCACGAAGGGTCCACGAAGAAGCAACCTTGTCTATTCCATCATG
>LR738716.1:314979573-314994146 GCA_902687465.1 Secale cereale
TGGTGTGGAAGGCGGTGGTTTCGGTATGGCCGGAGGGGACCCTCGGTCCCACGTCCCTCCTTCGCATCCGCCAAAAGGGCTCCATTTTTTTCCACGTGCTACAGTGGCCACTCAGGACACGCACGCCAAATTTTGTCGCGTTCCGAGCTTGTATGAATTTTCTACGATTTTCTGGGCCGGAAACCCCTAAAACACCGACCGGACATGACGCAACGTGCGTTCGTTGTCCAATTTCGTTCATTTGCGTGGGGTGCCCGGGTGGGGCCCCACTCGCCCTGCCAGAAGTTGGGTAGATTCCATGCAACCGCTCAGGCACTTGGTGTGGAAGGCGGTGGTTTCGGTATGGCCGGAGGGGACCCTCGTGTAATGCCCCAGATGTAATACTTTCCCTTTTGGGCAATATATAATATCTCTGGCTTCATCAATTCCATTTCGGGTTCTTTGTCTTTTCGGGTTTTCGTCGTTTTGTTGTGTGCGTGTGTGGCATTCATTCATATCATGTAGTCATGTGCATTGCATCGCATTTGTGTTGTCGTTTGCATCCGGTTCCACGCGTTCCTTCCCGTTGTCCGTTTCGCGTTCCGGAGCTCTTTCACGTGTCCGTGGCATCCTCGAGGCCTACTTTGGTGTTTGGTCGTGTAACGTTACCGGTTTGGCGCGAGACTTGTCGTGTGTTGTTGTTTTGGTGTTTTGCCACCTCACCGGCCGGAGCTCGCCGCGCCGCCCTCCCAGGTCACCACCGCCGGCGCCACTCGCCTTCCCAGTCGCCGCGCCGGCCGGGCACCGCCGCCGCCCCGGCCGGGCGCCGCTGTCGCCGCCTCCCGCAGGGCCATCGTGGGCCAGCCGCCGCCGCCGCTCGGGTTCGAGCGGAGGATCCCGTCGATCCCCCCCGATCCAGCGCGCGGGTGGGCCGGTTAGCCCGATCCGCCACCACCGAACCCTAGGCCCTTCCCGCGAAGACGCCTGGGCCTCCTTCCCTCCGCCAGGCAGCAGCCGGCCCAGTCCCGCCTGCCGCGCTCGCCGCCAAGGGCCCGCAGGCCCCGATCTCCCCTGGGCCGGGTTCCTTCAGCGCCTCCACCGGCCCAGCCGGGCCTCCTTCCAGCGCCGAGGCCTCGAGCCTCCAGCCGCCGATGCTCGTCCTCCGATCGGGAGGCGCCCGACCCTGCCTCGCCGGCTGGGCCGCTCCCTTAGCGGGCCGGATCCCATTTCGATCCGAGGCCCGATTCGATCCACCGGCCAGGTGGGCCGCGCCCGGATCCGATCCGCCACCCGATCCGCTTCCAGCCCGTTTGACCGTTGACCCAGATCTGGAGGTTGCCTTTTTTCCCTAAGTCCCCAGATATTTTGATCTCTGATGCTGTTTTCAAACGGTGATAACTTTTTGTGCGTAGCTCCGATTTGAGTGAATGATATGTCAAATTGTTCGTGGAGACATGCACTACATTTTGTTCCATTATGCCATACATGTTTGAGTTCATCTAGATGCTTAAAAATCTGTTGCAAGAGTGCATCTTGATAAAAGCTGCTGTTAATAGTTGTTTTCATGCCATCTTTGCAAGGTGATAACTTTTTGCATGTTTATCCAAATGATGCAAGTGATATGTCCACGTGTTCGTCTTGTCATGCTCTACATGATGATTGCTTAGACTTGCATGATAGAATTAATCTTGCCATGTTTATCTCCGTTGCAAAGTGCCATGTGGCTTTTTAGTTGTTAAACTTGTTATGAGATGTCATTTTGAGGAGCTCATTGCTATCATTGTGATTGTCCCCTTGATGCATGCTTAGGTGTTTTGGATTCACCATCATGTGTACTTTGCTGTAGTAGTTACCACTTGCCATGTTTAGTTTTGAGATGACTTAAACTTGCTCTCAAAGATGACATGATGAAACTGCTGTTTTAACACTTAGTGAAATTTCACTAAGTCTGGAATCTGTAATTTCCAGATGCCATGTTTGCTTGTTGTTCTAGGCCAATCCATGATAGTTTTGGGGTGAATCTTGATGATTCCTTGTAGTATATATTGTTGGCTATCCATTCATTCTCTCACATGCTTATTTGAGTGGCTGTAGCATATTTAACTTTTGCTCCCAAGTTGCAATAAATTACTGCTGTCAGGATTTTGTTATCAAGTTCAATATGTCATAGCTTGTTGCTATTGATCCATGGCTCCTTTGGGTTTGCTACAATGGACTTATTTGCTGTAGGATATGTCTAGTTTATGTCCATACTCTTTGCCATGATGTTTGAGTGCTGTAGCTTAATTATTTCTTGCTCCGGAGTTGCTAGGTGACTGTTATTTTCAGCTTTCGCATGTTTATTGTATTGTGTGTAACTTTTAGCCCGTAGCTCCGATTTGAGCAAGTCCTATATGAAACTTGTGTGATTTTTCATGTAGATTCATAATATCCTATTGTTTTCATGTTTTGAAGCATTTTGCTTGATCGCATATTGTCATGCTCCATGTGCTCCCATAGTGCACCAGTCATGCATCCAGCATATTTTGTGTGCGCATTGCATCTTGTTGATTTCGTGCCTTGTGTGTTTGTGTTGAGTAGAGCCGGAAGCTGAGGCCGAGTACAAGTACGAGCATGAGGTTACTACCGAGGTTGAGCACGAGGACCCCTCTTACGATCCTATCGACAACTCTTCAGGCAAGATGACCGAACCCCGATAACATTACTATCTTTGCCTATTGCTAGAAGTCTTGATCTATAGTTTTGCCTCGATGCCCATGTTTTTCCTATCAGCCTCCTATTGTAACCATGAACCTGTTTAACCACCCTACCTATGCAAACCATTGATTGGCTATACGTAGGCTTCGCTCAGCCCCTCTTATAGCATTGTTAGTTGCAGGTGAAGATCGAAGATGCTTGCTTCACTTTGGAGTTTGTTGGTTTATATCACACTATATAAATGCTTAAAATGAAATCATCTATATATTGGTAATGGGTGGAAGGCTAAGCCTTTTGCTTGGTGTTTTGTTCCACTCATGCCGCTAGGAACCGTATAAACCGGTGTTATGTTCCTTGATTATGTGTTCCTCACACGGTTGGGGTTATGTGACCCCCTCAATAAACCGCTAAGTGCTAAGTCTTTTCCAGCAAGTCCCAACATTGGTATTATTTGCCTAATAACTAATAAACTTGCATAGGGAGTAATTAACCCTCTTTCTTAATCAACAACCCCGGGCTAGTGCTCCACATGAGTGTTGGTCCGAAACGGGGAGTCTGCGGGGCCACCACGAGGAAACTCGAGGCTTGGTAAAAACCTGTAGAATCGCCCATCCGGTCGTGGCCTGAGACTAGATACGCGCGGCTATTGTCAGGGTGTCGGCACGCCGGGAGGATTTGCTGGATTAGCCTTACCTTAGTTCGGAGTATCTTGAGCACGGGATTCCGAGAATACTCGGGCCTTCCCACCTTGGAGTTGCGACTTCGCGGATCGTGGGCTTGTCATGGGCCAAGTTGGAACACCCCTGCAGGGTTATGAACTTTCGAAAGCCATGCCCGCGGTTATGTGGCAGATGGGAGCTTGTTAATATCCGGTTGTAGGAAACTTGACACCATGTTCCAATACACTACCAGCGTGTGTACCGTGACTGTCATTTTCCGAAAGGGTTTCGGGACATGAACACAGTGGGGTTATGTTTGACTGGCTTTAGTTAGGATCACTTCGTGATCATCTCTCGACCGAGGCACCTTCTCTTCTCGCTCTCGTATATGTAAGCTAGTGCTAGTTGCTGCTGCAAACTCTTATACTTTCTTCAGCCTTGTTCCACACCCAAGGCTTAAATAGTCATGTTACCCGGGAACGGGATTGCTGAGTCCTCTGTGGCTCACAGTTACATCAGCGCACCAGATGCAGGTACGATGGTGAGCTACCCTGGTGATGGCACCGAGCTAGATTGGGAGTACGACGAGGAGCGTAGCCGTTACTACGTGAACTATCCGTCTGATCAGTAGTGGTTCTTCTACTAGGATTCGATCTAGACCCGTGGATTATGTTCTGTTTGGTATCTTGTCATTTGGATTTTACCCTTAGATGGGCTGTGATGTTCATTTGAATGATGATTGAAACATGTAATGAATTTGTGTGATGTGGCGAGTGTAAGCCAACTATCTTTTCAGTTTTCCATCCCCATTTTTTTACATGAGTTGTTCAAAGGTACCAAACTTGCGATCATTCCAGAATGGGCTTATATCTTTAAGTCGTGCCTCGACACGTAGGAGATATAGTCCCATCTTGGGCATTACAAGTTGGTATTCAGAGCCTTCTCCGACCTAGAAGCCCCCACTGATTGATCGAATCGTTGACGGTCGAGTCTAGGCACACACTGAAAATATTTTTGAGTCCTATATTTATATCGGAGAGTAGGATTTCTTTGCTTCTCATCCCCTTTCTCTCTGGTGAGGACTCCTGACGACTACTCTTGCCTCTTCTACTTTCAAAAATTGCACCAAATGTTTTTTAGGAATCTCGCGAGTATTGTGGGATTGTTTCGATGTTCTTGTGACGAGAATATTGTTCTCGATGCCTCCTGACATTAGGGGTTGTGGCAGTGTCCCGGGGAGTTGAGCTTTGGGGTATTGTCGTCACAAGCATATCGCGACAGTACTAAATACTTAAGACGGCCGACATCGAAAATCTCTCCTATACGGTTAGTGTCAAGATAACCCCGACATCACCCAGTACTGGGAGGTAGTTCGGGAGTATTGCCATAGCTTGGTATAGTGGATGCTTTTCGAAGGTCCGAGGTAGACGGTTTCTGAGAAAGACTGGTTATGTGTTGAAGGATGGATACAGCTGGATGTAGGATTAGAGTTGATTGCGCGGTGCTTCCCCTGTATCCCCAACACCTGATTGCATAACTGGAAACTTTCGGAAATTAATAGGTGGGTTTATCCAGTAGATCATAGGCATTCTTCCAACGAATGCAGGTTAGCGAGTTCGGGGTTCTACATTGAGTGAAGTGGTTTTATGGCCGATGTTCCGATCGGGAGTTGCATCTTAAAGGGTCCTTGGCTATGCTGATCCGGGGATTGCAAAACCCTTTCGTAACGCGTTCATAAGCTTACAGCACAAAGATGTCGAACGAAGCTCCTATCTTGTGTTTGTTTCCATCTGTACCTTGTTGTTTTCTTATTTACCTTTTGCCCCCTATGTGGCTTCTCGTGAAGATTGTTGTTATCATTAAGCTGAGAATTTCATTCGTTCCTCTTGTTCGAATGATTCTTGTGAAGACTATGTTGCATTTCAATCCGTTGTTTCAGCTTATACCTTCTTTCAATCAATTAGTGATTCGTGGTCATCTCTTTCAGGATGGCTCCGAAACGAGTTCCCAACGCTAACCCAGAGGGTGAAGAGGTCCCAGATCGTCCTCCTTCCCCTCCTCCTCCGTCCGAGGCTTGGAGAGCGATTATGCAGAATACAAATCAGAACACCCAGATGTTGATGCAGATGATGCAGCAGATGCAAGCTTATCAAGCTAATCAGGGTGCTCCAGGGAAACAAGGCAATTTCTTCAACCAACAGCACCATGCTACTCTCAACCAGTTCTTGGCCAATCAACCAAAGGCTTTCAGTTACTGTGTCGACCCTCTTGATGCTGAAGATTGGATAACCGATATCAAGAAGCATTTTGAGTGCAGTAACGTAAGGGAAGAGGACTATGTGAAGTTTGCAGCCTTCCAACTCAAAGACCAAGCAGCTGACTGGTGGCAGCAGTACAAAGACTCCAGGCCAGGGCGTGTGATCTCTTGGGAGGATTTCTGCAAGGACTTTCGCTCTCACCACATTCCAACAAGTGTCATCGAGGGTATGCGTGAGCAATTCCGCAACCTGAAGCAGGGCTCTATGACTGTCTACCAGTATAATGTCAAGTTCCAAAATCTTGCCCGATATGCTAAGCAAGACATACCAGATGCCAAGAGCAAGATCTATCAGTTCCGTGGAGGTCTAAAAGATGAAATTCAACTTGCTCTCACCTTGTTCGAGCCCGATGAGTTTGACAAATTCTATAACATGGCGATTAAGCAAGAGGCAGCCCAGCTCAAGATGGAGGCTTCCAAAAAGAGGATTCGAGATGCCGTTCACTCCTCCTCATCTTCTCAAGTGGTCACGAAACAACAGAAATTTTGGCTTCCTCCTCCTCCTGTGATCCGAGCTCCCTACAACTCCAACAGCAACAAGAACTCCGGTGGTCGTGGTTTCTCCCACCCACCCAACCCGAGCAACCAGTCGAAGAATCAGTTTCAGTCTCAAGGTTCCAAGTCAAGTGGTTCTCATTACCGTCCTCTCTCAGAAGTGACTTGCAACAAGTGCACTCAGAAAGGTCACTATGCTAACAAGTGCCCCAACCCGAAGCGCCTTCCACCTCCTCCACCTGTTAGTACAGCTATGGTCAAGCATATTCCCAAGCAAGCAAGGGTGAATCTGATGAATGCAGCGCAAGCGGAGAATTCTTCTGATGTGATTTTGGGTAACCTTTCAGTTAACTCTTTTATAGCTAAAGTGTTGTTTGATTCGGGTGCTTCATGTTCCTTCATGTCTTATCCATTTGCATCCAAGCACAATGTTGTCACTTCAAATTTGCCTCAGAAGTTGCAAGTTGTTTCTCCGGGCAGGATAATGACTTCTAGTGTCTATGCTCCGGATGTTTCTATTCGCATGGGTGATTATCGCTTTCTGGCTAAACCGATGGTTCTTGGCAATTCAGACATTGACCTCATCCTCGGGATGGACTGGCTTTCTCAGCATGATGTTCAAATTGATTGTGCACAGAAGGAAGTCAAGATTACTCATCCTGATGAAGATCTGATTATCTTCGCCTCCAGGGATAACACTATCAGGCTTTTCTCTCTCAATGATAAGGGCGAGATTAATGCCATCTCTCAAATTCCGGTGGTAAACGAATACGAAGACGTCTTTCCTGAAGAACTTCCAGGCATGCCTCCACACCGTCAAGTGGAATTCGTCATTGAACTCGAGCCTGGTACTGAGCCAGCATGCCGGCGTCCGTACAAGCTCTCTCCTGGAGAATTGAAGGAGTTGAAGAAGCAGCTTGATGAACAGGAACGTTTGGGTCTGATCAGGCCTAGTACGTCTCCTTGGGGCTATGGTGTCTTATTTGTCAAGAAGAAGGATGGCACGGAGCGTCTCTGCGTCGATTACCGGCCATTGAACAAGAAGACAATAAAGAACAAGTATCCGCTCCCCAACATCAACGAACTGTTCGAGCAGCTCAAAGGAGCTAAAGTGTTCTCTAAGCTCGATCTCCGAATGGGCTATCACCAAATTCGCATTCGCGAGGAAGATATCCACAAGACTGCCTTCAGAACGAGCTACGGCTCATATGAGTATACAGTCATGTCTTTTGGTCTCGCTAATGCTCCACCTACCTTCTCGAGAATGATGCACTACATTTTCAACCCCTACACCGGCGAGTTTGTGCTTGTGTATCTGGATGACATTTTGGTATTTTCCAAGAATGAAGAAGATCACGAAAAGCACCTCCGTCTCGTTCTCGACAGACTCCGTGAACATAAGTTCTATGCCAAGTTCTCCAAGTACGAATTCTGGCTCGATAAGGTCTTGTATCTGGGCCATATCATCTCTGCTGACGGTATTGCGGTAAACCCCGAGAAAGTTGAAGAAATTGTCAACTGGGAAGCTCCTCGGAACATCAAGCAACTCCGAAGCTTTCTTGGTCTTGCCAGCTATTGCAGAAGGTTTGTTGAGAACTTCTCCAAGATTGCCAAGCCTCTTTCCAACTTGCTGCAGAAGAATGTCAAGTACTACTGGTCTCCGGATTGTGAAGTGGCATTCAGAACTCTCAAAGAAAAGCTCGTCTATGCTCCAGTTCTAACTCCTCCAGATGAGTCCAAGCCCTACGAAGTATTCTATGATGCTTCTCTTCAAGGACTTGGTGGTGTGCTTATGTAAGACAAGAGAATTGTGGCATACACTTCTCGTCAGCTGAAGCCAAGTAAGAAGAACTACCCCACACATGATCTTGAACTAGCAGCTGTGGTGCATGCTTTGATTACGTGGAGACATCTGTTGTTGGGAAGAAAAGTCGACATCTTCACCGATCACAAGAGCTTGAAGTACATCTTCACACAGCCGAATCTGAACCTCCGCCAGACTCGTTGGGTTGAAATGATCCAAGAGTATGATCCCAGCATTGAATACACTCCTGGCAAGGCGAATGTGATTGCAGATGCTTTGAGCAGAAAGGCATATTGCAACAGCCTTCTTATCAAGCCATTCCAGCCTGAGCTTTGTGAAGCATTCAGGAAGCTCAACCTCAAAGTTGCCCCGCAGGGTTTTCTTGCAAATCTTCAAGTTGCTCCTACCTTGGAAGATCAAGTCCGTGAGGCCCAACTCAGTGATGCCATGGTGAAGAAAGTGAAACATGGTATTGCAAAGGGTACTCCTAAATACAAGTGCTATCGTGTTGATGAGAGAGATACCTTGTTCTTCGAAGACAGACTTGTCGTTCCCAAAGGTGATCTCAGGAAGCTCATAATGGACGAAGCACATGATTCCCTCCTTTCCATTCATCATGGCAGTTCCAAGATGTACCAAGACCTCAAGCAATCTTACTGGTGGACACGCATGAAAAGGGAGATTGCCCAATTCGTGAATGAATGTGATGTCTGCAGAAGAGTGAAGGCAGAGCATCAACGTCCAGCCGGTCTTCTCCAACCTCTTCCTATTCCCAAGTGGAAGTTCGACCACATTGAAATGGATTTCGTCACTGGCTTTCCTAAATCCAAGAGAGGGAATGATTCTATCTTCGTGGTGATTGACAAGCTTACCAAAGTCGATCACTTCCTTCCAGTTAAAGAATCAATCAATGCAGCTCAATTGGCAGAGTTGTACACTTCCAGAATTGTGTCCTTACATGGCATCCCTCAAGTTATCTCCTCAGACCGTGGAAGTTTGTTCACTTCTAAGTTCTGGGACTCCTTTCAGTCTGCCATGGGTACTAATATCAGGTTCAGCACTGCTTTTCACCCTCAGACTAGTGGTCAAGTCGAGAGAGTGAATCAGATTCTTGAAGACATGCTCAGAGCCTGTGTCATATCTTTTCGCATGAAATGGGAAGATTGCCTTCCATTTGCCGAGTTCTCATACAACAACAGCTTTCAAGCAAGTGCAGGCAAAGCTCCATTTGAAATCCTCTATGGCAGAAAGTGTCGTACCCCTCTCAACTGGTCCGAGACTGGTGAACGTCAACTTCTTGGGAATGACTTGATCTCAGAAGCCGAAGAAATGTGCAAAGTCATACGTGAGAATCTCAAGGCCGCTCAGTCGCGTCAGAAGAGTTACTCTGACGGCAAGCATCATGAATTGGCTTTCAACATTGGTGATCATGTCTATCTCCGTGTTTCTCCGATGAAAGGCACCCAAAGATTCAGTATCAAAGGAAAGCTTGCTCCTAGATACGTCGGGCCTTTCAAGATCCTTGGCAAAAGAGGCGATCTAGCCTATCAACTTGAGCTACCTTCAAACTTTGCCAATGTTCATGATGTGTTTCATGTGTCTCAACTTCGCAAGTGCTTCAAGACTCCTGAACGCATGATTTCGTTTGAAGAGATTGATCTTCAACAAGACTTGTCTTACCGATAGCACCCCGTTGCTATTCTCGAAGAAACCGAGCGCAAGACCCGCAACAAGTCCATCAAATTCTTGAAAGTCAAGTGGTCACACCATACAGACCGAGAAGCTACGTGGGAACGAGAAGATCATCTTTGTTCCGAGTACCCTTCCTTTTTCCAGTCCTAGATCTCGGGACGAGATCTTTTTGTAGTAGAGGAGAGTTTGTAATGCCCCAGATGTAATACTTTCCCTTTTGGGCAATATATAATATCTCTGGCTTCATCAATTCCATTCCGGGTTCTTTGTCTTTTCGGGTTTTCGTCGTTTTGTTGTGTGCGTGTGTGGCATTCATTCATATCATGTAGTCATGTGCATTGCATCGCATTTGTGTTGTCGTTTGCATCCGGTTCCACGCGTTCCTTCCCGTTGTCCGTTTCGCGTTCCGGAGCTCTCTCACGTGTCCGTGGCATCCCCGAGGCCTACTTTGGTGTTTGGCCGTGTAACGTTACCGGTTTGGCGCGAGACTTGTCGTGTGTTGTTGTTTTGGTTTGTGTAACCCGCCTGTCAAATCTCGTCGCGTTTGGAGTTCGTTTGGTGCTCCAACAGTTATTCTCGTGGGCTCAAAGTACCTCCACTTTGAGGCCCAAGACACCCCTCCAACAGCCCACCAAACCAACCCAAACCCCTCCCTTCATCTAGGCCATCCAATTCTAATCGCGTGGCCGAAAACCACACCTCATTTGGACAACCCTAGCTCCTTGTGCCTATATATTTGTCCACCTTCCCCAATTTTTGCCCTAATAGAAAAAACCCTAGTCCACCATCTTCTCCTACCTCTTCTTCTTCTTCCTCCAGATCGGGCCCTCGCCGGAATCCCCGCCGCCGCCGGAGCTACCCTCGCCGGAGCTTCTCGCCGCCGACCGGCGCCGCCACCTCACCGGCCGGAGCTCGCCGCGCCGCCCTCCCAGGTCACCACCGCCGGCGCCCCTCGCCTTCCCCGTCACCGCGCCGGCCGGGCACCGCCACCGCCCCGGCCGGGCGCCGCTGCCGCCGCCTCCCGCAGGGCCATCGGGGGCCAGCCGCCGCCGCCGCTCGGGTTCGAGCGGAGGATCCCGTCGATCCCCCCCCCTGATCCAGCGCGTGGGTGGGCCGGTTAGCCCGATCCGCCACCACCGAACCCTAGGCCCACCCCGCGAAGACGCCTGGGCCTCCTTCCCTCCGCCAGGCAGCAGCCGGCCCAGTCCCGCCTGCCGCGCTCGCCGCCAAGGGCCCGCAGGCCCCGATCTCCCCTGGGCCGGGTTCCTTCAGCGCCTCCACCGGCCCAGCCGGGCCTCCTTCCAGCGCCGAGGCCTCGAGCCTCCAGCCACCGACGCTCGTCCTCCGATCGGGAGGCGCCCGATCCTACCTCGCCGCCTGGGCCGCTCCCTTAGCGGGCCGGATCCCGTTTCGGTCCGAGGCCCGATCCGATCCACCGGCAAGGTGGACCGCGCCCGGATCCGATCCGCCACCCGATCCGCTTCCAGCCCGTTTGACCGTTGACCCAGATCTGGAGGTTGCCTTTTTTTCCCTAAGTCCCCAGATATTTTGATCTCTGATGCTGTTTTCAAACGGTGATAACTTTTTGTGCGTAGCTCCGATTTGAGTGAATGATATGTCAAATTGTTCGTGGAGACATGTACTACATTTTGTTCCATTATGCCATACATGTTTGAGTTCATCTAGATGCTTAAAAATCTGTTGCAAGAGTGCATCTTGATAAAAGCTGCTGTTAGTAGTTGTTTTCATGCCATCTTTGCAAGGTGATAACTTTTTGCATGTTTATCCAAATGATGCAAGTGATATGTCCACGTGTTCGTCTTGTCATGCTCTACATGATGATTGCTTAGACTTGCATGATAGAATTAATCTTTCCATGTTTATCTCCGTTGCAAAGTGCTATGTGGCTATTTAGTTGTTAAACTTGTTATGAGATGTCATTTTGAGGAGCTCATTGCTATCATTGTGATTGTCCCCTTGATGCATGCTTAGGTGTTTTGGATCCACCATCATGTGTACTTTGCTGTAGTATTTACCACTTGCCATGTTTAGTTTTGAGATGACTTAAACTTGCTCTCAAAGATGCCATGATGAAACTGCTGTTTTAACACTTAGTGAAATTTCACTAAGTCTGGAATCTGTAATTTCCAGATGCCAGGTTTGCTTGTTGTTCTAGGCCAATCCATGATAGTTTTGGGGTGACTCTTGATGATTCCTTGTAGTATATATTGTTGGCTATCCATTCATGCTCTCACATGCTTATTTGAGTGGCTGTAGCATATTTAGCTTTTGCTCCCAAGTTGCAATAAATTACTGCTGTCAGGATTTTGTTATCAAGTTCAATATGTCATAGCTTGTTGCTATTGATCCATGGCTCCTTTGGGGTTGCTACAATGGACTTATTTGCTGTAGGATATGTCTAGTTTATGTCCATACTCTTTGCCATGATGTTTGAGTGCTGTAGCTTAATTATTTCTTGCTCCGGAGTTGCTAGGTGGCTGTTATTTTCAGCTTTCGCATGTTTATTGTATTGTGTGTAACTTTTAGCCCGTAGCTCCGATTTGAGCAAGTCCTATATGAAACTTGTGTGATTTTTCATGTAGATTCATAATATCCTATTGTTTTCATGTTTTGAAGCATTTTTCTTGATCGCGTATTGTCATGCTCCATGTGCTCCCATAGTGCACCAGTCATGCATCCATCATATTTTGTGTGCGCATTGCATCTTGTTGATTTCGTGCCTTTTGTGTTTGTGTTGAGTAGAGCCAGAAGCTGAAGCCGAGTACGAGTACGAGCATGAGGTTACTACCGAGGTTGAGCACGAGGACCCCTCTTACGATCCTATCGACAACTCTTCAGGCAAGATGACCGAACCCCGATAACATTACTATCTTTGCCTATTGCTAGAAGTCTCGATCTATAGTTTTGCCTCGATGCCCATGTTTTTCCTGTCAGCCTCCTATTGTAACCATGAACCTGTTTAACCACCCTACCTATGCAAACCATTGATTGGCTATACGTAGGCTTCGCTCAGCCCCTCTTATAGCATTGTTAGTTGCAGGTGAAGATCGAAGATGCTTGCTTCACTTTGGAGTTTGTTGGGTTATATCACACTATATAGGTGCTTAAAATGAAATCATCTATATATTGGTAATGGGTGGAAGGCTAAGCCTTTTGCTTGGTGTTTTGTTCCACTCATGCCGCTAGGAACCGTATAAACTGGTGTTATGTTCCTTGATTATGCGTTCCTCACACGGTTGGGGTTATGGGACCCCCTCGATAAACCGCTAAGTGCTAAGTCTTTTCCAGCAAGTCCCAACATTGGTACTATTTGCCTAATAACTAATAAACTTGCATAGGGAGTAATTAACCCTCTTTCTTAATCAACAACCCCGGGCCAGTGCTCCACTTGAGTGTTGGTCCGAAACGGGGAGTCTGCGGGGCCACCACGAGGAAACTCGAGGTTTGGTAAAAACCTGTAGAATCGCCCATCCGGTCGTGGCCTGAAACTAGATACGCGCGGCTATTGTCAGGGTGTCGGCACGCTGGGAGGATTTGCTGGATTAGCCTTACCTTAGTTCGGAGTATCTTGAGCACGGGATTTCGAGAATACTCGGGCCTTCCCACGTTGGAGTTGCGACTCCGCGGATCGTGGGCTTGTCATGGGCCAAGTTGGAACACCCCTGCAGGGTTATGAACTTTCGAAAGCCGTGCCCGCGGTTATGTGGCAGATGGGAGCTTGTTAATATCTGGTTGTAGAAAACTTGACACCATGTTCCAGTACACTACCAGCGTGTGTACCGTGACTGTCATTTTCCGAAAGGGTTTCGGGAGATGAACACGGTGGGGTTATGTTTGACTGGCTTTAGTTAGGATCACTTCGTGATCATCTCTCGACCGAGGCACCTTCTCTTCTCGCTCTCGTATACGTAAGCTAGTGCTAGTTGCTGTTGCAAACTCTTATACTTTCTTCAGCCTTGTTCCACACCCAAGGCTTAAATAGTCATGTTACCCGGGAACGGGATTGCTGAGTCCTGTGTGGCTCACAGTTACTTCAACACACCAGATGCAGGTACGATGGTGAGCTACCCTGGTGATGGCACCGAGCTAGACTGGGAGTACGACGAGGAGCGTAGCCGTTACTACGTGAACTAGCCATCTGATCAGTAGTGGTTCTTCTACTAGGATTCGATCTAGACCTGTGGATTATGTTCTGTTTGGTATCTTGTCAATTGGATTTTACCCTTAGATGGGCTGTGATGTTCATTTGAATGATGATTGAAACATGTAATGAATTTGTGTGACGTGGCGAGTGTAAGCCAACTATCTTTTCAGTTTTCCATCCCCATTGTTTTACATGAGTTGTGCAATGGTACCAAACTTGCGATCATTCCAGAATGGGCTTATATCTGTAAGTCGTGCCTCGACACGTAGGAGATATAGTCCCATCCTGGGCATTACAAGTTGGTATTCAGAGCCTTCTCCGACCTAGAAGCCCCCACTGATTGATCGAATCGTTGACGGTCGAGTCTAGGAACACACTGAAAATATTTTTGAGTCCTATATTTATATCCTGTGGCCCGACGAGGACGTCGGTTCCTCTGAGTGAGGGTGTATGTGATGGCCTGGCTTATTAGGGATGATAGACTACTCATATCAATAAGGAATTCCTTCTTTTCCGGGAGCCCATTCGGATAGAACTCCAAAGTTAAGCGTGCTCAGCTTGGAGTAGTTTCAGGATGGGTGACCGACCGGGAAGTTGCTCCCGGGTGCGCACGAGTGAGGACAAAGTGCGCAGAAAAGACTAGTATTGATATGTGAGGCCAGTCTAGATCCCGCCAGGAGTAACGACCACCGGCGGGTGTGTCCGGGGCGTTACACCTCGGACGCACGTCCCTCCTTCGCATCCGCCAAAAGGGCTCCTTTTTTT
>LR738716.1:314994246-315020957 GCA_902687465.1 Secale cereale
ACAAAGGTCCAAGGAGATAAATCGCATTTGATTTCTCGTTTTTGATAGATCTCAACTTGAGGACATCCATACCGGGACAACATAGAAAATAGATGATGGACTCCTCTTTAATGCATAAGCATATTCTCATAAGAGATTGAGGATTAATGTCCAAGCTAAAACTTCCACCATGATGCATGGCTTTGGTTGGCGGCCCAATGTTCTTCTCTAACAATATGCATACTCATTCAACCCATGGCAAATCACCCTTACTTCAGACAAGACGAACATGCATAGCAACTCACATGATATTCAACAAAAGTGTGACAGTTGATGGCGTCCCCAGAAACATGGTTACCGCTCAGCAAGCAACTTATAAGAAATAAGATACATAAGCAACATATTATTTACCACAATAGTTTTTAAGCTACTTTCCCATGAGCTATGTATTGCAAGGTTAGTCTGCTTAGTACAGGTGGAGGTTAGCAAAAGACTGAGAGCGACCAACTAAGAGAGCAATGACGGTCATAATCATGCAGAGCGACAAAGCAATATTGAATCAGGCATGGAAGTTATATCGCTACTCAGAAATAAAAGATCATCAAGGCTTGACAGACTTTCTTTACAGTCTTAAATATGCGTGAGCATACGCCAAGTCAATCAAAATAAATTCTCGAAGGAAGATATTACTAAACCATACCACATCATCGGCAAACAAATCAAGTTGGTACTCCAATAACACATTGGGAATCCCCCAGCTATTTGAGACTAACCACAAGAAAACCTGAACTACTAAGCGCCATTATGCACGTAGCATCTTTATCATAGACATATTAACCAATGCAACGGAAGCAAACTCTCTTAATAAGGTAAGCATGATAATTAAAGAGAGTTCAAGCAACCAACTAAACAAATTCTCTTTGAAAAGATAAGCATGAATACTAAGAGCAGAGCATGATAGTAGCTATTAAAAGACAAAGAACACACACAGCAAAGATAGACATGAAAATTCTATGTTATGTTCTAGGTAGAAGTGGAGCGTGTTTCTCTCCCACATAAAGAACGCTGAGTTCCGACTCGTTATGAAAAATTAAAAAGAAAACTAAAAGCAAGACGCTCCAAGCATAGCACATAACACATGAAGTGATAAAAATATAGCGGAACGAAAGACGAACTAATAATGTTGATGGAGAAGGGGATGCACGGGGGCATCCCCAAGCTTAGACGCTTGAGTCTCCTTGAATATTTCTTGGGGGTGCACGGGGGCATCCCCAAGCTTGAGCGCTTGACACTCCTGAATCTTTTTATCATCTTCCCTCGCACACTTGAAAACTCCCTTCATACATAACTCATCATAATCTGATTAGCGAGGTTAGTACCCTTAATAAAATAATTGTTCCTTGCTGGAAATAAAGATATTCTTGAAGGTCTACTGTTTCTCAAGATTGCCAAAAGGTTTTTGCAAAGAAAAAGCAAGCTCTTGGTTTGCAAAATGAAGGAAAGGCAAAACAGGACAGAATCTGTGAAAAACAGAACAGCAGGTAGTAAATGATTTGTTCGGGGTACTTCTGCAACTCAAATCAAAAAACTCAGAACAGACGCACGAAAGACAATTATATATAGAACGTTGTCGAAACAATTCAGACCAAAAAGATGATCTGGTGATTTTATACGAATTTTTCTATCCAAGGACAGAATCTGTTTCCTGGACAGCACCTCACAACTTTTGAACTTTCTAGCAATCAGAGGCTATACTTGGCACAAATATGAAAAGCAAAGATACAATGATGATGCTACTGTAGTAAACAACATCAAGACACAACAAAAGCAAAATATAAAAATTTATTCATGTGGGCTGCCTCCCAAAAGCGCTTTCTTTTATGCCTTTAAGCTAGGCATAATGCATAGAGATCAAGTTTTATCAAGAGTAAAAGAATAGCTAGCCCGTACAACGGACTCAAAAGGTAACTTGATCTTCTTTCGAGGGAAGTGTTCCATCCCTTTCCTGAGAGGAAACTGAAATTTTATATTACCCTCTTTCATGTCAATGATAGCACCAACGGTGCGTAAAAAGGGACGTCCCAAAATAATTGGACATGAAGGATCACATTCAATATCCATAATAGTAAAATCAACGGGAACATAATTATCATTAACAACGATAAGAACATCGTCGATCCTCCCCAAAGGTTTCTTTATGGAAGAATCAACGAGACGAACACCAAAAGAACAAGAATCATAAGGTTTCAATTTAAGCATATCATATATTCTTTTGGGCATAACAGAGGTACTAGCTCCAACATCATATAATGCATAGCAAGAGAAGTCATTCAACTTAATTTTAATCATAGGATCCCAACCATCTTCTAGCTTTCTAGGTATGGAGGCTTCTACTCTAAGTTTCTCCTCCCTAGCTTTGATGAGAGCATTAGTGATATGCTCCGTGAAGGCAAGGTTAAGCGTGCTAGTGCGGGGATCTCTAGACATCTTGTGAAGGAAATCAATAACTTCGGTAAGAGTGCAATTGTCAAAATCAAGGTCACTACTATCAAGTAAGGTGGTAGTGGTGTCCTTTAGGTTCACTTGTTTGGTAGTTTCTATAGTCATAGCATCACCATTAATAGGTCCAATGGGACCAGGAGTGCATTGGGTGCTAAGAGTTTGGATATCCTCAACAACTTGGATAGTAGCAACAGTGTGGTGGGTAGGAAGGCTCTTAATTCTATCTTCTTCCTCCCTTTCTCTAGCCCATCTCTCTTTAAGTTTAGCCATCATTCATGTTTTCCTTAATTTCACTTGAATAGCATTCATAGGAGTGACCTTCCTCTCCTCAAGAGGAGAAGTTCTAATTTTAAGCAATTCTACCTCATTGGCTAAATTGTCTACCTTCGAAGAGAGATCATCTAGTTTGTTTAGTTTTTCTTCTACACTATTATTAAAGTCTTTTTGGGTAGTGATGAAATCTTTAAGCATAATCTCTAGTTCAGTAGTGGAGTTCTTGGTGATAGGATAAGCATTGTTGTTCCCATAAGAATTAGAGGGGAACGGTCTAGGATTGCTACCAAAATTACTCCTATAAGCATTGTTGTTAAAATTGTTTCTAGAGATAAAGTTCACATCTACTTGTTCTTGAGCAATCAAAGAATTTAAAGGAACATCACGAGGATCAACAGAAGATTGCTTCGAAAGTAGAGACATGATCAAGTCAACTTTTTCATTTAGGGAGGAAATCTCCTCGACAGAGTTTACATTCCTACCTGTTGGAGCGCGTTCGGTGTGCCATTGGGAATAGTTGGTCATCATCTCATCGAGAAGCTTCGTGGCAGCACCAAGTGTAGTTGACATAAAGGTTCCTCCCGCGGCCGAATCTAACAAGTTCCGCGAGGTAAAGTTCAAGCCTGCATAAAAAGTTTCGATAACCATCCAAGTAGTCAAACCGTGAGTAGGGAAGTTCTTGATATGAGATTTCATACGTTCCCAAGCTTGGGCAACGTGTTCATTATCCAATTGTTTAAAATTCATTATGTTACTTCTTAGTTGGATAATTTTAGCAGGTGGATAGTATTATCCAATAAAAGCATCTTTGCACTTGTCCCATGAATCTATGCTATTTCTAGGCAAAGACTGAAACCATATTTTAGCTCCTCCTCTCAAGGAGAAAGGAAAAAGCTTAAGCTTAACAATATTACCATCTATTTCTTGGTACTTTTGCATATCACGGAGTTCAACAAAGTTGTTTAAGTGTAAAGCAGCATCATCTCCAGCACCGGAGAATTGATCTTTCATAACTAGGTTCAGTAAAGCAGGTTTAATTTCATACGAAGGTGCTGAAGTGGCAGGTGTAGTGATAGGTGTGCAGATAAAGTCATCGTTGTTGTGACTAGTGAAGTCACACAACTTGGTGTTCTCGGTGGAACCCATAGTAGCAAGCAAGCAAGATAACTATTTTTGTGATTTTCGATAAAAAATACTAAAGCAAATACTGAAAGGTAAACTAACAAGACTAAAAAGCAAAGGTAAAAGATAGCGTGCAACTCCCCTATCCTGAAGAGTGGAATCCCCGGCAACGGCGCCAGAAAACTTTGCTTGATGGCTTCTCGCCCCTCGTTGGTTACCCCAAGTGGAAGGTTTGAGATGCAGTGTAGCGGAAGTTTTCCCTTGGCAAAGATACCAAGGATCGATTTCCCTGAGACTCCCAGTTTCAACAAGAAGGTGTCAACTGCTAACGGCGCCAGATATTAGCAATCAACGTGGACCTGCACACAGATACAAATAACTTTGCTCCCAACGAGTACAGAGAGGTTGTCAATCCCTCCGGCCTTGTCGTTTACAAAGGATCAAACGCAAGTGATAATAGTGATAGGTTTTGCTGCAAATAGTAAGTAAAAGCGGAAAGTAAATAGCGGATGTGATCAATGATGGTAATATGGACCGGGGTCCCATGATGTTCACTAGTGATGTCTCTCTCCCAAAAGACGATAAAACAACCATGTGAGGTAAACGAATTACAGTTGGGCAATTGACAGAATTATGTGCGCAAACCAATGCTAACTATGTTGCAAGAAAGGTAGAGGTTCAAAGCATGGGCGGTACGCCAAAGCAAGTAGACCGAAATTCATCTGCATCTACTACTAATCATCCACCTTGAGATATCTATCCAGAACATCTCGCTGGTATTAAGTTGCGAGTCCCACCCATAGTGTAAACTCAAAGCAACAGACAACTGCATTAAAAGAACTTTGCGTAAAGTAAACAATCCTTGCACCCGCGGGCACAAGCACCGTTGTTTTCCCCCTTGTGGCAACAGCACATCCCCTAGACTCATGTTTCTGTCACTCAAGCTAGTCATCGAGGGGCATGAACCCACAATCAAGCATAACGTTCCCTCTTGGAGTCACTACCTACTACTTGGCCAAAGCAATAAATAGCAACGGAGAACATGCAAGAATTACTTACGAACATAAATATAAAAGAGGTGAATCAAATATATTACTCAAACACAATCTGAACATAATCTCACAATCCATCGGATCCCAGCAAACTCATCATAGCAACAGCATAAGGATTACATATGTGCCTCGATCATGTAGGGCAGCTCACGAGGTATAATTAGTGAAGCACAAGAACAGGAGGAGAACATCACATAGCTACTGGTCATGGACCCATGGTCCAAGGGAGACTACTCACAACTCATCCGGGAGGCGTCCATGGTGGTGGAGAGGCTCCCGGTGGTGATCCTCCCCTCCGGCAGGGTGCCGGGAAGAGTTCTCCTGGTGCTCCCGATCTTGGAAGCGCGGCGGCGGCGGAACAGAGATGAGATCACGAAAAAGGGTTCCCCTCTCGAGGGTTTCGGGACACAATATAAATATATGCCAAAGGGGGCATCAACGGAGGCCTGGGGGGCCCAGGCGCCCCGCCGGCGCGGCCAGGATGGGGGCCGCGCCACCAGGGCGCCTGGAGCCCTGGTGGCCCCCCCTCCGGCTCTACTTCGGGTGCCGGGAAGCTTCTGGAACGCTGATTTTTTATATAATTTTTCCGCGATTTTTCTGGCAGTTTTCGTAATGGGAAAACCTGAAATACAAAAATAGGAGAAAACAGAAACTGGCACTGGGGTGCACTGAGTTAATAGGTTAGTCCAAATATGATCAAAAGTGTATGGAAGTGTATAAATATCATAGTAATATCACACAAAAGAGGCATGGAGCAAGCAGAAATTATAGATACGTTTTGGACGTATCAACATCCCCAAGCTTAATTCCTGCTCGTCCTCGAGTAGGTAAATGATAACAAGAATAATTTCTGTGGTGACATGCTATTAACCATATAGGACTTTTCATAGTCATATGACAAAAGCTTACTAAGACAATGAATCTATAGTAATTAAGTTGCCTTATGAGAAAATCACAAAGAACTGAAAGTTTTACAACATGATACTGAAACATCAAATAGATTTGTAATGAGCATGGTGTGCAAATATGATAAAGTGATATCTCGCTTGCCCCCTTTAGTGAAGCAAAACATAAATGCAGGGGAACCTCCAAGGTTTAAGTGATGACTGAATACAATAATTTCAGAATAAACGATATCACAATCATGCAAAAGACAATGCTACTTTGGGACAATGCGCATTACACTCAGAATGACAATCATGCTCTCAGTAGTTGGTGCTTTAAAAGAAGGTGGAGACTCTCGAACCGTGGCTTTTGTTGGCAAGGTTGAAAACACGTAGTCGGAAACAAAGACAAAGCATGTACCAGAGCTCTTGGTTTTAAAAATAGAGGTAATAATATTTTTTTTGATTATGCATGTTTCGTCAACGAATGCTAGCAGACAACTCAATCACTTCTTGAGATGGACAAGTTTCGAGGAACGGCTCCCGAATGAGGACGATCACATCCTCTTAATCTCCTTTGTTTATCACTGCCAAAGTTTTTTGATTTCTCATGAACAAAGCGTGAAGGAGGGTTTGTTTGTTATATTATTTTTGAGCCGGGCGCACTCTTTGCCAGTTCCTTCTCGTATTATGGGTTTGCAAATTAGACATGCAATCCCGGGGTGAAGCTTGTCCAACTTAAAAAGATCATGAATTAACTACTACTTCCTCATGAACTAAAATAGAGGCACAAAATATGAATGCTTTTTTGAATAATTTCGAGATGGCACATGAAAGTCTTCGTTAGGAATGGCAGGTAAATACCATGTATAGGAAGGTATGGTGGACTCATATGGCATAACTGGTTTAAAGGATTTGGATGCACAAGCAGTCAGTTCGCTTAGTACAGGTGGAGGTTAGCAAAAGACTGGGAGTGACCAACTAAAAGAGCAATGACGGTCATAATCATGCAGAGCGACAAAGCAACATTGAATCAGGCATGGAAGTTATATCGCTACTCAGAAATAAAAGATCATCAAGGCTTGACAGACTTTCTTTACAGTCTTAAATATGCGTGATCATACGCCAAGTCAATCAAAATAAATTCTTGAAGGAAGATATTACTAAACCATACCACATCATAGGCAAACAAATCATGTTGGTACTCCAATAACACATTGGGAACCCCCCAGCTATTTGAGACTAACCATAAGAAAACATGAACTACTAAGCACTATTATGCACGTAGCATTTTTATCATAGACATATCAACCAATGCAACAGAAGCAAACTCTCTTAATAAGATAAGCATGATAACTAAAGAGAGTTCAAGCAACCAACTAAACAAAAGCTCTTTAAAAAGATAAGCATGAATACTAAGAGCTAAGCATGATAGTAGCTATTGAAGGACAAAGAACACACACAGCAAAGATAGACATGAAAATTCTATGTTATGTTCTAGGTAGAAGTGGAGCGTGTTTCTCTCCCACATAAAGAAAGCTGAGTTCCGACTCGTTATGAAAAGCTAAAGAAAACTAAAAAGGAAACTAAAAGCAAGACGCTCCAAGCATAGCACATAACACATGAAGTGATAAAAATATAGTGGAACGAAAGACGAACTGATAATGTTGATGGAGAAGGGGATGCATGGGGCATCCCCAAGCTTAGACGCTTGAGTCTTCTTGAATATTTCTTGGGGGTGCATGGGGGCATCCCCAAGCTTGAGCGTTTGACACTCCTGAATCTTTTTATCATCTTCCCTCGCACACTTGAAAACTCCCTTCATACATAACTCATCATAATCTGATTAGCGAGGTTAGTACCCTTAATAAAATAATTGTTCCTTGCTGGAAATAAGGATATTCTTGAAGGTCTACTGTTTCTCAAGATTGCCAACAGGTTTTTGCAAAGAAAAAGCAAGCTCTAGGTTTGCAAAATGAAGGAAAGGCAAAACAGGACATAATCTGTGAAAAACAAAATAGCAGATAGTAAATGATTTTTTCGGGGCACTTCTGCAACTCTAATAAAAAAACTCAGAACAGTCGCCCGAAAGACAATTGTATAGAGCACGCAGTCGAAAAAAATTCAGACCAAAAAGATGATCTGGTGATTTTATACGAATTTTTCTATCCAAGGACAGAATCTGTTTCCTGGACAGCACGTCACAACTTTTGAACTTTCTTGCAATCAGAGGCTACACTTGGCACAAAGTTGAAAAGTAAAGATACAATGATGATGCTACTGTAGTAACAACATCAAGACACAACAAAAGCAAAATAAAATTTATTCATGTGGGTTGCCTCCCAAAAGCGCTTTCTTTTATGCCTTTATGCTAGGCATAATACAAAGAGATCAAGTCATATCAAGAGTAAAAGAATAGCTAGCCCGTATAACGGACTCAAAAGGTAACTTAATCTTCTTTCGAGGGAAGTGTTCCATCCCTTTCTTGAGAGGAAATTGGAATTTTATATTCCCCTCTTTCATGTCAATGATGGCACCAACGGTGCGAAGAAAAGGACGTCCCAAAATAATTGGACAAGAAGGTTCACATTCAATATCCATAATAGTAAAATCAAAGGGAACATAATTGTCATTGACAACGATAAGAACATCGTCGATCCTCCCCAAAGGTTTCTTTATGGAAGAATCAACAAGACGAACACCAAAAGAACAAGAATCAAAAGGTTTCAATTTAAGCATATCATATATTCTTTTGGGCATAACGGAGGTACTAGCTACAACATCACATAAAGCATAGCAAGAGAAGTTATTCAACTTAATTTTAATCATAGGATCCCAACCATCTTCTAGCTTTCTAGGTATGGAGGCTTCTACTCTAAGTTTCTCCTCCCTAGCTTTGATAAGAGCATTAGTGATATGATCTGTGAAGGCAAGGTTAAGTGTGCTAGTGCGGGGATCTCTAGACATCTTGTAAAGGAAATCAATAACTTCGGTAAGAGTGCAATTATCAAAATCAAGGTCACTACTATCAAGTAAAGTGGTAGTGGTGTCCTTTAGGTTCACTTGTTTGGTAGTTTCTATAGTCATAGCATCACCATTAATAGGTCCAATGGGACTAGGAGTGCATTGGGTGCTAAGAGTTTGGATATCCTCAACAACTTGGATAGTAGCAACAGTGTGGTGGGTAGGAAGGTTCTTAATTCTATCCTCTTCCTCCTTTTCTCTAGCCCATGTCTCTTTAAGTTTAGCCAACATCCTAATGTTTTCATTAATTTGCACTTGAATAGCATTCATAGGAGTGACCTTCCTCTCCTCAAGAGGAGAAGTTCTAATTTTAAGCAATTCTACCTCATGGGCTAAATTGTCTACCTTCGAAGAGAGATCATCTAGTTTGTTTAGTTTTTCTTCTACACTCTTATTAAAGGCTTTTTGGGTAGTGATGAAATCTTTAAGCATAATCTCTAGTTCAGTAGTGGAGTTCTTGGTGCTAGGATAAGCATTGTTGTTCCCATAAGAATTAGAGGGGAACGGTCTAGGATTGCTACCAAAATTACTGCTATAAGCATTGTTATTAAAATTGTTTCTAGAGATAAAGTTCACGTCTAGTTGTTCTTGAGCAATCAAAGAATTTAAAGGAACATCACGAGGATCAACAGAAGATTGCTTCGAAAGTAGAGACATGATCAAGTGAACTTTTTCATTTAGGGAGGAAATCTCCTCGACAGAGTTTACCTTCCTACCTGTTGGAGCGCGTTCGGTGTGCCATTGGGAATAGTTGGTCATCATCTCATCGAGAAGCTTTGTGGCAGCACCAAGTGTAGTTGACATAAAGGTTCCTCCCGCGGCCGAATCTAACAAGTTCCGCGAGGTAAAGTTCAAGCCTGCATAAAAAGTTTGGATAACCATCCAAGTAGTCAAACCATGAGTAGGGAAGTTCTTGATAAGAGATTTCATACGTTCCCAAGCTTGGGCAACGTGTTCATTATCCAGCTGTTTAAAATTCATTATGTTACTTCTTAGTTGGATAATTTTAGCAGGTGGATAGTATTTTCCAATAAAAGCATCTTTGCACTTGTCCCATGAATCTATGCTATTTCTAGGCAAAGATTGAAACCAAATTTTAGCTCCTCCTCTCAAGGAGAAAGGAAAAAGCTTCAGCTTAACAATATTACCATTTATTTCGTGGTACTTTTGCATATCACAAAGTTCAACAAAGTTTTTTAAGTGTAAAGCAGCATCATCTCCAGCACCGGAGAATTGATCTTTCATAACTAGGTTCAGTAAAGCAGGTTTAATTTCATACGAAGGTGCTGAAGTGGCAGGTGTAGTGATAGGTGTGCAGATAAAGTCATCGTTGCTGTGACTAGTGAAGTCACACAACTTTGTGTTCTCGGTGGAACCCATGGCAGCAAGCAAGCAAGATAACTATTTTTGTGATTTTCGATAAAAGATACTAAAGCAAAACTGAAAGGTAAACTAACAAGACTAAAAAGCAAAGGTAAAAGATAGCGTGCAACTCCCCTATGTTGAAGAGTGGAGTCCCCGGCAACGGCGCCAGAAAACTTTGCTTGATGGCTTCTCGCCCCTCGTTGGTTACCCCAAGTGGAAGGTTTGAGATGCAGTGTAGCGGAAGTTTTCCCTTGGCAAAGATACCAAGGATCGATTTCCCCTGAGACTCCCAGTTTCAACAAGAAGGTGTTAACTGCTAACGGCGCCAGATATTAGCAATCAACGTGGACTTGCACATAGATACAAATAACTTTGCTCCCAACGAGTACAGAGAGGTTGTCAATCCCTCCGGCCTTGTCGTTTACAAAGGATCAAACGCAAGTGATAATAGTGATAGGTATTGCTGCAAATAGTAAATAAAAGCGGAAAGTAAATAGCGGATGTGATAAGTGATGGTAATGTGGACCGGGGTCCCATGATGTTCACTAGTGATGTCTCTCTCCCAAAAGACGATAAAACAACTATGTGAGGTGAACGAATTATAGCTGGGCAATTGACAGAATTATGTGCGCAAACCAATGCTAACTATGTTGCAAGAAAGGTAGAGGTTCAAAGCATGGGCGGTACGCCAAGGCAAGTAGACCGGAATCCATCTGCATCTACTACTAATCATCCACCTTGAGATATCCATCCAGAACATCTCGCTGGTATTAAGTTGCGAGTCCCACCCATAGTGTAAACTCAAAGTAACAGACAACTGCATTAAAAGAACTTTGCGTAAAGTAAACAATCCTTGCACCCGCGGGCACAAGCACAGTTGTTTTCCCCCTTGTGGCAACAGCACATCCCCTAGACTCATGTTTCTGTCACTCAAGCTAGTCATCGAGGGGCATGAACCCACAATCAAGCATAACGTTCCCTCTTGGAGTCACTACCTACTACTTGGCCAAAGCAATAAATAGCAACGGAGAACATGCAAGAATTACTTACGAACATAAATATAAAATAGGTGAATCAAATATATTACTCAAACACAATCTGAACATAATCTCACAATCCATCGGATCCCAGCAAACTCATCATAGCAACAGCATAAGGATTACATATGTGCCTCGATCATGTAGGGCAGCTCATGAGGTCTAATTAGTGAAGCACAAGAACGGGAGGAGAACATCACATAGCTACTGGTCATGGACCCATGGTCCAAGGGAGACTACTCACAACTCATCCGGGAGGCGTCCATGGTGGTGGAGAGGCTCCCGGTGGTGATCCTCCCCTCCGGCAGGGTGCCGGGAAGAGTTCTCCTGGTGCTCCCGATCTTGGAAGCGCGGCGGCGGCGGGACAGAGATGAGATCGCGAAAAAGGGTTCCCCTCTCGAGGGTTTCGGGACACGATGTAAATATATGCCAAAGGGGGGCATCAATGGAGGCCTGGGGGGCCTAGGCGCCCCGCCGGCGCGGCCAGGAGGGGGGCCGCGCCACCAGGGCGCCTGGAGCCCTAGTGGCCCCCCTCCGGCTCTACTTCGGGTGCCGGGAAGCTTCTGGAATGCTGATTTTTTATATAATTTTCCGGGATTTTTCTGGCAGTTTTCGTAATGGGAAAACCTGAAATACAAAAACAACAGAAAACAGAAACTGGCACTAGGGTGCACTGAGTTAATAGGTTAGTACAAATATGATCAAAAGTGTATGGAAGTGTATAAATATCATAGCAATATCACACAAAAGAGGCATGGAGCAAGCAGAAATTATAGATACGACGTATCATCCCCATATTATTACCTCATTCTTCTCATCCATTTTTTATCTTCCAGCTAGGGCTGTAACCAACACAATCACGCTTTGCTTCAAGTTTGATCAGTACATTTAGTTACATGCCAGTTGTAACATGATGCGTCCTTATATTTCAGACAACACAAGATTGTATAGTTAATAGCCACTGCTGAGGCTTTTGGCCTAAGTTGGTCTACGGCCACTGCTGGCCCGACGGATATCCAAAGTCGTAGTTGGGGTTGTACCGCGATGGAGCGGCTATTTCCTGATGAGCTGCAGCTTGGAGACGAGCTGCCTCCATCATCTCCTCATACTCATTCGCCTCCTCCCTGGTTGTAACATATCTCCTTTTTGCCTGAATGTCAAAGAAAGTAGGAGCAGGGAGAGCAATATGGATAGTGCGTCGGCTGTCAAAGATTAGTCGGTACTTGTCGGTGTACTAAGGTAGGGGTACCTCAGTACCCCAACTTGTGCACGGACAGTAGCAGCTTCCCGCGGCAGGGCCTACCACGCGCTTGCCGGAGACCTTCCTGCTCCATATAAAACCATTCAAAAACAAAGTATATAAGACAGAAGATCGAGACCCCGGCAAGTGGAGCTTGCCGGGAAGGCCATCCCAGGCTCAAGGTTACCTCACTAAGCACAAGACCCTGGCAAGAGGAGCTTGCCAGGAGGACCAGAAGATTACATCGCAGAAGATATGCCTCGGCGCTATATGCGCCCCGGCGGGGCCCGGGGAGCGACAAGCTTCAGAGCCCGACAAGCTCCCGGGCCCGGCAAGATCAAGACCCCGGCAAGGTGCTTGCCGGGGAGAATTGTGCTGTGTGCCCGCGCTCCAGCTCATCGAACCATGCGTCGCACTGGGGCCATTCCGGGGACGCGTGGCGGATGGCTGTGCAGCCTGGGGGACACGGTGGCACTCCACGGTGGTGAAGCCATCGCCGTGGCAAATGGAGACGCAAGGGCGAGCGCTTTTGGGGTCGACGGCGACGGGCATTCAATGCTCTTGTCCCCCACTGTCAAAGTAGGTAGCGACCACTGTTCATACACTGTAGCTCCACTATTCCCGCACTGTTACAACTACCACCTCTTTTACATTTTTACCCTTTCTCCTACGTTGACACCTGTCGGTGACCCCTTGCACTATAAAAGGAGGCCCATGCACAACGTAGAAAGGGTTCGGAACCTAGATCGCTCATACGCTCGGTGTAGCTAGTTCTTCAAGCTCCCGAGCTCCCCAACTCAATACAAACCAAGCAGGAGTAGGGTTTTACGCGTCCATCGCGGCCCGAACCTGGGTAAACTGCCCGCGTGTTCACTACGATCTGCTCTTCGTGCTCCTTCCGCCCTCTTACCGCACAAGCAAGGGGCTCCGGTCCCATAGGTGCTCGTGGTGGACAGTTTCCCCCGACATCTTTGGCGCGCCAGGTAGGGGGCATCGAGGTTGTGTGAACCTGATCCGGCGTTCACGCGGGCGTATTCTTCATCAACCTCTCCAGTTTCTTCAGCAACTTCATCAACAACTGCGCCATGGCCCTGAAGAAGAAGGCTTCGGAGGTCGCAGGCCCGTCTGCGTCTCATCCGCCGCCACCAGAGCCAACGGTGGGCGGGGGAGACGCCGTCGGAAGGGTGGTCGCCGGCGAGGACACTCGCGGCGCCACCAAATCCAAGGACAGGACGGACGACCGAGCCTCGGTCTCCGTGGACGCGCCGCGTCCATCTCAGCAAACGACAACCCAGCAGCGCCATGCCACAGGAGGTGGCATCCGCCTGCTGGGCCAAGGGCAAACCGGAGGTTCGCGGGACGCTCCGGGCCATCGTCCCGGCACGAGTAAGGCACGGTCGCCAGGGCGGGACCCTGCTCCTTCTAACGTTGTTAGGAGTCCGAGCATATCCCGCTCCTCGCACCGCTCGCCCCCGCTCCCCTCCACTCCAGCGGAGGCGCTCGCAAGGGCGCAACTGCTCCTCGACTTCCCTCCAGCGGCAGACAAGGCCGAAGACTGGAGGGCCACCATCCAGAGCCTGATCGCCTTCGCCAACAACGACTCCCCACAACAGCCGGCGACCTCGCGGCCGCGGCAAGTCGAGAAGACGAAGGCCGATGGCGATAAGACCGCCGGGGGTGCAACCACCGTGCACTCCCCGCCGCGAAAGCAGAAGACGCCGCCCCGCCGGAACAACGCCGACGACGGCTCCACGGCATCGTCGGATCCGCGGGCTCGTCGGGACCAGCGCCAAGTCCTTGACGACCGGCGACAAGAAGACGCTCGAACAACAATCGAGTGCCGCCGAGAAGCTCGGCGACAATCAGACCAGAGAGCTGGGAACGCTGTCGACGCGCGCGCGCCCGGTGAACCAGGCGACTTGCCGTACGCGGCAGGTTGCCCTGCGTTTACCCGCGAGCTGCGGCGCGTCCAGTGGCCCAGTATGAAAAACTTCAAGCCCGACGTACCGGAGAAGTACGACGGCAAGACGCACCCCTCAGAATTCCTCAGCATTTACACCATCGCGGTGCAGGCTGCCGGGGGGCGCGACGAGAAGATTTTGGCAAATTACTTCCCGCTCGTGCTTAAGCCAAACGTTCGTTCGTGGCTTATGCACTTGCTGGAAGGCTCCATTTCTTCTTGGGCAGACCTTTGCCACCAGTTTGTTGGCGCCTTCACGGGCGGCCACAAACCCCACGGCCAGGAGAGCGATCTCCACATTCTGGCCCAGAAGGAAGGAGAATCCCTGCGCAAGTACATCCAACGCTTCAGTCGTGTGCAGCACAACATCCCCGACGTCCACCCTACCGCGGTTATCAGCGCGTTCCACCAGAACGTGCGTAACCGCCGCATGCGTGAAGAAATGGCCATGACCAAGATACGGGATGTCAGCGAGCTTTATGCTTTAGCTGATAAGTGCGCACGCGCTGAAGAGGGGAGGAGACTCCCCGGGGAGGATGCTGGCGCAGGAGGAAGTGACAGCGACGACGCCGCCCCGGCAAATAAGAGCCGGCGGCGGAACAACAGGAGGAAGAACAAGAAGGAAGTGCTTGCCGTCTAGAAGTCCGGCAAGGAGGCTCCCGCCAAGCAAACACAGGCTGGAAGCTCCGGCAAGGAGCCTGCCCCTGTGGCGGCAGCCGACAAGCAGGACGGCTCCGACAAGCAATACTGCAAAATCCACCGCACCAAGGGCCACGACCTCTCCAACTGCAAACGCGTCGAGTACCTCGTCGAGCAGCAGAAAGCTGAGTACGAGAGGCGCGACAAGGAGAAGGCCCAAGGTGGCGGAGGAGAGCCAAGCAAGAAGCGGCCATTCAATGGCCGGGGAGGACGCCGCGGCAAAGCCAAGCAGCGGCAAGGTGACCGACCTCCCCGGGGCCGCGACAAGGACGAAGAAGACGACGATGAAGACATGGAGGATGAGGATAACAGCGAGCAGGAGTTCTAGAAGGCCACGGAGGTCCTGTGCGTCGACGATGGCGCCTCTCTGCACACCTCCCACCGCCAGCTCAAGCAGTGGGTGCGCGAGGTGAATGCAGCAGAGCTGCCAGTGGAGTCGCACAGGCTCCTCAAATGGTCCAGCACGCCCATCATTTTTGATCTTGAGGATCACCCTGACCGCACCACTGCGGTCGGGTGCTTGCCGATGTTGGTCTCACCCACCATCCGCAACCTCAAGGTCACTAAAATGTTGGTTGACGGCGGGGCCGGCTGAACTTGATCTCCTCTGCTGTGATCAAGAAACTACAAATCCCAGATGGCGAGCTCGAAGAGACCGGTTCTTTCCAAGGAATCAACCCGGGAAGGAGCAAGCCCAAGGGGAAGATAACTCTGCCAGTGACCTTTGGCGGGGAGCTCAACTTTGGGACTGAGCGCATCACATTCGACGTCGCCGATATCCCATTGCCATACAATGGGATACTCGGCCGTCCCGCCCTCGCCAAGTTCATGGCGGCTTCCCACTACGCCTACAACGTACTTAAGATGCCGGGGCCGATAAGCGTCATCACTGTCCATGGCGACAAGAAAGATGCGCTTGTCTGCGCCGACAAGATCTACCGGGATGCAGCAGCTGCGGCAGAGAAGGACACACTTGCCGCTGAAGCTCCCGGGGGGAAGAAGACGAAGACCAAGTCCGGCAAGTGCTCTGGGGCCCACTCCGGCAACCGCACCTCTTCGGAGTGCTGCGCTGCCGTCGAGGACGTTCCATCGAGCTCCACCGGCAAGTGTAGGAAGGGGATGGCCGCTCCTCCGGCAACCAAGAAGGTGTCCGCCAAGGAGGACGGCACTGGTGGTACCTTCACCATCAGTGCCACGCTTGACAGCAAATAGGAAAGCGCGCTCGTTGCCTTCCTACGGGCGAATGTCGATGTGTTTGCCTGGCAACCATCTGACATCCCCAGTGTTCCCAGGAAGGTAATTGAGCACAAGCTTGCTGTTTGTCCTCATGCGCGGCCCGTCAAGCAGAAAGTGAGGAAGCAAGCCGTGGAGCGCCAAGAATTCATTGCTGAAGAAATCAAGAAGCTAGAGGCAGCAGGCCTAGTTAGAGGTGTGATCCATCCGACGTGGTTAGCAAACCCAGTCGTCGTGCGCAAGGCCAATGGGAAATGGAGACTGTGTATAGACTTCACCGATGTGAATAAAGCATGCCCCAAGGATCCATTCCCTTTGCCGCGCATTGACCAGATTGTTGACTCCACTACCGGATGTGAGCTACTCTCTTTTCTTGATGCATATTCAGGCTACCATCAGATTTTTATGGCCAAAGAAGATGAAGAGAAGACCGCATTTATCACTCCATGTGGCACTTATTGCTTCATACGCATGCCATTTGGACTGAAGAATGCGGGATCAACATTCGCAAGGGTAGTGCACACTGCTTTCGAGCCACAGATCCACAGAAATGTAGAGGCTTACATGGATGACATCGTGGTGAAGAGCAAGAGCAAGGAAACCCTGGTCCAAGATTTGGAAGAGACATTTCAGAACCTGCACAAGATACAGCTCAAGTTGAACCCCGAGAAGTGCGTCTTTGGAGTCCCCTCCGGCAAGCTTCTCGGGTTCTTTGTGTCACAGAGGGGGATTGAGGCTAACCCCGACAAGATTAAAGCCATCGAGCAGATCGAGGCCCCGAAGCGCGTCAAGAATGTCAGAAGGCTTGCAGGTTGTGTGGCTGCCCTCAGTAGGTTCATTTCGAAGTCTGCAGAACGCGCCCTACCTTTCTTCAAAATCTTGAAGAAGGCAGGTCCCATGAAGTGGACTCCGGAAGCGGAGGCAGCGCTGCAAGATTTGAAACGGTACCTATCCTCCACTCCAATACTTGTCGCACCTAGACCACAGGAAAAGTTGTTGCTATACCTAGCGGCAACCAACCAGGTGGTTAGTGCTGCGTTAGTAGCGGAGAGGGAGGCCGACGAGGAGTCGGCACCACCGGCAAGCGAATCCAGCGACAAGCAGGTGGCTGCTCCGACAAGCTCTGGCCCCGACAAGGACAACTCTGCGCAGGAACAGGAAGAAGTGCGGAAGAAGATGGTGCAGCGCCTGGTGTATTTTGTGAGTTCCCTCTTGCAGGGGGCTAGATCAAGATACTCCGGGGTGCAGAAGTTGCTTTTCGGCCTCCTCATGGCCTCGAGAAAGCTGCGCCATTACTTCCAGGCACATGAGATAACAGTGGTCACTCGCTTTCCGCTGAAGAGGATATTGCACAATCCAGAAGCAACAGGCAGGATCGTTGAGTGGGCACTGGAGCTGTCGAGCTTTGGACTCAAGTTTGAAAGTACCTCAACCATACAGAGTCGAGCTTTGGCAGAATTCATAGCTGAGTGGACCCCGACGCCCGATGAAGAAGTCCAAGAAACAAGTGCGCCCGTACAAAAAGCGACAAGTGAATGGGTAATGTATTTTGATGGTGCCTTCTCGCTGCAAGGCGCCGGTGCTGGCGTGGTACTCATCGCGCCCACCGGAGAGCACCTCAAATATGTTATCCAGATGCACTTTCCCAGGGAGCAAGCGACAGACAACACTGCTGAATATGAAGGCTTGCTTGCCGGCCTCAGGATTGCGGCCGAACTTGGGATTAGACAGCTGATTGTGCGGGGAGATTCTCAGTTGGTGGTCCGACAAGTTAACAAGAGTTACCAGAGCCCTTTGATGGAAGCTTATGTAGACGAAGTGAGGAAGCTTGAAGAGCACTTTGAAGGTCTGCAAATGGAGCATGTCCGAGAGCTCAGAATGAAATTGCAGATGGCCTTTCGAAGTGCGCTGCGATGAAGTTACCTGTGGAACCAGGAACCTTCTTGCTCAAGCTAACTCAACCATCCGTTACACCATCAATTGGGCAGTCCAAGAAGAGAAAGTTGGTCTCCGGCGACTACTTGCCGGCGGATCTTCCTGAAACCGCCGCCAAGGTCCCCAAGATCAACGACCAGAACGCTGAGGAACAGTCTGCTCCTGCAGATCCGAGGATCTGTGCAGTTGAAGCAAGTGTTCCCGACAAGCCTCGCCCCGGCGAGCTTGCTGGGGGACCATCAACTCCAGCGGAGCCAGAGGTTCTTGCCGTAGAAGCTGAGGTCCCCGCAGCGGCCCTCATGCCTTTAGTCCTTGCCGTTGAGCTCCAGGCTCCGGCATGGGCGCAGCAGATCGTCCGTTTTCTGCAAACTGGAGAACTTCCCGACGACCCAGAAGAAATAGAGAAGATAACCAGGCAGTCAAGTATGTACCAGTTCGTGGATAACGAGCTATACAGAAGAAGACTCAATGGTGTCAGATTGAAGTGCATCTCCAGGGAAGATGGACAGAAGCTGTTGGCAGAAATACACGGAGGCATATGCGGCCACCACATTGGCGCAAGGGCGCTTGCCGGGAAAGCTTTCCGGCAAGGGTTCTTCTGGCAAGAAGCCCTCCAAGATGCAACTGCACTAGTAACCAAGTGTGAAGCGTGCCAGTTCCATGCAAAGTAGATTCATCAGCCAGCTCAAGCTCTCCAAACAATCCCTTTGTCCTGGCCCTTCTCGGTCTGGGGGCTCGATATCCTCGGCCCTTTCCCTCGAGCTGTCGGGGGCTTTGAGTACTTGTACGTTGCGATCGACAAGTTCACAAAGTGGCCAGAAGTGGAACCAGTGAGAAAGGTGACAGCACAGTCAGCGGTCAGGTTCTTCAGGTCAATTGTTTGCCGTTTTGGAATCCCCAACAGGATCATCACCGACAACGGTACACAATTTACTAGCCGCAACTTCATGCAGTACGTCCAAGACCTTGGCGCCAAGGTCTGTTTCGCTTCTGTTGCTCATCCAAGGAGCAACGGTCAAGCGGAGAGGGCCAATGCTGAAGTGCTGCGCGGACTCAAGACAAGAACCTTTGACAGGCTGCGCAAGTGCGGAAGAAACTGGATAGAGGAGCTACCGGCGGCTCTTTGGTCAATCAGAACGACACCAAGTCGAGCCACCGGACAGACACCCTTTGCTCTAGTCTATGGAGCAGAGGCAGTTCTCCCCACGGAACTCGTATACGGATCTCCTCGAGTGCTCGCTTATGATGAGCTCGAGCAAGAGCAACTGCGACAAGATGATGCATTGCTCCTCGAGGAGGGGCGTCTCCAGGCTGCTGTACGAGCTGCTCGATACCAGCAAGCCTTGCGCCGCTATCATAGCCGCAAGGTCAAGGCCAGGAGTCTCGAGGAAGGCGACCTTGTTCTTCGGCGTGTTCAGTCCGCCAAGAATTCCAACAAGTTGACGCCGAAGTGGGAAGGCCCTTATCGGGTGAGACAAGTCACGAGGCCCGGCGCTGTCCGCCTTGAGACCGAAGAAGGCTTACCGGTGAGCAACTCCTGGAACATAGAGCATCTTCGCAAGTTTCACCCGTAAGGCGCGGTTGCCGTGATCCGTTCCGGCAACCACCTTTTGTACAAGCTTTGCCGCTGTTGCATGTAACCTCTTGTACAAAGCCGGGCGCAGACCCCGTGCATCAGTAAAGTTTTTGTGTTTTGCGCTATTTGCCTTTTACATGCTTTTCTCTGTTATTTGCATGTGTTATTTGGCATCTTGTGCAACATGCATATCCGGTAAGCATTAGCACGCCGAAAGGCCATATACTTGTTTCCCTCTTCTTTTTCCTTGCCTCTTAAGCAGTAGGAACGTTCCTCGCGCACAAGTTTGCCGGGGGGGAAGGAGATGGAAGAGGAACCAAGTGCTGTTCAAGAAAGAGAAGCCTTACCAAGAAGCAAGCAAGATATGAAAGCTAAATTATTAGAATTTGAGCAGTTCAAATTTTTAATTTTTAGCTGTCTTCCTTGAACAATCACACTTTGTATGGAAAACCTGTGCGCGGAGGAACCTACCCGTAGCTAGCCGCACCCTTATCTTGTTTTCGAGTACGCTCAACGACTCAAGTGAGCTGCGACAAGTGTCGCGCCCTTGGTTCGTTTTCGAGTTCACTCAACAAGCTGAGTGCGTCGCGACTAGCCGCGGCAAGGTTGCTTGCCGGTGAGACCTTGGCCAGCAGGCTGCTCAGAGTCCAGCACTCAGCGCTCGCGGCAAAGGCCCCTTGCCGGCAAGCTCCCCGGGAGCGTAGGGTGAAAAACGTACAAAGTAGATGACCAAGACAAGGAAGATAACATTGCACTGATTGATTAAAATAAGATAAATATCTTACAAAGGATAACTTGTCGCAATGATTAATGAGTTCATAACACCCTATGCAGCAACAAAAGAGATAAAGAAAAAGGAGGCCTAATCTACGCGGTCGCCCTCAACCCTGGAGATCTTGTTCACTTTGGCAATGATGTGGGCGACCTGCGCCTTCAGCGCCTCCATGTTCGCGTCGGCCGGCAAGCTGCGGAGAATGTTGGTGAGGTTTATACCGGGATTGCGGTATACAATCTTCGTCAGTACACGCTCCAAGGTTCCCGTGCAGAGCTGGCGTGACTCCTCGGCCAGTTGCGCGGGAATCTTCTTCCGAAGATCTGCGAGAGCCGGCGCGATTCCCCTGAAGAAGAGGCTGAGCTTGGCGCTGTGAGGGAGGTTTGGGTCCGGAGAGTAGATGAGATGCTCCAGCTTCAGCGCCAGCAGCTCCTGGTCGATGTTGGATGCAGAAGATACCAGGTCGTCGGTCCACACCTCGACGGTCCGGCGGAAGTTCTCGGCCGCTATGTTGGCGCTCTCCACCAAGCCTCGCTTCTTGCGGAGCTCTTCCTTCAGCTTGGTTTCCCGGTCCCGGACGGCGTCAAGCGAGTCCTTCAACGTGGAAACCTTCAGCTCCAGATCCTCAATGGAGTCCTTGGCGGCCTTTAGCTCGTCGCCCTTCTTGGAGAGACGCACCTGGAGTTCGGAGTTGGTGTGGGCGTCCTTCTCGCGCTCTGTGTTGAGCGCGGCGACCCTCTCCACGCTCGCCTTCAACGACTCCTCCAGCTGCGCAACCTTGGCCGCGAGCTCCTCCTTGGCGGTCTCCGCGGCAGCCGCGGCGGCTTTCGCCTCCTTCAGCTCTCCGCCAAGGGCCTGCTCTCGAGCGGCAAGGTCTTCCTCGTGGGAGTCGAGGTTGACCTTCCGTTGGGCGAGCTCTCCTTCTCGCCGGGACAGCTCCTCCCCGGCAAGTCGCTGTTGCTCTTCGGCTTCAGCCTTCTCCAGCAGCCATTCTTGGTACTCCCCGGTGAGCCTCTCGCGCTCCTCCGCCACGTCGCGGAGGGCAGCCTGGTTGGCGGCGTGGAGCTCCGCCGTGCGCTTCTCCATCTCAACGGCGGCCTTGGTGGCAAGGGCCTCCCGAGACGCTAGCTTCGCTTGCCTGGCCCAGTAAAGGGCCAGGAGCTGATGAAGCAGCTTCTCCTCGTCGGGCCCGTCACTTCCGCCGGGCGCCTCGACAATCTTCAGTCCCGCGGAGGCGAGAACTTCTCCATCGAAGGCCCCGCCCTCCGCGGGGGCTCGCGACGAAGAACCCCACGGCACCTGGATGAAGACGCCGTTGGGAGCTTCAAGATAGTAGCCCGTCTGCTCCTTTTCGGCGGAGGGGTCGGCGGCCGGTGCAGCACTTGATGCTCCTGCCACCTCCGGGCTGGCAATGCGGCCGCCGTCCCCCTCTCCGGCGGCTGCGTCTGCGGCCGGAGCAGTCTCCTCCGCAGCCGGCTCGGCGGCCCCCGCCGTGTCCTCAGCGACAGGGGCGTTGCCGCCGTCGCCCTGCGCGTCCTCCTCCACGACGATGGTTTCCGTCTCCGCTTGTTCTGGGGGAGGAGGATCTATAAGAAGAAGAAAAAGTAAAAGAAGTTCAAGCAAATATCCAAAAAGAGACGAATCCAAGAAGACAAAGTTACGGAACTTACCTTGACGGACGTCGTCAGCGGCGGGCTCCCTCGCCGGGGAGCTCTGCCTTGGCGGAGTGGCCGCCCTCGCCGGGCTGCTCGCCCTTGGCGGGGTACTCGCCCTTGGCGGAGTACCCGCCCTTGGCGGAGTGCCCTCCCTTGCCGGGGAGTTCGGCCTTGGCGGGGACGGCGGGGCCCGCGGCTCCTCGGGAGCGACCTCCGGATGCTCCTGAGCTAGCGGCTCCACCTCTGCACAAGACAATCAAGACAAGACGAAAACATCAAGATATCAGCACAAGACAAAATCCTCAAGCGCACCCGACAAGTGGAAGTATAGAACCCAGACTTACGCTGGGGGCTGCGCTGGGGGCTGCTCCTCGGAGCAGCGCTAGGGTCCGGCAGGCTCGCCTCCGGCGCGTCTCCCGTCGCCGCGACGGGCGAGTCGTGAAGGAAATATGCCCTAGAGGCAATAATAAAGATGTTATTTGTATTTCCTTATATCATGATAAATGTCTTTTATTCATGCTAGAATTGTATTAACCGGAAACTTAGTACATGTGTGGATACATAGACAAAACAGTATGTCCCTAGTATGCCTCTACTAGACTAGCTCATTTATCAAAGATGGTTATGTTTCCTAGCCATAGACATGAGTTGTCATTTGATCAACGGGATCACATCATTAGGAGAATGATGTGATGGACAAGACCCATCCGTTAGCATAGCACTATGATCGTTTAGTTTAACTGCTATTGCTTTCTTCATGACTTATACATGTTCCTATGACTATGAGATTATGCAACTCCCGAATACCGTAGGAACACCTTGTGTGCTATCAAACGTCACAACGTAACTGGGTGATCATAAAGATGCTCTACAGGTGTCTCCGAAAGTATTCGTGGTGTTGGCATAGATCAAGATTAGGATTTGTCACTCCGAGTGTCGGAGAGGTATCTCTGGGCCCTCTCGGTAACACACATCATAATAAGCCTTGCAAGCAAAAGACTAATGAGTTAGTCACAAGATGATGTGTTACGGAACGAGTAAAGAGACTTGCCAGTAACGAGATTGAACTAGGTATAAAGATACCGATGATCGAATCTCGGGCAAGTAACATACCGTTTGACAAAAGGAACAACGTATGTTGTTATGCGGTTCTGACCGATAAAAGATCTTCGTAGAATATGTAGGAGCCAATATGAACATCCAGGTTCCGCTATTGGTTATTGACCGGAGATGAGTCTCGGTCATGTCAACATAGTTCTCGAACCCGTAGGGTCCGCACGCTTAACGTTTGATGACGATCGGTATTATGAGTTTTTGAGTATTGATGTACCGAAGGTAGTTCGGAGTCCCGGATGAGATCACGGACATGACGAGGAGTCTCGGAATGTCCGAGACATAAAGATTGATATATTGGACGGCTATATTCGGACACCGGAAGTGTTCCGGAAAAGTTTCGGATTTATCGGGAATGCCGGAGGGGGTTACCGGAACCCCCTACGAGAGGGGATGGTCCATGGTGGGCCTAAAAGGAAAGAGAGGGGCAGCCCATAGGGCTGGCCGGCGCCCCCACCTAGGAATCCTAGTTGGACTAGGATTGGGGGTGGGCGCCACCTCTCCTATTCCTTCCCCCCTTCTTCCTTTCGGTGAATCCTACTAGGAATAGGATTGCAATCCTATTCCTAGTAGGACTCCCTCCCTAGCCGCACCAGGAGAGGCCGGCCGGCCTCCCTCCCCTGCTCCTTTATATACGGGGGCAGGGGGGCACCCAAAGACACACAAGTTGAATTGTTTTAGCCGTGTGCGGTGCCCCCCTCCACAGAATCACACCTCGGTCGTACCGTCGCGGAGCTTAGGCGAAGCCCTGCGCCGGTGAACACATCATATCCGTCACCACGCCGTCGTGCTGACGAAACTCTCCCGTGAAGCTCAACTGGATCAAGAGCTCGTGGGACGTCATCAAGCTGAACGTGTGCTGAACGCGGAGGTGCCGTACGTTCGGTGCTTGATCGGTTGGATCGCGAAGAAGTTCGACAACATCAACCGCGTCACTTGACGCTTCCGCTCCCGGTCTACGAGGGTACGTAGACACACTCTCCCCTCTCGTTGCTATGCATCTGGTAGATAGATCTTGCGTGATCGTAGGAAAATTTTAAAATACTACGTTCCCCAACAGTAGGTTGGTCCAAATATGATCAAAAGTGTATGGAAGTGTATAAATATCATAGCAATATCACCCAAAAGTGGCATGGAGCAAGCAGAAATTATAGATATGTTTTGGACGTATCAACATCCCCAAGCTTAATTCCTGCTCGTCCTCGAGTAGGTAAATGATAACAAGAATAATTTATGTGGTGACATGCTATTAACCATATAGGACTTTTTATATTCATATGACAAAAGCTTACTGAGACAAGGAATCTGTAGTAATTAAGTTGCCTCATGAGAAAATCACAAATGACTGAAAGTTTTACAACATGAAACTGAAACATCAAAAAGATTTGCAATGAACATGATGTGCAAATATGATAAAGTGATATCTAGCTTACCCCCTTTAGTGAAGCAAAACATAAATGCAGGGGCACCTTCAAGGTTTAAGTGATGACTAGATACAATGATTTCAAAATAAACGATATCACAATCACGCAAAAGACAATGCTACTTTGGAACAATGCACATTACACTTAGAATGACAATCATGCTCTCAGTAGTTGGTGCTTGAAGAAAGAAGGTGGAGACTCAACATAAAAGTAAAAGAATGATTATGTGCTAGAGCTTTTTATTTTGAAAACATAGAAGCAATTTTGTCAACGGTAGTAGTACTTCATATGTGTCATGCATAAGACATCCTATAAGTTGCAAGCCTCATGCATTGAATACCAATAGTGCTCGCACCTTGTCCTAATTAGCTCGGATTTCCATGGATTGTCATCGCATTACATATGTTTCAACCAAGTGTCACAAAGGGGTACCTCTATGCCACCTGTACAAAGGTCCAAGGAGATAAATCACATTTGATTTCTCGTTTTTGATAGATCTCAACTTGAGGACATCCATACCGGGACAACATAGAAAATAGATGATGGACTCCTCTTTAATGCATAAGCATATTCTCATAAGAGATTGAGGATTAATGTCCAAGCTAAAACTTCCACCATGATACATGGCTTTGGTTGGCGGCCCAATGTTCTTCTCTAACAATATGCATACTCATTCAACCCATGGCAAATCACCCTTACTTCAGACAAGACGAACATGCATAGCAACTCACATGATATTCAACAAAAGTGTGACAGTTGATGGCGTCCCCAGAAACATGGTTACCGCTCAGCAAGCAACTTATAAGAAATAAGATACATAAGCAACATATTCTTTACCACAATAGTTTTTAAGCTACTTTCCCATGAGCTATGTATTGCAAAGTTAGTCTGCTTAGTACAGGTGGAGGTTAGTAAAAGACTGGGAGCGACCAACTAAGAGAGCAATGACGGTCATAATCATGCAGAGCGACAAAGCAATATTGAATCAGGCATGGAAGTTATATCGCTACTCAGAAATAAAAGATCATCAAGGCTTGACAGACTTTCTTTACAGTCTTAAATATGCGTGAGCATACGCCAAGTCAATCAAAATAAATTCTCGAAGGAAGATATTACTAAACCATACCACATCATCGGCAAACAAATCAAGTTGGTACTCCAATAACACATTGGGAATCCCCCAGCTATTTGAGACTAACCATAAGAAAACTTGAACTACTAAGCACCATTATGCACGTAGCATCTTTATCATAGACATATTAACCAATGCAACGGAAGCAAACTCTCTTAATAAGGTGAGCATGGTAATTAAAGAGAGTTCAAGCAACCAACTAAACAAAAGCTCTTTGAGAAGGTAAGCATGAATACTAAGAGCTGAACATGATAGTAGCTATTAAAAGACAAATAACACACACAACAAAGAGAGACATGAAAATTCTATGTTATGTTCTAGGTAGAAGTGGAGCGTGTTTCTCTCCCACATAAAGAAAGCTGAGTTCCGACTCGTTATGAAAAACTAAAAAGGAAACTAAAAGCAAGACGCTCCAAGCATAGCACATAACACATGAAGTGATAAAAATATAGCGGAACGAAAGACGAACTGATAATGTTGATGGAGAAGGGGATGCACGGGGGCATCCCCAAGCTTAGACGCTTGAGTCTCCTTGAATATTTCTTGGGGGTGCACGGGGGCATCCCCAAGCTTGAGCGCTTGACACTCCTGAATCTTTTTATCATCTTCCCTCGCACACTTGAAAACTCCCTTCATACATAACTCATCATAATCTGATTAGCGAGGTTAGTACCCTTAATAAAATAATTGTTCCTTGCTGGAAATAAAGATATTCTTGAAGTTCTACTGTTTCT
>LR738716.1:315021057-315042750 GCA_902687465.1 Secale cereale
ATGATGGATAGGCCAAGTTCATCTACCAACCCGATCTTCGACGATCCTCAAGAAGCGAACAACTACGTCACCAAACTACATCTATTCGGTGTCCAACGAGCTCTACATCAAGAGAGTGAAGCTATGCGAGAGTACATTGGTCAAGTTGCCGAGGACGCGCGACAATTCCAACAAAGTACCAAGGAACAAATCGACCTCATCAACACCAACATGTCTACTCAATACAATGAGCTCCGGACATTGATCATCAACCGACGTTCTTCCTCAACATCATCTCATCGACGAAGCCGCTCAAGTCGACACACCGACTCTACGCAAGACTCAAGTACACCTACGTCAAACACTCTTCGTCAAGCCGCACGTCAAGCTCGACATGACCACCGGCATCCTCTACAAGACAAGAGTTCTCAAGAGCTATTCGACGAACAAGAAAATCGACGTCGTCACAACCAAGCTACACTTGAGCAAGCACAAGAACGGCAACGAATACGCCAACAACAACACGAGCGAGCTCGTCAATATCAAGAAGAACAAGATGCCGAGGCTAACCGCCACGCACAACAACGCCGTGAAGCTCAAGCTATGGAGGCGCAACATGCTTTACAAGATGCACACCGCAATGTGGCCGCCCGCAATCGACACACTCGTCAAGAAGAGGATTTTCTTCGAGATGAGATGCAAGAAAGGCGCCATCTAGCAAGAAGGCAAGAAGAAGCTCCTCCTCACGCGCGGCAAGAGCAACAACCTGATACGGAGTATCCCATGATCATCCCCATGTTCACTCGACGAGACCTCAACTACACACAATTGGACACAAGGTTCACTCGCTCCTCTCTGAACCTCCACTTTCTACATGTGAGACATGCCTACTACCTCAAATATATGTGCTATGCATGTTCAGGAACACCCAAGGAGACCATGGAGAACCCAAGAACCAAGGCCAAGTGCGCACGGAAGAGAAGGAAGAAGGGCCAGCACCTACAGGCCCCGGACATCCGGCCCCCAGGCCCGGACATCCGGCGCCCCGGACATCCGGGCCCTGGCCGGAAATCCGGCGCCACTGTCCAGAAGACACCCGTGGCTCAACCCCTCCAGCCCGGACATCCGGCCCCTCGGCCCGGACATCCGGCGTCTCGGGAAGGCCCGGACATCCGGCCCCCGCCCGGACATCCGGCCCCTGTCTGCGCACAGTGTATCGGGCCTGAGGCCCATGTATCCCTCTCCCACTTACCCCTTCGTGGACCTATACTATATATACTCCTCCCCCTCCTCCATTTGAGGGTTAGCTTAGAGATAGCTCATTTGATACCTAGAGCTTTGCTCATCTAGTGGTTCATCTCCTTGTGAGTGACTGCGGCCCCTCCACGGAGAAGATCCACACGGATTCAAGACCTCTGCGGAGAAGATCCTACGGGATTCAAGGCCCCTCGCGGGAAGATCCTACGGGATATCATCAAGACCTCCTCACGGAGAAGAACCGGTTACCCTTTGTATCGTCCCTTGTTGATCATGGATCTTGTATCTCTTTGTGTTTTGAGGATCTAGCATATGTGTGACTTGTTCTTGTTGGTTTGAGTGATTCTCTCGTGTTTTCCCTCGTGTTCCCCTCTCGTGTTCTTCGTGTTCATCGTGGGATCCCCTCCATTTCGTGAAAGATCTGCTGATTAGGGTTCCACCCTGTATCATATGGTATCATGAGCCAAGGTTTCTCACGAATTTGGAGCCTCCCCACCGTTTTCTAGCCTTGTTTTGTTGTGTTCTTCCCTAAATTCGAAAATTCCCCACCAAAAATAGCCCCAAAAAAATTTTGTGATCTGTTGGTTTGATGAAGTTTTGTTGATTTTGATCCATGGATTTGCTTGGTTTCAAGTGGATCTAGCATTTCCCCAAGTTTCCCCATCTTTCCTCCACAAAATCCGTCAAATTTTGCCCCCAAAATCATCAAATTCCGCCCACAAACGAGTTTGGAAGTCCCGATTCAGATCTGGAATCGTCGGGCCGGACATCCGGGCCATAGGCCGGACATCCGGGCCATAGGCCGGACATCCGGGCCATCGGGCCGGACATCTGGCTCCTGGAGTGAAAAATCCCGCGCGGTTCTGGACATCAGGCCCCGGAAATCCGGCCCCGGCCCCGGATGTCCGACCCCTGGGAATTTCAGCCACCCGTGTTTCACCGTTTTGTCCATAACTAATTCATACGAACTCCGATTTCGACGTTCTTGAGCTCGTTTTGAAGCTCTTGACATCCCCCATAACACAAAAATACCACCATCATCATTTGACTCCATCATATTTTTGGGACTTTGGCATCTTTGCCTAGGGCTTCCACCATATCATCCGCATAACCACCACCGACTTTCGCAACCTAACCTTTTTGTCCCCCATAGCATTTGTGGTTGCTTGAGTAGTGATTTGAGTCTCCTAAGGTGTTTAGGCTACTTAGGGACCATTGCTTCTTCATCAACCACCACCACCACTTCCGCATAACCTTGTCCACCATACATAGCCAACTCAACTTAACCCAATTTTTGTTCGAGCTTGTTTGAGTTGTGGCTTGTGTCTCCTAAGGTGTTTCGGCTACTTAGGGACCGTGACTTCAACTCCAACATCATGTATAGCCCATCTTTCCACTTCCGCAACCACCACGGCATGTCCGCTACCACCATTTGACATTTGTCCTTGAGATTTTGAGTTGTGGTTTTTCCGTTTCCTAAGGTGTTTCGGCTAATTAGGAACGGGTCTACATCAAGAGCACCACCTCTCATCATCGACACGGACGGTAACTTCGACGACATCTGATACGGTGTATCCTAGGGCCATCACCATGGACCCTTCATCGCCTCACCAAGTGCCCAAAGGACCCATGACTAGAGCACGTGCAAGAGCTTTTGAGACCGAGGTGACCTCGCTCCTCTCTTTACATCTTTCGGATTCACTTGAGGTACGGCCTCTACCTTCATCAGAGACTCTATGCATACTCAGGTACTTGGACGAAGGCCGCGGGACAGCTCTACATGATGCTCAAGAGGACAGGACCGACAAGTGCTCGAGACAAGAAGAAGGAATGCTGAAGATGCTACAGGCACCGGACGTCCGGCCTGCACCGGACGACCGGCGACTCCCAGGCACCGGACGACCGGAAAACACCGGACGTCCGGCCCCTCCCAGACGACCGGACGACCGGAAGCCACCGGACGTCCGTGACTTCGGCAACAGAAGCTAAATAGCGGAAATCTGAGGATTACCGGACGTCCGGTCCCTCCGGAACCACCGGACGTCCGGTAACCCCCGGACGTCCGCTACGACGGCGACCGCGTGTGTAATATAAATACTGTTGACCTCCTCCCTTTAGACGCAGCTGTGGTTTAGCTCATTTGACACTTGTGTGGATTTCTCCCACGAGACCGGTGCGCCTCTACGGAGAAGATCCACCTCTGGATTCAAGACCCCTAACGGGAAGATCCCACGGGATTCCAAGACCTCCTCCGGGAGAAGACTATCTGTATCACCGTTGTTGACTTTGGATCATGTACCTCGACCTTGTATCGCGAATCTAGCACTTGTGTGATTGCTTCCGTGTTGATTTGAGTGTTCTCTCTTGTGTTTTCCCCGTCTTCCCCTTGTGTTTTCCCCGTGTTCATCGTGTGCCAACCTCCAAACGTGAAAGATCCGCTGATTAGGGTTCCACCCTGTATCATTGTGATAATATTTTGGCTTTATATTTTATGAACTACGAAAGTTACTCATCTATACATGTGTCATATGTGCGAAAATTAAGGGAAGTAAAAATGGATGACATATACATATACAACATGTACACCTTGTCTTTTTTCTTACCCACATTTCAGATTAAGCAGCGCCGAGGACGGCTTTATTTTCGAAAAAGGGAGGATGATGAGGACATGACTACCTTGGATATGACCAAAAATATTGCATACATGTATATTTGTGAGGTGATTTCTAATGCAAACTATGCAACAATTTATTTATGTTATCCAGGACAAAAATACTTCACAGACTTTTGTGCCATGTCTAATTCCAGGTGTATGGGACATTTGTACAATCCACATATGAAGATAAGGGAAAAAGAGAAGTTTAGGTGCTGTTCAAAAAGTTCTCTCACGTCACTTTTGGGCCAAGAGAAGATAGAGTCCAAGTCTCTCACGTTCTGCATCTAGATTCGGACTGCACAGACATACCTGACTCAAAACGGCAAGAACTCCTTCATACGGATTCCGAATTGGGTGATTCTTTTTTTGTTGGAAACTAGATTTCGTACACTTTCCAACCCAATTGGAATCACCTTCAAATTCATCCGGAGCGTTGAGATACCGACGAAACAATCTGACGCTCCAGCAGAATCCGAGTCAAACTACAAGTCCAAAGGTGTTACATCACCTCCACTTGGGCCCATGAGCATTGTACGACCTAGGGTTAGTTTTAGGCTGCCTTGGGACGTCCTTCCACCTCCTTGGCCGCAACCCCTTGCTCCTATATAAGTAGACCCATCTAGTAGCTTTTTCTTTGGGATTTGTTTAGTCAAAAGTTAGCCATTGCAACTTCGTGTACTTCGTTTGTGTCCAACGACCAGACCAAGACCGCTTACGGATCCCCACCTTTATCAATACATCATTTATATTTGCAATATTCAGATTGCTTTATCATATTCTTGCTTGTTCTTCGATTGCATGCAGGAATAGACCTTCGTGGTCAGGCTGATCGTGTTTCTGGCATTGTCAGTAACCCCTGGAGATTGGTTTAGCGATTGCTAAGGCGCAACGTCGTGCACGTTTGTAGTCGGATCGTCAAAGTCGTCTCCACCAAATCGATAGTTATCATCTCATCGAAAGATCGGGCCCCTCGCCTCTATCAGTGGTGGTGGAAAACGCGCAAGCAATTCAGCAAACTTGTTATCGAGCTTTGTGTCAAACGTCTTCTCCATGCCATCTATCTTCTCCATGGCCGCGTCCAATGTGTGATGAGGACATCACTAACAAGGTTACACCCACAGCTCCAACTGACACATATACAGGACCAATTACTAGAGCTCGCGCACGCCAATTAAATTACCAGGTACTTTCGTTTCTTGGTAATGAATCTAATGTTCATGAGAATATGAATACTTGAGTATAGGCTGTTTTTAGAGTCCGTATATGTGGGGAAACAAGAGTTAGGGTTGGTTTCGGACCCCTCCACCAAGGGCCACGAAATTCCCCCCTCTTTCCCTCATATATACAGCCCTTAGGGCGTCGTTTAGACTTTGGGTTTTGTTTAGATTAAAAGTTCGCCATAGCTGCAACTTCGCGTACTTCGTTTGTGTTCAACGACCAGACCAAGGCGTCACAGAACCCCACCTTGATCAATAAAGCTTTCCTCTTATATTCGCAATATCCAGATTGCAATCTTAGTTTCTTGCTTGTTCTTCGTTTGCCTGCAGGAAACAGACCTTCGTGGTCAGGTTGATCGTGCTCCGGCGTGGTCAACAACCTCTCGGAGTTGGTTTAGCGATTGCTAAGGCGCGACGTCCTCGCACGTTCGTAGTCGGATCGTCAAAGTCGACTTCCTCCAAAACGAAAGCCACCATCTCATCGAAAGACGGGACACCTTTGCCTCTTTCAAGTGGTATCAGATTTCCAGGTTGCTCGGTGAGATTTTACAGTTTTTCGTAGTTTAGATCGAGTCTGTTCTTCATACCTATAGTCCACGAAAAAGCCAAAAAAAATTAGGGTTAGTTCATCCCATCCGAACCAATCTGAGCCTTTGCATAATCTTTTCCGTATTTGCTTTGTTGAATTTGCGGTTGCATCGTCGTGTCCAGTTGCTGGTCTTAGCGTCTAGTCTTTTAGAGTTTCGAGTTCTGGTCATAAGTTGTCACGCCGCCGCCGCAACATCTTCATCACTACTGCCACATACCACCACCGATCCGTATCCATATACCACCACCAATCCGAATCCATATACCACCACCGCTGCCATAACCTACCACCGCTGCCATATCCTACCACCATATATCCACCACCAATCCGAGTTCTTTTCATATTAGGTTTGTTCTCGAAATCCATCTAGGTTTCGGATTTGTGTTTCCTTGCCTGCGTAGGTCTCGGAAAAAAAAAAGAGGCAAAAAAAAAATTTCAGAGTGTGCTTTCCCCTTGATTACGTGCAGCGCCGTGATTTCGTTAGTGTTCTAGGCTCGCGTCTCTAGTACGGTCTAGCCTAGGACCAGCACAGTACCGTCGTTGAGCGTTTATTCACCTTTGCATCTCTGAATTGATTATTGCTGACCCTTTTTGCTACCATATTATAAGCCTTCCCAGCTCCACATACATCTACATCGTGCGTTTGACTCTCCCTGGTAATCGCTCTATCCAAGCTTTGAGAGTTTTGACTACATTGGTTGCCGATCACCGCCTGCTGCTGGGTAAGAACTGGTAAGAATTTGAGATTTGCTTGTCGGATTTGTGACACCCGCCACCCCCACCACTTCTTAGTAGTCTGTAGGATCATATTCTTGTGTGTTTCTATTGCTGCTAACCATGCCAGGATCACAAGTCGACGAGACTGACTGGGAGAACTTGACGAACAAGGAGCTTCATGATAAGTTTCAGCAAATGATGAGTGAACAGGTGCAAGATGTGCTAAACAGATTTGACGAGGCCATGGAGAAGATAGATGGCATGGAGAAGACGTTTGACACAAAGCTCGATAACAAGTTTGTTGAATTGCTTGCGCGTTTTCCACCACCACCGGCTGCTGCAGCTGTCCCACCTCTTCAACAACAACAACAACAACAACAACGGCGCCTTCCGAATCAAGTGGGACGAGCACAGCACGTTCCCCTTGAGACTGGTCAAGCTTCTGGTGCTGCTGTTGATGTTTCTGTAGCTCCTGCTGCTACTGCAGAGGTGGAGGACCATTACGAGGATGAGGTTGACCAAAATCAGAACTACGTGCAACAACCAGCACCACCACCACCAGGTCGTCCTCATGCATATCATCGCAACGGTAGGGCTGCACCACCACCTGAGGTACATGACCATCTTCCTAAACTAAAATTGAATATTCCACCATTTGAGGGTAGATATGTTCCTGATATATATCTTACTTGGTGTTACAAACTGAACAACGTTTTACATGTTTAAACTATCCCGAGGAGAGACGTGTTCCTGCTGCTGTTTGTGCTTTCACTGGTTTTGCATGTGTTTGGTGGTCTGAACATTGTAGATTATATCCTATTCCAGCTACTTGGACTGCTTTGAAAACTGCTATGCGTACTCGTTGGGTTCCACCATATTATCAACGTGAATTACTTCAAAAACTGCAGCGCTTAAGACAAGGAAGAAATTCTGTAGAAGAATATTATCAGCAATTACAAACTGGCCTGATTAGATGTGGTATTGTTGAGGAGAATGAAGCTATGCTTGCACGTTTTATGGGTGGATTAAATAGAGAGATTCAGACCATTCTAGAGTATAAGGATTATACTACTATCACTCGTTTATTCCATCTTGCTTGTAAAGCTGAACGTGAAGTGCAGGATCGACAGGCATTGGCGCGGACTAACTTTTCTGCAGGACGACCTTCATCATGGACACCGCGTGCATCCTCTACTTCCTCACATTCTACTGCACCGACACCTCCATCAGCTGTTACCTCCAGCCATGATACAAGGAAGCAGGCACAACCACCATTATCTGCCAAGAGCACACCTATTGGGCCTGCACAAAGTTCTTCTTCTTCCATGGCATCAACAGGGCACACCAGTGATATTATTTGTCGTCGTTGTAAGGGAAGAGGACATTTTGCGAGAGATTGCAAATCTCAGCGTGTGATGATTGCTACTGAGGATGGTGGATATGAATCCGCTAGTGACTATGATGAGGAGACTTTAGCTCTTATTACACGTGAAGAACACGGCGGAGACGATTCTGATCATGAGACGCAATACATGGCTCCTGAAGATGCTGACAGGTATGAATGTTTATTTGCTCAACGTGTTTTGAGTGTGCAGGTTACACAAGCTGAGCAAAATCAGAGGCATAATTTGTTCCATACAAAGGGAGTTGTGAAGGAACGTTCTGTTCGCGTGATCATAGATGGAGGGAGTTGCAACAACTTGGCTAGCATGGAGATGGTAGAGAAGCTATCTCTCACCACAAGACCACATCCACATCCTTACTACATCCAATGGTTCAACAACAGCGGCAAAGTTAAGGTAACACGTACTGTTCGTGTGCATTTTAGTATCTCTACATATGCTGATTATGTTGATTGTGATGTGGTACCTATGCAAGCATGTTCCTTATTACTTGGTAGACCATGGCAATTTGATAAAAATTCTGTACACCATGGTAGAAACAATCAGTATACTCTTGTTCATAAGGATAAAAATATTACTTTGCTTCCTATGACTCCTGATTCCATTTTAAAAGATGATATTAATAGAGCTAATAAAGCAAAACAGGAGAAAAATAAGAGTGAAAATCAGATTGTGGCAAAAGAATTTGAGCAACAAATGAAGCCTAATAATAAACCATCTACTGTTGCTTCTGAAATTAAATTGAAAAGTGCATGTTTATTTGCCACCAAATCTGATATTGATGAGCTAGATTTTAGCAAATCTGTTTGCTATGCTGTTGTATGCAAAGAGGCATTATTTTCATTTGAGGACGTGCCTTCCTCTTTGCCTCCTGCTGTCACTAACATTTTGCAGGAGTTCGCCGACGTCTTTCCACAAGACGTGTGATACGGTGTATCCTATGGACATCACCATGTCAAGAGTCGGCTTGGGAAGTGACACGTGTGACCTCTATTTCTCATACATAAAGGTGAATCATCTCCTTTACACGTGTTCACTTGACCCCTTCGAGGATGGTATACTACTTGACACTCCTCTCGTGTGCATGCATAGGTATTGTCGGAGCTTCACGGATGGCGAGGAGGAGTGCAAGCGCCAAGGATCACCTACACCATCTGCGAGGGAAGCTTGGAAGAGAAGACGGAAGAAGACGGAGCTGCTGATACTACAGCGGCCGGACATCCGGGCCAAAGGCCGGACATCCGGCGCTTCCGCAACAGCCGGACATCCGGCACTCCGCCCGGAAATCCGGGCCCTCCTTCACAGAAGCTGGACCGAGCCAGCCCGGACATCCGGCCGTAACCCCGGACATCCGGCTCGCCCCGAAGCCCCGGACATCCGGCTGCCAGCCCGGACATCCGGCCTTGCCTGCGTGCATGTATCCGGGCCGATGCCCATGTACCCGTTTCGCCCCTCACTTACCCCTTCATGACCCTAGACTATATATCCTCCTCCACCTCCACCATTTTAGGGTTAGCAATGGTTTAGCTCATATGAGAGATAGAGCTTTGCTCATCCATCCCGGATCTACTCCACGAGAGAGACCGCGGCCCCTCTACGGAGAAGATCCACCTTGGATTCAAGACCCCTAGCGGGAAGATCCTTCACGGATTCAAGACCTCCTCTTGGAGATGAACTCTACCTATGTATCTTTCCCTTTGTTGTTCATGTATCTTGTGATCTTGTGTGTTTGATTGTCTAGTGGATGTGTGATTGGACTTGTTCTTGTGTGTTTCCTCTCGTGTTTTCCCTCGTTTCCCTTTGTGTTCTTCGTGTTCATCGTGGGATCCACTCCATTTCGTGAAAGATCTGCTGATTAGGGTTCCACCCTGTATCAGATGGGCTATACACGGTGTCGGAGTTGAAGTCACGATCCCTAAGTAGCCGAAACACCTTAGGAGACACAAGCCACAACTCAAACAAGCTCGAACAAAATTGGGTTAAGTTGGGTTGGCTATGTATAATGGGCAATGAATATGCGGAAGTGGTGGTGGTGGTTGATGATGAAGCAATTGTCCCTAAGTAGACTAAACACCTTAGGAGACTCAAATTACTACTCAAGCAACCACAAATGGTATGGGAACAAAATTGGTTAGGTTGCGGAAGTCGGTGGTGGTGTAGCGGATGATATGGTGGAAGCCCTAGGCAAAGATGCCAAAATCCCAAAAATATGATGGAGTCAAATGATGATGGTGGTATTTTTGTGTTATGGGGGATGTCAAGAGCTTCAAAACGAGCTCAAGAACGTCGAAATCGGAGTTCGGATGAATTAGTTATGGACAAAACGGTGAAACACGGGTGGCTGAAATCCCAGGGGTCGGACATCCGGGGCTGGGTCCGGAAATCCGGGACCTGATGTCCAGAAACTTGCGCGATTTTTCCCTCCAAGAGCCGGATGTCCGGCCTGGGACCCGGATGTCCGGCCCGATGGCCCGGATGTCCGGCCTATGGCCCGGATGTCCGGCCCGACGATTCCAGATCTGAATTGGGACTTCCAAACTCGTTTGGGGGCGGAATTTGATGATTTTGGGGGCAAAATTTGAGTGATTTTGTGGAGAAAAGATGGGGAAACTTGGGGAAATGCTAGATCCACTTGAAACCAAGCAAATCCATGCATCAAAATCAACAAAATCTCATCAAACCAACAGATCACAAAAAATTTTGGGGCTATTTTTGGTGGGGAATTTTCGAATTTGGGGAAGAACACAACAAAACAAGGCTAGAAAACGGTGGGGAGGCTCCAAATTCGTGAGAAACCGTGGCTCATGATACCATATGATGTAGGGCGGAACCCTATGTGGCCGATCTTTCACGAAATGGAGGGGATCCCACGCTGAACACGAAGAACACAAAGGGGAATCACGAGGGGAAACACGAGAGAATCACTCAAACCAACAAGAACAAGTCACACATATGCTAGATCCTCGAAACACAAAGAGATACAAGATCCATGATCAACAAGGGACGATACAAAGGGTAACCGGTTCTTCTCCGTGAGGAGGTCTTGGGGGGGTATCCCGCGGGATCTTCTCCGTAGCGGAGGTCTTGAATCCGTGTGGATCTTCTCCGTAGAGGGGCCGCAGTCACTCACAAGGAGATGAACCACTAGATGAGCAAAGCTCTAGGTATCAAATGAGCTATCACTAAGCTAACCCTCAAATGGGGGAGGGGGAGGAGTATATATAGTCTAGGTCTGATAGAGGCGAGGTGCCCGATCTTTCGATGAGATGATAACTATCGATTTGGTGGAGACGACTTTGACGATCCGACTACAAACGTGCACGACGTTGCGCATTAGCAATCGCTAAACCAATCTTCAGCGGTTACTGACAATGCCAGAAGCACGATCAGCCTGACCACGAAGGTCTATTCCTGCATGCAATCGAAGAACAAGCAAGAATATGATAAAGCAATCTGAATATTGCAAATACAAATGATGTATTGATAAAGGTGGGGATCCGTAAGCGGTCTTGGTCTGGTCGTTGGACACAAACGAAGTACACGAAGTTGCAATGGCTAACTTTTGACTAAACAAATCCCTAAGAAAAAGCTACTAGATGGATCTACTTATATAGGAGCAAGGGGTGGCGGCCAAGGAGGTGGAAGGACGTCCCAAGGCAGCCTAAAACTAACCCTAGGTCGTACAAGGCTCATGGGCCCAAGTGGAGGTGATGTAACACCTTTGGACTTGTAGTTTGACTCGGATTCTGCTGCAGCGTCAGATTGTTTCGTCGGTATCTCAACGCTCCGGACGAATTTGAAGGTGAATCCAATTGGGTTGGAAAGTGTATGAAATCTAGTTTCCAACAAAAAAAGAATCACCCAATTCGGAGTCCATATGAAGGAGTTCTAGCCGTTTTGAGTCAGGTATGTCCGTGCAGTCCGAATCTGGATGCAGAACGTGAGAGCCTTGGACTTTATCTTCTATTGGCCCAAAAGTGACGTGAGAGAACTTTTTTTAAACAGCACCTAAACTTCTCTTTTTCCCTTATCTTCATATGTGGATTGTACAAATGTCCCATACACCTGGAATTAGACATGGCACAAAAGTCTGTGAAGTACTTTTGTTCTGGATGACATAAATAAATTGTTGCATAGTTTGCATTAGAAATCACCTCACAAATATACATGTATGCAATATTTTTGGTCGTATCCAAGGTAGTCATGTCCTCGTCACATTCTTCCATCACTACACCCCACCTTGCACTCCTCCACCGCCATTTTCGTTCGGTAACCCACCCATCCTTCCGCATACCACCACCACTTCCGCAACCACCATCGCTTACCCGCTCCGAGTTTGAAAAGTTTGTCTCCATTTGCCTTGGATACTTGAGTTGTGGTTTCACCGTTTCCTTGGATGTTTAGGCTACCTTGGAACGGCAAGACTTCGACAACACCACCACACAACTTCGGCAAGGACGGTAACATCGACGACACTTCGCTCATTCTACCTTGCAATTGCATTGTCACCCTATGTACCATCTTTGCGTAGCTTTCCCATTGAGACTAGCCATTTGAGTATTGCCGGACCACGACACTTGTGCACATTAGTGATAGTCATAGATATTGCATACTACATCATTGTGAGTAACACCACATCATCTTGGTATCTTGCATATCTCCGTGTGACACAAGAGTGTCCCGCATACACAATAGCTACCTCGATCCGCGAAGCATGCATAAGTAACCAAAGAAAGAGCTCACAAGCTTCTAAGCAAACGAGCCAACCAAAGCAAAAGACAATAGCATCATACGCCTTGCATCAAAAGAGATCATACATCATAGCAACTTCATCTTGTGCTCAAGCATCGGCACATCATACACTCATAGCATACTTGTGATAGATAGTCATTACGTTTTGCCTCTTATAGGTCGTGCACAAGTGCGTATCCGCCTATTAAGCAATCGGTTAGCGTCTCTCTAGTTTTGTGCAACACGAGCATTTTCCGTGGTTTCCACATTTTCGCTCATCCTTGGTGATGAGGACATGACTAACTAGAGTACACAAGCTGAGCAAAATCAGAGGCATAATTTGTTCCATACAAAGGGAGTTGTGAAGGAACGTTCTGTTCGCGTGATCATAGATGGAGGGAGTTGCAACAACTTGTGATACGGTGTATCCTATGGACATCACCATGTCAAGAGTCTGCTTGGGAAGTGACACGTGTGACCTCTATTTCTCATACATAAAGGTGAATCATCTCCTTTACACGTGTTCACTTGACCCCTTCGAGGATGGTATACTACTTGACACTCCTCTCGTGTGCATGCATAGGTATTGTCGGAGCTTCACGGATGGCGAGGAGGAGTGCAAGCGCCAAGGATCACCTACACCATCTGCGAGGGAAGCTTGGAAGAGAAGACGGAAGAAGACGGAGCTGCTGATACTACAGCGGCCGGACATCCGGGCCAAAGGCCGGACATCCGGCGCTTCAGCAACGGCCGGACATCCGGCACCCCTCCCGGAAATCCGGGCCCTCCTTCACAGAAGCTGGACCGAGCCACCCCGGACATCCGGCCGTAACCCCGGACATCCGGCTCGCCCCGAAGCCCCGGACATCCGGCTGCCAGCCCGGACATCCGGCCTTGCCTGCGTGCATGTATCCGGGCCGATGCCCATGTACCCGTTTCGCCCCTCACTTACCCCTTCATGACCCTAGACTATATATACTCCTCCACCTCCACCATTTTAGGGTTAGCAAATGTGATAGCTCATTTTAGACTAGAGCTTTGCTCATCTATGTGGTTCTACTCCTACGAGTGACCGCGGCCCCTCTACGGAGAAGATCCACACCGGATTCAAGACCCCTAACGGGAAGATCCTTCACGGATTCAAGGCCTCCTCTTGGAGATGAACTCTACCCATGTATCTTTCCCTTTGTTGTTCATGTATCTTGTGATCTTGTGTGTTTGATTGTCTAGTGGATGTGTGATTGGACTTGTTCTTGTGTGTTTCCTCTCGTGTTTTCCCCCGTTTCCCTTTGTGTTCTTCGTGTTCATCGTGGGATCCCCTCCATTTCGTGAAAGATCTGCTGATTAGGGTTCCACCCTGTATCATTAGGGTTCCACCCTGTATCATATGGTATCATGAGCCACGGTTTCCCACGAATTTGGAGCCTCCCCACCGTTTTCTAGCCTTGTTTTGTTGTGTTCATCCCCAATTTCGAAAATTCCCCACCAAAAATAGCCCCAAAAATTTTTGTGATCTGTTGGTTAGATGATGTTTTGTTGATTTTGATCCGTGGATTTGCTTGGTTTCAAGTGGATCTAGCATTTCCCCAAGTTTCCCCATCTTTCCTCCACAAAATCCCTCAAATTTTGAGCCCCAAATCATCAATTTCCGCCCACAATTGGAAAAGTTCGTCCCGATTCAGATCTGGAAACTTCGGGCCGGACATCCGGGCCACTGGCCGGACATCCGGGCCATCGGGCCGGACATCCGGCTCCTGGAGGGCAAAATCGCGCAGGTTTCTGGACATCAGGCCCCGGAAATCCGGGCTCCACCCCGGATGTCCGACCCCTGGAATTTCAGCCACCCGTGTTTCACCGTTTTGTCCATAACTAATTCATACGAACTCCGATTTCGACGTTCTTGAGCTCGTTTTGAAGCTCTTGACATCCCCCATAACACAAAAATACCACCATAATCATTTGACTCCATCATATTTTGTGGATTTTGGCATCTTTGCCTAGGGCCTCCACCATATCATCCGCATAACCACCACCGACTTCCGCAACCTAACCTTTTTGTCCCCCATAGCATTTGTGGTTGCTTGAGTAGTGATTTGAGTCTCCTAAGGTGTTTAGGCTACTTAGGGACCATTGCTTCTTCATCAACCACCACCACCACTTCCGCATAACCTTGCCCATTATACATAGCCAACCAACTTAACCCAATTTTGTTCGAGCTTGTTTGAGTTGTGGCTTGTGTCTCCTAAGGTGTTTCGGCTACTTAGGGACCGTGACTTCAACTCCGACATCGTGTATAGCCCATCATTCCACTTCCGCAACCACCACGGCATTGCCGCTACCACCATTTGATATTTGTCCTTGAGATTTTGAGTTGTGGTTTTTCCGTTTCCTAAGGTGTTTCGGCTAATTAGGAACGGTTCTACATCAAGAGCACCTGATATAGGGTGGAACCCTAATCAGCGGATCTTTCACGTTTGGAGGTTGGCACACGATGAACACGGGGAAAACACGGAGAAAGATGGGGAAAACACAAGAGAGAACACTCAAATCAACACGGAAGCAATCACACAAGTGCTAGATTCGCGATACAAGGTCGAGATACATGATCCAAAGTCAACAACGGTGATACAGATAGTCTTCTCCCGGAGGAGGTCTTGGAATCCCGTGGGATCTTCCCGTTAGGGGTCTTGAATCCAGAGGTGGATCTTCTCCGTAGAGGCGCACCGGTCTCGTGGGAGAAATCCACACAAGTGTCAAATGAGCTAAAACCACAGCTAACCCTAAACGGAAAGAGGAGAGGAGTATATATAGTCTACGGGGCGAATGGGTACATGGGCCTCGGCCCAGGGGCTGCACGCAGGCAGATCAGGGGCCGGATGTCCGGGCTACGGCCCGGATGTCCGGGGCTTCATGGGTCGCCGGATGTCCGGGGCGGGGGGCCCGGATGTCCGGCCGGGGGAGGACGCGCCTCGGGTGCTCTCTGGACAGAGGCGCCGGATTTCCGGGCGCGGGGCCGGATGTCCGGGCCGTGCCTGGCCGGATGTCCGGGCCCTGGCCGGATGTCCGGGCCCTGTAGCCTCGGCTGCTGTTGGCCTTCTGTAGGTGACTGCCCAGGGGCCGGATGTCCGGGCCAGGGGGCCGGATGTCCGGGTCCTGGAGCTCTCTTCTGCCCTTCTCGATGCATCAGCTCGTCCGTGGCCTTGGGGACTTGTCCATCTTCAAGCTCTTCTCCGAAGTGGTCTCCTTCACACCTGAGCACACAAAGCACACTCGCTTGAGGTAGCAACCATGTCTCGCAAGATTCATAAGGGAGTTGGGCTAGGAGTGACGTCACCTCGGTCTCAAAAGCTCTAGCACGAGCACGTGTCATCGGTCCTTGAGGCACTTGAGGGGGTGAAGGAGGGTCCATGGTGATGGCCCTAGGATACACCGTATCAGGGATACATGGGCCTCAGGCCCGATACACTGTGCGCAGACAGGGGCCGGATGTCCGGGCGGGGGCCGGATGTCCGGGCCTTCCCGAGACGCCGGATGTCCGGGCCGAGGGGCCGGATGTCCGGGCTGGAGGGGTTGAGCCACGGGTGTCTTCTGGACAGTGGCGCCGGATTTCCGGCCAGGGCCCGGATGTCCGGGGCGCCGGATGTCCGGGCCTGGGGGCCGGATGTCCGGGGCCTGTAGGTGCTGGCCCTTCTTCCTTCTCTTCCGCGCGCACTTGGCCTTGGTTCTTGGGTTCTCCATGGTCTCCTTGGGTGTTCCTGAACATGCATAGCACATATATTTGAGGTAGTAGGCATGTCTCACATGTAGAAAGTGGAGGTTCAGAGAGGAGCGAGTGAACCTTGTGTCCAATTGTGTGTAGTTGAGGTCTCGTCGAGTGAACATGGGGATGATCATGGGATACTCCGTATCACATGGTCAACATGTTCTTCAAGCGACTTGCTAAACACAAGAATGTCATCAAAGTAAACCACAACAAAGACACCTATGTAGGGTCTAAGAACAAAGTGCATAAGACGCACAAAAGTGCCGGGTGCTTCCGATAAGCCCATTGGCATAACAAGCCACTCGTATAACCCGAACTTGGTTTTAAAAGCAGTTTTCCACTCATCACCCTCTTGAATGCGAATTTGGTAGTAACCACTTTTAAGATCAATTTTTGAAAAGATGGTGGCACCACAAAGTTCATCAAGCATGTCATCTAAGCGAGGAATAGGGTGACGATATCTAACGGTGATAGCATTTATCGGGCGGCAATCGGAACACATGCGAAAAGTTCCGTCTTTCTTAGGTACGAGAATAACGGGAACGGCACAAGGGCTTAGACTTTCACGTACATGACCCTTGTCGATGAGATTTTGCACTTGCCGTTGTATCTCCTTCGTTTCCTCGGGGTTGACGCGGTACGGAGCTTTGTTTGGAAGTGGAGCACCGGGTACGAGGTCGATGCGGTGTTCTATCCCTCGAAGTGGAGGTAGACCCGGTGGTAGCTCATCCGGAAAGACGTCCGAGAATTCCTGCAACAATTTAGACAACACCAAAGGTGGAGGTGGTGAAGTGTTAGTAGGTTTGGCTTCCCCTTTGCATAGAAGCACAAGGTGGAAGACGCTCGATGGGTTCTCACACACTTCTCTCATCTCACGTTTGGTAGCAAATAGCACTAGTTGCTTCTTGTCGCTCATCGTGGAGTCGCTCATATATGGCTTGTGGCTCTCGCTCTCTTTTTGGTGGCTCGCTCTCTCACCATTCTCTCCACGATGGGTGGTAGGTAAAAGCTTGTCGGCGGCTACTTGACTTGGAGTCATTGGTCGTAGCACGAATTCCTTGCCCTTCATCTTGAAGTGATAGTGATTCGTCCGTCCATTGTGTGTGACTCCACGATCATATTGCCATGGTCGTCCAAGAATAAGGTGGCACACGGACATGGGTATCACATCACACTCAAGAGTGTCCTCGTAAGCGCCGATCTTGAAAGAGACTTGCACGGTGTGCTCGACTCGAAGAATTCCGGCGTCGTTTAGCCATTGGACCTTGTAGGGGTGCGGATGCTTCGTCTTGACCAAATGAAGCTTGTCGCATAGCTCTTCGCTTGCTAAGTTGTGGCAACTTCCGCCATCGATGATAACCTTGACGGCGCGTCCATTGATGCCGGCCTTCGTATGGAAAATGTGACAACGTTGGTCGTCATCTTGTTGATGTTGGAGTGTCAAGACTTTGGAGACAACAAGGTTGGGGCTTGAGTCATTGTCGCAAAACACTTGATTGTCTTCTTCGTCATTGACTTGGCGATGCATAGCGACATGCTCAAGTGCTTCCATCTCATCATCGCTCATGGAGTCATAAGATCCGTCGTCGTTGATGATCATGGTGCGAACGGTCTTGCACTCAAATGACTTGTGGCCTCGTCCTTGGCACTTGAAGCATTTGATGGAGCTCGTCTTGTTGTTATCTTCGGTTGGAGGTGTGGTTGAGGAAGCTCTTGGCTTGAAGTTGTTGGTAGAAGGTGGACGACTCGATGTAGTCGCATTCTTGTAACTTTGCTTGTCTCCGAAGTTTGTAGGAGGCTTGGAAGAGGTAGGAGGAGTAGCCGAAGTCGTTGAAGCTTGGTTGTAGGAGCCGAAGTTCTTGGAGTTGAACTTTGAGTATTTGTAGTCTTCTTGAACTTGGCGCTCCGCTTTGGTTGCTTGATGTACTAGCTCGAGGAGATTGTTGTATGGTTGGAAGTCCGCAATCTTCTTGATGGAATAGTTGAGTCCATTCAAGAATCGCGCCATAGTTTGCTCATCATCTTCCGTGATGTTCGCTCGTATCATGGCAATCTCCATCTCCTTGTAGTACTCTTCAACGGACTTGGTACCTTGCTTGAGGAGTTGTAGCTTCTTAAACAAGTCTCGGTTGTAGTGTGTAGGCACGAATCGTGCTCTCATCACTTCCTTCATTTGAGCCCAAGTGGTGATAGGAGGTTCGCCTTTGACTTCTCTTCTCTCTATGATTTGCTCCCACCAAATGAGAACATAGTCTTGGAACTCAAGTGATGCCATAGCGATCTTCTTCTCTTCATCGAAGTTGTGAAGGCGAAAGATCTTGTCAACTTTCAATGCCCATGAGAGGTAGTCTTCGGGATCAATGCTTCCGGAAAACTTTGGCATGGTGAACTTGAGCTTGCCATAGCGATGCTCGTCGTTGTTTCCTTGCCTATTGGGAAGGCGCTCTCGATTTTGGCGGTTTGCCATATCATGTTGCTCTTGAGGATGTAGACGTTCTTGTTGGAGTTGATGTTCTTGTTGGTATTGTTGCTCATGTCGCGCTTGAGGAGGAGCTTCTTCTTGCATTCTTGCTTGATGGCGCCGTTCTTGCATCTCATCTCGAAGGGAATCCTCTTCTTGACGAGTGTGTCGATTGCGGGCGGCCACATTGCGGTGTGCATCTTGTAAAGCACGTTGCGCCTCCATAGCTTGAGCTTCTCGACGTTGTTGTGCTTGACGGTTAGCCTCGGCATCTTGGTCTTCTTGATATTGGCGAGCTCGCTCTTGTTGTTGTTGGCGTAGTCGTTGCCGTTCTTGTGCTTGCTCAAGTGTAGCTTGGTTTTGACGACGTCGGCTTTCTTGCTCGTCGAATGGCTCTTGAGAACTCTTGTCTTGTAGAGGATGCCGGTGGTCATGTCGAGCTTGACGTGCGGCTTGACGAAGAGTGTTTGACGTAGGTGTACTTGAGTCTTGCGTAGAGTCGGTGTGTCGACTTGAGCGGCTTCGTCGTTGAGATGATGTTGAGGAAGAACGTCGGTTGATGATCAATGTCCGTAGCTCATTGTATTGAGTAGACATGTTGGTGTTGATGAGGTCGATTTGCTCCTTGGTACTTTGTTGGAATTGTCGCGCGTCCTCGGCGACTTGACCAATGTACTCTCGCATAGCTTCACTCTCTTGATGTAGAGCTCGTTGGACACCGAATAGATGTAGTTTGGTGACGTAGTTGTTCGCTTCTTGAGGGTCATCGAAGATCGGGTTGGTAGATGAACTTGGCCTATCCATCATCACAAGCAAGTAAGTGAGTGGAGAAAGGAGAAGACAATATCAATGTACCTTAACCGAGGTTGAAAATGGATCAATGATCACTCAACAATGTAACCCGGAAATAGCACTATTGGTATCACTTCGTGTCGATTCTCACACCTACACAAGTAAAGCTTTGAGAGGAGCTTGGTTAGGATGTGTCACAAATTCAATGCAATCGTCAAAATGACTCAAAGATGTTGAAAATGGTTCACAAATTTGCTCATGCAACAAGTAGATCACTAGCAAAGAGTAGCACACGGAACACACGCACGGATAGATAAATGTGGTTGTGCAACCAAGGATGAGCGAAAAATGTGGTAAACCACGGAAAATGCTCGTGTTGCACAACGCTAGAGAGACGCTAACCGATTGCTTAATAGGCGGATACGCACTTGTGCACGACCTATATGGGCAAAACGTAACGACTATCTATCACAAGTATGCTATGAGTGTATGATGTGCCGATGCTTGAGCACAAGGTGATGTTGCTATGTATGATCTCTTTGGATGCAAGGCGTATGATGCTATTGTTTCTTTGCTTGGGTTGGCTCTTGTGCTTAAAAGCTTTGGAGCTCTTTCTGTTGGCACATATGTATGCTTCACGTATCAAGGTAGCTATTGTGTATGCGGAGCACTCTTGTGGCACACGGGGATATGCAAGATACCAAGATGATGTGATGTTACTCACAATGATGTGGTATGCAATATCTATGACTATCACTAATGTGCACAAGTGTCGTGGCCCGGCAATACTCAAATGGCTAGTCTCAATGGGAAAGCTACGCAAAGATGGTTCATAGGGTGACAATGCAATTGCAAGATAAAATGATCGAAGTGTCGTCGATGTTACCGTCCTTGCCGAAGTTGAGCGGTGGTGTTGTCGAAGTCTTGCCGTCCCAAGGTAGCCTAAACATCCAAGGAAACGGTGAAACCACAACTCAAGTATCCACGGCAAATGGAGACAAATTTTCGAAACTCGAAGCGGTGAAGTGATGGTGGATGCGGAAAAGGTGGTGGTATGCGGAAGAAATGGTGGAGTACCGAGCGAAAATGGCGGAGAGGTGGGGAAATGACTGCGGGAGGCCGGATGTCCGGGCCAAAGGCCGGATGTCCGGGCTGGGCCGGATGTCCGGGGCACGGGCCGGATGTCCGGGGTGCCCGAGCCAGCAAGAACACGCTGCAATGGTGGTTTCGTGGCAAAAATTCGGCGGGTTTTTCGGATGAAATTTGGGGAAAAGTGGAGGAAAAGCTAGATCCACACGTGGCACAGCAAATCCATGGAACAAATTCAACAAAATCTTGCCAAATCAACAGATCACAGAAAATTTTTGGGGCTCTTTTTGTGGGTCAATTTTCGAAATTAGGAAGAACACGACAAAAACAGGCTAGAAAACGAAGTGTGGGGCTCCAAAATCGTGAGAAACCTTTGCTCTAGATACCATATGATACAGGGTGGAACCCTAATCAGCGGATCTTTCACGTTTGGATGTTGGCACACGATGAACACGGGGAATCACAGGGGAAAGAAGGGGGAAACACAAGAGGAAAACACTCAATCAACACGAAAGCAATCACACAAATGCTAGATTCGCGATACAAGGTTGAGATCCATGATCCAAAGTGAACAACGGTGATACAGATAGTCTTCTCCGTGAGGAGGTCTTGGAATCCCGTGGGATCTTCCCGTTAGGGGTCTTGAATCCAGAGGTGGATCTTCTCCGTAGAGGCGCACCGGTCTCGTGGGAGAAATCCACACAAGTGTCAAATGAGCTAAACCACAGCTAACCCTAAACGGAATGAGGAGAGGAGTATATATAGTCTACGGGGCGAATGGGTACATGGGCCTCGGCCCAGGGGCTGCACGCAGGCAGATCAGGGGCCGGATGTCCGGGCGACGGCCCGGATGTCCGGGTCTTCGAAGGGTGCCGGACGTCCGGGGCGAGGAGCCGGATGTCCGGGCTGGAGCGGTCAGGTTTCGGGCGCTCTCTGGACAGAGGCGCCGGATTTCCGGGCCCGGGGCCGGATGTCCGGGCCATGCTTGGCCGGATGTCCGGGCCCTGGCCGGATGTCCGGGCCCTGTAGCTTCAGTTGC
>LR738716.1:315101455-315128120 GCA_902687465.1 Secale cereale
TGTCCATCCAGCCTTAGGACGACCACCTCCGACGGAGGAGATGGCCACCACCGCCAACGGCATCGGCCAGATCAGATCTGACCGGGGGTGCCGCCAACCAGTCAACAATGGCCACATCCCCTCTTGATCCGTCCTCCTCGCGAAGCGTCCGCAGTAGCGCCGAACCGCCGAGAATGACGAAGACCGAAGGGAGATCTCGCGCCGCTGGTCACTCCACATCATGGTGATGTAGCCTAGATCCCCGCCGTCCCCATCACTGGCGGCGCATGGGCTTAGCCGGCGGACGTCTCTGGGGACGACGAGGTGGAGGAGAGGATGGATGGGCGGCGGCCGGGGCGCTGGGGTTGGCCCCCTGATCGCCCTGGAGGGAGCGATCGAGGGAGCACTGGAGCAATCAAGGGGCTATTCTTGGAGTGGATGCATGGTTGATTCCCTTATGTCAGACACACTGGCCCAACACTCCAGCATAAGCTCTTGGCAATGTTGTCGGTGGTCGCCAGCTTGGAGCTTATGCTCCCAGACCCTTCTCCAGGCCCTGAAATGTCTCTACCAGTTTATAAACCAATATGGAGAGTGACCGTATCGACGTCGCTCTCGTCGCCATTCGTGTCGGATCCGCTGCGGTCATTGGCCATGGACCGGCTTGGGAAGAGGAGAGGACGGACTGAGAAGAGGAGAGGATGGATTGGGAAGAGGAGAGGATGGAGAGAGTGGAGTGGACTGAGGTCTAGGGTTCATGAGAGGGGATATTTGTGGGGTCACGGTGGGCAAGCGAGTATGAGAGGCTGCCGCATCCGGGAGGCAAGTCGCCTCCCCTCTTGACCCCAGTTCATGAACGACAAAAACTCAACGAAATAAATAATTTACCGGCGCTAGGAAAATTGTTTTCATGGATGTTGATAAATCGATAACATATAGAAATTGTACAGACGACTTACTCCACAATTAGGAAAAGTTATGGCTACGCCCAAGTGCATTGCACCCACCATGAACAGTAAAATGAAAATAAATAGCAAAAAACTGAAAAAAACTGAAACTTTGTCTCGATATAAATCTGGGAAAGGAAGAAGTATTGTAACATAATTTATTAATGAAACTGGTTCTCAAAAAAAATATTTATTAATGAAACTGAATCACATACTTGCTCCAGTCTACCCACTTCGATTTTTAGACGCAGTGTGCGTGTCTCAACACAGGACACACTCTACATATTTCAAATCAAACATACTGCACAGTTCTCCATGGAGTGAAATGTATAAAACCACCATATATGATCTTCATCACAAATTGCACCAAACGCAACTCTATTTGTCACATAAAGTAGTTGATGGTTCGTGTAGCACTCCTTGATGACGTTCCAAACTGGTGGGGCTCGCCTGTCGAGCTGACTAGGCAAAACATTTGCCACTTGGGCATTTTGACTTGGTCCTCTTTTTCTTCCCCTCCGTTTCTTTCTCTTGTGCATTACATCAAGCACCTGGTGTGCATCAGGAAGAGAATAAATCCATTTTCTCCAGGTTAGCACTTCTCCTGGTGTGCAGTACACTTCTCTGTTGAATTTTCCTGGTTTCTCGGTGCTCAACTGCACAAGACTATTTTCACAATTGTTGACATTCTCTTTCAGTTTTTTCTAAATTCTCAACTGACGAGCAAGAAGACACATCAAAAGTTTCATAAGGGTGTACATCTTATAACCTCTTGACCAACAGACGTAAGACCTGCAGAAGAGGTGCATATTATCTACAAATATATAAGGGACTGAGCGACCAGTGCTCAAACCACGCTGGTTAAATGAGCCACACGGTAACTGTGGTGCTGCGTTGCTTAATGGTGTGTAGCTCATGAGGAGTAACCACATCTCAGTCGGCTAGCTGTGCATGATATTCAGTTGTTCACATGCCGTTCACTTGTATACCTTAGTGTAAATAGTCGTATTCAGTTCGCTCTGAAATAACCAAGCCTGACGAATTCAACATCATATTTGTTCCTCAGTGATGGTTTCGTTAGCGATGTATATGATCTTGGAAACCACAGTTTTGAAGAGCTTGGGAGTTTCCCTGAGCTTGGCAGTTTCCATACTTTCAAAAATCAAGGAAGATGAAAACACCCAGTCATGGATGTTGAAGTAGAACTGCAGAAGAACCCAGGTTTCTTTGTAATGTACACATTCGTCGTATATTTTTTTTCTGTAATAACCATCAATCTGCTGATGTCATTCTTGAAGTTGGTTATTTCCTTCACATGAGAGTTAAGTTAGTGTGTCTCTTTTGTATGTACTGCATTGTGATTAGTACTGATTACCAAACAAACTTGGAAATTTTATGAAGGATGCCTTGTCTTCATCATCCCTTCTCGACTCTGCCTGTCTGGAATTGCACTATACTTTCATGTTTCAACTGAAAACTATACATCTTTGCTGGTCGAGCGGCTGATTAGTCGCTACCCCAAAATTCACCAATGAATAAACTTCGTTTAATTTATTTTGTGACAATTGCTGATATGGCTCTAGAACTCGCTAAACAAGAGCAGAAAAAAACCCACCATGTGTGGAGAAAGTTAAAGAATGACACATAAACCAAGTCACTCTATAGGTCCTTAGTGCAGCAGGATCTTCGCCCAAGGGTAGGGCAAGTTTGTCGTCACTATTGTGCTGCAAAGAATCTTTGTACGTTCTGATAAGCCCTAACTTGTAGATCAGGCCAAGTGTGCTGGCAGCCTGGCACACGGTTTGATTAATCACCCAACAACGTATTTTTGCCTATCAAACCACCTGCGCGAGTGAATCGACAGGAAGGACCACTTTTAAACGAAAATGACAAAACTATCATGACGGTAGGCCAGGCAAGTCGTGGCAGGCATAGTCAATTGCATTCAAATCTGGTCATTTCTCCCATTTCACACGCGCAGGTGATTCTTTACACAAAATCCTTTGAGGAGTGCGCCGGATTGGTAGGTGCCCCATACCCGGCAGGCGTCCTGGTTGGGACCTCAGGTCTTAAATGTTTAGGTTTGGCTGCGAAGTCTGTTTGGTATTAGGCCCAGACTATCTTCGCCCCTTTATCAATTAGATAGGTGTAGCGACAATTGTTGCTTAGACGGTGACTTTAGTCTGGTTGTTGTATGACTTTGTAAGGTCTTGTCAGAATAATTAATAAAGTGGCCGTATGCATCGCCCAGATGCAGAGGCCGGGGGTCATCCTCCATTTCTAAAAAAAACTGCAACACTAACTCCTGGTTAATAGAACCGAATGATTGATTCGCATATTTTATTAGCTCAATATGGAGCATCAAGGGGATACAAACACAAAGAGCACACACCCGGCTTCTGTATAGCTAAGATGCACACAGCCAACATGAACGCACGCACACAAAAGTCACACCGACAACTAGCAAAGTTATACGACCAAAGCTATGCCAAGGCGGATAGAAAACAAAAACAAATTGAAAAAAAGCAATGATAATCCACTTGTGAAGCAATGTGGAAGAAAAATTGCACTTTGAGGTGAATAGAAATGTTTTTAGATATATTTACAAGTGTTGGAATCATACTAGTCAGACAGTGTTGGGGCCTCATGGCCATTACAGAAACCATGTAAGTCTGGCCATTCAAGCCGAGGCTGTTGACCTTGGTTAGGCACAGGTTCTCATGCAACGTCGTGGGTGGCCTCCAACTAGGAATTCAGCTCCCGTGGCGCAGCATGTCACCTTCCTTCATGATCCCAACTCACGGATGGACATAAGTCAATGAAATAAACTTGCTCTCATTGATGGTGGCAAATGGATAAAATAAACATTGTGCGGATGGATTACTCCATTTTGTAATTTTTTTCAACAAAACACTCAGAACAACAAAACAGTGAATCACTCGGAACATTCCCCACTTGAAATAAACAAACTGAGCTCTTCTCCATGAGATAATATCACGTCCATTTTGTTGGGCTTGCAGTCTTCTTTGGATCTTCGATCTGCAGCAGCTCAAGTTCCTGTCCAAATTTCAGTGTTTCTCAGTAGGTACGAGCCAAGATCCCGATCGAGGTTTGTCCACATTCCATTTCAGCTCCTTCTAAAATCTCAACTCATCAGCAAAAAAGTAAAAAATACGTAAAAATTCAGTAGTAGCGTATGACAAAACGGAAGGATCCCAGCAGAAAAGGTGCATGTGGCTTCGAATATATAAGACGGAGCGAGCAATGTTGAAAAATTGTCGATTATAGCTGGACAATAAGCGTGATGATGCTGAACGGTGTGTGGCTCATAAATAGTAAGTGCATCTTGTGTTGGTCAGCTGCACATAATTTTCCGTTATTAACATTCTAACAACATGTATACTTTGGAGCAAATAATCATTTTCAGTTCGCTCTAAAATTTCAGCTAATTTTCACATGGAGGAAATGCTGAGGAAATGGTATAAAGATATATAAAGAGGCAGTGCACTCACTAAAATTTAGTTAAACAAACAGCACAACAAGTGTGATACTAATATTGAAACTCATGAGGGCTAAATGGCATGTGCATGCCGCGAGAGTTCATAGTTGCATATAAAGGATTCCATCATACATTATGCTAGAACTGCATGACCATAGTGCAAGCATTGCATGAAGCATTAAGCCAACATGAGACACAGTCAGGCAGAAATGCAATTGAGTTCCATGAATCAACCGAGATAGTGCATGTAGTATATGGAATGTACCAAATGTTTATTTTTGCGAAATTGGTCCGTAACTCGGTATACTGAATAATGTTAACACGGTTTTCAACTTCTTTCAAATTTTCAGCTCATCGTGTGGTAATAAAGAAGACCCTTTTACAAAAAGAAAAAACACTGCAAATTTGCATTCCCCAGTTTATATGTTCTGAATTTTCAGGCATCGCCTGCTATCCAGTATCACTTGATGGCCCCCAGAATCGGGCAACATTGTTCGCACCGTCATAAAATTTCCACATGCAAAAATTTCTTTAAAGCCCTTTGGTTGTAAGAACAGATTCCTATTTCTATGTTGGATAGAAATCAAACATTTACATTTCAAATGAAAAAAAAAATTAGCCTAGACTCAATGGAAAAATTTCTATCCTATGTAACAAATGACACCTCTTTCCGAATAGGACTTGAGATACATGTCATCTTATTTCCTATGATTTCTCTCTCTTTATGATATTCCTATCCTATGAATACCCTATCCTATATGTAACAAATGACACCTCTTTCTGAATAGGACTTGAGATACATGTCATCTAATTTCCTATGATTTTTCTCTTTCCGAATAGGACTTGAGATACATGTCATCTTATTACCCCATCCGTTTCCAAATATTTTTCTTTCTAGAGATTTCAATAAGTGACTACATACGAAGCAAAATGAGTGAATCTATACTCTAAAATATGTCTACATATATCCGTATGTTCTATTCCATTTGAAATGTCTAGAAAGACAAATATTTGGGAACTGAGGGAGGATGTAACAAATGAGGCCTAGATAATCTTGGTATGTTACGTTCTGAATCACCACCAGGCTGGCGTTCGTGTCAACAGGCCATTACCAACAGCCTTCTACCGGGCAACTGCGCTGCTGAAATCACTAGAGCTATCACCTAAGCACGTTAGTATATACTCCCTCGGTTCCCTAATATTTGTCTTTCTAGACATTTCAAATGGACTACAACATACAGATGTATGTAGACATATTTTAGAATATGGATTTATTTATTCTGCTTCGTATGTACTCACTTGTTGAAATATTTAGAAAGACAAATATTTAGGAATGGAGGAAGTATATGAAATGATCCAACAACAGTGATAAGGTTCCGACGTACATGCTGGCGGGCCAACTGAAGTTTTGCCATGTTTCTCAGAGCATCAATGAAGTCATTAAATCAAACAGCAATGATGGAATTGCTTCTTTGGACTTGTATATGTAGCGAACTTGTCCTTGTCTAGCAAAAGCACACAGCATTCTCGTACTGAACTGTTCCTCATTAGTCTGTCAAAGAAACATAAGGCAGGAATCAGTTTTTAAGTGCCGATGTCTATGAAATCAAAGAAATATGTTCAGCAAGAGAAGGACTTTGAAAGCATGATCCATAATAACCTGATAACCTTGGGTTTTCCCTCTACCAGTTCCAGGAAGAGATTCTTCAAGATTTTCCCTAACATTCTGCTACTTCACGTTTCATTTTGCAAGACATTTTGAACTTGAAAAAAGCCAAAATTACTGCTACTGTACACACTTCGATCTATTTTATCTCGATGCGCACATGAACTGGGCGGATCAGGGTCCCGGCCCACCCGGGCGTCAAAAAAATTTCAGTAGTTTTTTTTGTAGGTGTAAAAATTCAGTAGTAAACTATACATAATACGGATTCGGCCCATTTCCAGTTCTGCCCCAAACCGATGGCTCGCGCTCCCACCATCCAGGTATCCAGCGCCAGGCACGCATCGCATGAGCCGCTCCTGCTCGCTTGTTCCCGCCTCATCCACCGTCGCCGCAGCAGGCTGCTCCTGCTCCAGAGCAGCTCCACGCCTGCACCGCTGCAGCTCGCCTATTCGCTCCTCGTCGCGTACCGTGGCCCATACCAGTGCTGCTCCTATGGCCCCAGGTCACTGAGTGCTTCTCAACGCGACACACTCTATGCACTTCAAATTGGACAAGCTGGGGACTTCTGCATTGGATGGAACCTAAAGTTGCAGCAGGACAATTTCCTGCATAATTATCCATGTTGCTCGATGGGCACATCTGCACCATTACACCATCCATCATCCACATTGTCTTCCAGTTCCTTCTAAAATCTCAACTCATCAACCAGAAAACACATCAAAAGTTCAATAACAGTGTACACTCATAACTTGATGACTTACGAAGGAACCCAACAGAACAAGTGCATATGGTCTAGAGGTGTGTATATAAAGAGAAAGAGTGGGCAATGTTCAAAATATCTGTTACATTAGCAGCGTGATAGGTGTGATGCGGCCGCGTGGTGTGTATGTTGTTCATGAGGGGTACCAAATAATGTTTCTCACACTGGCCTGCTTCGCACCGTTGTTTGCATGCTGATCACATGCATATGCGAGGGTAAATAATCATTCTTAGTTGGAACTAATACCTCAGCTCATTTTCACTCCTGGTATACTTGGCAGCTGGAAAGAAGTTCCCCAAGAAGGGACTACGTCTAAAGTCCAAAACATGGAAGTTAGCAAGGAAACTAAAACGTGGAAGTCGGTTCCGTCTGTGTTGATTGATTAATTGATTAGCATCCATCCCTCTTTGGTTAGTCTCAATAACAGACAACAGGGCGCTCTCAGTTTTTTTTTCTTCTGCAAAACATGTAGCGCGAGGATCCATACTGAATTCTTTGCTTGACGTATATTTCTGTTCATTTGCTGCTTCGGCACACCGTGAGAGCCCTTGGGCTGTATGAAATGTTCTATTTTTTCAGTTTTACCGTGGCCTTGTTCGCGGTCAACTGAATGTACTATGCATGCTTTGCTTGTTGGAATCAAATTATGAACTCATTCACCTTGAGTGCATTTATCCTAACATATGTGATATGAGCTGCAATGAATATATCTGTCTACACTTAGTTATATGGCTATGAGCGTCTGTTCCTCCTTTTCCAGCTAATCGGAATCTTGGAACGCTCCCACCAATGTCATCAATTTTTCTTGTTTTGATTCTTGTTCCTAGAACAAAGCATTGCCTAATGTGTCCCAATTTTTCTACTGAAGTTAGATTTTTGGCTGCATACATTACAATTTAGCTGCAATTCTGAAGAATGTGGCAAATGCAGTGGATTTGCTGCATTTTATACTCGCGAGTCTTGTGAGTTTTGGTTTAGGCAGGTTAATTGCTTTTGTGTAGGCAGGCAAATACTTAACGTTTCTCTTTGTTAGATCCTTATGACAGTACAATTTTTCAGAATTATTTTTTCATCGGAGGTAAGGATGGGGTCCAATAGTCCTAAGGTTTGAAGGTGCCTGAGGAGTGAGCAATCCAGTAGAACCACCTAAGTGTTGCTCTTTTTAGGTACAGTAATTTTAACTGGTTCATATTCTGTTCTAGTGTTTTTCCTAGTGACCTGATACAAGTTGAACCTTTGCATCTTAGTCTTTGCAGTAAATGTGCTACCTTACTGTGGTTGCATGGTTGATTTCAGCCATGGTCGTCTTGTGTGACTCGATTTTGGTGATGTATTATTAATTTCATTTCTATGAAATTGGGGGACTGGTTGCAATGGTGGAGGACGCCATGATATGGAAATACATCCTCCCCTGATAAATCTAGAAAGCTTCAGTATACACCAAAAAAAGGAGCTACCAGCGGCCCATTTTTTTCTGAAGACCTCGGTATTGTAAAGGTAGTTGTAAAAAAATGGCTATATTATTTCATAATGTGTTTGTCCACTATATTTGATCTGTTCATGTCTATCTGCAGATTCTTTTATTTTGTTCCGAGGCAACATGTTCCTTTTCTTTTGGTGTAGTACAAGATGAAGCTAAAAGCTTCAGTGTCATCTTGCTAGAGCTTCAACTTTATCTTCTGAGCTATTGAGAGCTTATGAGTTTTGAGAGCTGCAGTGTTATCTTTGGAAAGTTCCTTCTGTTTAGCTTTAGAGGAATTCAACTTTATCTTGTAGAGATATATGACTAGATATTTATTTACTGAAAGAATTGTATGGTGTCATGGGCTTATGTACTGTGTCCACCCTGAATTAAATACTTCGCAATATGGGCAATGTATTTTCTTGCTGTTAAGGTTAAGTATATTACTTGTGGGCCCGATAGAGTAAGACTATTACTTGTGGGTTTGGACTGCAAAAATTGGTACTTGTGGGCCCGAATGAGTAAGATCCATACCAGTAACAGTGAGCCCGACCAGGTAAGATCAATAGTAGAGATCTTGGAGGAATAAGACTGGTACTTGCGGGTCCAAACGACTAAGATCGGTAGTATGAGCCTGAATGAGTAGACCGGTGCTTATGGGTTCGGACTACTCTGATCTGACACTTGTGGCCCAGATGAGTAAAACCGATAGTAGTGAGCCCGAACGAGTAAGATCGTTACTTGTGGGTTTGGATAGCAAAAATCTATATTTGTGGGCCTGAACGAGTAAGATCGATAGTAGTGAGCCCGAACGAGTTAGATCAATAGTAGAGAGCCTGGAAGAGTAAGACTGGTACTTGTTGATCCGGACGATGACTAAGATTGATAGTGGTGAGTCCAAATGAGTCAAACGAGTAGTTGTGGTGTGGACTACTAAGATCGACACTGGTGGGTCCGAACGACTAAGATCGGTACTAGTGGGTCTGAAGGACTAAGATCGACACTGCAGTTGTGTTCATCTAGTCGAGTAGCTCCAAATTTGATCCCAAAATGCTCCAAGTTTGAACTGTACTTGTAGTCGTTTTTACTTGGAAGAACTTATTCGTTCTCAGATTGAATATAAGGGTATTGTTCATTTTTGAGAGTTTAGCTAACATTAGGCCGTCGAGTAGCTTCATTTGTTTACCCTATCAATTGTGGCCGAAATTTTCTTCCACAATGCAAGAGCTCCATCATGGGCCGGTAGTTGTGGGCCATCCGCTTCATGTAGTACCACGGCCATGACGTCTAGTACTATGTGTCATCTGGATACATCACTGCCACCATGAGTCGTCTGATACTACCAGTACCACTATTGACCCCATGATCCCTTTTAGCACAATGGGTCATCCGAAAATGCTAACACCACGAGTTGTCCCCGACGAGCATGACCGATTCTCATGACAACAGTTGGCTATCACCGCTACGTGTATTCCGAACCGAAAACTATGTTCACATGGTGACCAGCCGGGCGGTCCCACCAATAGCACTTCAAGTGCTCCACGTCTCGACCCAGACTACCGGTAGTTATCTGTGATACAGACTTGGACTACCCGTAATGCTGAGTCCGAACAAGTAAGGCCAGTAGTTGTGGGCCATCCGCTACAGATAGTACCGAGACCCTGATTTGCGGTACATGACGTGTGATGCAGTCCTTCAGATCGGTACTAGTGGGCCCCGACAAGTACACGGTATGGGACGTGTGATGCCTGTACTAGCAGTATGGTTGCTCTTATGATCATAGTGGGTCTGAACAACTAAGATCGGTACTAGTGGCCCCCGACAAGTACTCTTAGCACGCAACTTCTCTAACGGTCTATCTCGACCCTGACAACTGGTACTGGTGGGTCTTTCAGACAATGACTACCCGTAATGGTGAGTCCGAACGATCGAGTAATACCTGTACATGCATGTGTTCAATTACAACAACCGGAGAAATGACTACGTACACATGAAAGCCAAGAACTCATCGAACATCATCTTCAACCTCCCACGGGTCTTCAACGCATGATGTTTTTAATACATGATCAACAACCATTAAATCTACGATGTTTTTAGTACGGACAAGCACACCCTGCCTACCATGAGTCTTCTCTGCCTTGCTTGAGAATCTCGAACCACGGACTTTTTTCTCTGCCTGCTTGATCTTCTTAGCACGCTTGATCTTCTCAGCATACCAACAGGTAGCTTCCTGCCGCTTCGGGTTACCTGAAGAATATGGAGAAATAGTTACAAAAGTTTAATAATTTGCACAATGTCGCCAGAAAGTGTGATGTCGCAGTTACAACCCCGGATCCAAACAAGTACCAAAAAGAAAAAAGAATGATCATAACTGTAGACCAAGACATGAGCAGTACAAGCATTCATACCGGCATCTTATATATTGGCCAATTGCAAGGCCCAACACAGATGTAGGTCCAGGGAACAAATTTGAACGTGGCCACATTATGACTGGTCTGACTCTTCTGCACAAGATCATAGCACACCCATTAATTTTTATATCATACACTAATTTCAAAAGCAGTAATCTTGAATGCAACAAATAATTTTGTCCACAGGGTACTAAATGTGAAATTGAATCACACAAACAGTTTAAAAATCCCCTACAATCTGCAGGTGCAGAAGCATGCAAACTAAATCATGCTGCAACTTTGGACACAAGTTCAAATTTCAGAATCTGCTGTGGACTAAGGATTCCCAGCTGCACTACGTAAGGTGGCCTGCTGCTTACAATACACATTTGCAGTTAAATTCCTCTGACATATTTTCTAACCAATGAGGAACTCCATTTGTGGTGCACGGCTTGCCTCGTGGGAGCGATGTGGATGCCGCCGGACTAGGAGCTGTGTATCTCGAATTTTATGCTGATACTAATTGTTTTTTCTCTTACAACAAGCTCAGCATAGACAAAATATTCATGATGAGAATACACCAAACTCTAAGAAACAATCTCTGCTATAGGTACTATCCTTATATCTGATTTGCATACTCCTCTAACACAATTCAAGATATTTAGTTGAATTGGAAATGTGCTCTTGAAGAAAGCAAAGAACTATTTTATGCATTTAGGTAATGTTTAGCCGACGTGACTCCCAGACCTTTGTGGGTTGTAGAATACACATGAGAAATAAGACATCAAGTTGCACTGAAGATCACCCAATCCCGTCCACAAACTCCAGAATCACATCCTTTTAAGTGGCACACTGTATCAGCTAGAAAGCGATAGTTGACCACATTTCCAGCTCGGGGTCGGGGAATCTCGTGGGAACCACAAAATTTTGGTTGCACGGTGACAGTAAAGGAGATGTATCAGAACATAAGAACGTGGATTTTCAGAGCAGCATCTCTGAAACTATACCGTTCTGCTGTACTATCTGTACTGAACTGCTTATTTGCACTCAGCGGAATAAGAATGGTACTGAATCTTGTTAGGTTTGCATATTTGGAAACTCTATGGGTAGTGTAATTAACATATTCTTCACAAATGTGCAAAGCAACTGGCTAAGGATGCTGAGCTCTTTGCACAACATGCTAGTGGTAAATCCATTAGGATGGACGATGTTATCCTCACAGGTACTTGAGCAAACAATGTCTTTACTAATGCCTGAAAGAGAAGGAAAGAATATTGGCTTTCTGGACTTGTTGTTTTCCACAGAAGGTTGTTTGAGATACTTGTGTACTCGAAATTTTCCAAATGTTGAATACATAGTTGATAAGCTACAGACAAAAATGTTGTTGATACTCTCTTTATGGTTCTCTTAATGTATTTTTTTCCTCACACTGACCATTGCTTTGCAATCCCAGCGCATAGAAATGAGCATCTTATGGGCCAGCTGCGAACATTTTCTCAAAACCTGAAAGGAAAAGAGCCTTGCAACGGGAAGAAGAGAAAGAAATCATCTACTCCCTCCGTTCCCAAATATTTGTCTTTCTAGACATTTGAAATGGTTACAATATACGGATGTATGTAGACATATTGACCGTTATCTGATTTCAGATATCCTTATCCCTAATTGTGCAAAGAGTCTAGGCTGAATTGACACTGCAGGAGCACCCAAAATTACCTGTTGACGGAGTGCTCGCATCGTCGGCTTCTTGACGGAAGGGAAGCGCTGCAGTGGGCGGCGGGGCAGGGGAGACTTCGGCGGGCTCAGTGCGCCGCAGCGGACGGTTAGCAGTTCCTGGCGTTGAGCCGGAACCCTGGTGGCAGGAGTGAAACCAGGGAGGCGACCGCTGGTGCTTGCTTGGAGCGGGATCGCTCGATCGGAACGGCGGAAAGGGCAGTGGCGGCTATGCGACCAGAAACAGAACGATCTGCGTGGGGGATGGGCGAGCTAATTCTCCTGCGGAACGGATTACAGGAACTTTACTATTCTACCCTTTTGACCAAAAAATATTTCCTTAACTGATTTCCCATATCTGATGGTCAGAAAAAATTGGAGGTGGAGTTACAGGAAATTACGAGTTGTAACTCGCCAATCACCCATATGATTAGGTTAATATAGATGCATTCCCCGACATTTAAAATACTACTATGCTTCAAATTAGTCGAAGGTTTAGGTCTGTCCTAAATAATCAAGCCTATTAAAAAGTATACTAATACCTACAATACCAAATTAGTTGCATTTTATAATTTTTTTTTTTTTTTGCGAAATAGTTGCATTTTATAATTAGTGTTATAGATCTTAAAATATTTTTCATACTATGTATATTTGATGTTATATATCGTAGCATACTTTCATATAATATTATACGATTGATGCCGGACTCTCTGAGATGGAAGAAGTAGCACTGAAGGAGATAGGTAAAGGTAATAAGTAACACAACTTCCGCTCGCTGGCTCATGCCGCCGCTGCCACTGCTGCCTCTGCATGCCAAAATACCACCACTGCTGCCGACCAAAAGAGGCTTTGGGTGCCGCCCTCTGGTTGACATGTTTTGGCAGAGGCTAGGGTTTTCCGCCCGACCTGCCGAAGTTAAAGCGACGCGGCCGTCTTTTTTTCTTTCCAATCTAATGGTGTAGGGGAATATCTTTACTTCCTCCAACAAGATACATACATATGTATCTAGCAATTGACATGGTAACTAGGTGCGACAACACAGTTCACTAAAATATGTAAAATAGAAAAGTATATATATGCCAAGAAAGCCAAAGCAAAAAACTGAAGTAAACAAAAGTTATCTATTAGAGCGTTACTACTGATATTTCTGGTCAAGTAAACTGATATTCTACCACTGTACCCTATTCCATCTATTACGTCGGTGGTCTAGCTCTCTAGTCTCGTCGTAGGACGTCGGCGTCGTCTTGGAATATCGCCATGGTTTCGCCTTAGTGTGTGGTCCATATCGAGCAAAATTTCATCTCTGAATAAGGAGTAAATCGCATAAAACTACTACTTTACAGGTTAGGGTTCAACAAATTACCGGTTTTTAATTTTTTCAGATAACTACCAAATGGGTGGACGCCTGTTTCAAAAAACCATAAATACCGTGCAACTTAGAATTGATCCGGTTTTTGATAGGTCGGGCCCACCCCTAAACAAACCGTTTGTTTGACCGTTAAGTGAGATCTGCGGCTCACATGTCAGCCATGGGGCCCGAGGTGAACAAGTGGAGGACGAGGACCAGATTGAGGGGGAACTGCTCTCGCTGTCGGCAATCACTCGGGCTCAACCCCTGCCATTCCTCCGACCCACCTCCATCTCACCCGACCTCTCTACGCCCACCGCCGGGCCAGCGGCCGCCTCGTGCTGGTGGCACCTACAGAAGATGCGAGGCAGTGACCTCTGGCGGGCGGCGGGAACTCCAGGCGTGTCGCCCCATGGTGGCGCCGGGGCGACCGCAGGTGGACCGCCGTGGCGGAAAGGGCCACCTCAGGCGGCGTGGCACGGCGACACGAGGCGGAGCGCCATGGCGGCGCGGCGGAGACCCCATGCGGCGCCATGGCGGCGCGGCGGTGACCCCAGGCGGAGCGCCGTGGCAGCGCGGCGACAACGACTCCAAGGTCCCGATTGCTTTTTAAAAATTATTTAGGGACCTGATTGCCTTTAAAAAATATTTGAAAGGGTTGTTCTGTAAAAAATCAATGAAAGAGACACTGACATGTGGGCCTCACATGTCAGTTAACAGTCAAACACACAGTCAAAGAGATGGGTGGTTTAGGTGCGGGCCCGACGTGTCATAAACAGGTTTAATTTTTAAACAACGTGTATTGGGGTTTTTTTGAAACAGCCAACCATCCATTTGATAGTTATTTGAGAAAAAATAAAATCGATAGTTTTTTGGAACCTTAGCCTGTAAAGTACTCCCTCCGTCCCAAAATTCTTGTCTTAGATTTGTCTAAATACCGATGTATCAAGTCACGTTTTAGAATTAGGTACATCCATATCTAGACAAATCTAAGACAAGAATTTTGGGACGGAGGGAGTAGTAGTTTTATGCTATTTACTCCTGAATAAGAGCTAGAACAACACCGGCTCAGAGTTTTGAGGGTGTTATAATGACCTATCGTGGGCGGTGTGACAATGAATTAACGTATCTTTCTTCGGTCGATGGAATAATGCACACATGTCACTGAGTTTCGTACAGTGAGAGTGAGACAAAGGCAACACTTTTAGAATGCAGGAACTGCATGACCATAATGCAAGCATTGTTGACCGCTGACCATCTTCTCACTCACCGGCAGCGGACACAGACACATGCAAGCTCGTTCACTATCTACCAGGCACACATGAAGCAGCGGAAAAACAGAGTACTAGTTCAGTTTGTACAGAGAAAGAGAGAGAGAGAGACGGGCAGTTTTTAGGCCAGAGCACTATCTACCAAGCCTTTTTTCTTTTACTTTCAGCTATAAAAAATACAGCAACTTTAGCAGTAGTATATGGAAGGTCCCAAATGTTCATTCCCGGAAATTATTGAGTGCACAGAATAATGTTAGGCTCATGCAATAGAATGTTTGCATTTCAAGAGTATATACAGTAGAGGTTGTACAGACAGTTTATAGATTGACCTCATCTCATGTTCTAACTTAATAGGGGAAAGAGGCTATGAAAAGCCAGAGATAAACCCACTGTAAATTTGCATTCCAATGGTTCAAGTGTATTCTGGAGAATCATCAGGCATCCCCTGCTATCTAGTAGCACTTGGCTGCCCCTAGAATCAGTCAACATTATCTGCACTACTGCAAACATTTCCACATCTAGAAATCATGTTGACACTCTAATGACAACCTTCGTACGTTCTGAAATCACCAGGCTTGTTATCTGCGGACAGACTTGCTCCGGTCGGTCGTGCTGCTGGAATGATTTAACAACGATGGTGGTTCTGAATCCGATGTATGCAGTCAACGTTATCCGGATGCATGCTTTCCTGGCTGGCCTACTGAACATTTGCTATGTACCCTTCCAGTGTCTCTCAGAAAATCAATGATATTTGTAGCGCACTTGTCCTTGTCTAGCAAAAGCACACAACATTCTCGTACTGAACTCTTCCTTATTAGTATGGCAAAGGAAACATAAAGGCAGGCATCCGTTTTTAAGTGCATCTGAAATTAAGGAAAAAATATTTCAGCAAGAAAAGGACTTTAATCTGAAAGCATGACCCATAATAACGTCATAACCTGGGTCTCCCTGTAACAGTTCCACGAAGAGATTCTTCAAGATTTTGTCTGCTACTTCACCCTTTCGTTGCATAAAATTTTGAACTTTTAGCTGTGTTGCAGTCAGCAGATGCTCCCGCGACTCGCGACCCGCTCCCGTCCCCGCAACCCTAGCCGCCGCCGCCTTCCCCTGCCCGTCGCCGGCGGGATCCGGCCCCCCCTCTCCCCGCCCTTCCTCCCGCCCACCCCCCCTCCTTCCGCCTCGCGCCGCCTCCCCGGGAGGCGGCCGGGGCGCCCCCCGCGCCGCTGCGCTCGGCCTCGCTCCGCACTTCCTCTCCCCTGCCGTCGCATCATGCATCATGCATCAGAGTTGCAGACTTAACCAAGGTGCTCTTGGGATATTGCAAGTGTCAGAACCATACCAGCCGCTGCTAGGAACTGAAGCACTTTGCCTCCTCCTGAGTCTTGACCCCAGGTCAACTATTCCACATGGACTTATTACAGAGAAAGAGTACTTCCGGGCACGGCGTGCCAAGACATGAACTCACATCCTAGAAAACAACCAAAACGGCCTAACATCTAAAGACCGGGTGTATTCCTTCATGGATGTTGACAAATTGATAATATATATGTTGTGTGGATGGATTACTTCGTTTCTATATTCTCTTTTGGGGGAGGAAGAACTATGATATTTCCATGCTTTTTAATTACTTGGAAGAGGCAAATGATGAATTACATACTTGCCTCCACTATACACAATTGGATTCATCTTCTCCCAATGGTCATACTGAGCGCTTCTCAAAGGGGAACACTGTACACACTGGACTCAAACAAAGTGATCACTTCTCCATGGCATAAAACCGGTCTATTTTGCCCGGATTGCAATGGGGCAGGACATCTGTCAGAGAATCAAGTCCATGGATGTTGGATCTGCAGCAACGCACTTTCCTGTCAAATTTTCATGGTTTCGTAGCAGGCAGACTCCTGACACAAACCCCCTGTTTGTCCAAAATTTATTCCAGTTTCTTCTGAAATCTCAACTCATCAGCAAGAGAACACATGAAAAGTCCAGTAATGATTCTATAGTCAAAAGCTTATGGTCAACGGAAGTAACATTGGAAGATGCAAACGGTTTATATAGGGATATATAAAGAGAAAGAGCGGGCAATGCTCAAAACTTCAGTCAAATTAGCGCATGATAAGTGTGATGCTGTTGAATGGCGTGTAGTTCATGATGAGTAACAGTGTTTCTCGTGTTTTCCACCTGCAGATAATATTCTGTTGTTCACATGCGGATAATAATCTGTTGCTCACATGCGGATCACGTGTACATATTGGGGTAAATGTTCATTTTCAGTTCGAACTAATATATTGTCACATTTTCACTGGGAGGCAAAGTTGTTTACCATTTTTGCCAAACTGATGACTGAGTGGAGGAAATTATCTAGTCACAGCTTTGTTGGTCTTGCTAAGGATCTTTTCCTATGCAATTCTGACAATGCTCTGTAAAATTTGAGCTTGCTTATTGTAATCGTAATCCATGTTCAAGGATGGTGAAAGAAGAAATCAGCTCCCAAAATTGCTGTAGTCTGCTCTCTAAGTGAAGGCTGGTGAATTCAGCAGCATATTTGTTCACGAGTGATAGTTTGGTTAGCGATCAACTTTGTTCATGTCTGATCAATAAGACGTAGACGGAGCCAATAGTCGAAACTTTGGTTAACTGAGTAGCTCAGAATGTGTGATGATGCTGAATGGCCTCTAGCTCATGAAGAGTTAACTAGAATGACCATAACAGACTAAGAGCATGAAGGAATTCATCATACACTATTGATGTAGGCATTAGGCTCAAATAGATTGCAATCCAGACTTCTAAGTCAAAGTATGCATTTAGACTCCCTAAATCTACAGGGATACTTATTAGTCAAAATATGCCGGTCAAAGTTAGGTCGATTAATTTCTCAGCACGAGGGACTAAATTTATCTGGTTTTAGAAATACAGGGACTAAGTTTTGCTGGTTTTGGAGTAAGGGGACAATTTCTCTACTTTCAAAAAAATTGATGTTCAAAAAATATACTTTTCCACATTTTTATTGATCACAACAGAGAATAATGCCGGTCAAAGTTAGGTTGATTAATTTCTCATGAGTACCGTACTGTGATTAAAGTACAAACTTCTATTTTTACAAAGAAGGACCCGTCTTGATGATTTTTTTCATGGGTAACGCCTCAAGTGACAGTGCATACCTTGACGAATTTCTTTGTGGTTGATTGGTTTCTACAAGACTGCCATGTCAGTCGCCGCCACACCTTGGTCTAGCTTCCTACTATGACGCCATAGATCATTAGCAGATCTCAGTTCACCGGCGACCTCCTCTATAGCACCTGAAACGTATCATGCAGTTTACCAGCGGCAGGACGCAGTGGCCGCAACCGGCGAACTGAAGCATCTTGCCCTCCTCCCGAATCTAAGCTCTAGTTTAGAGATGGACATAAACGTTACAAAATATTATTTTTAGAAAGATTGGGTGTTTGCCTTCCTAGATTGACAAACTAATAATATAAACACTGTATGGATGGATAAATTCGTTTCTATATTTTTCTCTTGAAGGAGGACCAACTATCATATTGCCACGCTCTTTCATCACTTGGAACAAGGAAACGATGCACTATATACTTGCCTCCACTCTACACACTTTGATTCATATTCTCTCGACGGATATACAAAGTGCTTCTTACTCAGACAAAGTATACACACTTTAACTCCAAACCAACTGAGCAGTTCACCGTGGCACAAAACCGGTCCATTTTGCTGGGCTTGCGTTGATCAGAATGGGACAGGAAGTCTATCAGAGAATCAGATCCATGGATGGTGGATCCTGTCAAATTTTCACGATTTCTCAACGGTCACACACCCACCAGTGCCACTAGCGGCTCTCCATTGTCTACATTTTATTTCAGGCTCTTCTAAACTCTCAACTGATTATCAGCTGAGAACACATAAAAAGGTCAGTAATGAGTGTACACCCATAACCTGATAACAAACGAAAGGAACCGAGCATAAAAGGTGCTTATGGTTTAAAGATATATAAAGAGACAGATCGCGTGGGCAATGCTCAAAACTTCGGTCGGGTTAGCAGTGTGATAAGTGTGATGCTCCTGAATGGGGTGAAGGTCACGAGAAGTAGCAATCAGTTTTTCTCGTGTTGGTCACCGGAAGATAGCTTCTGTTGTTCACATGCCGAGCAGATGAATATGTTGGGGTAAATACTCATTTTTTAGGGATAACCCACAGGTGTTCTGCTAATTCAGTTAATAGGTAGGAATTTGTTACAAGAAGTTACCAGAGAAAACTTGGCAATAACAAAACAGCAGCAAAGTAAACTAATAGAAGAAACAATCTGACTACTCCTGAAGATGGGGATCTTTGAGAAAGTCGTCAAAGGACTGGACCCCAAGGAGTTGGAGGTTATCATTAGGAAGTCCATGATTGACTACCAAACTGTCCTGGATGAATCAACAGTTTCCTCTGTGTTGCATTACATTTTGGTTTCAAACCTACATGTAACCAAAAATGGGCAAGTCCATCGATCCCGGTAAGACAAGCACACTTGGAAAGGCCAAAGGTGGTGTCACTTCCTATGTTGAGTGTTTCTTCTGCAAAGAAAATGGTCACTAGAAGAGGAACTGCAACCAAAGGAACACAAACACACAATATGTAAATAGTGTAACATATGTAGAGGCACAGAGAGCAACATTCAAACTTCCAATTAGTTTAACAGTTTAGAAAGTGTGATGTGGCTGAATGGTGTAAAGCTCATGAGTTAACTAGCATGATCATAATGCAATAGGAGCATGAAGGATTTTATCATATGATATTGATGCAGGCATTAAGCTCGAACTGATTGGAATCCAGATTTCCAAGTCAAAGTATGCAATTAAACTCCCTAAAGCAGCAGATGTAGCTGTCACAGTATCTGAATACTACATGTTTGAGGCACGTGCGTTCTAGTTGATCACAACGAAGAACTATGACGATCAAATGTATACATTGTGGATAATATTCACTTCCTGAATCTTGACCCCTACTGTGATTACCGTACAAACTATTTTTTTAGGGTAACTTCTATTTATACAGAGGATGTCCTGTCTTGATCATCTCTGCTCATACACCTCTCTGGAATTGCAATTTGCTTCTCAACAACATACTATCAATATATGGTGATCATGCGGGATGAACAGAAGCATAGCTAAATAAACAATTTAAAAATACAGGGAGATGGCCCTCATGGATTATGACTACTTGATAATATATACAAACATTATACAGATGGATAACTCTGTTTCTATATTCTCAATATTTTCTTGGTAGAGGAAGAAGTATCTCTTTAATTACTTTGAAAACGAAAATGATGAATCACATACTTGCATCACAGTACACACTTCAATTTTTCTTCTCTCGATGGACATACTGAGCACTTCTCCTCGGGGCAAACATGTTTTTTCCTGTTCGACCTAGAAAGATGGACGACGTTCCACTATCAAAGATGATAATGGAACGGAAATAGGAAAAGAATCCATGTGCCATACAAACATTACAAGCAAGTTCAAAAAACGATAAACATAGCCTAAATACAGTTGCCACTGCTGCATGCACCGCTAAGGGCAAAGTTGAAAACATGGGTTGAAACCCAAAGAAATCGGGGCAGAGATGTACATACTTGACTGAAACAAAGTGAGCATTCGGTTCATTCTGGCGGGCTTGCATTGTTCTCAGTGGGACAAAAGGTCCATCGAAGAATCAGGTCCACGGATGTTGGATCTGCAGCAACAAACTTTCCTGTCATTTTTTCGTAATTTGTAAGGGCACACATCTCCTACACCATCAGCGCCATTGTCTACAATTTACTTCAGTTTCTCCTAAAATCTCAACTCATTATTAGCTAAGAACACATCAAAAGTTCACTAATGAGTGTACTGACACTCATAAGCCGATGACCAACGAAAAGGAACCCGGCATAAAAGGTGCATATTGTTTAGAGGTATAGAAAGAGACATATCGAGTGGGCAATGCCAAACACTTCGTTTAGATTAGCAGCCTGATAAGCGTGATGCTCCTGAATGGCACATACGTCATGCGGAGTAGCAATCAGTGTTTCTCGTGTTGGTCACCTGCAGATAGTTTTCTGTTGTTCACATGCCGATCACATGAATATGTTGGGGGTAAATACTCATTTTTGTGGGATGAACGCTAGGTGTTGTGCTAATTCTGTTAACAAGAAGGAATTTGTTACAAGAGTTACCAGAGAGAATCTAGTAAGAATAAAATATTAGCAAAGTAAACTAACTGAAGAAATAGTTGTAATATTTGGTCTTAGATCCTAATTTGTGCAAGATATTAACCAAGATGGCTACATGACCTTAATTTGTGCAATATTTGATCTAAGATCCTAGATCGTTGATACAGTGATAATATTAGGTGTCCATGTTATAAAAGCTCAGACGTTTGCTTTTTTGAGATAAGAATAGATAGATGGCAATGGTGGGTAACTTTGTTCTATTAATCTTTTATCCGTCAAATTGAAACATGGATGTTTCTAATTTTTATGGGATTTTCTAGCATCTTCATATATTCTTGACCCATATTGTGCTTTTAATATCGAATATATAGATGCCCTTAATATATCTCTGATGCGAGCCGCAATGAATGAATTCATCAATCACAAGCTCATACCTAAAAATAAAGAATTTAGAAATACCAGGCGATTGCGTTCATGGATGGTGTCGAATTGATATTATAAACATTATATATTGATAGGTCTGTCATAGTATTCTCATCATAATTTTGGAGAAGGGAAGTATTACTCATGCTGTTTAATCACTCCAAACAAGGGAAAAATGAAGCAGACACCTTCACTCTACACACATCATATCTTGATGCACACACTGAATGCTTCTTAATGGGACACGTTCTAACAGATAAACTGAATTTCTCTGCAGGCACTTCAAGTCGGACAAATGATGCACTTGTCCATTGAATGGAACCTATATTTACAAAGGAACATTTTCCTTTGAAATTTCCTGCCATCTTGGTGGACCCACCAACCATCCATACGATTGTCCATATTTTCTTTCAGTTCGTTCTAAAATCTCATCTCATCAGTAAGAACACACATCAGAAGTTCAGTAATAGTATACACTCATAACCCGATGACAACCGGAAGGAACCCAACTGCAAAGGTGCATATGGTTCGGAGATATATAAAGAGACGGAGTGGGCAATGCTAAAAATGCTTGTAACATATGATGCCGCTGAAAGGTGTGCAACTCATGAGGAGTAATCGTGTTTCTCTTGTTGGCTAGCTAAGTTATGCACAATCTTTAGTTGCTCACATGCCGATCACAAGTATATGGTGGGGTAAATAAACATTTTAGTTCAAACTAATATCTCAGCTCATTTCTGTGAGTCATAGTTGCATTTTTTTCTTCTTCCCGAACTCATGGTAGACAGGAGGAAACAAGACATGTCTATTCTTTTGCCAGATTCACTTACTCACACTCTTCTACTCAGCTAATTCTGACAATATTCTGTAAAAGTCCTTTAGTAGTACTCAGCTAATTCTGACAATATCTCTGCTCTTATAAAAAATAGAGTTGGTGATGATGGAGTGCCTGCCATCCTGCAATATAGGCCATCTGATCTATATTCGACTGTTAGAAGGGAGAGAGAGGTTTGGTGGAATTGTTATTGTATTGCTTGAGCCTCGTGGGCATATATATAGGAGTAGAATGATCTACTTGGAGTACAAGGCAAGGTAGGACCAAATCCTAGTCTATCCTATACTTCCTAATAATCCTTATACTCAACATCCCCCCGCAGTCACAACGGTAGCGACGCAAACAGTGAGACTGGAGAAGAATCCGAAGGCAAGCCGACGAACACCCCCCCCCCCCACAATCAGAACGGTCGACGCATCGCGGAGTCGTGGCTGGAGTGGAAACCGACGAGGTTGCTCAAGCAGGCGGTAGCCCTTTGTGCCGTTTGTCGATGTAGCCGAGAACGTATGTGGTGGAGCCGTGGTCGAGGTAGCCGTGCGAAGAATGCCGTGGTCGATGTCGAGTCGGGGTATCCGGTGTCGAGGAAGTCGCCGTGGAGCCGCGGGCGCAAGGGGGCGCCGAGTTAGCATGGGCGATGTGGTGTCGAAGTAGTGGTGCGCCGGGAAGAAGATGTTGTTGACGACGCGTCGCGACGGGTTTGCCAAGCCCGGGGCCACATCGTAGACGAAGGCACGCACTGGTGTTGCCAGCACCAGGCATGTGCAGACGGACGAAGACGAAGTTGACAAAGCGTCGACCAGGCTCGCCAGGCCCGGGGACACGTCATGGATGAAGGCACGCATCGGTGTTGCCAGTATCGGGCATGCGTAGATGAGGGACCTGCACGAGCTGCACGTCATGTCGGAGAAGTCGGAGGGGCCAGCAGAGAAGAACTCGACGATGATTGCGGCTTCCATCGGCACGGGGCCGATGTCACAAACGGTGGTCGGAGTTAACGAAGTGGTCGGGGTAGATGACGGCGACGCTGGCGACGGGCTGGTGCTTGGGCGAAGAAGAAGGGGGTGGACGGGCGAAGGCGGCGGCTTCGAAGGTAGCGGCGGCGGCGGCCAAAGAAGAATGGTGGCGGCGGCCTGACGGCAGCGACGGGTAAGTTAGGAGTGCGGCGGCGGTGCTTGAAGTAGGCGAAGAACCCTAACAGCGTGACAAAGACCGGCGCGGACGGTGACGTTCCCGCGCCAAGGGAGATGGCGCGGCACATACCACGGGAAGTCGATGCGCGGTGACGGCGGAGTGGACTGTGGGCCGCGGCGCTCCTGAAGGGTCGACGCAGCGGCGACAGGCAGGTCGGGGCGACGGTGGGAAGACCTCGGGGCGGCGGCGGGGACCGCGGGCAGCGATGCTGCGGCCCGAAGGGGCGACGCAACGGCGGTTCGCGAGTCGGTGCAACCGCGGGGACGGCCTTAGGGCGGCAGCGTGGACCGCGTATTGCGGCACTACGGCCCGAAGGGGCGACGCAGCGGCGAAGCACGAGTCGATGCAGCCACAAGGAGAACCACGGGGTGGCGGCGCTGCGACCCGACGGGGCGACGCAGCGGCAGCCCGATGCTCGATCGGCGGAGAGGCGCGCAATACTCGGGACGATCTTCACGGGACCTGCGGAGGCGCGCGCAATCGACGGGCCAGGTCGGTCGCACGGCGTAGATGTGGCGGATCGCGGCAGCGGGCGGGTGATCAATCCGACCGCGCGCGAGGTCGGGGACGCCGCTCGGTGAAGACGGCGTGGCGGCAGAGTCCGAGATGAAGCCGGCGAGGACGGACGGCATGCGACGTCATGCGACCGGCACCCGGGCTGCTAAGCAGCACCGGCGCCCGGGCAGCGAGGTAGACCACCGAGCCGCTGTGCAGACGCGGCGGAGGCGAGTGCCATGGATCGATGGCCGGGCCGGCGCACGAGCGACGGCTATGATTGGCCGTCGCATGGCGCGAGGTCGCCGGGTCGGGGCGATGCAGGTGTTCCGGTCGGAGCAGGACGGTGGCGGCCGGAGCAGGGCAACGGGCGGACCGACGCGCGGACGGCGGCTGGCCCGGACGGGCCGCTTCGGCGCGCTTGGTCGCCGGGTCGGAGGAGAGGCCGGCTGATCGCGCCGGGGTCGGAATAGAGGCGCATGGGGTCGACGGCGGCGGCGGGCGACGCAAACCGATCAAGATTAGATCATAAACCAAAAAATAAACGCCGATCAAAGCGACCAGCGAGAGAGAGAAAAACCCGAGCAAGGGCTCGGAAAAAAAGACTCTCTAGGGCAGCCGACCAACATGGCCGGCGGACGAACCCTAGGTACGGGCGGCGCGGCCCCCGGCAGCGGTCATGGAGGCCCACCGCCCCGGGGGCGTCGCGTGGGTGCGGAAGCGGCGGCGGCTAGGGTTTAGAACCCGGAAACTGATACCATGTTAGAAGGGAGAGAGAGGTTTGGTGGAATTGTTATTGTATTGATTGAGCCTCGTGGGCATATATATATAGGAGTACAATGATCTACTTGGAGTACAAGGCAAGGTAGTACCAAATCCTAATCTATCCTATACTTCCTAATAATCCTTATACTCAACACCGACGGATAGGAAGGAAACTATGACAGTTTTGCAAAAAGATACCCACAGTCCTCTCCACATTTGCAGATAAGGCCCTCCATCATTCATCCTTATCTCCCACAGGATATATAAACTACTCATATATATGCATCTTGATGTTCCGTGCAACGCACGAGCATCTTACTAATATTATGTAAAAGTTGAACTTGCCTATTTTAGTCATAATCTTAGTCTATAGAAGGTGAAAGAGGAAACCTATAGGTAGGTTCCAGCTCCGAAATTAACTGTGCTTTGCTCTATAAGTGCAAGCACGATAAATTAAAAAAGTATTTGTTCTAGGGTGATAGTTTGGTTAGCGAGGTACTCCTCGATGACCATGGATTTCCCTGGGGTGGCGCTGCCATAGGTAGGCGGCCATGGTGTGGGCTACGGCCATCAAGACTTGGTGGTTCAGCTGCTCGCTTAGGGGCTGACGGTCGTGGATGGGGTTTACAGTCGCCTCTGGATCTAACATTCCTCGGTGGTTCCCATGGGCATGGACCTTCCCTCGTTGGTGTTGGCCCTTTTGGTTGCTCTTTTATCGAAAAAAGGTTTCCCCCGCTTTGTATTACAAAGCAACAACACCGATACAACCAATGATAGGTGCTTGGGCGGAAGCAGCACAGGCAAGCCCAAAAGAAATGAAAGAGAAAACACAAAAGGAAAAAATGCCGACAACGACGGATCTACGAAAACGAAGATCACTCGCAACCGCTGCGCCCGCCGAAGAATTCCACCATGCTTCTAGCACCGCGAAACGCCGCATACCAAGCAACACCTCCAAGAAGGGGCGTGACGCCAACGACGCTGGTACCCGAACATGTCCTAGGGTTTCCCCCGGTACGCGAAGGGCTGTGGGGGAAGGGGTATATCCGGTGACCCTCAGGAAGGTACGGCGGCACCCACGGGCGTAACCACATCGGTGCCGGACAAGCTAGCAATAATTTCTCCCAACCGCCAACCAACCACGACCCCGGATGATCCATCGCGCTCCACCATACTTGGCGTCCACTAATGTGCGCCACCACGGTCTTGTAGTCACAATCGCTGTCTCACCACGGCAAGCGAAGAGAGATCGGCGGGATCGAGAGGAAGCAACCCGAAATGAGGAGAGACAGGGTCAGCAGCCACGCGGGAGGGGACAACCTCCGCCATCCTCGGTAAAAACCGACCGGACGCAGCTCAGGAGCAAACGAGGCTCGTGAAGCTCCCATCACCGCACTGCAGTACACGCGTCGTCGTCTCCGCCACCCCTAGCCCGAGCCACACCTACGTCCGCTGGAGATGACACCGGAAGCCTACGCCAGGCCCACCCAGACCCATATGGGGCCCAAAAGGGCCAAGATCTGGGCCATAGGGCACCGCCACCAGCCATAGCGCCATGCCACTGCCACCTCGCCGCCGGCGAAGACGCGCCGCCGCCGGATCCATCGCCGGCATGGGTACACCGCCGCCGGCCGCCACCATCTGAGCCATAGCGCCGCCGGAGGCACCACGCGAGCAAGGCTCGGTGGCCTACGCTGACGGCGGCGGGAG
>LR738716.1:315208317-315234812 GCA_902687465.1 Secale cereale
ACAAGAGTTAGGGTTGGTTTCGGACCCCTCCACCAAGGGCCACGAAATTCCCCCCTCTTTCCCTCATATATACAGCCCTTAGGGCGTCGTTTAGACTTTGGGTTTTGTTTAGATTAAAAGTTCGCCATAGCTGCAACTTCGCGTACTTCGTTTGTGTTCAACGACCAGACAAAGGCGTCACAGAACCCCACCTTGATCAATAAAGCTTTCCTCTTATATTCGCAATATCCAGATTGCAATCTTAGTTTCTTGCTTGTTCTTCGTTTGCCTGCAGGAAACAGACCTTCGTGGTCAGGTTGATCGTGCTCCGGCGTGGTCGATAACCTCTCGGAGTTGGTTTAGCGATTGCTAAGGCGCGACGTCCACGCACGTTCGTAGTCGGATCGTCAAAGTCGACTTCATCCAAACGATAGCCACTATCTCATCGAAAGACGGGACACCTTGGCCTCTATCAGGCAGCATCATATTCTCATGAACATTAGATTCATTACCAAGAAACGAAAGTACCTGGTAATTTAATTGGCGTGCGCGAGCTCTAGTAATTGGTCCTGTATATGTGTCAGTTGGAGCTGTGGGTGTAACCTTGTTAGTGATGTCCTCATCAACATGGGTGATACAACATAGCAAGAAATCATAGCAATCAAGTCAAGCAAGCTAGTAGTGCAAAGATGCAACATACTAGAAGTAATCATGGCAATCATGGCATGTGTGCAATTAGTGAGAATACATGATGCACATGGCATAGCACAAGCATGAAAGCAAGATATGAGCAAAATAGCATCAATGTGTTGATGAGAGGCCATATGGAAATAGCAATGGGATATCATGACTCTCTCAACACAAGAATCAACAATAGCATGGGGCACAAAGATATCATTGCAATAGCTACTAGGATCTCCACCAAGCATGCAAATACACATATAAGTAGCATAATGGTGAATCATGTGTAAAGGCAAGCAAGGGTCACAATTGCATGGCAAAGTCATAGCAAGGGGTATAACATGCAAAGTGAACACGATAGTATGGGCATAATGTGACAAGTGGCAAATAGCCCATAGCCGTGTGAGAGCCAAGTAAAAGAGATGCGCGTAGTGGTTGCGCGACGAGAACGGTGGTAGGGACAATCCACGGGATCCCAAATCGTCGTTGCTCTCAAGAGCTCTTTTCGTCAACTCATGGGATTGTGAGGTTGACGAGTTTGCAAAAGTACCTACACAAGACAAAGGCAAAGGAAAAATTGTATGTGCGTGGTATATGTACACATCATCCATCATGATGCGCACGTGCAAGTGTTGGTTAGCACATAATATCCAATGCTCAAATAAATGAGATGCGTGGTATAGAAACATGTCATCCATCATGATAGGTTTGTTGTTATGTATAGCATAATGGAGACTCAAATTGTGTAATGCATCATGACAAGTAGGTATAGCATTGTTATTCATGGAATGCATATGGTGCACACAATCATGGTAATCGTGCAAGGTATGGAATGCATCAAGATCTCCTAGTATGTATGAGGAAACTATGGGGGTCTCCTCAATAGCATTCATGGGAACATCACATGGAGAATATTGATAACATCCAAAGCAAAGCATATTTGGAACAATGTGTTCATGGCATGGCATAGTTGATGAATTGCGCAAATCATGTAAAGGAAGCATGGCAATATCATCACAAGAGAAACACAAGCCAATGACCATCATCTTGTCATCTATGCCACAAGTGCAAATAGGATTTACTTTAATGGGGCATGCATAGTTACTATGTTGAGATTGGAATGAAACAATATGAGAAATCTCATTCATAGCATATGACAAGTTCAAAGGATTATCAAACATGATGTGACCAAAAGAATTTTCACATGAGATCCTATGTAGCATAGCATCACAACTAGGCAACTCAACATGCTCATCATCATATTCATCATAAATAGGTAAGTCATGACATGATGAAGTCGCACTAGCATGAAGCATGGCAATAGGTGTGTCAACATCATGCAAGCAATCATTGTCAAGATGGTCCACAAGTGGGACAAAAGAAGCACCATCACTTATGTTACCTTTAGAGCTCCGCTCATGTGTTGTAGGTGAGGTTGCAACTTGATGGTACCATGTGGGGGGTGTATCTTCTTCCACCTTGGCCATCGCTTTGTCCATTGGAGGGATGGACTCGTTGAGGGTAGTATTGTCGTCATGTAGGAGACCTAGCACCAAAGAAAACACACTAGGAGTAGAGGTTAAGTCGTTAGAAATCATAGTGGCCTCACATGTCCTCTCAACTACCTCACTCACTAGGTGTTGTGGCTCACTCACTCCCTCTTGGATGCTCTCACTCGTATGGTTGGTGGAGTCACTCAAATGTCTCTCAACCTCACATAGGAGAAATGGCATGCTCTCATGTGTGGGGCTAGTGGTGGTCCCACTCATCCTCTCATAGGAAATGCACTCAATGTCACATATGGTGGAGTCACTCATGTCACTCATGTGGTGGTGGCACTCCTCACATGGGAATTGGGTCATCTCGTCATAAGTGGATGTCGAAGAGGTGTAGGTGCAAAAGTCTCCATGCTCAACTTCATCATCCGTAATGCCTCCAAAGATGAATGCCGTAGGGTGTGGCAAACCATCACGCTCCTCCGAGGTCAAAGAGAAGGTCTCATGCTTGCTCGCGTAGCTTGACCCGGAGTAGTAGTCTAATATGGGCGCCGTCTTCATGGTGTCGAAGAGGTTCATGCTCGTCGCCTTGGTCGAAGAGGATGGCCCATGCTCGACCGTCTTGTCGCCGTCGCTCGTAGATGATCGCCTTGATGATGAAGACGTCGATGTAGGCGAACTCATGGGAGGTAGGCGAAGATGCCGTACATCCAAAGGCGAAGATGCCTTGATAGCACTTGGCGAAGATGCCTTGATAACACTTGGCGAAGATGCCGAAGTGGTGGTTGTAGCCGTAGCTCCATCTTGGGTGTGCTTGTCTCGCGGTCTTCTCTTTTGCTCTTGAAGCTTGGCCTTGGCGTGATGTAGAGCTTCTTCGGACTTGTAGGTATGCGCTTGTCGAGCATCTTCATAATGATGATGTCGTTGTCGTGCTTGAGCTCTTGGTAGATGTCGTCCGTCGTCGTCGTGCACATGATGCTTGGAGGTGACTTGCCCTTCATGACGATGTCGATGGTCTCCATGGCGGTGTGGCCGTGGAAGACTTGCACTTGCATCATGTTTGCGCTCCGAAGACTTGTGACTTGAACGTCGCCGCCGAGAGGATGACGAAGGGGAAGAAGACTTGTGATCGACCACCAAGTGTCGGAGCTCCGCCATTTGTTTGTTGAAGGAGTCGCACATGTCGTCGAGGGAAGCCATTGTCCTTGTCGCGAAGTGTCGTTGTTCGATGGCGATGTTGCCCAAGCACTCTTGCATTTCTCGTTGTAGTCCGATGGTTTTCGCGTGGATGTCCTTGTTCGCGCCGTCGATGTCGAAGACCGGAGATGAAATGCCTTGCCTATCCATCACAAGACGCTAGCAAGTATGAGTGGGAGAAAGAGAAGAACTAGACCAAATGTACCTTGACCGATGTTGAAGATGGATCAATGATCACTCAAATGTGGAAGAAGGAAATAGCACAATTGGTACCAATTCTTGTCGGTTTCTCACACCTACACAAGTAAAGCTTATGGTGGAGCTCGGTGAGGATAGTGGCACAAAAAATTTGATGCAAAATGTTAGCAAGGCTCAATAATGTTGAAAAAGATTCACAAATTCGCAAGTGAAACAAGAAGACCAATAGCAATATGGGTGGCACACGGAAACACACACACGGATAGATAAGTGGGGTCGTGCAACCAAGGGGTGAGCCAAAATGTGGAATCCACGAAAATGCTCTTGTTGCACAACACTAGAGAGACGCTAGCGCGATTGCACAATAGGCGGATACGAACTTGTGCACAACCTACTATGCAAAATGCAACGACTTCTATCCCAAGTATGCTATATGTATGGTATTCCGATGGTATGATCCAAAATGATCGAGTATGACAATCTTAATGTAGTATGATGCTATGGTTCTTGCTTAAAAGCTCTTTGCGTATCTTTTTCTTTGTGCTTAAAAGCTTGTTTGGCTCTTTCTCTTTTGAGCTCTTTTCTCATGCAAAACTTCACGAACCAAGATAGCGATTGAGTATATGCGATGACAACCTTGTGTCACAAGAGATGATACCAAGATATGCACCACGGTGATATGGTATGTATGCTATGGGAAGTATGATCACTAATGTGCACAAGTCACGTTGCCGGCAATACTCGAATGGCTAGTCTCGATGGGTAAGTGACGCAAAAATGGGCTAGGGGTTAACAATGCAATTGCAAGGGGAATATACAATGATGTCGTCGAAGTTACCGTCCGTGTCGATGATGAGAGGTGGTGCTCTTGATGTAGACCCGTTCCTAATTAGCCGAAACACCTTAGGAAACGGAAAAACCACAACTCAAACTCTCAAGGACAAATGTCAAATGGTGGTAGCGGCAATGCCGTGGTGGTTGCGGAAGTTGAATGATGGGCTATACACGCTGTCGTAGTTGGAGTCACGGTCCCTAAGTAGCCGAAACACCTTAGGAGACACGAGCCACAACTCAAACAAGCTCACACAAAAATTTGGTTAAGTTGGGTTGGCTATGTAAGTGGACTATTGGTATGCGGAAGTGGTGGAGGTGGTTCATGAAGAAGCAACGGTCCCTAAGTAGCCTAAACACCGTAGGAGACTCAAATCACTACTCAAGCAACCACAAATGCTATGGGAACAAAAATGGTTAGGTTGCGGAAGTCGGTGGTGGTTATGCGGATGATGTGGTGGAGGCCCTAGGCAAAGATGCCAAAATCCACAAAATATGATGGAGTCAAATGAATATGGTTGTATTTTTCTGGTATGGGGAATGTCAAGAGCTTCGAAACGAGCTAAAGAACGTCCAAATCGGAGTTCGTATGAATTAGTTATGACCAAAACAAAAATCAGCCGAAGTCAAAATCTGGGGATACTGGACGTCCGGAAAAGACCGGAAATCCGGTAATTTTTGCTGTAAAGGTGGTTCCGGTCGTCCGGTGAATTCCGGACGTCCGGTGCTTCGAGAGGGTCCGGACGTCCGGTAAAAGGCCGGTCGTCCGGTGGGTCGGGGTCAACGCGAGATTTGAGATCCGGGACGCGATTTTGGGCGGAAAATGGAGATTTTGGGGTCAAAATTGATGAGATTTCGTGGATGAAAGATGGGGAAACTTGGGGAAATGCTAGATCCACTTGAAACCAAGCAAATCCATGGATCAAAATCAACAAAACATCAACAAACCAACAGATCACAAAAATTTTTGGGGCTATTTTTGGTGGGGATTTTCGAAATTTGGAAGAACACGACAAAAACAGGCTAGAAAACAAAGTGTGGGGCTCCAAAATCGTGAGAAACCTTTGCTCTTGATACCATATGATACAGGGTGGAACCCTATGTGGCCGATCTTTCACGAAATGGAGGGGATCCCACGATGAACACGAAGAACACGAGAGGGAACACGAGGGGAAACACGAGAGAATCACTCAAACCAACAAGAACAAGTCACACATATGCTAGATCCTCGAAACACAAAGAGATACAAGATCCATGATCAACAAGGGACGATACAAAGGGTAACCGGTTCTTCTCCGTGAGGAGGTCTTGGGGGTATCCCGTAGGATCTTCTCCGTGAAGGAGGTCTTGAATCCGTGTGGATCTTCTCCGTAGAGGGGCCGCAGTCACTCACAAGGAGATGAACCACTAGATGAGCAAAGCTCTAGGTATCAAATGAGCTATCACTAAGCTAACCCTCATTAGGAGGAGGTGGAGGAGTATATATAGTCTAGGGCCACGAAGGGGTAAGTGGGAGAGGGATACATGGGCCTCTGGCCCGATAACTGTGCGCAGACAGCAGGTAGCGGACGTCCGACGGCTACCGGACGTCCGGTGGCTCGCGAGGGTCCGGACGTCCGGAAGTCTTCGGACTTCCGCTATTTTCCTTCTGTCGTCAAAGTCACGGACGTCCGGTGGCCTCCGGTCGTCCGGTCGCCTGGGAGTCGCCGGTCGTCCGGTAGATGCCGGACGTCCGGAGCCTGAAGCTTTTCCAGCAGCTTCTCTTGTTCCTTGTACTTGGTGTCCTCGCCGTCTTGTCCAACGCTCCTAGCTGTTCCATGGCCTCCCTCTTGGTTCCTGGTCATGCATAGCACATATATTTGAGGTAGTAGCCATGTCTCACATGTAGAAAGTGGGGGTTCAGAGAGGAGCGAGTGAACCTTGTGTCCAAATGTGTGTGGTTGAGGTCTCGTCGAGTGAACATGGGGATGATCATGGGATACACCGTATCAGTTACCGGACGTCCGGTGGTTCCGGAGGGACCGGACGTCCGGTAATCCTCGGATTTCCGCTATTTAGCTTCTGTAGTCGTTTTCACGGACGTCCGGTGGCTTCCGGTCGTCCGGTCGTCTGGGGGAGGCCGGACGTCCGGTGTCTTCCGGTCGTCCGGTGCCTGGGAGCCGCCGGTCGTCCGGTGCAGGCCGGACGTCCGGTGCCTGTAGCATCTTCAGCCTTCCTTCTTCTTGTCTCGTGCACTCGTCGGGCTCGCCGTCTTGACCATTGTGCGGAGCTGTCCCGTGGCCTTCACCCAAGTACCTGAGTATGCATAGGGTTCCAGATGAGGGTAGAAGCCATGTCTTATGCATATCGGAAGGATTTAGAGCAAGGAATGAAGTCACCTCGGTCTCGAGAGCTCTATTCATTGGTCCTTTGGGCACATGATGAGGCGATGAAGGGTCCATGGGGATGACCCTAGGATACACCGTATCAGTCTCCCTTTGCCTTGGATACATGAGTTGTGGTTTTACCGTTTCCTTGGATGTTTAGGCTACCTTGGAACGGCAAGACTTCGACAACACCACCGCTCAACTTCGGCAAGGACGGTAACATCGACGACACTTCGCTCATTCTACCTTGCAATTGCATTGTCACCATATGAACCATCTTTGCGTAGCTTTCCCATTGAGACTAGCCATTTGAGTATTGCCGGGCCACGACACTTGTGCACATTAGTGATAGTCATAGATATTGCATACTACATCATTGTGAGTAACATCACATCATCTTGGTATCCTGCATATCTCCGTGTGCCACAAGAGTGCTCCGCATACACAATAGCTACCTTGATCCGAGAAGCATGCATATGTGCCAAAAGAAAGAGCTCACAAGCTTTTAAGCAAAAGAGCCACCAAAGCAAAAACACAATAGCATCATACACTTTGCATCAAAGGAGATCATACATCATAGCAACATCATCTTGTGCTCAAGCATCGGCACATCATACACTCATAGCATACTTGTGATAGATAGTCGTTACGTTTTGCCTCTTATAGGTCGCGCACAAGTGTGTATCCGCCTATTAAGCAATCGGTTAGCGTCTCTCTAGTGTTGTGCAACACGAGCATTTTCCGTGGTTTACCACATTTTCGCTCATCCTTGGTTGCACAACCACATTTATCTTTCCGTGCGTGTGTTCCGTGTGCTACCTTTGCTAGTAATCTACTTGTTGCATGAGCAAATTGTGAACCATTTTCAACATCATTGAGTCATTTTGACGATTGCATTGAATTTGTGCCTCATCCTAACCAAGCTCCTCTCAAAGCTTTACTTGTGTAGGTGTGAGAATCGACACGAAGTGATACCAATAGTGCTATTTCCGGGTTACATTATCGCGTGATCATTGATCCATTTTCAACCTCGGTTACGGTACATTGATATTGTCTTCTCCTTTCTCCCACTCACATACTTGCTTGTGATGATGGATAGGCCAAGTTCATCTTCCAATCCGATCTTCGACGATCCTCAAGAAGCGAACAACTACGTCACCAAACTACATCTATTCGGTGTCCAACGAGCTCTACATCAAGAGAGTGAATGATACGGTGTATCCTAGGGCCATCCCCATGGACCCTCCTTCACCCCCTCAAGTGCCTCAAGGACCGATGACACGTGCTCGTGCTAGAGCTTTCGAGACCGAGGTGACGTCACTCCTAGCCCTACTTCCTTATGAATCTTGCGAGACATGGTTGCTACCTCAAGCGAGTGTGCTTTGTGTGCTCAGGTGTGAAGGAGACCACTTCGGAGAAGAGCTTGAAGATGGACAAGTCCCCAAGGTCCTGGACGAGCTGATGCAACAAGAAGACCAGAAAGCAGCTCCAGGCCCCGGACATCCGGCCCCCTGGCCCGGACATCCGGCCCCTGGGCATCTCTCTACAGAAGGCCAGCCACAGGGCCCGGACATCCGGCTAGGGCCCGGACATCCGGCCAAGCACGGCCCGGACATCCGGCCTCGGGCCCGGAAATCCGGCGCTCCTGTCCAGAGAGCACCCGAGGCTCGGCTCCTCCCGCCCGGACATCCGGGCCCCCGCCCCGGACATCCGGCGTCCCGTGAAGTCGCGGACATCCGGCCCGCTGCCCGGACGTCCGGCTCCTGATCTGCCTGCGCGCAGCACTTGGGCCGAGGCCCGTGTATCCCCTTCGCCCCGTAGACTATATATACTCCTCTCCTCATTCCGTTTAGGGTTAGCTGTGGTTTTAGCTCATTTGATACTTGTGTGGATTTCTCCCACGAGACGGTGCACCTCTACGGAGAAGATCCACCTGTGGATTCAAGACCCCTAACGGGAAGATCCCACGGGATTCCAAGACCTCCTCACGGAGAAGACTATCTGTATCACCGTTGTTGACTTTGGATCATGTATCTCGACCTTGTATCGCGGATCTAGCATTTGTGTGATTGCTTCCGTGTTGATTTGAGTGTTCTCTCTCGTGTTTTCCCCATCTTTCCCCGTGTTTTCCCCGTGTTCATCGTGTGCCATCCTCCAAATCGTGAAAGGTCCGCTGATTAGGGTTCCACCCTATACCATCTTGGTATCAAGAGCAAAGGTTTCTCACGATTTTGGAGCCCCACACTTCGTTTTCTAGCCTGTTTTTGTCGTGTTCTTCCCTATTTCGAAAATTTCCCCACAAAAAGAGCCCCAAAATTTTTTTGTGATCTGTTGATTTGGCAAGATTTTGTTGAATTTGTTCCATGGATTTGCTGTGCCACGTGTGGATCTAGCTTTTCCTCCACTTTTCCCCAAATTCCATCCGCAAATTCCGCCGAATTTTTGCCCCGAAACCACCCCTTTGCAACGTGTTCTTGCTGGCTAGGGCGCCCCGGACATCCGGCTCGTGCCCCGGACATCCGGCCCAGCCCGGACATCCGGCCTTTGGCCCGGACATCCGGCCTCCCGCAGCCACAAAACCACCACCACTCCCCACCTAGAGAATCTCCACCGCCTTTTCGTTCGGTGATCCACCCATCCTTCCGCAAACCACCACCAATCTTCCGCAACAACCACCATCGCTTACCCGCTTCGAGTTTGGAAAATTTGTCTCCATTTGCCGTGGATACTTGAGTTGTGGTTTCACCGTTTCCTTGGATGTTTAGGCTACCTTGGGACGGCAAGACTTCGACAACACCACCGCTCAACTTCGGCAAGGACGGTAACATCGACGACACTTCGCTCATTCTATCTTGTAATTGCATTGTCACCCTATGAACCATCTTTGCGTAGCTTTCCCATTGAGACTAGCCATTTGAGTATTGCCGGGCCACGACACTTGTGCACATTAGTGATAGTCATAGATATTGCATACCACATCATTGTGAGTAACATCACATCATCTTGGTATCTTGCATATCCCCGTGTGCCACAAGAGTGCTCCGCATACACAATAGCTACCTCGATCCGAGAAGAATGCATATGTGCCCAAAGAAAGAGCTCAAAAGCTTTTAAGCAAAAGAGCCAATCCAAGCAAAGAAACAATAGCATCATACGCCTTGCATCCAAAGAGATCATACATAGCAACATCATCTTGTGCTCAAGCATCGGCACATCATACACTCATAGCATACTTGTGATAGATAGTCGTTACGTTTTGCCTCTTATAGGTCGTGCACAAGTGCGTATCCGCCTATTAAGCAATCGGTTAGCGTCTCCCTAGCGTTGTGCAACACGAGCATTTTCCGTGGTTTACCACATTTTTCGCTCATCCTTGGTTGCACATCCACATTTATCTATCCGTGCGTGTGTTCCGTGTGCTACTCTTTGCTAGTGATCTACTTGTTGCATGAGCAAATTTTTGAACCATTTTCAACATCTTTGAGTCACTTTGACTATTGCATTGAATTTGTGCCACATCCTAACCGAGCTCCTCTCAAAGCTTTACTTGTGTAGGTGTGAGAATCGACACGAAGTGATACCAATAGTGCTATTTCCGGGTTACATTGTTGAGTGATCATTGATCCATTTTCAACCTCGGTTAAGGTACATTGATATTGTCTTCTCCTTTCTCCACTCACATCCTTGCTTGTGATGATGGATAGGCCAAGTTCATCTACCAACCCGATCTTCGACGATCCTCAAGAAGCGAACAACTACGTCACCAAACTACATCTATTCGGTGTCCAACGAGCTCTACATCAAGAGAGTGAAGCTATGCGAGAGTACATTGGTCAAGTCGCCAAGGACGCGCGACAATTCCAACAAAGCACCAAGGAGCAAATCGACCTCATCAACACCAACATGTCTACTCAATACAATGAGCTCCGGACATTGATCATCAACCGACGTTCTTCCTCAACATCATCTCATCGACATAGCCGCTCAAGTCGACATACCGACTCTACACACGACTCAAGTACACCTACCTCAAACACTCTTCGTCAAGCCGCACGTCAAGCTCGTCATGAACATCGGCAACCTCTACATGACAAGAGTTCTCAAGAGCTATTCGACGAACAAGAAAATCGACATCGTCAAAACCAAGCCACACTTGAGAAAGCACAAGAACGGCAACGACTACGCCAACAACAACAAGAGCGAGCTCGCCAATATCAAGAAGAACAAGATGCCGAGGCTAACCGCCAAGCACAACAACGTCGAGAAGCTCAAGCTATGGAGGCGCAACGTGCTTTACAAGATGCACACCGCAATGTGGCCGCCCGCAATCGACACACTCGTCAAGAAGAGGATTTCCTTCGAGATGAGATGCAAGAACGGCGCCATCAAGCAAGAATGCAAGAAGAAGCTCCTCCTCACGCGCGGCAAGAGCAACAACCCCAACAAGACCTTCTACATCCTCAAGAGCAACATGATATGGCAAACCGCCAAAATCGAGATAATCCTCCCAATAGGCAAGGAAACAATGACGAGCATCGCTATGGCAAGCTCAAGTTCACCATGCCAAGGTTTTCCGGAAGCATTGATCCCGAAGACTACCTCTCATGGGCATTAAAAGTTGACAAGATCTTTCGCCTTCACAACTTCGATGAAGAGAAGAAGATCGCAATGGCATCACTTGAGTTCCAAGACTATGTTCTCATTTGGTGGGAGCAAATTATAGAGAGAAGAGAAGCCAAAGGCGAACCTCCTATCACCACTTGGGCTCAAATGAAGGAAGTGATGAGAGCACGCTTCGTGCCTACACACTACAACCGCGACTTGTTCAAGAAGCTACAACTCCTCAAGCAAGGAACCAAGTCCGTTGAAGAGTACTACAAGGAGATGGAGATTGCCATGATAAGAGCAAACATCAAGGAAGATGAAGAGCAAACAATGGCGAGATTCTTGAATGGACTCAACTATCCTATCAAGAAGATTGCGGACTTCCAACCATACAACAATCTCCTCGAGCTAGTACACCAAGCAACCAAAGCGGAGCGACAAGTTCAAGAGGACTACCAGTACTCCAAGTTCAACTCCAAGAACTTCGGCTCCTACAACCAAGCTTCAACGACTTCGGCTACTCCTCCTACCTATACCAAGCCATCTACAAACTTAGGAGACAAGCCAAGCTACAAGAATGAGACTACATCGAGTCATCCACATTCTACCAACAACTCCAAGCCAAGAGCTACATCAACTCCAACTCCAACCGAAGAGAACCCCAAGACAAGCTCCATCAAATGTTTCACATGTGGTGGCCGTGGTCACAAGTCATTCGAGTGCACCAACAAGAGAACAATGATCTTCCACGACGACGGCACATATGACTCGATGAGCGACGACGAAGTGGACGCCATCAAGCACTTGGCCATCCACCGACGTATCAATGAAGAAGAAGATCGTCAAGTGTTTTGCGACAATGACTCAAGCCCCAACCTAGTTGTCTCCAAAGTCTTGACACTACAACATCAACAAGATGACGACCAACGATGCCATATTTTCCATACGAAGGCCGCCATCAATGGACGCTCCGTCAAGGTTATCATCGATGGAGGAAGTTGCCACAACTTGGCAAGCGAAGAGCTATGCGACAAGCTCCATTTGGTCAAGACGAAGCATCCTCACCCCTACAAGGTCCAGTGGCTCAACGACACCGGAATTCTTCGAGTCGAGCACACCGTGCAAGTCTCTTTCAAGATCGGCGCCTACGAGGACACTCTCGAATGTGATGTCATACCCATGTCCGTGTGCCACCTTATTCTTGGACGCCCATGGCAATATGATCGTGGAGTCACACACAATGGACGGACAAATCACTATCACTTCAAGATGAAGGGCAAGGAATTCGTGCTACGACCAATGACTCCAAGTCAAGTTGCCGCCGACAAGCTTTTACCTACAACCCATCGTGGAGAGAATGGTGAGAGAGCGAGCCACCAAAAAGAGAGTGAGAGCCACAAGCCAAATATGAGCGACTCCACGATGAGCTACACGAAGAAGCTAGTGCTATTTGCCACCAAAAGTGAGATGAGGGAAGTGTGTGAGAACCCATCGAACGTCGTTCACCTTGTGCTCTTATGCATAGGGGAAGACAAATCTACTAACACTTCACAACCTCCACCTTTTGTGTTGTCTCAATTGTTGCAGGAATTCTCGGACGTCTTTCCCGATGAGATATCACCGGTTCTACCTCCTCTTCACGGGATAGAACACCGCATCGAACTTGTACCCGGTGCGCCATTTCCCAACAAAGCTCTCTACCGTGTCAACCACGAGATACAACGGCAAGTGCCCATACTCATCGACAAAAGTCATGTACGTGACAGATTTAGCACTTGTGCCGCTCCGGTTATTCTATTGCCTACGAAACATGGAAGTTTTCACGCAAATGCATGCTTGTTACGCAAACGCTTACTTGTTACAAAATTTGAGTTGCATGTGATAGGCTTTGAGCACCTAAAAGATTTATATGAGCTTGATACTCCCTTTGAAAATCCCTATGCTACGTGCTTGACTCACACTTCTTGGGAACATTACTACATCGAGGATGGATATCTTATGAGAGCTAACAAACTTTGCATTCCCGAGTCTTCGCTTCGATTGTTCCTTTTGCAGGAATCTCATGGAGAAGGACTCATGGGACAATTTGGAAGCAACACGGCGTTTGCTACCCTCTCTAAGAACTATTTTTGGCCCAAGATGCTTCGTGACGTCTCTCACCTAATCAACCGATGGTCGACATGCCGCAAAGCTAAGTACGAAGCTCAATCTCAGGGTCTTGACATGCATCTTCCTACTCCATATCTTCCATGGGAAGACATAAGCATGAATCTCATACTTGGCTTGTCTACGACTAAAAATGGATATGATTCCGTGCTTGTCGTGGTCGACACATTCTCTAAAATGACTCATTTCATTCCCGATAACAAGATCGACGTTGCTTCACATGTTGCCACTTTCTTTTGTAGTGAAATACTCAAGAAGGTGCACGAACAAACACGGGCAACAATCGAGCGACAAGTACATCGCCTCACCACCAAGATCAACGTCAACAAGGCAACAATGGCGTTTCACCCGGAAGATCTCAGTTGGCTACATCTTCACAAGGACCACTTCGCGATAGAGCACAAGTTCAAGCTTCTACCTCGTGCCGACGGACCATTCAAGGTGCTCCATGGTGATGAAGATTTCGATCCGAGGTCGGATCTTTCCCAAGGGAGGGGAGATGATACGGTGTATCCTAGGGCCATCCCCATGGACCCTCCTTCACCCCCTCAAGTGCCTCAAGGACCGATGACACGTGCTCGTGCTAGAGCTTTCGAGACCGAGGTGACGTCACTCCTAGCCCTACTTCCTTATGAATCTTGCGAGACATTGATACGGTGTATCCTATGGACATCACCATGTCAAGAGTCCGCTTGGCAAGTGACACGTGCGACCTCTATTTCTCATACAAAAAGGTGAATCATCTCCTTTACGCGTGTTCACTTGACCCCTTCGAGGATGGTATACTACTTGACACTCCACTCGTGTGCATGCATAGGTATTGTCGGAGCTTCACGGACGACGACGAGGAGTGCAAGCGCCAAGGAACACCTACACCATCCGCGAGGGAAGCTTGGAAGAGAAGACGGAAGAAGACGGAGCGGCTGAAGTTACAGCCGCCGGACATCCGGCGCCAGCCCGGACATCCGGCGCCAGCCCGGACATCCGGCGACCAGCCCGGACATCCGGCGCTTCAGCAGAGGCCGGACATCCGGCATCACCCCGGAAATCCGGCAAGGGCAACAGAAGCACCCGAGGAACGGCCATCGACAGGCCGGACATCCGGCCCGTGCCCGGACATCCGGCCTCCCATGAACGGCCGGACATCCGGCCCCCAGCCCGGACATCCGGCGCCTGCCTGCGCGCAGAGTCGGGCCAGAGGCCCATGTATCCTCTCCCACTTACCCCTTCGTGTACTAGACTATATATACTCCTACACCTCCACCATTTTAGGGTTAGCAATGGTTTAGCTCATATGAGAGATAGAGCTTTGCTCATCCATCCCGGATCTACTCCACGAGAGAGACCGCGGCCCCTCTACGGAGAAGATCCACCTTGGATTCAAGACCCCTAGCGGGAAGATCCTTCACGGATTCAAGACCTCCTCTTGGAGATGAACTCTACCCATGTATCTTTCCCTTTGTTGTTCATGTATCTTGTGATCTTGTGTGTTTGATTGTCTAGTGGATGTGTGATTGGACTTGTTCTTGTGTGTTTCCTCTCGTGTTTTCCCCCGTTTCCCGTTGTGTTCTTCGTGTTCATCGTGGGATCCCCTCCATTTCGTGAAAGATCCGCTGATTAGGGTTCCACCCTGTATCATATGGTATCATGAGCCACGGTTTCTCACGAATTTGGAGCCTCTCCACCGTTTTCTAGCCTTGTTTTATTGTGTTCATCCCCAATTTCGAAAATTCCCCACCAAAAAATAGCCCCAAAAAAATTTTGTGATCTGTTGGTTTGATGAAGTTTTGTTGATTTTGATCCGTGGATTTGCTTGGTTTCAAGTGGATCTAGCATTTCCCCAAGTTTCCCCTTCTTTCCTCCACAAAATCCGTCAAATTTTGCCCCCAAAATCATCAATTTCCGCCCACAAACGAGTTTGGAAGTCCCGATTCAGATCTGGAATCGTCGGGCCGGACATCCGGGCCATAGGCCGGACATCCGGGCCATCGGGCCGGACATCCGGGTCCCCGGCCGGACATCCGGCTCCTGGAGTGAAAAATCCCGCGCGGTTCTGGACATCAGGCCCCGGAAATCCGGCCCCGGCCCCGGATGTCCGACCCCTGGGAATTTCAGACTTTTCCGTTTCACCGTTTTGTCCATAACTAATTCATCCGAACTCCGATTTCGACGTTCTTGAGCTCGTTTTGAAGCTCTTGACATCCCCCATAACACAAAAATACCACCATAATCATTTGACTCTATCATATTTTGTGGATTTTGGCATCTTTGCCTAGGGCCTCCACCATATCATCCGCATAACCACCACCGACTTCCGCAACCTAACCATTTTGTCCCCCATAGCATTTGTGGTTGCTTGAGTAGTGATTTGAGTCTCCTAAGGTGTTTAGGCTACTTAGGGACCATTGCTTCTTCATCAACCACCACCACCACTTCCGCATAGCCTTGCCCATTATACATAGCCAACCAAACTTAACCCAATTTTGTTGAGCTTGTTTGAGTTGTGGCTTGTGTCTCCTAAGGTGTTTCAGCTACTTAGGGACCGTGACTTCAACTCCGACATCGTGTATAGCCCATCATTCCACTTCCGCAACCACCACGGCATGTCCGCTACCACCATTTGACATTTGTCCTTGAGATTTTGAGTTGTGGTTTTTCCGTTTCCTAAGGTGTTTCGGCTAATTAGGAACGGGTCTACATCAAGAGCACCGCATCTCATCATCATCATCGGACGGTAACCTCGACGACATCATTGTATATTCCCCTTGCAATTGCATTGTTAACCCCTAGCCCATTTTGCGTCACTTGCCTATCGAGACTAGCCTTTGAGTATTGCCGGCAACGTTACTTGTGCACATTAGTGATCATCGATCCGCCCTTCCATTGCATATATACCATATCATCTTGGTATCATCATATCATCCCTTGTGTCACAAGATTGTTCCCGCATATACACAATTGCTATCTTGGTTTGTGCATCGTGGCCATATAAAAAAAAAGAATAAAGCTTTTAAGCAAAAAGAGAAAGACAAAGAAGCTTGTAAGCAAGAGACATAGCATAGCATCATATGATATCATACTTGATCATTTTGGATCATACCACCGGAATACTATACATATAGCATACTTGGGATAGAAGTCGTTGCATACATTTGCATCTTATAGGTTGTGCACAAGTGTCGTATCCGCCTATAGAGCAATCGTGCTAGCGTCTCTCTTGAGTTGTGCAACACGAGCGTTTTCCGTGGACTCCACATTTTGTGCTCATTCCTTGATTGCACGACCCCATCTATCTATCCGTGTGTGTGTTTCCGTGTGCCACATATTGCTATTGGTCTACTTGTTTCACTTGCGAATTTGTGAATCTCTTTCAACATTATTGACTCTTTCTAACATTTTGCATCAAATTTTTGTGCCACTATCCTCACCGAGCCACTCGATAAGCTTTACTTGCTAGGTGTGAGTGAACAAGTGATACAGGGTGGAACCCTAATCAGCAGATCTTTCACGTTTGGAGAGTATCCCACGACGAACACGAAGAACACGAGAGGGGAAACACGAGATAAACACTCAAACCAACAAGAACAAGTCACACATATGCTAGATCCTCGAAACACAAAGAGATACAAGATCCATGATCAACAAGGGACGATACAAAGGGTAACCGGTTCTTCTCCGTGAGGAGGTCTTGGGGTCTTCTCCGTAAAGGAGGTCTTGAATCCGTGTGGATCTTCTCCGTAGAGGGGCCGCAGTCACTCACAAGGAGATGAACCACTAGATGAGCAAAGCTCTAGGTATCAAATGAGCTATCACTAAGCTAACCCTCATTAGGAGGAGGTGGAGGAATATATATAGTCTAGGGCCACGAAGGGGTAAGTGGGAGAGGGATACATGGGCCTCTGGCCCGATAACTGTGCGCAGACAGCAGGTAGCGGACGTCCGACGGCTACCGGACGTCCGGTGGCTCGCGAGGGTCCGGACGTCCGGAAGTCTTCGGACTTCCGCTATTTTCCTTCTGTCGTCGAAGTCACGGACGTCCGGTGGCCTCCGGTCGTCCGGTCGCCTGGGAGTCGCCGGTCGTCCAGTAGATGCCGGACGTCCGGAGCCTAAAGCTTTTCCAGCAGCTTCTCTTGTTCCTTGTACTTGGTGTCCTCGCCGTCTTGTCCAACGCTCCTAGCTGTTCCATGGCCTCCCTCTTGGTTCCTGGTCATGCATAGCACATATATTTGAGGTAGTAGCCATGTCTCACATGTAGAAAGTGGGGGTTCAGAGAGGAGCGAGTGAACCTTGTGTCCAATTGTGTGTGGTTGAGGTCTCGTCGATTGAACATGGGGATGATCATGGGATACACCGTATCATCTCCCCTCCCTTGGGAAAGATCCGACCTCGGATCAAAAACCTCATCACCATGGAAACGGTTGTCGTGGACAGACTTGTAGTTGGACCGAGATGAAGACTTGGCGTAATCCAAGTAGTCCAAGGTGTCGTCGGAGTGGTATACATGCAAGAAGGGCAAACACAAACGACACTCGGAAATACAATGGTTAGCGCACAAGTGTCTATCATGTAAGAATGGGTCCGTGTGACGAATTTGGGCATGGCAAGGCACAAGATGCTTATCGAAAAGATGTACAATGACATGTAAAGCATTCATGTGATCAAATGCATTTGAGGTGCACACAAAGGTGTTGTGAATGTGATCAATGCAACCATTGTGCAAAATGATGTCATAGTGTGATGGTTTATCAAGAGCATGAACATGGCAATGGATGCTCAATATGTGTATGTTATCATGCAATTGATGGAGGATAAGATGATCATGATGTATGAATATGCCATCAAGAAAGATCACAACAAATTTGCTAAGGAAATGCACAAGCTCATATATCATGGATGATATGGGAATACAAAATGTAACAAGGCAATCATAATGTGAGTCAATCCATGGGCAAGATGCAAATTTGTTATGGGAATGATATGTCCATGGAGCATGGCATGTGAGCACACAATCAACAAATATGAAGTTTTTGGTGCAATGTGTCAAAGGGGTTTTGACATACCAATGCTCGATGTCGTGGCAAGAGTGGTAGACCGGTGGTGCATGCATATGGTCCATCTTCAATGTCGGTCCTCCATCTCGTAGATGTATCATGTAGATAACAAGAAGGAAGCAACAATGAAAGTATGGCCCATCCAATATGCATATGTGAGGATGGCTCAAAGGGAAGGAGTGCACCTTAAGGAGATTCTCGCGAATGTTGGTGTTGCACATCATGTATGCCTTCGCATGACCAAGTTGTCGCATGACGGCACCGCCTTGTGAATCCTTCAAAATGAAAGAGCATGACAAGCACTTGGAAAACCAAATGAGGTTAGCATGAATGCAAAACCTAGCATTCGTGAGGGAAAATACCCAACAAGTGCTTGCATCATTCTTATCATAAGAAAGGACAAGGTAATGTTGCATGGCATGTAAGCATATGATGCGAGAACAACCAAAGGCATTAGGCTCAAACAAGCAAACATGCATCACAAATATGGTGTCCAAGTCTCCGAGATCAACAAACATAGCATTGTTGCACTCAATACAAGTGATGAGAGATGCAACTAGTGGAGACAAATGACAATGATCAAGATATATCATGTGAGTGGCATGGACATATATGTCATCAACCCAAGAAAGCAAGTAAGAGAGGAACATGGGTGATGCAACATAGCAAGCAATCTTAGCGATCAAGTCAAACAAGCTAGTAGTGCGAAGATGCAACGTACTAGAGGTAATCATGGCAAGCATGTCATGTGTGCAAATTGTAGTCATGAATAATGCACGTGGCATAGCACAAGCATGAAAGCAATATGTGAGCAAAGTATCATCATTGTGGTGGTAAGAAGTCCAATGTAAATAGCAATGGAACATCATGACTCTCCCAACACAAGAATCAACAATAGCAAGGGGCACAAAGAAATCTTGGCAATAGCTACAAGTATCTCCACCAAGCATGCAAATACACATATAAGTAGCATAATGGTGAATCGTGTGTAAAGGCAAGCAAGGGTCACAATTGCATGGCAAGGTCATAGCAAGAGGCATAACATGCAAAGTGAACACGATAGTATGGGCATAATGTGACAAGTGGCAAATAGCCCATAGCCGTGTGAGAGCCAAGTAAAAGAGATGCGCGTAGTGGTTGCGCGAAGAGAATGGTGGTAAGGAGATTCCACGGAATCCCAAGTCATCGTTGCTCTCAAGAGCTCGTTTTGTCAACTCATGGGATTGTGAGGTTGACAAATGTTCATGAGTACCTACACAAAACAAAGACAAAGGGAAAATTGTGTGTGCGTGGTATATGTACACATCATCCATCATGATGCGCACGTGCAAGTGTTGGTTAGCACATAATATCCAATGCTCAAATAAATGAGATGCGTGGTATAGAAACATGTCATCCATCATGAGAGGTTTGTTGTTATGTATGGCATAATGGAGACTCAAGTTGTGTGATGCATCACGAGAAATATCATTGTGATTCATGGAATGCATATGGTGCACACAATCATGGGAACTATGCAAATTATGGAATGCATCAAGATCTCCTAGTATGTATGAGGAAACTATGGGGGTCTCCTCATGAGCATCAATTGAAACATCACATGGAGAATATTGATAACATCGAAAACAATGCATATCCGGAGCAATGTGATCATGGCGTGGCATAGTAGATGAATTGCGCAAGTCATGTAAAGGGAGCATGGCAATATCATCGCATGAAAAACAAAAGCCAATGACCATCATCTTGTCATCTATGCCACAAGTGCAAATAGGATTGATTTTAATGGGGCATGCATAGTTACTATGTTGAGATTGAAATGAAACAATATGAGAAATCTCACTCATAGCATATGACAAGTTTAGAGGGTTGTCGAACATGATGTGACCAAAAGAATTTTCACATGAGATCCTATGGAGCATAGCATCACAACTAGGCAACTCAACATGCTCATCATCATATTCATCATAAATAGGTAAGTCATGACATGATGAAGTCGCACTAGCATGAAGCATGGCAATAGGTGTGTCAACATCATGCAAGCAATCATTGTCAAGATAGTCCACTAGTGGGACGAGAGAAGCACCATCACCTATGTTACCTTTGGAGTTCCGCTCATGTGTTGTAGGTGAGGTTGCAACTTGATGGTACCATGTGGGGGGTGCATATTCTTCCACCATGGCCATCGCTTTGTCCATTGGAGGTATGGACTCATTGAGGGTAGTATTGTCGTCATGTAGGAGACCTAGCACCAAAGAAAACACACTAGGAGTAGAGGTTAAGTCGTTAGAAATCATAGTGGCCTCACATGCCCTCTCAACTACCTCACTCACTAGGTGTTGTGGCTCACTCACTCCCTCTTGGATGCTCTCACTCGTATGGTTGGTGGAGTCACTCAAATGGCTCTCAACCTCACATAGGAGAAATGGCATGCTCTCATGTGTGGGGCTAGTGGTGGTCCCGCTCATCCTCTCATAGGAAATGCACTCAATGTCACATATGGTGGAGTCACTCATGTCACTCATGTGGTGGTGGCACTCCTCACATGGGAATTGGGGCATCTCGTCATAAGTGGATGTCGAAGAGGTGTAGGTGCAAAAGTCTCCATGCTCAACTTCCTCATCCGTAATGCCTCCAAAGATGAATGCCGTAGGGTGTGGCAAACCATCACGCTCCTCCGAGATCAAAGAGAAGGTCTCATGCTTGCTCGCGTAGCTTGACCCGGAGTAGTAGTCCAATATGGGCGCCGTCTTCATGGTGTCGAAGAGGTTCATGCTCGTCGCCTTGGTCGAAGGGGATGGCCCATGCTCGACCTTCTTGTCGCCGTCTTGACGTGGGGAGCTTCCGAAGATGGAAGTGTCGCCCTCGCTCGTAGGTGGTCGCCTTGTAATTGGAGATGTCGATGTAGGCGAACTCACAGGAAGTAGGCGAAGATGCCGTACGTCCAAAGGCGAAGATGCATTGATAGCACTTGGCGAAGATGCCGAAGTGGTGGTTGTAGCCGTAGCTTCGTGTTGGTTGTGCTTGTCTCGCGGTCTTCTTATGTTCTCTTCAAGCTTGGGCTTGGCGTGAAGTAGAGCGTCTTCGGACTTGTATGTTTGCGCTTGTCGAGCATCTTCATGATGATGATGTCGTTGTCGTGCTTGAGCTCTTGGTAGATGCCGTTCGTCGTCGTCGTGCACATGATTCTTGGAGGTGACTTGCCCTTCATGACGATGTCGATGGTCGCCATGGCGGTGTGGACGTGGAAGACTTGTACTTGCATCATGTTTGCGCTCCGAAGACTTGTGACTTGAACGTCGCCGCCGAGAGGATGACGAAGGGGAAGAAGACTTGTAATCGACCACCAAGTGTCGGAGCTCCGCCATTTGTTTGTTGAAGGAGTCGCACATGTCGTCGAAGGAAGCCATTGTCCTTGTCTCGAAGTGTCGTTGTTCGATGGCGATGTTGCCCAAGCACTCTTGCATTTCTCGTTGTAGTCCGATGGTTTTCGCGTGGATGTCCTTGTTCGCGGCGTCGATGTCGAAGACCGGAGATGAAATGCCTTGCCTATCCATCACAAGACGCTAGCAAGTATGAGTGGGAGAAAGAGAAGAACTAGACCAAATGTACCTTGACCGATGTTGAAGATGGATCAATGATCACTCAAATGTGGAACAAGGAAATAGCACAATTGGTACCAATTCTTGTCGGTTTCTCACACCTACACAAGTAAAGCTTATGGTGGAGCTCGGTGAGGATAGTGGCACAAAAATTTGATGCAAAATGTTAGCAAGAGTCAATAAAGTTGAAAAAGATTCACAAATTTACAAGTGAAACAAGTAGACCAATAGCAATATGGGTGGCACACGGAAACACACACACGGATAGATAGATGGGGTCGTGCAACCAAGGAATGAGCCAAAAAGTGGAATCCACGAAAATGCTCTTGTTGCACACACTAGAGAGACGCTAGCGCGATTGCACAAAAGGCGGATACAAACTTGTGCACAACCTACTATGCAAAATGCAACGACTTCTATCCCAAGTATGCTATATGTATGGTATTCCGGTGGTATGATCCAAAATGATCGAGTATGACAATCTTAATGTAGTATGATGCTATGGTTCTTGCTTAAAAGCTCTTTGCGTATCTTTTTCTTTGTGCTTAAAAGCTTGTTTGGCTCTTTCTCTTTTGAGCTCTTTTCTCATGCAAAACTTCACGAACCAAGATAGCAATTGAGTATATGCGATGACAACCTTGTGTCACAAGAGATGATACCAAGATATGCACCACAGTGATATGGTATGTATGCTATGGGAAGTATGATCACTAATGTGCACAAGTCACGTTGCCGGCAATACTCAAATGGCTAGTCTCGATAGGTAAGTGACGCAAAAATGGGCTAGGGGTTAACAAAGCAAATGCAAGGGAATATACAATGATGTCGTCGAAGTTACCGTCCGATGAAGATGATGAGATGCGGTGCTCTTGAAGTAGACCCGTTCCTAATTAGCCAAAACACCTTAGGAAACGGAAAAACCACAACTCAAAATCTCAAGGACAAATATCAAATGGTGGTAGCGGCAATGCCGTGGTGGTTGCGGAAGTGGAATGATGGGCTATACATGATGTCGGAGTTGAAGGCACGGTCCCTAAGTAGCCGAAACACCTTAGGAGACACAAACCACAACTCAAACAAGCTCAACAAAATTGGGTTAGGTTGTGTGGAAATGTATAGTGGGCAATCGGTATGCGGAAGTGGTGGAGGTGGTTGATGAAGAAGCAATGGTCCCTAAGTAGCCTAAACACCTTAGGAGACTCAAATCACTACTCAAGCAACCACAAATGCTATGGGGAACAAAATTGGTTAGGTTGCGGAAGTCGGTGGTGGTTATGCGGATGATGTGGTGGAGGCCCTAGGCAAAGATGCCAAAATCCAAAAAATATGATGGAGTCAAATGAATATGGTGGTATTTTTGTGGAATGGGGGATGTCAAGAGCTTCGAAACGAGCTAAAGAACGTCCAAATCGGAGTTCGTATGAATTAGTTATGACCAAAACAAAAATCAGCCGAAGTCAAAATCTGGGGATACCGGACGTCCGGAAAAGACCGGAAATCCGGTAATTTTTGCTGTATAGGTGGTTCCGGTCGTCCGGTGAGTTCCGGACGTCCGGTGCTTCGTGAGGGTCCGGACGTCCGGTAAAAGGCCGGTCGTCCGGTGGGTCGGGGTCAACGCGAGATTTGAGATCCGGGACGCGATTTTGGGCGGAAAATGGAGATTTTGGGGTCAAAATTGATGAGATTTCGTGGATGAAAGATGGGAAAACTTTGGGAAGTGCTAGATCCACTTGAAACCAAGCAAATCCATGGATCAAAATCAACAAAACGTCATCAAACCAACAGATCACAAAAAAATTTGGGGCTATTTTTGGTGGGGAATTTTCGAATTTGGGGAAGAACACAACAAAACAAGGCTAGAAAATGGTGGAGGGGGCTCCAAATTCGTGAGAAACCGTGGCTCTTGATACCATATGATACAGGGTGGAACCCTAATCAGCAGATCTTTCACGTTTGGAGAGTATCCCACGACGAACACGAAGAACACGAGAGGGGAAACACGAGATAAACACTCAAACCAACAAGAACAAGTCACACATATGCTAGATCCTCGAAACACAAAGAGATACAAGATCCATGATCAACAAGGGACGATACAAAGGGTAACCGGTTCTTCTCCGTGAGGAGGTCTTGGGGTCTTCTCCGTAAAGGAGGTCTTGAATCCGTGTGGATCTTCTCCGTAGAGGGGCCGCAGTCACTCACAAGGAGATGAACCACTAGATGAGCAAAGCTCTAGGTATCAAATGAGCTATCACTAAGCTAACCCTCATTAGGAGGAGGTGGAGGAATATATATAGTCTAGGGCCACGAAGGGGTAAGTGGGAGAGGGATACATGGGCCTCTGGCCCGATAACTGTGCGCAGACAGCAGGTAGCGGACGTCCGACGGCTACCGGACGTCCGGTGGCTCGCGAGGGTCCGGACGTCCGGAAGTCTTCGGACTTCCGCTATTTTCCTTCTGTCGTCGAAGTCACGGACGTCCGGTGGCCTCCGGTCGTCCGGTCGCCTGGGAGTCGCCGGTCGTCCAGTAGATGCCGGACGTCCGGAGCCTAAAGCTTTTCCAGCAGCTTCTCTTGTTCCTTGTACTTGGTGTCCTCGCCGTCTTGTCCAACGCTCCTAGCTGTTCCATGGCCTCCCTCTTGGTTCCTGGTCATGCATAGCACATATATTTGAGGTAGTAGCCATGTCTCACATGTAGAAAGTGGGGGTTCAGAGAGGAGCGAGTGAACCTTGTGTCCAATTGTGTGTGGTTGAGGTCTCGTCGATTGAACATGGGGATGATCATGGGATACACCGTATCAACAAGTCCGGTACCAATTCCACTATTCTTTCATTTCACATTGAGTGAAACGGGATACATCCTCAACATTCGGAAAAGGTAACTTGGTATTGTTTATCTCATCTCCTACTCACCTTTGCTCGAGTCTTGTGATGGATAGGCAAAGCATTTCTTCTACTTCGGTCTACACCAACAACGACAAGTTCGATGCCATGACGAACAACTTGTGCGCCAACATGAATGCTCAAATGGAGGAGCTCAAAGCCCTCATCAAGAACCACAAGAGGTCTCCCTCATCTTCGAGAAGACGCTCAAGCGCACATCCTTCCGAGCTACCATCTCCAGCAAGATCTCATCGGCATCGACACCATCAACGACAAGAACGTGAAGGTCAAGAGCTCAACACCAACAACCGCTCAACGACTTCACCGTACACCTTGGCATCTTCGCCAAGCAACTTCAAGGCATCTTCGCCTTTGGATATGCGGCATCTTCGCCCACAAGAACCTCAAGCTTATGATCAAGAGAAGCTTACCAAGCTCAAGTCCGCGACTACCACGAGCTACTACGACCTCGACAACGACCACGAGATTCCTTTCTATGGGACTCAAGACCCCGAGGAGTATCTCGAGTGGGAGCGCAAGATGGACGACTACCTCCAGCTACACCAAGTTCCCTACGAAGATCAAGTGAAGTGCGCCACAAGAAACTTCCACGACAACGCGTCAACATGGTGGCTTCACACACCTTCGACGAGCTTCAACGTGAATTGGCCCAAGACGAAGAGAGCTTTGCGGCGAGAGTTCGTGCCTCCCACCTACAAGGAACAACTTCTACGCCAACTGGAGAACACCATTCAAGGATCCAAGTCCATGGATAAGTACTTCAAGGAGATGAAGATGGCCTTGCCACGAGCCGGCGTGGACGACCCCATTTCAATGAAGCTCCACTTCATGATGGGATTGCACAATGACGTCTACAAGACTATCTTCTTCGAGAACTACAAGTCCCTCGACGACAACTACATTGGTGCTCTCAAGGCGGAACAAGAACTTATGAAGGCCAAGGCTTCTCCACCGCAAGCACACTTCACGAAGACCAAGCTCCAAGATGGCGAGCATGAGGCTAGTACCACCATGATGTCCAAGCCCGACGAGCTCCAAGACGACGTTCCCAAGTTCGACTTCATCGCCATCCCTCTTTGTGGCATTGATGATGCCGAGTCTACTTCGACTCTTTTTCAAGACGGTGCGGCGACGACTACGACTACGGAGCCATTCGAGGACCAAGCTTTGGAGGCGAACGACATGGTGACGAGCAAGGATGATGCTTCCACCTTTGGAGGCGAGAGTGATGATGTGCCATCTTCGGCCTTCTTCCACGGCGACGATGAGGAGATGGTTGAGCATGGGATTTTCCCTTCGACCACGGCGACGTATGATGACTTGAGTGACTTGTGCCACCATATTGAGAGTGAGAGCGAGTTCACCACTAGCCCCATATATGATGAGCTGCCCCGATTCCCATGTGAGGAGAGCCACAACCCCC
>LR738716.1:315234912-315261332 GCA_902687465.1 Secale cereale
CGCGCCCACGAGTCATTTTGCGCCACTCGAAATGGCCTATTATTTTCGAACAGTACGAATGTAATGTAGAAGAGCTGGTATGCACAGTTTTGTCCAAGAACAACACATGTGCATGGACAAAAATGTGGGTGGTAGCGGTATGGGTGATAAACCATGCAAAACGGCAAGTTTTTGGGTGTTCAGTGCACCGAGGAGGCTTCTCCTTCCATCCAGACTAGCATGTAGGGCTTGTTGGTGCAGAAATAGAGTCATGTAACATTGTTCTGCCCGTCATTGTCGCAGTATCTATCCGTGGGTGAGCTCACGGTAGGGTGGTAGACGCTAGAAGAGTGCACGCCAACCACTAAATCATCTGAAACTCAATTCTGCAAGCCATTTTCGGCCTCCGAAATTATTCCGAAACAGACGAAGTTTGTGACAGAAGGATAAGGATTTTCGCTGCGGTTGTTTTGGCAGGTCATGGAGGCCAAACGGAGTTCGTATGGCCAGGGTACGGTCGTTCTACGGATACACCTCAAATGGATTTCAGCAACGAGGGATATCGTGAATCCGGCTTCCAGGGTAACTTGCTCGCGCCCACGAGCCATTTTGCACCACTCGAAATGGCCTATTATTTTCGAACAGTACGAATGTAATGTAGAAGAGCTGGTGTGCACAGTTTTGTCCAAGAACAACACATGTGCATGGACAAAAAAGTGGGTGGTAGCGGTATGGGTGATAAACCATGCAAAACGGCAAGTTTTTGTGTGTTCGGTGCACCGAAGAGGCTTCTCCTTCCATCCAGACTGGCATGTAGGGCTTGTTGGTGCAGAAATAGAGTCATGTAACATTGTTCTGCACGTCATTGTCGCAGTATCTATCCGTCGGTGAGCTCACGGTAGGGTGGTAGACGCTAGAAGAGTGCACGCCAACAATTAAATAATCCGAAACTCAATTCTGCAAGCCGTTTTCGGCCTCCGAAATTTTTCCGAAACAGACGAAGTTTGTGACAGAAGGATACGGATTTTCACTTGCGGTCGTTTTGGCAGGTCATGGAGGCCAAACGGAGTTCGTATGGCCAGGGTACGGTCGTTCTACGGATACACCTCAAATGGATTTCAGCAACGAGGGATATCGTGAATCCGGCTTCCAGGGTAACTTGCTCGCGCCCACGAGCCATTTTGCACCACTCGAAATGGCCTATTATTTTCGAACAGTACGAATGTAATGTAGAAGAGCTGGTGTGCACAGTTTTGTCCAAGAACAACACATGTGCATGGACAAAAATGTGGGTGGTAGCGGTATGGGTGATAAACAATGCAAAATGGCAAGTTTTTGGGTGTTCGGTGCACCGAAGAGGCTTCTCCTTCCATCCAGACTAGCATGTAGGGCTTGTTGGTGCAGAAATAGAGTCATGTAACATTGTTCTGCACGTCATTGTCACAGTATCTATCCGTGGGTGAGCTCACGGTAGGGTGGTAGACGCTAGAAGAGTGCACGCCAACCACTAAATCATCCAAAACTCAATTCTGTAAGCCGTTTTCGGCCTCCGAAATTATTCCGAAACAGACAAAGTGTGTGACAGAAGGATACGGATTTTCGCTGCGGTCGTTTTGGCAGGTCATGGAGGCCAAATGGAGTTCGTATGGCCAGGGTACGGTCGTTCTACGGATACACCTCAAATGGATTTCAGCAACGATGGATATCGTGAATCCGTCTTCCATGGTAACTTGCTCACGCTCACGAGCCATTTTGCGCCACTCGAAATGGCCTATTATTTTCGAATAGTAGGAATGTAATGTAGAAGAGCTGGTATGCACAGTTTTGTCCAAGAACAACGCATGTTCAGGGACAACCTGGAAATACTTCCGAGAAGATATTCGGAAAATCACGAACCATCGATATGTTACTAAGCTCGAGAACAATCTTGCTTTTCAGGGCAAGACGATATGATCAAATGAGCAAGGACTTAACAAAATCCTAACTCATCAATCAAGGAATGCACCAGGAAAGTGGACTAGGTAGCACAATCAATCTTAGAATGGTGATTCAGTAATCATCACGCTAAGAATGAAATTGTTGTCCTTTAACTACCAAGCAACGAAGTTGCTAGGAGTATTGATTTCACACATCACAATCCACTTGTCAGAATTCCGGTTATAATAACACGGAGGCCGAGAAATAAACGATGATGGCGAGAAGTATCACCTTATCAATGGTTCATAGGAGGTGGAGCAATTCCCATGACATTCTTGACATGAAGATGGTAATACTCCAGGATAGAACAGTTTAGAAGCTGGATTAGCGTTCTTCATCTGCGAAGTACAACTTCTTTGACCCAATCCTGGATATGGATAAGGTACTGGAGTTTGTTTCTCCTAGTCATTCCAGAATAGAATGGCTTGACGGACAACAAGAGTAAAAGGCATCGATGAACACAAGTGCACGACTACTCCTGACTATCAACTGATAGACGAGGGCCATAATACAACTAAAAGGAGACAACTCAAGGAACATATTACTTCTGAGTTGTGGATGCATAGGTTAGTATGTCGAACGAGTTCCACATATTTCTTTCGGATAACCCATGCAGAAAGGTAGGACTGGCAGAGTCACAATATGAATGGAGTACCACTCAGGAGCACTCTGGTTGTGATCTTTCGGTTCGGGAGAACTTCTGCCAAGATGGTTCATGGTATTGGAAGAATGATAACCACGGACCTCGAGGACTATCACAAGGTTACTAATATCCTGAAGGAACGAGCAAATACTATCAACATGAAGTAAGTAGGGTGAAGCTCGGGTTCAAGAACCCAGGGATAGAATGCCTACCAACTAAATGGCATCACGGGATGCTTTTGAGAATAATGGCCAGAATCATCACACTGAGAATATAAAGCATTGCTGGATTACTGGTTGATCCTCTAAGACAGCTAGGGTCATAATAACTCCAACACATGTGTCGAGGTAACAGGGTACCTCAACACACTGACTAGTGTGATTAATCTGGCCTAAAGGGACATCGGAAACAGGGAGGAACGGTTTGCAAATGCATCAGACTATTTAGAACATGGGATGATTCGGACAGCATAACGACTGTAATTGCTCGAAAATACTTTGAGATCCAAGCAAAAGAGTATCATATCCACTTAACATCATAATGTCAAGGTTCTGAGACCAACAGTTGAACAAACAGAAGTAGTAGAAACTGAACTGAGGGTTGAATCCACAATAACGTGATCCTGATAGACATAAGAGAAAGCCTAGTTCTTAATCCCCATGGAATAGAAGAAGGTGACTCAGATCAGAAGGTCATAAGGTAAAGGAGTAAAAAGAGCCTTACGTTCCCTTCCACAATCAATTCCCTTATATAACTAAAGAGTTTCTAGACACAACTTCGACCAGTTTGGCTTGCTAATCCTACAGGCAGTCAGGCTCTGATACCAAAGCTGTCAGGACCCCGATCCTAAGTCACACAGGTCTAGCATGTAACACATCATATCACTTTGCGGCCTCACGCACGGTATCCCCACGGGTGCCACCTTACCTGGCCCGGGACCGTTTGCGCATTTTGGCACACGTATATGATAGTGTCGCTAGCATCCATATGACAGAGAACACGGGCCGACATGACTAGTTATAAACGAAAAGTGGCACTAAATTACAGGGACAGGCATACATGACCCAGCAACGAACGTGTCGGTCATCAACGTATGAACCCAAGTCGTAGCAAGCTACAAGGACTTAAAGGAACAACGCGTGACATTTCCCCTAAGGGACAGACACAGGAACGAAGAAGGACACATGCCGGCCAGCCTAAGTGTTCCGGAGCAGTAGCAACCTACCAACGCTCAGTGGAAGCACTAGGAGACATTTCCCTGTAAGATAGACTACCAAAGGTAAACAACTAGGTGTCGGATCCCACACATAGCAATACACATTACACGTACGCATAACATGCAAGTATGTGTTGTACAACATGGCATCACAACATAACTCAACAACTCATATAGATAAAGGCCCAGAAGAGCCAACATAACATTTATTACAAACAGAGGTCATATGACCCAACATACAGAGCATACAGGCAACGGAAGCATTACATGTCTGAGTACAGACATCTACAAATGAAAAAGGCTGAGAAGCCTGGCTATCTACCAGATCCTACAAGGGTTCAAGATCGTAGCTGAGGTAACAAGCTAAACGTCGAAGTCCATGCGGAACCACTAGCGAGACTGAAGTCTCTCTGCAAAAACATAAATTAAGAAAACGTGAGTACAAAGGTACTTAGCAAGACTTACATCAGAACTAACTACATATGCATCGGTATCAACAAAGGGGTGGTGGAGTTGACAGCAGCAAGCCAGCTTTGACTCGGTGGCTATCCTAAACTACGACTGCAAGTAAGTCTTTTGAGGTGGCACACACGAGTCCACATATTCACCAATCAATACACCACTATGGATCCGCTCCCGTCTCCCTACGAGAAGGCCATCCATAGCACTCACGCTTATCTTGTGCGTTTTAGAGTATCCACTTTCACTTGTCTATGAACCGTAATAGGTAACCCAGAAGTCCATTACCGCGGACACGACTATTCAAATAGATTATATTTAACCCTAGAGGGGTGTACTTATTCACACACGCTCTCACCACTTACCGCCATTTACACGACATGTACTCGGCAACCTTCAAGCGGAGGCCCAGCGAGGGTGTCGGCCACGACCTGACTAACCACACAAGTCTCTCGTCCAGGTTTATCGCCTATTTGGGTTCCATCCGCGGGGAGATCCGGCCGGGGTGTCGCTCACGGCCCCAAACGATGTGCACAGGGTTCCCGCATCACCAAACGGGCAATCGGTACACCGTGCCACGTACCTGCCGTGTCACAGCCCACCCCGAGGGTCAGCGCTGCGCACGACCTCCAGTAAACTACAACACCAGAAACTAGTTGCAACTCCTGGACAGAGATCATGTTGATTAATAAGTCGAGAGGGTCCATTGGTTTCGGGCCCAATGCATGGTAGTAACTGGTCATGGATCAACCAACACAGAACTCAGTTCCTGAGGACGGCTGCAATGAGACAACCCACCATGTACTCCTACATGGCCTCTCACCGCTACCTTTACCAAATCGTGTTCACACACTTAGCTCACACACAGTAGGACATGTTCATCACATTCTAATTCATCCCCGATGAATCAGACCTAACACAACTCTAAGCAATAGCAGGCATAACCAGAAAGCATCAGTGAGTAGGCACAACATGGCTCAAGCAACTCCTACTCATACTAGTGGGTTTCAACTATTTACTGTGGCAATGACGGGTCACGCAGTGGAAAGGGGTTCAACTACCGCAGCAGGTAACAATTGAAGCGTTGTTGTCGTAATGTAGTAAAAGAGAGCAAGAGCGAGAGAGTGGGGTTGTATCGGAATGCTCAATGGGGTTTGCTTGCCTGGCACTTCTGAAGATATCATTGAGTCTTCGTCGGTGTCATTGATCACATCGTCAGAACACGTCTACTGAAAGGGGACAAGCACCGGCAATCAAGAGAGAACACAATCAATGCAATGCAACAGTATGATGCATGATCATGACATGGCAATATGCTGTGGATTAAGCTAATGCAACTAGCAACACAATTAAATGAAGTTGGTTTGAACCAAAGGTTCAAATTCAAACTCCATATGTGATTATTTAAATGCCATTTAATTGATTTGACTTGATCAGCAGGCTTAACTTCTTCAAACATGCATGAAAATGCCATAAACAGATTCCTTGAATTTTTCTGATCATTTTTCATATATAAATTATTTTCATCTGAGCTACGGTTGATTTTATATGATTTTTAGAAGTTTTGGCTATTTTCTGAAATAAATAAATCATTTCTGATTTATTTAAAAACCCAGAAAACATTTATTGCGTCAGCACTGCGTCATCATGACGTCAGCAGGTCAACGGGCTGGTCCAGGTCAAACCTGACGTGTGGGTTCCACACGTCAGTGACACAACAGTTAAACAGACTTAACTAAACTTAACAGAAGATTAAGCTAAACTAAAAAGGGACTGGGGCACACTGTCAGTGACTCTAGGTTAGTTAACAAAGACTCTTAGTGCTGATTTAATACTAACTAAAAGTGTGAGTGGGGCATGGGCCCACATGTCAGTGAGAGAAAGGGTTAATTAGCCTGGTAATTAGTCCCTAACGAAGGTGCCACGTCAGCACGCCGGAGTCTTGCCGACGGCGACCTAAACGACGGTGGCTCGGCTCGGATTTGAGCTACGGGTGGTGGTTTGACGAGCTAAGGGCTCCGGGGAGTAGCTCTCGCTCGTCCGCATCCAAAGAACCAGACGGGAGGCCGCGGGGTGGCCGGAAAGTGACGGCGACGGGGTTTGGCGGCGGCGGAGTTCGGACGTCGACGAGATCAACGCCGCAGAGCACGGCAGGAGCAACGGTTGGTTGCTACGGCCCCGGGGTGACGCGTTGAGTGCGATGATGCACTTGGACGCGGGTGGCAGCAGTGGTGGCCGCGGCTGCGCCATGACCGGCGGCAGCGAGCTCACGGCCATGGTTGTGATCGGGGCTAGCGGCTGCAAACGAGAGAGGGAGAAGAGGGGTTCGACGCGGGGGCTCACAACGGTTCGGAAGAAGCAGGTGGTGAGCTCGGGGAGGCACCGGAGGCAGCAAATCGATGACGAAGTCCGGCGAGCAGATGAGGCGGTGACGAGCTCACAGGCGACATCAGAGGGCGTCCGGGATCGTGTACCTCGTCTTGGAGATGAAACGGAGCCCAGCGGAGCGCCTGGACATGCTTGGGCAGCTACACAACGACGGTGGCCACGAGGAAGCGCTACGACGGCGACGGCTGATTCTCTGGTGGCTGCGGGAACGCGAGGGGAAGGAGGGAGAAAGACCAGAGGGAGAGGGGAGAGGACGAGGGGGTTCGGGGGCGTCTCCAGGCGCGGATAGGCTCGAAGGGGAGGTCGCCAGCACGAAGCAGGAGGTGGAAACCTCCGGCGCGTGCGCGGGCGACACGGCGTCGTCCTCCTGGCAGGAGCTTGAGGACGGTGGCACTGGTGGGCCGGGCCGGCCACTTGGGTGGGCCGCTGGCTGGGCCGGCTATAGGTAAGCGGGCCAGGTAACTCCTCTCTCTCTATGTCTTCTGTTTTAATTTCTATTTTCTATTATCTATTTCTTTTGTAGCTTTGTGGCTTTTCTAAAAATGCTTAGGCACTTTCAAAACTCACCAAACTGCTCATGCCCATTTTTTAGCATATAACCAACATGGAACATTTCAGTTTGGGATTATTTGAGTATTTAAAATGATATATAAAATTTAAATGCCCAAATGCAAATAAGATATGATTTAATCCAAAAAATCCAGAATGGTCCTAGAAATGTGTGCAACAATTTTGGCAGAGGTTTTTAATCCATCCAAAAATGATGAACTTTTCCAAGGGGCATTTTGGGTTCATTGAAAAAGATTTTAGTTTACCCTCGTTGAATTACGTTACTGCTAGGGTTTAGGCAATCCCCATTTCAAGTTTCTTTCAAGATTAAACATGATGCACACATGAGGCTAGCCTAGTGCATTACCAGAAGCTGGGGATGTGACTTTTTCGGCCTCCGAAAATATTGCGAAACAGACGAAGTTTGTGACAGAAGGATACGGATTTTCGCTGCGGTCGTTTTGGCAGGTCATGGAGGCCAAACGGAGTTCGTATGGCCAGGGTACGGTCGTTCTACGGATACACCTCAAATGGATTTCAGCAACGAGGGATATCGTGAATCCGGCTTCCAGGGTAACTTGCTCGCGCCCACGAGCCATTTTGCGCCACTCGAAATGGCCTATTATTTTCAAACAGTACGAATGTAATGTAGAAGAGCTGGTATGCACAGTTTTGTCCAAGAACAACACATGTGCATGGACAAAAATGTGGGTGGTAGCGGTATGGGTGATAAACCATGCAAAACGGCAAGTTTTTGGGTGTTCGGTGCACCGAAGAGGCTTCTCCTTCCATCCAGACTAGCATGTAGGGCTTGTTGGTGCAGAAATAGAGTCATGTAACATTGTTCTGCACGTCATTGTCTCGGTATCTGTCCGTGGATGAGCTCACGGTAAGGTGGTAGACGCTAGAAGAGTGCACGCCAACCACTAAATCATCCGAAACTCAATTCTGCAAGCCGTTTTCGGCCTCCGAAATTTTTCCGAAACAGACGAAGTGTGTGACAGAAGGATACGAATTTTCGCTGCGGTCGTTTTGGCAGGTCATGGAGCCCAAACGGAGTTCATATGGCCAGGGTACGGTCGTTCTACGGATACACCTCAAATGGATTTCAACAACGAGGGATATCGTGAATCCGGCTTCCAGGGTAACTTGCTCGCGCCCACGAGCCATTTTGCGCCACTCGAAATGGCCTATTATTTTCAAACAGTACGAATGTAATGTAGAAGAGCTGGTATGCACAGTTTTGTCCAAGAACAACACATGTGCATGGACAAAAATGTGGGTGATAGCGGTATGGGTGATAAACCATGCAAAACGGCAAGTTTTTGGGTGTTCGGTGCACCGAAGAGGCTTCTCCTTCCATCCAGACTAGCATGTAGGGCTTGTTGGTGCAGAAATAGAGTCATGTAACATTGTTCTGCACGTCATTGTCGCGGTATCTGTCCGTGGGTGAGCTCACGGTAGGGTGGTAGACGCTAGAAGAGTGCACGCCAACCACTAAATCATCCGAAACTCAATTCTGCAAGCCGTTTTCGGCCTCCGAAATTATTCCGAAATAGACGAAGTGTGTGACAGAAGGATACGGACTTTCGCTGCGGTCGTTTTGGCAGGTCATGGAGCCCAAACGGAGTTCGTATGGCCAGGGTACGGTCGTTCTACGGATACACCTCAAATGGATTTCAGCAACGAGGGATACCGTGAGTCCGGCTTCCAGGGTAACTTGCTCGCGCCCACGAGCCATTTTGCGCCACTCGAAATGGCCTATTATTTTCAAACAGTACGAATGTAATGTAGAAGAGCTGGTATGCACAGTTTTGTCCAAGAACAACACATGTGCATGGACAAAAATGTGGGTGGTAGCGGTATGGGTGATAAACCATGCAAAACGGCAAGTTTTTGGGTGTTCGGTGCACCGAAGAGGCTTCTCCTTCCATCCAGACTAGCATGTAGGGCTTGTTGTTGCAGAAATAGAGTCATGTAACATTGTTTTGCACGTCATTGTCGCGGTATCTGTCCGTGGGTGAGCTCACGGTAGGGTGGTAGACGCTAGAAGAGTGCACGCCAACCACTAAATCATCCGAAACTCTATTCTGCAAGCCGTTTTCGGCCTCCGAAATTATTCCGAAACATACAAAGTGTGTCACAGAAGGATACGGATTTTCGCTGCGGTCGTTTTGGCAGGTCATGGAGCCCAAACGGAGTTCATATGGCCAGGGTACGGTCGTTCTACGGATACACCTCAAATAGATTTCAGCAACGAGGGATATCGTGAATCCGGCTTCCAGGGTAACTTGCTCGCGCCCACGAGCCATTTTGCGCCACTCGAAATGGCCTATTATTTTCAAACAGTACGAATGTAATGTAGAAGAGCTGGTATGCATAGTTTTGTCCAAGAACAACACATGGGCATGGACAAAAATGTGGGTGATAGCGGTATGGGTGATAAACCATGCAAAACGGCAAGTTTTTGGGTGTTCGGTGCACCGAAGAGGCTTCTCCTTCCATCCAGACTAGCATGTAGGGCTTGTTGGTGCAGAAATAGAGTCATGTAACATTGTTCTGCACGTCATTGTCGCAGTATATGTCCGTGGGTGAGCTCACGGTAGGGTGGTAGACGCTAGAAGAGTGCACGCCAACCACTAAATCATCCGAAACTCAATTCTGCAAGCCATTTTCGGCCTCCGAAATTATTCCGAAACAGACAAAGTTTGTGACAGAAGGATACGGATTTTCGCTGCGGTCGTTTTGGCAGGTCATGGAGCCCATACGGAGTTCGTATGGCCAGGGTACGGTCGTTCTACGGATACACCTCAAATGGATTTCAGCAACGAGGGATATCGTGAATCCGGCTTCCAGGGTAACTTGCTCGCGCCCACGAGCCATTTTGCGCCACTCGAAATGGCCTATTATTTTCAAACAGTACGAATGTAATGTAGAAGAGCTGGTATGCACAGTTTTGTCCAAGAACAACACATGTGCATGGACAAAAATGTGGGTTATAGCGGTATGGGTGATAAACCATGCAAAACGGCAAGTTTTTGGGTGTTCGGTGCACCGAAGAGGCTTCTCCTTCCATCCAGACTAGCATGTAGGGCTTGTTGGTGCAGAAATAGAGTCATGTAACATTGTTCTGCACGTCATTGTCGCAGTATCTGTCCGTGGGTGAGCTCATGGTAGGGTGGTAGACGCTAGAAGAGTGCACGCCAACCACTAAATCATCCGAAACTCAATTATGCAAGCCGTTTTCGGCCTCCGAAATTATTCCGAAATAGACGAAGTGTGTGACAGAAGGATACGGACTTTCACTGCGGTCGTTTTGGCAGGTCATGGAGCCCAAACGGAGTTCGTATGGCCAGGGTACAGTCGTTCTACGGATACACCTCAAATGGATTTCAGCAACGAGGGATACCGTGAGTCCGGCTTCCAGGGTAACTTGCTCGCACCCACGAGCCATTTTGCGCCACTCGAAATGGCCTATTATTTTCAAACAGTACGAATGTAATGTAGAAGAGCTGGTATGCACAGTTTTGTCCAAGAACAACACATGTGCATGGACAAAAATGTGGGTGGTAGCGGTATGGGTGATAAACCATGCAAAACGACAAGTTTTTGGGTGTTCGGTGCACCGAAGAGGCTTCTCCTTCCATCCAGACTAGCATGTAGGGCTTGTTGTTGCAGAAATAGAGTCATGTAACATTGTTTTGCACGTCATTGTCGCGGTATCTGTCCGTGGGTGAGCTCACGGTAGGGTGGTAGACGCTAGAAGAGTGCACGCCAACCACTAAATCATCCGAAACTCAATTCTGCAAGCCGTTTTCGGCCTCCGAAATTATTCCGAAACAGACGAAGTGTGTGACAGAAGGATACGGATTTTTGCTGCGGCCGTTTTGGCAGGTCATGGAGCCCAAACGGAGTTCATATGGCCAGGGTACGGTCGTTCTACGGATACACCTCAAATGGATTTCAGCAACGAGGGATATCGTGAATCCGGCTTCCAGGGTAACTTGCTCGCGCCCACGAGCCATTTTGCGCCACTCGAAATGGCCTATTATTTTCAAACAGTACGAATGTAATGTAGAAGAGCTGGTATGCACAGTTTTGTCCAAGAACAACACATGTGCATGGACAAAAATGTGGGTGATAGCGGTATGGGTGATAAACCATGCAAAACGGCAAGTTTTTGGGTGTTCGGTGCACCGAAGAGGCTTCTCCTTCCATCCAGACTAGCCTGTAGGGCTTGTTGGTGCAGAAATAGGGTCATGTAACATTGTTCTGCACGTCATTGTTGCAGTATCTGTCCGTGGGTGAGCTCACGGTAGGGTGGTAGACGCTAGAAGAGTGCACGCCAACCACTAAATCATCCGAAACTCAATTCTGCAAGCCATTTTCGGCCTCCGAAATTATTCCGAAACAGACAAAGTTTGTGACAGAAGGATACAGATTTTCGCTGCGGTCGTTTTGGCAGGTCATGGAGCCCATACGGAGTTCGTATGGCCAGGGTACGGTCGTTCTACGGATACACCTCAAATGGATTTCAGCAACGAGGGATATCGTGAATCCGGCTTCCAGGGTAACATGCTCGCGCCCACGAGCCATTTTGCGCCACTCGAAATGGCCTATTATTTTCAAACAGTACGAATGTAATTTAGAAGAGCTGGTATGCACAGTTTTGTCCAAGAACAACACATGTGCATAGACAAAAATGTGGGTGGTAGCGGTATGGGTGATAAACCATGCAAAACGGCAAGTTTTTGGGTGTTCGGTGCACCGAAGAGGCTTCTCCTTCCATCCAGACTAGCATGTAGGGCTTGTTGGTGCAGAAATAGAGTCATGTAACATTGTTCTGCACGTCATTGTCGCGGTATCTGTCCGTGGGTGAGCTCACGATTGGGTGGTAGACGATAGAAGAGTGCACGCGAACCACTAAATCATCCGAAACTCAATTCTGCAAGCCATTTTCGGCCTCCGAAATTATTCCGAAACAGACGAAGTGTGTGACAGAAGGATATGAATTTTCGCTGCGGTCGTTTTGGCAGGTCATGGAGCCCAAACGGAGTTCGTATGGCCAGGGTACGGTCGTTCTACGGATACACCTCAAATGGATTTCAGCAACGAGCTCTACTAAGTACAAGGGGTTTAAAGTTCATATGCCATCTGACAGCCGCAAGACCATGTCTAAAGTGAAGCCCAGAATCATACCTGCCATTGGTTCCTCTTCATCAACTCAGCCCAAGCATGACTCTGATGACATCCCGCCGCCAACACCAATCTCAACACTGCAAGACGTCGGAATCTACCGATGCGCTATCCCAGCAGAAGAGTTGACTGAAGAAGCCCTCTTTGCATCTCCCACGCCGACTGAACCTACACCCGACGTGCAGCAGACTGAAGTCTCTGAAGCCTCTGAAGCCGTCGTCGATGAAGCCTCCACCTCTGCTTAATCTATAAGCAGTTATCTCATGTCTCTTTTGCGATCGTGGAATGTCCTCTCTTGGAACATTCGTGGGCTTAATGCCGAACCCAAACATCTAGCGCTTCATAATGCGATCCTTTCTAGCGGATGCGCAATCGTTTGTTTGCAAGAAACCAAAAAGACCTTGTTCGATCTGGCGTTTATCAAATCTTGCTGTCCACGCCAATTTGATCATTTTGCTTTCGTACCTTCGCGTGGTGCTTCGGGTGGCATTGTTACGATTTGGAAGAGCTCGATGTTTACGGGCTCTGTTCTATATTCGGAACCATTTGCGCTAGTTATCAACTTTGTTAGCACGCAATCCCAACAAACCTGGACGCTAGCAAATATCTATGGGCCGTGTACTGGAGATGATCGCACAAATTACACTAATTGGCTCTATGATCTGGATATACCAATGACACAAGACTGGCTTTTGGTTGGCGATTTCAATTATATTCGTGCTCCGGACAACCGTAACAAACCGGGAGGTAATGCTCAGGATATGTTCACATTTAACGATATCATCCGCACGCAAAACCTTTTGGAACTTCCAGTAAATGGCCGCGCTTACACTTGGAGTAATATGCAAGTTGACCCGCTTCTGGTCTAGTTAGACTGGTTCTTCACGTCACTACACTGGACTCAGATCTACCCCAACACATTGGTAAAACCCCTCGGTAAACCTACATCTGATCATACCCCTTGCATTGTTACTATTGAAACCAACATACCACGCAGCAAAATCTTTAGATTTGAATCATTTTGGATATTACACCCTGGTTTCTTGGATGTGGTACGAACCTCTTGGAACAAGCCAGTTCATCTCACCAACGCTGCCTCCATACTGTGTCATAAACTCAAAAGACTCAGGCACGCTCTCAAGACTTGGAGTAAAAACATCTCACGGCTGAAGATTGCCATCGACAACTGCAATAACTTTTTAGCACATCTGGATGAACTAGAGAACAAGAGACCGCTCTCTACCCCAGAATTCAACTTCCGAACCATCCTCAAAAAACACACTCTGCGCCTGCTACAATACCAGAAGCTTTATTGGAAGAAACGATGTACCATTAGTTGGGTTAAGTTTGGCGATGAAAATACAAAAATTTTTCAGGCCGTGGCCACAGAACGGTATCGACATAACAACATTGCCTGTTTATGTGATGAGGAAGGCAATCAAGTAGAAGACCACGTCAGCAAAGAGGCCTTACTTTTCCGTGCATATAAGAATCGTCTAGGCACTATCTCACCTGCTGAGATGAAATTTGATCTGCCCACACTTATACAGCGCTCCAACAACCTGGACCATCTCACTGAACCCTTTTCACACAAGGAGATTGACGACGTGATTAAAGAAATGCCAGCCGATCGAGCCCCTGGCCCTGATGGATTCAGTGGGGCATTTCTCAAAAGTTGCTGGCCTGTGATCAAGCACGACTTCTATGCCCTTTGTTCCCAATTCCATAAGGGGGATCTGGATCTTACAAGCATTAATGATGGTCTTATTACCTTGATCCCAAAAGTTCAATCACCTGCTTCAGTCAATGATTTTAGACCGATAACTCTCCTCAACTGCTGCCTGAAAATGATCACCAAACTCTTGGCTAATCGCCTTCAAAAGGTAATCCTCACACTTGTTCATCGTAACCAATACGGTTTTCTCAAAGGAAGAACCATCCAGGACTGCCTGGCTTGGACCTTCCAATATATTCATCAATGCCAATCATCCAAAGAAAAAATTATCCTCCTGAAACTGGACTTCGCAAAGGCGTTCGACACAATTGGACACGACCATATGATCAATATCATGCGCTATATGGGCTTCAACGAGAAATGGCTTAATTGGATCAAATGCATATTCTCCACTGGGAGATACTCGGTCCTGCTTAACGGTGTGCAAGGCAGACAGTTTCATTGTAAGAGCGGTGTGCGCCAAGTTGATCCCCTTTCCCCACTTCTATTCGTCCTAGCGGCCGACCTCCTACAAGCTGCCATCAACCTAGCCTTCAGGCAGGGACGAATTAACCTACCCTTTCCTTGCCCTGGCCAAACGGACTACCCAGTTATACAATATGCGGATGACACAATCCTTGCCCTGCCCGCATGCCCCACACAAGCGGCAACGATCAAAAACATCCTATCTGACTATGCAACCTCCATCGGTCTCAAGATCAATTTTAACAAGTCCACTCTCATCCCTATTAATCTTGATGCTAGCTCCATAGTGGAACTTGCTGCTATCTTTGGCTGTTCGATTGGCACCATGCCTTTCACGTACCTCGGGCTACCCATGGGCACGACGAAACCCACAGTACAAGACCTAATGCCCCTAGTGTGTAAAACTGAACGAAGACTCACTGCTACTATCTCCATGATGTCATACGGCGGGAGGCTCTCATGGCTGAATGCAACTGTCACCTCAGTCCTCATATATGCCATGTGCACAATCAAAATCAACTCCCAAATTCTTGAAATGCTGGATAAAATCAGGCGCAAATGTCTTTGGAACAAGATGACTAAACATGGTGAGAAATGCAACTCCTTGGCTGCATGGGACTTGGTATGCAAACCAAAGAAACACGGAGGCTTGGGAGTCCTCAATATCAAACTCCAAAACGAAGCCCTACTCATGAAGTTCCTGCATAAATTCTACAACAAGCTCGATGTACCATGGGTACACCTCATTTGGGACACTTACTATCAAGACAAAATCCCCCATGCCCTCGACCCAATGGGATCCTTTTGGTGGCGTGACATACTTAAACTTACACCTCTCTATCGTGGGATTTCTTGCGTACAAGTAGTCGATGGAACAACTACTCTCTTGTGGAAAGATCTGTGGCTACCAAACATACTGGAAACATCACACCCTCGAGCCTACTCCTTTGCCAAAGATGAAGACATATCCATCAAAAGTTTCTTGGAGAGCATGGCACTACATGATACATTTCACTTACCTCTCTCCCCAGAAGCACTCGCGGAGGTCCAGCACCTACAACACCTATCCACTCACCTGAGCCCCTCCACTTCATCCACGGATGTTTGGTATTACACATGGGGAGTAGTTGACTTTAAAGCCGCTGATTATTACAAATTCTGCTTCAGACACACCCCAAGGCATCCAACCTTCCAACTCTTATGGCGATCCAAATGCACAATGAGAATTAAAGTATTCGGATGGCTCTTGCTAATTGATCGATTTAATACAAGAAACATGCTCAAGGGAAGACACTATGACATTGGGGATGTACTTGACTGACTACTTTGCGGACAAAACACCGAAGAAACGGTTAACCACATGATTTTCACGTGCCCGTTCAGCAAGGCGTGCTTGGAAAAAGTTGATATTCATTGGCCCACGTCTGATTCCAGACTAAATTTAGTTGACCAGACCAATAGGGGAGACTCGAGACCCCTATTTATGGAAATTTTTCCTAACAGCAACGTGGAGTCTCTGGAAAGAACGCAACAACAAACATTTCAGAAGAATCAACCCTAGTACAACGTTCTGGTTAACACGTTTTAAGGAGGACTTTAACCTACTCCAACATAGAGTAAAAGACTCTCAAAAGGCCTCTGTGATCGCCTATTGTAACTCTCTACTCTAGCTCTCTACACCTCCTCTTGTCTGATCTTTGAGTAGATACTACATTCAACTTGCTTGGCGCCTCACCCCCCCCCCTCTCCCTCTTTTCTTGAGATGAGGGGGATCATGGGATGAATTGAACATGTAGTTGCAATGCCATATGTAACACACTTGTAACACCCCTGTATATTTATATACAAAAACAGTAGGAGCCTCTCCTACTGTCATTTCCTCAAAAAAACGAGGGATATCGTGAATCCGGCTTCCAGGGTAACTTGCTCGCGCCCACGAGCCATTTTGCGCCACTCGAAATGGCCTATTATTTTCAAACAATACGAATGTAATGTAGAAGAGCTGGTATGCACAGTTTTGTCCAAGAACAACACATGTGCATGGACAAAAATGTGGGTGATAGCGGTATGGGTGATAAACCATGCAAAACGGCAAGTTTTTGGGTGTTCGGTGCACCGAAGAGGCTTCTCCTTCCATCCAGACTAGCATGTAGGGCTTGTTGGTGCAGAAATAGAGTCATGTAACATTGTTCTGCACGTCATTGTCGCAGTATCTATCCGTGGGTGAGCTCACGGTAGGGTGGTAGACGCTAGAAGAGTGCACGCCAACCACTAAATCATCCGAAACTCAATTCTGCAAGCCATTTTCGGCCTCCGAAATTATTCCGAAATAGACAAAGTTTGTGACAGAAGGATATGAATTTTCGCTGCGGTCGTTTTGGCAGGTCATGGAGCCCAAACGGAGTTCGTATGGCCAGGGTACGGTCGTTCTACGGATATACCACAAATGGATTTCAGCAACGAGGGATATCGTGAATCCGGCTTCCAGGGTAACTTGCTCGCGCCCACGAGCCATTTTGTGCCACTCGAAATGGCCTATTATTTTCGAACAATACGAATGTAATGTAGAAGAGCTGGTATGCACAGTTTTGTCCAAGAACAACACATGTGCATGGACAAAAATGTGGGTGTTAGCGGTATGGGTGATAAACCATGCAAAACGGCAAGTTTTTGGGTGTTCGGTGCACCGAAGAGGCTTCTCCTTCCATCCAGACTAGCATGTAGGGCTTGTTGGTGCAGAAATAGAGTCATGTAAAATTGTTCTGCACGTCATTGTCGCAGTATCTATCAGTGGGTGAGGTCACGGTAGGGTGGTAGACGCTAGAAGAGTGCACGCCAACCACTAAATCATCCGAAACTCAATTCTGCAAGCCGTTTTCGTCCTCCGAAATTATTCCGAAACAGACGAAGTTTGTGACAGAAGGATACGGATTTTCGCTGCGGTCGTTTTGGCAGGTCATGGAGCCCAAACGGAGTTCGTATGGCCAGGGTACGGTCGTTCTACGGATACACCTCAAATGGATTTCAGCAACGAGGGATATCGTGAATCCGGCTTCCAGGGTAACTTGCTCGCGCCCACGAGCCATTTTGCGCCTCTCGAAATGGCCTATTATTTTCAAACAGTACGAATGTAATGTAGAAGAGCTGGTATGCACAGTTTTGTCCAAGAACAACACATGTGCATGGACAAAAATGTGGGTGATAGCGGTATGGGTGATAAACCATGCAAAACGGCAAGTTTTTGGGTGTTCGGTGCACCGAAGAGGCTTCTCCTTCCATCCAGACTAGCATGTAGGGCTTGTTGGTGCAGAAATAGAGTCATGTAACATTGTTCTGCACGTCATTGTCGCAGTATCTATCCGTGGGTGAGCTCACGGTAGGGTGGTAGACGCTAGAAGAGTGCACGCCAACCACTAAATCATCCGAAACTCAATTCTGCAAGCCATTTTCGGCCTCCGAAATTATTCCGAAATAGACAAAGTTTGTGACAGAAGGATATGAATTTTCGCTGTGGTCGTTTTGGCAGGTCATGGAGCCCAAACGGAGTTCATATGGCCAGGGTACGGTCGTTCTACGGATATACCTCAAATGGATTTCAGCAACGAGGGATATCGTGAATCCGGCTTCCAGGGTAACTTGCTCGCGCCCACGAGCCATTTTGTGCCACTCGAAATTTCCTATTATTTTCGAACAGTACGAATGTAATGTAGAAGAGCTGGTATGCAAAGTTTTGTCCAAGAACAACACATGTGCATGGACAAAAATGTGGGTGGTAGCGGTATGGGTGATAAACCATGCAAAACGGCAAGTTTTTGGGTGTTCGATGCACCCAAGAGGCTTCTCCTTCCATCCAGACTAGCATGTAAGGCTTGTTCGTGCAGAAATAGAGTCATGTAACATTGTTCTGCACGTCATTGTCGCAGTATCTATCCGTGGGTGAGCTCACGGTAGGGTGGTAGACGCTAGAAGAGTGCACGCCAACCACTAAGTCATCCGAAACTCAATTCTGCAAGCCATTTTCGGCCTCCGAAATTATTCCCAAACAGACAAAGTTTGTGACAGAAGGATATGAATTTTCGTTGCGGTTGTTTTGGCAGGTCATGGAGCCCAAACGGAGTTCGTATGGCCAGGGTACGGTCGTTCTACGGATACACCTCAAATGGATTTCAGCAATGAGGGATATCGTGAATTCGGCTTCCAGGGTAACTTGCTTGCGCCCACGAGCCATTTTGCGCCACTCGAAATGACCTATTATTTTCGAACAGTATGAATGTAATGTAGAAGAGCTGGTATGCACAGTTTTGTCCAAGAACAACACATGTGCATGGACAAAAATGTGAGTGTTAGCGGTATGGGTGATAAACCATGCAAAACGGCAAGTTTTTGGGTGTTCGGTGCACCGAAGAGGCTTCTCCTTCCATCCAGACTAGCATGTAGGGCTTGTTGGTGCAGAAATAGAGTCATCTAACATTGTTCTGCACGTCATTGTCGCAGTATCTATCCGTGGGTGAGCTCACGGTAGGGTGGTAGATGCTAGTAGAGTGCACGCGAACCACTAAATCATCTGAAACTCAATTCTGCAAGCCGTTTTCGTCCTCCGAATTTATTCCGAAACAGACGAAGTTTGTGACAGAAGGATACAGATTTTCGCTGCGGTCGTTTTGGCAGGTCATGGAGCCCAAACGGAGTTCGTATGGCCAGGGTACGGTCGTTTTACGGATACACCTCAAATGGATTTCAGCAACGAGGGATATCGTGAATCCGGCTTCCAGGGTAACTTGCTCGCGCCCACGAGCCATTTTGCGCCACTCGAAATGGCCTATTATTTTCAAACAGTACGAATGTATTGTAGAAGAGCTGGTATGCACAGTTTTGTCCAAGAACAACACATGTGCATGGACAAAAATGTGGGTGATAGCGGTATGGGTGATAAACCATGCAAAACGGCAAGTTTTTGGTTGTTCGGTGCACCGAAGAGGCTTCTCCTTCCATCCAGACTAGCATGTAGGGCTTGTTGGTGCAGAAATAGAGTCATGTAACATTGTTCTGCACGTCATTATCGCAGTATCTGTCCGTGCGTGAGCTCACGGTAGGGTGGTAGACGCTAGAAGAGTGCACGCCAACCACTAAATCATCCAAAACACAATTCTGCAAGGCGTTTTCGGCCTCCGAAATGATTCCGAAACAGACGGAGTTTGTGACAGAAGGATACGAATTTTCGCTGCGGTCGTTTTGGCAGGTCATGGAGCCCAAACGGAGTTCGTATGGCCAGGGTACGGTCGTTCTACGGATACACCTCAAATGGATTTCAGCAACGAGGGATATCGTGAATCCAGCTTCCAGGGTAACTTGCTCGCGCCCACGAGCCATTTTGCGCCACTCGAAATGGCCTATTATTTTCGACCAGTACGAATGTAATGTAGAAGAGCTGGTATGCACAGTTTTGTCCAAGAACAACACATGTGCATGGACAAAAATGTGGGTGGTAGCGGTATGGTTGATAAACCATGCAAAACGGCAAGTTTTTGGGTGTTCGATGCATCGAAGAAGCTTCTCCTTCCATCCAGACTAGCATGTAGGGCTTGTTGGTGCAGAAATAGAGTCATGCATGTAACATTGTTCTGCACGTCATTGTCGCAGTATCTGTCCGTGGGTGAGCTCACGGTAGGGTGGTAGACGCTAGAAGAGTGCACGCCAACCACTAAATCATCCGAAACTCAATTCTGCAAGCCATTTTCGGCCTCCGAAATTATTCCGAAACAGACGAAGTGTGTGATAGAAGGATACAGATTTTCGCTGCGGTCGTTTTGGCAGGTCATGGAGCCCAAACGGAGTTCGTATGGCCAGCGTACGGTCGTTCTACGGATACACCTCAAATGGATTTCAGCAACGTGGGATATCGTGAATCCGGCTTCCAGGGTAACTTGCTCGCGCCCACGAGCCATTTCGCGCCACTCGAAATGGCCTATTATTTTCGAACAGTATGAATGTAATGTAGAAGAGATGGTATGCACACTTTTGTCCAAGAACAACACATGTGCATGGACAAAAATGTGGGTGGTAGCGGTATGGGTGATAAACCATGCAAAACGGCAAGTTTTTGGGTGTTCGGTGCACCGAAGAGGCTTCTCCTTCCATCCAGACTAGCATGTAGGGCTTGTTGGTGTAGAAATAGAGTCATGTAACATTGTTCTGCACGTCATTGTCGCAGTATCTGTCCGTGGGTGAGCTCACGGTAGGGTGGTAGACGGTAGAAGAGTGCACGCCAACCACTAAATCATCCGAAACTCAATTCTGCAAGCCATTTTCGGCCTCCGAAATTATTCCGAAACAGACGAAGTGTGTGATAGAAGGATACAGATTTTCGCTGCGGTCGTTTTGGCAGGTCATGGAGCCCAAACGGAGTTCGTATGGCCAGCATACGGTCGTTCTACGGATACACCTCAAATGGATTTCAGCAACGTGGGATATCGTGAATCCGGCTTCCAGGGTAACTTGCTCGCGCCGACGAGCCATTTCGCGCCACTCGAAATGGCCTATTATTTTCGAACAGTATGAATGTAATGTAGAAGAGCTGGTATGCACACTTTTGTCCAAGAACAACACATGTGCATGGACAAAAATGTGGGTGGTAGCGGTATGGGTGATAAACCATGCAAAACGGCAAGTTTTTGGGTGTTCGGTGCACCGAAGAGGCTTCTCCTTCCATCCAGACTAGCAAGTAGGGCTTGTTGGTGTAGAAATAGAGTCATGTAACATTGTTCTGCACGTCATTGTCGCAGTATCTGTCCGTGGGTGAGCTCACGGTAGGGTGGTAGACGCTAGAAGAGTGCATGCCAACCACTAAATCATCCGAAACTCAATTCTGCAAGCCATTTTCGGCCTCCGAAATTATTCCGAAACAGACGAAGTGTGTGATAGAAGGATATAGATTTTCGCTGCGGTCGTTTTGGCAGGTCATGGAGCCCAAACGGAGTTCGTATGGCCAGCGTACGGTCGTTCTACGGATACACCTCAAATGGATTTCAGCAACGTGGGATATCGTGAATCCGGCTTCCAGGGTAACTTGCTCGCGCCCACGAGCCATTTCGCGCCACTCGAAATGGCCTATTATTTTCGAACAGTATGAATGTAATGTAGAAGAGCTGGTATGCACACTTTTGTCCAAGAACAACACATGTGCATGGACAAAAATGTGGGTGGTAGCGGTATGGGTGATAAACCATGTCAAACGGCAAGTTTTTGGGTGTTCGGTGCACCGAAGAGGCTTCTCCTTCCATCCAGACTAGCATGTAGGGCTTGTTGTTGTAGAAATAGAGTCATGTAACATTGTTCTGCACGTCATTGTCGCAGTATCTGTCCGTGGGTGAGCTCACGGTAGGGTGGTAGACGCTAGAAGAGTGCACGCCAACCACTAAATCATCCGAAACTCAATTCTGCAAGCCATTTTCGGCCTCCGAAATTATTCCGAAACAGACGAAGGGTGTGATAGAAGGATACAGATTTTCGCTGCGGTCGTTTTGGCAGGTCATGGAGCCCAAACGGAGTTCGTATGGCCAGCATACGGTCGTTCTACGGATACACCTCAAATGGATTTCAGCAACGTGGGATATCGTGAATCCGGCTTCCAGGGTAACTTGCTCGCGCCCACGAGCCATTTCGCGCCACTCGAAATGGCCTATTATTTTCGAACAGTATGAATGTAATGTAGAAGAGCTGGTATGCACACTTTTGTCCAAGAACAACACATGTGCATGGACAAAAATGTGGGTGGTAGCGGTATGGGTGATAAACCATGCAAAACGGCAAGTTTTTGGGTGTTCGGTGCACCGAAGAGGCTTCTCCTTCCATCCAGACTAGCATGTAGGGCTTGTTGGTGTAGAAATAGAGTCATGTAACATTGTTCTGCACGTCATTGTCGCAGTATCTGTCCGTGGGTGAGCTCACGGTAGGGTGGTAGACGCTAGAAGAGTGCACGCCAACCACTAAATCATCCGAAACTCAATTCTGCAAGCCGTTTTCATCCTCCGAAATTATTCCGAAACAGACGAAGTGTGTGACAGAAGGATACGAATTTTCGCTGCGGTCGTTTTGGCAGGTCATGGAGCCCAAACGGAGTTCGTATGGCCAGGGTACGGTCGTTCTACGGATACACCTCAAATGGATTTCAGCAACGAGGGATATCGTGAATCCGGCTTCCAGGGTAACTTGCTCGCGCCCACAAGCCATTTTGCGCCACTCGAAATGGCCTATTATTTTCGAACAGTACGAATGTAATGTAGAAGAGCTGGTATGCACAGTTTTGTCCAAGAACAACACATGTGCATGGACAACAATGTGGGTGGTAGCGGTATGGGTGATAAACCATGCAAAACGGCAAGTTTTTGGGTGTTCGGTGCACCGAAGAGGCTTCTCCTTCCATCCAGACTAGCATGTAGGGCTTGTTGGTGCAGAAATAGAGTCATGTAACATTGTTCTGCATGTCATTGTCGCAGTATCTGTCCGTGGGTGAGGTCAAGGTAGGGTGGTAGACGCTAGAAGAGTGCACGCCAACCACTAAATCATCCGAAACTCAATTCTGCAAGCCGTTTTCGGCCTCCGAAATTATTCCGAAACAGACGAAGTGTGTGACAGAAGGATACAAATTTTCGCTGCGGTCATTTTGGCAGGTCATGGAGCCCAAACGGAGTTCGTATGGCCAGGGTACGGTCGTTCTACGGATATACCTCAAATGGATTTCAGCAACGAGGGATATCGTGAATCCGGCTTCCAGGGTAACTTGCTCGCGCCCACGAGCCATTTTGCGCCACTCGAAATGGCCTATTATTTTCGAACAGTACGAATATAATGTAGAAGAGCTGGTATGCACAGTTTTGTCCAAGAACAACACATGTGCATGGACAAAAATGTGGGTGGTAGCGGTATGGGTGATAAACCATGCAAAACGGCAAGTTTTTGGGTGTTCGGTGCACCGAAGAGGCTTCTCCTTCCATCCAGACTAGCATGTAGGGCTTGTTGGTGCAGAAATAGAGTCATGTAACATTGTTCTGCACGTCATTGTCGCAGTATCTGTCCGTGGGTGAGCTCACGGTAGGGTGGTAGACGCTAGAAGAGTGCACGCCAACCACTAAATCATCCGAAACTCAATTCTGCAAGCCGTTTTCGTCCTCCGAAATTATTCCGAAACAGACGAAGTTTGTGACAGAAGGATACGAATTTTCGCTGGGGTCGTTTTGGCAGGTCATGGAGCCCAAACGGAGTTTCTATGGCCAGGGTACGGTCGTTCTACGGATACACCTCAAATGGATTCCAGCAACGAGGGATATCGTGAATCCGACTTCCAGGGTAACTTGCTCGCGCCCACGAGCCATTTTGCGCCACTCGAAATGGCCTATTATTTTCGAACAGTACGAATGTAATGTAGAAGAGCTGGTATGCACAGTTTTGTCCAAGAACAACACATGTGCATGGACAAAAATGTGGGTGGTAGTGGTATGGGTGATAAACCATGCAAAACGGCAAGTTTTTGGGTGTTCGGTGCACCGAAGAGGCTTCTCCTTCCATCCAGACTAGCATGTAGGGCTTGTCGGTGCAGAAATAGAGTCATGTAACATTGTTCTGCACGTCATTGTCGCAGTATCTGTCCGTGGGTGAGCTCACGGTAGGGTGGTAGACGCTAGAAGAGTGCACGACAACCACTAAATCATCCGAAACTCAATTCTGCAAGCCGTTTTCGGCCTCCGAAATAATTCCGAAACAGACGAAGTGTGTTACAGAAGGATACGAATTTTCGCTGCGGTCGTTTTGGCAGGTCATGGAGCCCAAACGGAGTTCGTATGGCCAGGGTACGGTCGTTCTACGGATACACCTCAAATGGATTCCAGCAACGAGGGATATCGTGAATCCGGCTTCCAGGGTAACTTGCTCGCGCCCACGAGCCATTTTGCGCCACTCGAAATGGCCTATTATTTTCGAACAGTACGAATGTAATGTAGAAGAGCTGGTATGCACAGTTTTGTCCAAGAACAACACATGTGCATGGACAAAAATGTGGGTGGTAGCGGTATGGGTGATAAACCATGCAAAACGGCAAGTTTTTGGGTGTTCGGTGCACCGAAGAGGCTTCTCCTTCCATCCAGACTAGCATGTAGGGCTTGTTGGTGCAGAAATAGAGTCATGTAACATTGTTCTGCACGTCATTGTCGTAGTATCTATCCGTGGGTGAGCTCACGGTAGGGTGGTAGACGCTAGAAGAGTGCACGCCAACCACTAAATCATCCGAAACTCAATTCTGCAAGCCGTTTTCGGCTTCCGAAATTATTCCGAAACAGACGAAGTTTGTGACAGAAGGATACGGATTTTCGCTGCGGTCGTTTTGGCAGGTCATGGAGGCCAAACGGAGTTCGTATGGCCATGGTACGGTCGTTCTACGGATACACCTCAAATGGATTTCAGCAACGAGGGATATCTTGAATCCTGCTTCCAGGGTAACTTGCTCGCGCCCACGAGCCATTTTGCGCCACTCGAAATGGCCTATTATTTTCGAACAGTACGAATGTAATGTAGAAGAGCTGGTATGCATAGTTTTGTCCAAGAACAAAACATGTGCATGGACAAAAATGTGGGTGGTAGCGGTATGGGTGATGAACCATGCAAAACGGCATGTTTTTTGGTGTTCGGTGCACCCAAGAGGCTTCTCCTTCCATCCAGACTAGCATATAGGGCTTGTTGGTGCAGAAATAGAGTCATGTAACATTGTTATGCACGTCATTGTCACAGTATCTATCCGTGGGTGAGCTCACGGTAGGGTGGTAGATGCTAGAAGAGTGCACGCCAACCACTAAATCATCTGAAACTCAATTCTGCAAGCCGTTTTCGGCCTCCGAAATTATTCCGAAATAGACGAAGTTTGTGACAGAAGGATACGGATTTTCGCTTGTGGTCGTTTTGGCAGATCATGGAGGCCAAACGGAGTTCGTATGGCCAGGGTACGGTCGTTCTACGGATACACCTCAAATGGATTTCAGCAATGAGGGATATCGTGAATCCGGCTTCCAGGGTAACTTGCTCGCGCCCACTAGCCATTTTCCACCACTCAAAATGGCCTATTATTTTCGATTAGTACGAATGTAATGTAGAAGAGCTGGTGTGCACAGTTTTGTCCAAGAACAACACATGTGCATGGACAAAAATGTGGGTGGTAGCGGTATGGGTGATAAACCATGCAAAACAGCAAGCTTTTGGGTGTTCGGTGCACCGAAGAGGCTTCTCCTTCCATCCAGACTAGCATGTAGGGCTTGTTGGTGCAGAAATAGAGTCATGTAACATTGTTCTGCACGTCATTGTCGCAGTATCTATCCGTGGGTGAGCTCACGGTAGGGTGGTAGACGCTAGAAGAGTGCACGCCAACCACTAAATCATCCAAAACTCAATTCTGCAAGCCGTTTTCGGCCTCCGAAATTATTCCGAAACAGATGAAGTTTGAGACAGAAGGATACGGATTTTCGCTGCGGTCGTTTTGGCAGGTCATGGAGGCCAAACGGAGTTCGTATGGCCAGGGTACGGTCGTTCTACGGATACACCTCAAATGGATTTCAGCAACGAGGGATATCGTGAATCCGGCTTCTAGGGTAACTTGCTCGCGCCCACGAGCCATTTTGCGCCACTCGAAATGGCCTATTATTTTCAAACAGTACGAATGTAATGTAGAAGAGCTGGTATGCACAGTTTTGTCCAAGAACAACACATGTGCATGGACAAAAATGTGGGTGGTAGCGGTATGGGTGATAAACCATGCAAAACGGCAAGTTTTT
>LR738716.1:315261432-315287820 GCA_902687465.1 Secale cereale
ACATGAAGTGATAAAAATATAGTGGAACGAAAGACGAACTGATAATGTTGATGGAGAAGGGGATGCACGGGGGCATCCCCAAGCTTAGACGCTTGAGTCTCCTTGAATATTTCTTGGGGGTGCACGGGGGCATCCCCAAGCTTGAGCGCTTGACACTCCTGAATCTTTTTATCATCTTCCCTCGCACACTTGAAAACTCCCTTCATACATAACTCATCATAATCTGATTAGCGAGGTTAGTACCCATAATAAAATAATTGTTCCTTGCTGGAAATAAAGATATTCTTGAAGTTCAACTGTTTCTCAAGATTGCTAAAAGGTTTTTGCAAAGAAAAAGCAAGCTCTTGGTTTGCAAAATGAAAGAAAGGCAAAACAGGACAGAATCTGTGAAAAACAGAACAGCAGGTAGTAAATGATTTGTTCGGGGCACTTCTGCAACTCTAATCAAAAAACTCAGAACAGACGCACGAAAGACAATTGTATAGAGCACGCTGTCGAAAAAATTCAGACCAAAAAGATGATCTGGTGATTTTAAACGAATTTTTCTATCCAAGGACAGAATCTGTTTCCTGAACAGCACGTCACAACTTTTGAACTTTCTTGCAATCAGAGGCTACACTTGGCACAAAGTTGAAAAGTAAAGATACAATGATGATGCTACTGTAGTAACAACATCAAGACACAACAAAAAGCAAAATAAAATTTTATTCATTGTGGGCTGCCTCCCAAAAGCGCTTTCTTTTATGCCTTTAAGCTAGGCATAGGACTTTAATGATGCTCTCGTAAGAATAAGAGCTGAAGAACAAAAGGGGGCATCAAGAAGAAAATGCCAAATACATTTAAGCCTAACATGCTTCCTATGCATAGGAATATTGCAATAGAATAATTCATTGAAGCACGAAGCAACTACCATAGGAAGGCAAAACAAGCATAACTTCAAAATATTCACCATAAAGAGAGGAAACTTCTTATTATTAAGATATTTAGAACCAAGCCTCCCTCTCTCATTATAAATTTCAGTGGCATCATGGATGAACTCAACAATATAAGCATCACATAAAGCATTGTTACCATGATCCACATGCAAAAAGGTACTCTCACTCCCCACATAAGCATAATTTTTCTCATTGGTAATAGTGGGAGTAGGACTATCATAAACAACTTGAACACTATAGATTAGTTGTATATTAGGAGGGTGGTGTTCAACAAGGGAGTAATTCCCTTCATGATTATGACAAGTTTCATAAGGATAATTTCTCCTTATGTCATAGGTACCTTTATAATCACTATAGATTGGAGTTATAACATCATCATGGTAGAGAAGAGCATTATCATTGCTAGCAACTATATTTGTAAACATGTTGTCTTTATTCTTACTAGCAAGAGAATTATCAATTATCACATCACTAGTGGGGATAGGATTTGCAATCCTATCATCCCCAAGCTTAGAGCTTCCCATATCTTCACTTTCAGAGTTGGTACCAAAAAGATTTTCAAGATCATAAGCAGCATTATCATCATTTTCCCAATCACAATAAGTAACATGCATATCATAATCAAAATCATCTTCAATAGTACCTACGGACGTATCATAAAGATGATAATTAAGGCAATAAACTTCACCTTCTTCTTTAAACTTACAACCGTTAGGATAAAAGTTGATGGGAGGAATATGCCCAGGCCAGGTTGATACCCATTCTTCTTCCTTCTTGCTCCTCCTCCTCCTCCTCTTCTTTTTCTTCTTCTTCACCTTAGGAGGGGGTGGTTGGAGATGAAGCTTCTCCACATATCCTGGTTTATCATTAGAAACAATAGGGGAAACTTGGGAGAAACTCTCCTTTTTATTAGCAGAAATATAAGAGACATTTTTATACTTTGGTAAAGTTCCCTTCTTTCTAATCTTACTTATGTAATCATTTTCATGGCAATTAACAACACAATAGAGATGGCAATTTTGCAAAGTGTTTTTTATTCCTATGGCATTATCATCCAGCCAAGAAGTCTTTTCTGATAACTCTTCACACATCAAAAATAACATAAGCTCATCATAAAGATCAGAGGTGATCATGTTATCACACAACCGGTTAACAGTTATGTTTTGCAAGTTCATGCATTGAAAATTAAAGTGACCCTCTATACGGCAAAGTTCACAAGTAAAAGGATAAAGGTCACACAATTCTCTAGCAATTTCACTTAAATCTCTGACCCACGTGATTGTTCTTTCATGCTTATGTTGCTTACAATACTTCTCTTCTTCAATCATAGGCCTTTCACAAGGTCTATCCACTCCACAAAAATTAACATGCTTATATAAAACTTCATTTTTAGGAATTGGATCATGCATGTTGCAATCATCATGAACAATTTCATTTTCTTTGCAAGTCTCTTTAAAAGGTTTATGATGCTTGATCCAATCCTCCTTAGGCATATTAAGATGTGAAGCAAAAGATTTGAGGAAATCAACAAGGAGTTGAGAATCAAGCCCAAACTTAGCACTAAACTTATTAAAACTTGTAGGTTCAACAAAGGACTTAATGCAATCATACTCATAAATTATACCTGACTCTTTACCTTTGTCGATCTCCCAATCTTCAGTGTTGCGTTGAATTCTTTCAAGGAGTTCCCATTTAGCATCAATCTTTTTGTTTGTGAAAGAACCCATAGAGGAAGCATCGAGCAAATCTTTATCCTGTCGAGAGAGCCTCGCATAGAAGTTAGTAATAATAATATCTTTGGGGAGCCCATGGTTGGGACATTTTAGCATTAACGTTTTCAGTCTCCCCCAAGCTTGAGCTATGCTCTCTCCGTCATGAGGATAAAAATTATAAACATAATTCCTATTCTCATGGACTTCATGAAGAGGATAAAACTTGGAGTAAAAGAGAGACTGGATCTCTTCCCACTCCAGCAGGTGAGAGTCATTTAGTAGCCTATACCATTCAAATGCTTTTCCTTTCAGTGACAAGGCAAATAATTTCCTCATGACAAACTCCCTCGATACACCTGCAAGCTTAAATAATGAACATAGTTGTGACAGATATAGCAAGTGTTCACCGGGATGTCTGTCTCCTGCATAACGATTAGCCAAAACATAATCGATAATACCAGCCGGTATTTTATAGGGCACAATTTCAGTAGGAGGAGGAGCAACCACCACAGGTGTGGGGCGTCATCCCGCAAGCAACGATCCAATAGCAAGGTTTTCCATAAACATAACTAGTGAAATAAAAACAAGAAACAAAAAGATTTAATTGCAAGATCTAAAGATATACCTTCAAGCGCTCACCTCCCCGGCAACGGCGCCAGAAATAGCTTGATGTCTACACACGCTTCTACTCTTGTAGACTATGTTGGGCCTCCAAGCGCAGAGGTTTGTAGGACAGCAGCAATTTCCCTCAAGTGGATGACCTAAGGTTTATCGAACTCAGGGAAGTAGAGGTTGAAGATGGTCTCTCTCAAGCAACCCTGCAACTAAGATACAAGAAGTCTCTTGTGTCCCCAACACACCTAATACACTTGTCAGATGTATAGGTGCACTAGTTCGGCGAAGAGATGTTAAATGGCAAGTGATATGGATGGCAAAACAAAGTAATATAAATCTGTAATAAAAAGTGCAGCAAGCAAACAAGTGGTAAACGTGAGCACAAATGGTATTGCAATGGTGGAAACAAGGCCTAGGGTTCATACTTTCACTAGTAGCAACTCCCAACAACATTAACATAATCGAATCACATGATATTTCCCATAAAACATGCAATGGAGACGCACCCAGAGGTCATTCCTTCGTGGTCAAGAGAGGACGAGAATTATGTAGGGCTACAAAAGCACACCTCAAAGTTCGTAGTTCTCAATCTAAGGATTTCCCAATGTCACCGCGGCCATCCAAAGAGAGTCCCACAATCACCACAACATATCTAAAGGATAGTCAAAGACAAGCACCAAGAGACTCTCAATCTTCAATCAACACACAAGAGAGGAAATCACTCATGAAAATATTTTTCTAATCCATGTCCAATAGACCGCTGTCACCTTGGTCTCGGGGATTATACTAGATAAAGACAAGTGAGTACATCAATCCAATACATAGAGGAAGGGGAAATATCATGGGATCACCCTAGATTAACATAGCCTATGATCACAACGAAGATCACATCATGGGAGAGAGAATTGACCACATAGCTAATGGTAGAAACCTCAGCCCCGAGGAGGAACTACTCCCGCATCATGGAGGGAGGAAGAACGTCGATGGAGATGAATCCGGGGCACTTCCCCGTCCCGGCAGGGTGCCGGCACAGGAATTCTGGTCCCCCGAAGCTTGATAGCGATGGCGGCGGAGATCGGAATTGCGTTTGGAGAAAAGGGGTCTGGAATCAGGGTTTCTGCGACGGGTGTTAAATATATGCCAAAGGGGGGCATCAGCGGAGGCCTGGGGGGCCCAGGCGCCCCCCCGGCGCGGCCAGGAGGGGGGCCGTGTGGGCAGGCCGCCTGGAGCCCTGTTGGCCCCCCTCCGGCCCTACTTTGGCCGCATGGAAGCTTCCGGAATGCTGATTTTTTATATATTTTTTCCGGGATTTTTCTGGCAGTTTTCGTGACGGGAAAACCTGAAATACAAAAACAGCAGAAAACAGAAACTGGCACTGGGGTGCACTGAGTTAATAGGTTAGTCCAAATATGATCAAAAGTGTATGGAAGTGTATAAATATCATAGCAATATCACCCAAAAGAGGCATGGAGCAAGCAGAAATTATAGATACGTTTTGGACGTATCAGCCACCAAGGCAAACGAGGGCACAACGGACACGATGCAAACATCCGATTCATCTCATACAACACAAGCATTCGTCCACGGGTCATCGTCTCGGTGTTATACCTTTGAAGCATGCATTCTCGGAGGGGTTCGAGTCGTCGAGGGACGTAGTGGAAGTAGTCGTTCTCGCGATGGTATACATACACGGTTCGAGTGCGTTCGGATCACCGGTAGAGGAACTTGGCGAATCGAACGTTTTCGGGTCGACGGTAGTGTTACTTGGCGTCTCGGTCTGAAGGGGTACTTGGCGCATCCACGGGTCTTCGAGGGTAGTCGTACACGTTTCTTCACCAAAGGTAGTCATTCGGGCGTCGAGCGTCGACGTACTTGGCGTCTTGGCGATTCCGAAGACGACAGTAGAGGTACTTGACGTGTATACAGTCGTGGAACTTGACGCATCACCCTGTGTAGTTGTACTCGGTGTCCTCGGGGTATCGGTGGTAGTCGTACACGTTCAGCTTGATGAAACTTGGCGAAAACACGGTCAGAGACTTGGCGATCCGGGTGCGGGTCTTTTAGCTGTGGTCTTGGCATCACCGAAAAACGAAGCCGCACGCAGGCCTCGTGAAGCAAGGCAGAGCAGCGGCAGCAGCAGGGGAGGCGGAGCCATGGCAGGAGGGAGCAAGGCACGGAGGCTGGACTTGCCGGCCGGAGCAGCGAGGAGGAGGTTGGGCGCGGAGGTCGCGGACGGAAGGCGAGCAGAGGCAAGACGAGCGCGAGGCTGCTCGGTGTTGGGGAAGGAGGCGTCCGAGGTCGCGGGTGCAGCAGCGTGCGAGGTGGCCTCGACTGCCATGGCCGAAGACAAGTTCGGGACAGCGGAACGCGAGCGGAGATCCTGGTGCTCGCCGGCGTGCGACCAACCGGTAGGCGCGGACGGGACTGGGCGCGGGGCTTCGAGGTGACGACAAGGGAGGAAGGGGTCGGCGCGGCTGAACGAGGCCCACGCGATGAAGCTTGGGGACGGCAGCAAGACGTTATCCGCGGGCGAGGAGGAGAAGGGAGGAGGACAGGGCGCGTCGAGGCTTCGAGGACACGGTGCCCGGCGGCCCTGGCGACTCGGAGGGAACGAGGAGGAGAAGGGATCGGGGGAAAGGCCAGGGGATCGAGAGGGGGATATGGGTAAGTGGCGGCGGTCGTTGGGAGCGAGGGGAGGAAGAGAGGTCGAGAGGGAGAGATGGGAGCGACGGGGCTAGGGTTACTAAAGGAGGAAGACGGGCTGGGCCTAGGAGGCCAGATGGGCCGGCTGGAAGCAACTGGGCCGCATAGAAGTAGGGCAACCTAGTAGCTGGGCTGCGCACTCTGTGCCCCCTCTCTCTCTTTAAAAAACCAGAAAAGGAGAAAGAAAAGAAACGGATGTTAGGGATGGAATTAGGGCAAGATTTTTCGCAAGCGGGTAATTTTCCCGGACTCATAAAAATGAGCCCTATCCAGGAAAAACAGAAGTGGCAAGATTGCAAGATTAAATTCAAACTCGTTTGAATTAAATTCAAATAGTTTGAATTAGGACTAGGTTGAGAAGGGTCCAAAAATTCTCGGATTTTTGGAGGAGCCTTAATAAAACAGATAAGAATTATAGAGAAGGTTACAGAGTCAAAATTGAAGTAGAAAAAGAATATGAGGAATATTTGCAAGTGTGTTACGGTGATTCCAAGGCAATGGAATATTTTATTATAGCTCCCTAAATATTAGGAGGATATGTTATAAAGAGAAGTCATCCTTCCCTCGATTTGAATGGACCGAAGGTCCACACAATTTATTTAGTTAAGTTGGAAAGATTAAAGACATGATGGCATGATGACATGATGCAATGCAAAAAATAAATAACACAAGCACAAACGAAACACACGGGAGAACCCGGAACATCTGGAATCTTCTGGGACATCGGTCTTCGGGCGTCACAACTCTCCCACACTAACAGAGGATCTCGACCCGAGATCCTAGAGATGGCATCGGGTGAAACAGAAAAAAGGAAGAGGTAAAACAAAGTTGCTTCTTCGACAAACGAGTGAAACCACGAACCTTGAGAGGTTGAACAATCTTGGAAGAAAGAATACAACGGAGATGAACGAAGTTAAGAGCACTCCGGTAAAAAGGAGGAACAAGGAACATAATGAGAACATTGTATGTTGAAAGACATGAAACAAGTGTTTACGAACCAAAAGAATAGAGTTAATTACATTACTCATACATAAACTTGCAGTGCGGGTACAATTTCATACAAAAACTTGCAAAATGACTCAATTAGCCCCCTAAACTTGCTTTGCGGAAACAAATTGATACAAAGTAGTTCAAAACCTGTCACGTCGGATGAGAGGCACGCGCCGATCGCTTCTGTATTACGCACAAACCCCCCAAAGTATAACAATAATCCAACACGCAGTCCTAAAAAAGAGCTGGGAGTAGATAATTTGAAAATGACCCTGAGGTAATGCAAAATGTTTCATTTACATCACAATCCTAGCACAAACCCCTTCGCCTCTTCGTCTTTCTGTATCTCATCGCTCCCTCCGCCTTTTTGTTTCCCATTGGCCCTTGAGGCGACGCTGCCTCGTTGGTCGCCGTCGACGAGATCGACGCTTGATGGAGCCGCGTCCTCGCGGCATTGGCGAGTTTCCGCCGGAGTACGATATGTATACTTCTTCTCCTATTTTTGATTGGTCGCCTGTTTCGGTCCGCTCATGGCTAGGGTTTTCGTCGTATTTAATCGGTGGTATTTCCGCCCGCATGTGGTTCTTCATTGATACACATGGTTGGTGATCGGGCATCACTAGATGAAAGTGTTGGCCAAGGGGATCGGAGTGTTGACTAAAAAAACGATTGTTTGACTGTCATTTTCACATGAACAGACTAGAAACCTACTCCCAGCATCCAGTACTTACGTACACACTCCAAGAACATGATTCATACTACAGAAAGACATCAGAAACCTACACGCAACATCAAAATTTGTTTTGTTCTGCTCAAAGATCACATACTACAGAACGACATCAGAAAGTGCGAATGGAAAAACACCTCGGTTTTTTGTTCGGGCCCTAAGTGAAGCTAAGATGTCACCCTCCATTCGTCACTATAGCCGCTGACCCAGCCGCCGTTGTGACTGCCAGCGTCGACGCCCATGGGCCATGCACCCACGTGAAGGGGTTGGCAGTCCGCCGACGAGGACGCCGCGTCATGGCATCGAGAGGGGCTGGGTACCGACCTCTTTTCTCCATGTTTGTTAGATTCAGTCGAGAGTGGATTTTGGGGGAAGAACATAGGAGTGTGGCTAGAGAATTGGCTGTTGTGAAGCGAACACAGAGACGGCGGGGGGATTTGGACGGGCTACATGGGGATCTATTTTAGCATACAACGGGAGGGGGGCGTTCCTGTAAATTACCATGGACGTGGGCTAACTGCTCCGGCCGACGTGTCATCCGACGTGGCAAGTTCCGGCCAAAATTGTATTAGTTTGTTCCCACAAAGCAAGTTTAGGGGCCCAGTTGAGTCATTTTGCAAGTTTTTGTATGAAATTGTACCCACGATGCAAGTTTATGTATAAATAGTGTAATTAACTCAAAAGAATATGAAACTGTAACGGTATAGCCAAGGAATAAGAATGACAGAATTAGGACAGCACTCCGACTGAAAATGGAAGGAATTAACATGAACTTGCCAAGTTGGGATGATACTTGATGAAATCAACAACACACAGCCTCCAGAACACTGAAAGAATGGCACAAGGGGTAAGGAAGGCTGCAGACAGCACTCCGGTTGAAAAGAGAGGCAAAACTTGATGAGATGAGAGAATTAGAATGGAGAATACAACACTCCGGTTGAATGAATAAGCAAAGGAAAGAACATGATCTTGAAAAAAAACAAGATTACGGTTCGAAGAGAGCAATATGACAAAGCCTTCGGAACGAATATGGAGTGAAAAGATCAAAGAAGAAGAACATCTTCGACTAGAAATGATTTTGAAAGCATCCTTATGAAGAAGGGTTGAATGGGGTTGATGGAAAATCAACAACGAAACAAGTAAGCTTGATGTGGGCTTATGGAAAACATCTCAAAACTTGAAGTTAAATTCTGCCACTAACGGAAACATTTGATTGGATTGAGATCAACAAGGAGACGATAAACTTATTTCGCCGGAATGATAAATGAAGAACTTGGGTCATTTAAAAGCACCATAATAGCAACAATTCTCAGGGAAAGCTTTTAGGTGAATTATAACCCAAGATAACTCCAACGAATAATTGAAGGGTTGAAAAGATCTCCTGAACAAGGAAAATGATGGTTTTAAATATCTCATTCTTGATAAGTCGTGAATCATAATTCAGGAAGGAATTGTCAAGAATGACATAACACCACCTCAACAGATAAGGGAGCAAGAATTGCACTTGGAAAGCATGATGAAGAATGCTTGAGGTCCAACAAGAATCTTGAAGAACACTTCGAGGATGAATTAAATGATGATGAACCACCATGAAGAACTCCGGTAATGAAAGCATGAGAAGTGAAAGATGGAAAGAATAAGATTCAAGGCCTGCGATGAATTAGATGGAGGTTTGAAATTATATAATTGAAATAACTTGAAGCTCCGGAAAACAAGATGAACAACTTAGAATCGAGAATATGATATGATGAACAACCTCCGGAAAAAGAGATTAATCACTTCGAGGAAATAAGAATAAGATTTACTGTATGCTTATCCATGATCAAAATAAATTGATGACCAACAACGGATTTGGCCTACTACTTATTCTTCTTGAAAAGGATTGGAGAGAGATATAGCCAAACTTGAGAATAATCTTGAACGACTCACCGGTAGGATTATGAAAATAACAAATGAATTAATACGATAACAATGGAAGAGTAATCTTGAAAGAACCACCGTAAGAATATGGAGACGAACGAAGAGACATCAATGAACAATATTTTGGAGGACAACGTCGAAAACTGAGAATGAAGAAATATTTTGAAATGATGGCCTTCCGAGGATCACAAAGAAAAGAATTCATGAAATGCTTCGGATGGGTATGAAAATAATTCCTCACAATCGAAACAATAATGAGGATGGCATGAAGCTAGAACCACGAATCTTGGAAGAACGGATAAGGATTCAAGAGGAACTCGTCTTCGGTTCTTCAAAATCTGAGAAGACGATGAGATACACCACCATGAATTGTATAGGCACTCCATAATGAAGAATTAAAAGGTTGAACCAATGGTGAAAAAGAATTTGAAAGCGGTCGTGGAGAAGGACTGTGACTGATGGGATTCATACTTACGTCACACTTTGAAAAGAATTTTTAGAATAACTCCGGAAAAATTATAAGAGTCAGGTAAGATCCTGGAAAAAGACCTGTGGGTTAGGGCCCACTAAAGAAATCGCCGTTGAAATAGATTGCTTAAGAGGTATTGCACCGGTTGAATTAAATGGCTTGAGCGAGATAACCACCTCAAAATAGTTTGAATGGATTAAGAATGGAATTATGAATCATCTGAGTTGTCTTGTACACTCCGGATAAGAATAGGAGAGTTGAATAACCAGGAGAGACTTTGGATAAGAAATTTCAAAATGGGAAAACATGTGAAACAAAAGGAATAGATTTGATCATGACCGAAGCTTGAATTTATTCCACCGGAGAAGAAACGCGAAAGGAGAATGAAAAACTTGAAGCTCCTGAGCATCTTCCTGAAAATCACCCGATAAGGACATTGACGAAAAGAATGAAGAAACATCACATTAATAAAATGGATATTTCATTTTAGAATTTCTGACTCCGAGAATAAGAAGGGAGGGAGGGCGGGGAAAAACAAAGACAATTTGGGATGAATGAAACAGACACCGTTGAGAAAAACCCAAGACTTGGTCTTGTACAAATTAAAAGGATCGAGTTAACTTGAAGAGAAGCACGCCGGTTGAGAAGAATTTAACATGAAAATCTTGATGATCAAGAAGGACTAGCACTCCCATAGAAATATGAGAACGCCGATTAGGAAAGGTATGGAATCAACATTTGACATCGAAGCAACTCGAATACCAGAATCAAAACAAAAACAAAGGATATATATGTTATAACATAATCTTCACAATAGCATCTGAATAGAGAATTGAACGAATGAATTCCGTAGGTACATCAACTTGTCGAGAAGCCGCTTGGGAGAACAAAAGGTAAATAAAAACAACAAGGAGCAGATAGAACAAATACAAGATAGAAGCTTCGTTCCACATGTTCGTGCTGAAAGTGTTGGGGAACGTAGCATAATTCAAAAAATTTCTACGTCTTCACCAAGATCCAACTATGGATACATCTAGCAACGAGCAAGTAAGAGTGGATCTACATACCGTTATGTAGATCGCGTGCGGAAGCTTTCAACGAAGTGGGGATGAAGTAGTCGTACTCTTCACGTTCTTCGTCACCGATGATCTAGCGCCGAACGGAAGGCACCTCCGCGTTCAACACACGTACGGTGCAGCAACGTCACCTCCTTCTTGATCCAGCAAGGGGGGAGGAGAAGTCGTCAGAGATTCGGCAGCACGACGGCGTGATGACGGATGCAGTGGAGATCGCAGCAGGGCTTCGCCGGGCGCCCTGCGTTGGGAGTATGGAGGTGTGACGGGAGGGGGAGAGGCGCCAGGGCTTGGGTGCGGCTGCCCTCTCCCCCCCACATATATATAGGGGGCCAGGGGGGCGCCAGCCCCCTGCAGATCCAATCTGCAATGGGGGGCGGCGGCCAGGGAGGAGTCCACCTCCCCCAAGGCAAGTGGTGGCCCCCCTCCCCTTAGGGTTTTAACCCTAGGCGCATGGGGAGGTGGGCCACCTTGTGGTGCGCCAGCCCAGAGGGCTGCACACTTCCCCTCGCGGCCTAGGGGCCCCACCGGGATGGGTGGCCCCACCCGACGGACCCCCGGGGCCCCTCCGGTTACCCCCGGAGATCACCCGTTGGCCGAAACTGGACTTCCCATATATCAATCTTTACCTCCGGACCATTCCGGAACTCCTCGTGACGTCCGGGATCTCATCCGAGACTCCGAACAACTTTCGGGTTTCCACGTGCATTTATCTCTACGACCCTAGCGTTACCGAACCTTAAGTGCGTAGACCCTACGGGTTCGGGAGACACGTAGACATGACCGAGAACACTCTCCGGTCAATAACCAACAGCGGGATCTGGATACCCATGTTGGTTCCCACGTGTTCCTCGATGATCTTCATCGGATGAACCACAGTGTCAAGGATTCACTCAATCCCGTATGTTATTCCCTTTGTCCATCGGTACGGTACTTGCCCGAGATTCGATCGTCGGTATTCCCAATACCTTGTTCAATCTCGTTATGGCAAGTCTCTTTACTCGATCCGTAATCCATCATCCCGTGACTAACTACTTAGTCACATTGAGCTCATTATGATGATGTATTACCGAGTGGGCCCAAAGGTACCTCTCCGTTCATACGGAGTGACAACATCCCAGTCTCGGTTCGTACCAACTCAACAGACACTTTCGGAGATACCCGATGCGTACCTTTATAGCCACCCAGTTACGTTGTGACGGTTGGCACACCCAAAGTACTCCTACGGTATCCGGGAGTTGTACAACCTCATGGTCTAAGGAATAATTACTTGACACCGAAAAGCTTATGCATTACGAACTATACGATCTCGTGTTATGCTCAAGTTTGGGTCTTGTCCATCACATCATTCTCCTAATGATGTGATCCCGTTATCACTGACATCCTATGTCCATGGTCAGGAAACCGTGACCATCTGTTGATCAACGAGCTGGCTACTAGAGGCCTACCAGGGACTCATTCTGGTCTGTGTATTCACACATGTATCGCTGTTTCCGTACAATACAATTCAAGCATGAATAATAGACAATTATCATGAACAAGGAGATATAATAATAATGCTTTTATTATTGCCTCTAGGGCATATCTCCAACAGTCTCCCACTTGCACTAGAGTCAATAATCTAGTTACATTGTGATGAATCGAACACCCATAGAGTTCTGGTGTTGATCATGTTTTGCTCGTGAAAGAGGTTTAGTCAACGGGTCTGCTACATTCAGATCCGTATGCACTTTACAAATATCTATGTCTCCATCCTGAACATAATTCCGGATGGAGTTGAAACGGCGCTTGATGTGCTTGGTCTTCTTGTGAAACCTGGGCTCCTTGGTAATAGCAATAGCACCAGTGTTGTCACAGAAGAGAGTCATCGGGCTTGACGCGCTTGGAATGACTCCTAGGTCGGTGATGAACTCCTTCATCCAGACTCCTTCCTGCGCTGCTTCAGAAGCAGCTATGTACTCCGCTTCACATGTAGATGCTGCCACCACGCTTTGCTTGCAACTGCACCAGCTGACTGCCCCTCCATTCAAAATATACACGTATCCGGTTTGGGACTTAGAGTCATCCAGATCTGTGTCGAAGCTAGCATCGACGTAACCCTTTACGACGAGCTCTTCGTCACCTCCATAAACGAGAAACATATCCTTAGTCCTTTTCAGGTACTTCAGGATGTTCTTGACCGCTGTCCAGTGTTCCGTACCGGGATCACTTTGGTACCTCCCTACCAAACTTATGGCAAGGTTCACATCAGGTCTGGTACACAGCATGGCATACATGATAGAACCTATGGCCGAGGCATAGGGAATGACACTCATCTTTTCTCTATCTTCTGCCGTGGTCGGCGACTGAGCCTTGCTCAATCTCATACCTTGCAAAACAGGCAAGAATCCTTTCTTTGACTGATCCATATTGAACTTCTTCAATATTTTGTCAAGGTATGTACTTTGTGAAAGACCAATGAGGCGTCTCGATCTATCTCCATAGATTTTGATGCCTAATATGTAAGCAGCTTCTCCAAGGTCCTTCATTGAAAAACTTTTATTCAAGTAGGCCTTTACATTTTCCAAGAATTCTATATCATTTCCCATCAGCAATATGTCATCCACATATAATATGAGAAATGGCACAGAGCTCCCACTCACTTTCTTGTAAATACAGGCTTCTCCATAAGTCTGTATAAATTCAAACGCTTTTATCACCTCATCAAAACGAATATTCCAACTCCGAGATGCTTGCACCAGCCCGTAAATCGAGCGCTAGAGCTTGCATACCTTGTTAGCGTTCTCTGGATCGACAAAACCTTCGGGTTGCATCATATACAACTCTTCCTTGAGGAAGCCGTTAAGGAATGCTGTTTTGACGTCCATCTGCCATATCTCATAATCATAGAATGCGGCAATAGCTAACATGATTCTGACTGACTTCAGCATCGCTACGGGAGAGAAAGTCTCGTCGTAGTCAATCCCTTGAACTTGTCGATAACCTTTAGCGACAAGCCGAGCCTTATAGATGGTCACATTACCATCCGCGTCTGTCTTCTTCTTAAATATCCATTTGTTTTCTATGGCGTGCCTATCATGAGGCAAGTCCACCAAAGTCCATACTTTGTTTTCATACATGGATTCTATCTCGGATTTCATGGCTCCAAGCCATTTATTGGAATCTGGGCCTGCCATCGCTTCTTCATAGTTCGAAGGTTCACCGTTGTCTAACAACATGATTTCCAGTACAGGGTTGCCGTACCACTCTGGTGCGGAACGTGCCCCTGTGGACCTTCGAAGTTCAGTAGTAACTTGATCTGTTTCTTCATGATCATTATCATCAACTTCTTCCCTTGTCGATGTAGGCACCTCAGGAACAGTTTCCTGCGCTGCGCTACTTTCCGGTCCAGGAGGGGTGACTGTCACCTCATCAAGTTCTACTTTCCTCCCACTCACTTCTTTCGAGAGAAACTCTTTCTCCAGAAAGCATCCATTCTTGGCAACAAAGACTTTGCCTTCGGATCTGTGGTAGAAGGTGTACCCAATTGTTTCCTCTGGGTATCCTATGAAGACGCATTTTTCCGATTTGGGTTTGAGCTTTTCAGGTTGAAGTTTCTTGACATAAGCATCACAACCCCAAACTTTTAGAAACGACAGCTTCGGTTTCTTGCCAAACCAAAGTTCATACGGAGTCGTCTCAACGGATTTCGACGGAGCCCTATTTAAAGTGAACGCGACAGTCTCTAAAGCATAACCCCAAAAAGATAGTGGTAAATCGGTGAGGGACATCATAGATCGCACCATGTCCAACAGAGTACGATTTCGACGTTCGGACACACCGTTACGTTGAGGTGTTCCGGGCGGTGTCAATTGTGAAACAATTCCACAGCTCCTAAGGTGTGTGCCAAATTCATGACTTAAATATTCACCCCCACGATCCGATCGCAAGAACTTTATTTTTCTGTCACGTTGATTCTCAACCTCATTCTGAAATTCCTTGAACTTTTCAAAGGTCTCAGACTTGTGTTTCATCAAATAGATATACCCGTATCTACTCAAGTCATCTATGAGGGTGAGAACATAACGATAGCCTCCGTGAGCCTCAACACTCATTGGACCGCACATGTCGGTATGTATGATTTTCAACAAGTTGGTTGCTCGCTCCATTGTTCCGGAGAACGGAGTCTTGGTCATCTTGCCCAAGAGGCATGGTTCGCACGTGTCAAATGATTCATAATCAAGAGACTCTAGAAGTCCATCTGAATGGAGCTTCTTCATACGTTTGACACCAATATGACCAAGGCGGCAATGCCACAAGTATGTGGGACTATCATTATCAACTTTACATCTTTTGGCATCTACACTATGAATATGTGTATCACTACGTTCGAGATTCATCAAAAATAAACCATTGACCAGCGGGGCATGACCATAAAACATATCTCTCAAATAAATAGAACAACCATTATTCTCCGATTTGAAAGAGTAGCCATCTCGCATAAGACGAGATCCAGAAACAATGTTCATGCTCAAAGCTGGTACTAAATAACAATTATTAAGGTTTAAAACTAATCCCGAGGGTAGATGTAGAGGCAGCGTGTGATGTCTACACACGCTTCCACTCTTGTAGACTATGTTGGGCCTCCAAGCGCAGAGGTTTGTAGGACAGCAGCAAATTTCCCTCAAGTGGATGACCTAAGGTTTATCGAACTCAGGGAAGTAGAGGTTGAAGATGGTCTCTCTCAAGCAACCCTGCAACTAAGATACAAGAAGTCTCTTGTGTCCCCAACACACCTAATACAACTAGGAGTTGTATAGGTGCACTAGTTCGGCGAAGAGATGGTAAAAAATGGATGATAGGAGTGGCAAAGCAAAGTAATATAAATATGTAATAAAAAGTGCAGCAAGCAAACAAGTGGTAAACGGGAGCACAAATGGTATTGCAATGGTGGAAACAAGGCCTAGGGTTCATACTTTCACTAGTGGCAACTCCCAACAACATTAACATAATCGAATCACATGATATTTCCCGTAAAACATGCAAAGGGGACACACTCGGAGGTCATTCCTCCGTGGTCAAGAGAGGACGAGAATTATGTAGGGCTACAAAAGCACACCTCAAAGTTCGTAGTTCTCAATCGAAGGATTTCCCAATGTCACCGCGGCCATCCAAAGAGAGTTCCACAATCACCACAACATATCTAAAGGATAGTCAAAGACAAGCACCAAGAGACTCTCAATCTTTAATCAACACACAAGAGAGGAAATCACTCATGAAAATACTTTTCTAATCCATGTCCAATAGACCGCTGTCACCTTGGTCTCGGGGATTATACTAGATAAAGACAAGTGAGTACATCAATCCAATACATAGAGGAAGGGGAAATATCACGGGATCACCCTAGATTAACATAGCCTATGATCACAACGAAGATCACATCATGGGAGAGAGAATTGACCACATAGCTACTGGTAAGAACCTCAGCCCCGAGGAGGAACTACTCCCGCATCATGGAGGGAGGAAGCAACGTCGATGGACATGAATCCGGGGGCACTTCCCCGTCCCGGCAGGGTGCCGGCGCAGGAATTCTGGTCCCCCGAAGCTTGATGGCGATGGCGGCGGAGATCGAAATCGCGTCTGGAGAAAAAGGGTCTGGAATCAGGGTTTCCTCGACACGCTTTAAATATATGCCAAAGGGGGGCATCGGAGGTGCCTCGGGGGGCCCAGGCGCCCCCCCCCCCCGGCGCGGCCCAGGGGGGGCGCGCCCACAGGGCGCCTGGAGCCCCTGTGGGTCCCCCCCGGCTGTACTTTGGCCGCACGATAGCTCCTGGAACGCTGATTTTTTATATATTTTTTCTGGATTTTTCCTGGCAGTTCTCGTAATGTGAAAACCTGAAATACAAAATCAGCCGAAAACAGAAACTGGCACCGGGGTGCACTGGATTAGTAGGTTAGTCCAAATATGATCAAAAGTGTATGGAAGTGTATGAATATCATAGCAATATCACCCAAAAGTGGCATGGAGCAAGCAGAAATTATAGATACGTTTTGGACGTATCAACATCCCCAAGCTTAATTCCTGCTCGTCCTCGAGTAGGTAAATGATAACAAGAATAATTTCTGTGGTGACATGCTATTAACCATATAGGACCTTTTATAGTCATATGACAAAAGCTTACTGAGACAATGATTCTATAGTAATTAAGTTGCCTCATGAGAAAATCACAAATGACTGAAAGTTTTTACAATATGAAACTGAAACATCAAATAGATTTGTAATGAACATGGTGTGCAAATATGATAAAGTGATATCTCGCTTGCCCCCTTTAGTGAAGCAAAACATAAATGCAGGGGCACCTCCAAGGTTTAGGTGATGACTAGATACAATGCTTTCAGAATAAACGATATCACAATCATGCAAAAGACAATGCTACTTTGGGACAATGCACATTACACTCAGAATGACAATCATGCTCTCAGTAGTTGGTGCTTTAAAAGAAGGTGGAGACTCTCGAACCGTGGTTTTTGTTGGCAAGGTTGAAAACCCATAGTCGGAAACAAAGACAAAACATGTACCAGAGCTCTTGGTTTTAAAAACAGAGGTAATAATTATTATTTTAGATCATGCATGTTTTGTCAACGAATGCTAGCAGATAACTCAATCACTTCTTGAGATGGACAAGTTTCGAGGAACGGCTCCCGAATGAGGACGATCACATCCTCTTAATCTCCTTTGTTTATCACTGCCAAAGTTTTCGGATTTCTCATGAACAAAGCGTGAAGGAGGGTTTGTTTGTTATATAATTTTTTAATGAGCCGGGCACACTCTATGCCAGTTCCTTCTCGTATTATGGGTTTGCACATTAGACATGCAATCCCGGGGTGAAGCTTGTCCAACTTAAAAAGATCATGAATTAACTACTACTTCCTCATGAGCTAAAACAGAGGCACAAAAGAGAAATGCTTTTTTTTGAATAATTTTGAGATGGTACATGCAAGTCTTCGTTAGGAATGGCAGGTAAATACCATGTATAGGAAGGTATGGTGGACTCATATGGCATAACTGGATTAAAAGGATGTGGATGCACAAGCAGTCAGTCCGCTTAGTACAGGCGAAGGTTAGCAAAAGACTGGGAGCGACCAACTAAGAGAGCAATGACGGTCATAATCATGCAGAGCGACAAAGCAACATTGAATCAGGCATGGAAGTTATATCGCTACTCAGAAACAAAAGATCATCAAGGCTTGACAGAATTTCTTTACAGTCTTAAATATGCGTGAGCATACGCCAAGTCAATCAAAATAAATTCTTGAAGGAAGATATTACTAAACCATACCACATCATAGGCAAACAAATCATGTTGGTACTCCAATAACACATCGGGAACCCCCCAGCTATTTGAGACTAACCATAAGAAAACATGAACTACTAAGCACCATTATGCACGTAGCATCTTTATCATAGACATACCAACCAATGCAACGGAAGCAAATTCTCTTAATAAGATAATCATGATAACTAAAGAGAGTTCAAGCAACCAACTAAACAAAAGCTCTTTAAAAAGATAAGCATGAAAATTAAGAGCTGAACATGATAGTAGCTATTGAAAGACAAAGAACACACACAACAAAGATAGACATGAAAATTCTATGTTATGTTCTAGGTAGAAGTGGAGCGTGTTTCTCTCCCACATAAAGAAGCTGAGTTCCATCTCGTTATGAAGAGCTAAAGAAAACTAAAAAGGAAAACTAAAAGCAAGACGCTCCAAGCATAGCACATAACACATGAAGTGATAAAAATATAGTGGAACGAAAGACGAACTGATAATGTTGATGGAGAAGGGGATGCACGGGGGCATCCCCAAGCTTAGACGCTTGAGTCTCCTTGAATATTTCTTGGGGGTGCACGGGGGCATCCCCAAGCTTGAGCGCTTGACACTCCTGAATCTTTTTATCATCTTCCCTCGCACACTTAAAAACTCTCTTCATACATAACTCATCATAATCTGATTAGCGAGGTTAGTACCCTTAATAAAATAATTATACTGTCAGGACCGGTTTTCCGGGATATTAATTTCCCAGTAAATGGCCCTTGTGCTCACCAGCCCCAGGATTACTGTTAGCTGATGAGGCACAAACTTGATACAGAAATTCCAAGCAAAATACCAAATATGTGGTACAAGACCATCCTGGTCAATGAGTACAACAAAAGGTTTCTAGTGGTTGATGGCAGAAGCGGTTTACGATACTTCAGCGTCTATGGGACTCCATTTCCCACAGGAACAACTGACCTGGATAATTCCTATCTTCGGGAGGCTGCTGTCTCCGTTGCCTAGGTCCCGGGGTTGTCATCGCAGCGCTCCTCTCCAAGCAAGAAATCTGGCCAAGACAATAGCCAGGGACAAGCCAGTGAGTACTTTGAATGTACTCGCAAACATTATGAACACAGGTACAATATAATAAATGATAATCATGCACTGAAACATTCCATGATCATTTTGTTTGCCACGAAATAAAATTCATGACGCACGCAAGCAGGTTATTCTTATAAAACATGAATAAGTAATCAGAGAATAAAAATGCACCGATCGGGTGTCTGAAGCGACGCCTCGAAAGGATAATAAATTAAAGCATGCCTCAGTCGGACGTCTGAGCGACGTCACATAAAGGGCTTATAAGAATAAATAATAATAAGCATGCCAGAATCGGGCGTCTGAGCGACACCACATAAAGGGCTTATAGGGAAAAATAAATAATGAGCATGCCACAGTCGGGCGTCTGAGCGACACCACATAAAGGGCTTATAGGGAAAATAAATAATAAGCATGCCACAGTCGGGCGTCTGAGCGACACCACATAAAGGGCTTATATGAGAATAATCACAGGGAATATCCAGGAGGTAGAACCATCCCAGGGATACCCAATAATTCAAATAATACAAATGGTTAGTCCATAATAATAATCATAGTCATCTTATATCATATGTTATGATCAATGTTCTGGCTTAGCAGTTTTCCTCCGAAGACCGACACTAAGACCGACACTTGACCCATCCCAGACTGTAATCCTTAACCGAGGACACGGCTATTCGAATAGATATAACCTCTGCAGGGGGTGTACTCTTTACCCACGAGTAACGGATTCCTTTAGTCCATCGGGACTAATGCCATTTACGGTCTTTTAGTTTAAAACACACCTGACCCGCACACACCAGCTTAACTTACCGGTGACTGGAATCACCCACGACACCTGTTAAGTAAAACTCTAAGTGGGGAGGCTACAACCTTGAGTAGCATGGGATCACAGAATTTATAATGCGCGCAAACTAGGGGAGCTACCCCCTCGGCCCCAACCGGAAACACCCATGCCCCCGGACCAGGTGGCACACCTACCGGATGCAGCCGGTATCTTCCACCATGGCCTCTCTGTACGGTGTGTGCCAAGAAAGGGGTTGACAACTTACTGGACTGTACCCTACCTGCGGCAGGGACAAGTGGTAGTACGAAACAAGTATGGGGGTTACCGGAGCAAGACCCGATCTATGGTCGACTCAGGAGGTTAAAGCATCACCTACGTGATTAGTATAGCAAACATATTCCACACCAACAGACAGAATCACCACTCATCATGCCTCGACATGCCCTCACTGATCTCTCTCATCACCATGAGGTACCATCTTCATGGTCATACTTTATCCATGACAAAACTCCTCCCCGAAGTCTGTCCGGACCAGCTCAGGCATACGTGGCATGAGGCAGTAACCACTTCACATGTATATAACATGATCACAGCAAATCAACTTCTCATCAAATGCATCTATGCATGTCTTGACATTATATGCAAAACTCATTATTTCATGTGACATAAACATAGCTTACTACTCCTAGCAAGCATTCAACAAAATATCATATCTGTGTTCAAGATGCTTGCCTTCCGAGAGTGTGTGGGTGGGGTGCACTATGAAAGTTTACATCTTCCCTCCAAAAATCCTATTTTAAGAAAATTCAAATCAATACATAATTCAAAAACAGTAAAAAAAGTTGCTCAAATTTTTTTTAAATAAATATGAAAATAAACTAGACAAAATTTGAGAAACAACAGAAAAAGAATCAAGTCAAAAGGACTTATATTTTAAAAGTTATAGACAGTCAAAGTTTAGTCAAAACTCTGTTTTTTTAAATAAAACAGAAAAGGAAAGCGGTTCAAGGAAGACTACGCTTTTGAGACAGAGAAGACGTACTCCTGTTATATACGTGTCCACTAAAACCAGAGCGGGCCGTCGCTAGGTCACTGACAGTGGGTCCTTCGGGCCCACTGGTCAGGTTTGACCAGTCGCCCGCGTCTTCTTCCTCCTCTGGCCGAGCCGAGGCGGGGTTCCGGCGATCGACGCCGGCGAACGGCGGCTCCTTGCGGGGTTTTGAGGGCGGGGATGGATCCGCCAGTCCAGGGCGGTCCTCCCGGTGGTTGCTAGGTCCGCGGGGGTGTAGGGAGTCGCTGGCGGCGAGCTCTGCGGCGGACGGCGTCTCGGGAGGATTTGGGGTTTCAAGCTGTGGTGGCTCCCGATCGGGCTAGAGAGGTGGGGCGGCTCCTCACGGTCTAGGGGAAGAGGATGGGGGCACTGGAAGGGCGGGGGAGGCTCTGCCTGCGACGCACGGCACTGGAATGCGGCGGCGGCCGAAGCTACCGGAGATGAGGAAGACGGCCTCCCTGCCTCGATTGCTGACTCCGGGAGCTCTAGGGAGGTGGCCTGAGGTCGCTTGGGGGCCTGGACGAGCTCGGTGATCCCTTATATAGGCAGTCGAGGTCGGTTCCGCGGCGGCCGGAGATAAGATCAGCGAACCGTCTTGCTGTAGCTTGCAGGGCGTCGTGGCGGCGACGGGCGCTAGTGGACGAGCTCGCGGATGAGCTTGGGCTGTTCCCCAGGGCAGCTGGCGAGCTGTGGTGGTCGGGGCGGCGCCGGCCATGGCAGGGGCCTGCTGCGGCCGGCCGCTAGCTGCCGTGGCCGACCTGACGGCGGCGCTGTAGGGCTCCAGAGGTTGGCTTGGAGGGTTCCGATGTGTGGACGAGGGCGGCGTGGCTTTGCAGGTGAGCAAGGGCCAGGGGCACGACGCGGCGGCTCGGGCGCGCGCGCGTGCAAAACGTGCGCTCTGGGCGCGCCCAGAGCACGCACGCCAGGTGCTCGACGATATGCCAAAGCTAGCTAGAGGTTTTGGATGAGGCTGGAAATGAACAGGGCTAGGTTAGAGTTAGCTAGGAGATTAGTGGACACGCTGGTATGTCCAGAGGGGTAAGATCACAGTGCAAATATAAAACTATGCCAAAACTGTCCATGAACACAAGGTGCTCGACAGAATGCCATGGGCTTCTAGGCATCTCTTCTGGTGGCCAAAAGCTCCAGATCAGAGTCTCTCTAGATGATAAAGAGGGTGGTAAGGTTAGTTTGCCAAAAGCAAAAACTTCCTAGTGCAAGTTTTTGAGAAAACCAAAACTGGACAGAAAAGAAAGGCCATTAAAGCATGGACCAAAAATATCCCAATGGGTCCAATCTCCTGGATTTAGGAGTTTAGTAGGGTATACTAGTAGTAGGAGAAATCTCATGGGCAATGGGGCAAGATAAAAAAAGGGTTGCAGTAGAAAATGGCAAACTGGACCAGAGAGCAAAAGAGGATGGTTTGCTCAATTTTTCCAAAGAATACTAATGGGTTTTTGCATAGAAATGAATTATATGCTCCTACTAACATCTCCAAATTTTGGTGGAATTTATAAAGAAAAATAAAAATAGGTTGTAGTGCAAATTGCAAACTGGACCAGATTTGAAAAACTAGAGGTAGGGCTCAAAATCCTCAAATGAGTAAGAGAGGTTTTTGCATAAAAGTGATTTAGGACCATCACATGTCATCCCCAAATTTTGGTGAAATTTTGAAATGCATTTATCAAAGGGTTGCAGTGCAAAAGGGGTTCCAAAACTTATGAGAAACCAATTTAAAAGCAATAAAGCTTTAGGAAAACATTTATAGAAACAATTCCACTGATAAAAGAAATGATCTTGAGAAGGTATACAAGTCCAACAATATTTTTGTAAAGTTCCCCTTGGAGGGAAAACTCCACAATTCAGAAGAAGAGAATGGTTCTGAAATCAAAAGAAAATCCAGAAAAGAAAAATTTAATTTCCTGGCAAAATTTTAATAAATAAATCATGGTTAAATTTTTGGGGTGTTACATATACCTTGCTGGAAATAAGGATATTCTTGAAGTTCTACTGTTTCTCAAGATTGCCAAAAGGTTTTTGCAAAGAAAAAGCAAGTTCTTAATTTGCAAAGTGAAGGTAAGGCAAAACAGGACAGAATCTGTGAAAAACAGAACAGCAGGCAGTAATTAATCTGTTCGGGATACTTCTGCAACTCAAATCAAAAAACTCAGAACAGGCGCACGAAAGACAATTATATAGAGAACGCTGTCGAAAAAATTCAGACCAAAAAGATGACCTGGTGATTTTATACGAATTTTTCTATCCAAGGACAGAATCTGTTTCCTGGACAGCACCTCACAACTTTTGAACTTTCTAGCAATCAGAGGCTATACTTGGCACAAATATGAAAAGCAAAGATACAATGATGATGATACAGCAGTAAACAACATCAAGACACAACAAAAGCAAAAAATAAATTTTTTATTCATGTGGGCTGCCTCCCAAAAGCGCTTTCTTTTATGCCTTTAAGCTAGGCATAGGACTTTAATGATGCTCTCGTAAGAATAAGAGCTGAAGAACAAAAGAGGCATCAAGAAGCAAATGCTAAATACATTTAAGCCTAACATGCTTCCTATGCATAGGAATATTGCAATAGAATAATTCATTGAAGCACAAAGCAATAAGCATAGGAAGACAAAACAAGTGCAGCTTCAAAACCTTCAACATAAAGAGAGGAAACTTCTTATTATTAAGATATTTAGAACCAAGCCTCCCTCTCTCATTATAAATTTCAGTGGCATCATGGATGAACTCAACAATATAAGCATCACATAAAGCATTGTTACCATGATCCACATGCAAAAAGGTACTCTCACTCCCCACATAAGCATAATTTTTCTCATTGGTAATAGTGGGAGTAGGACTATCATAAACAACTTGAACACTATAGATTAGTTGTATATTAGGAGGGTGGTGTTCAACAAGGGAGTAATTCCCTTCATGATTATGACAAGTTTCATAAGGATAATTTCTCCTTATGTCATAGGTACCTTTATAATCACTATAGATTGGGGTTATAACATCATCATGGTAGAGAAGAGCATTATCATTGCTAGCAACTATATTTGTAAACATGTTGTCTTTATTCTTACTAGCAAGAGAATTATCAATTATCACATCACTAGTGGGGATAGGATTTGCAATCCTATCATTCCCAAGCTTAGAGCTTCCCATATCTTCACTTTCAGAGTTGGTACCAAAAAGATTTTCAAGATCATAAGCAGCATTATCATCATTTTCCCAATCACAATAAGTAACATGCATATCATAATCAAAATCATCTTCAATAGTACCTACGGACGTATCATCAAAATGATAATTAAGGCAATAAACTTCACCTTCTTCTTTAAACTTACAACCGTTAGGATAAAAGTTGATAGGAGGAATATGCTCAGGCCAGGTTGATGCCCATTCTTCTTCCTTCTTGCTCCTCCTCCTCCTCCTCTTCTTTTTCTTCTTCTTCACCCTAGGAGGGGGTGGTTGGAGATGAATCTTCTTCACATATCCTGGTTTATCATTAGAAACAATAGGGGAAACTTGGGAGAAACTCTCCTTTTTATTAGCAGAAATATAAGAGACATTTTTATACTTTGGTAAAGTTCCCTCCTTTCTAATCTTACTTATGTAATCATTTTCATGGCAATTAACAACACAATAGAGATGGCAATTTTGCAAAGTGTTTTTTATTCCTATGGCATTATCATCCAGCCAAGAAGTCTTTTCTGATAACTCTACACACATCAAAAATAACATAAGCTCATCATAATGATCAGAGGTGATCATGTCATCACACAACCGGTTAACAGTTATGTTTTGAAAGTCCATGCATTGAAAATTAAAGTGACCCTCTATATGGCAAAGTTCACAAGTAAAAGGATAAAGGTCACACAATTCTCTTGCAATTTTATTTAAATCTCTGACCCAAGTGATTGTTCTTTCATGCTTATGTTGCTTACAATACTTCTCTTTTTCAATCATAGGCCTTTCACAAGGTCTATCCACTCCACAAAAATTAACATGCTTATATAAAACTTCATTTTTAGGAATTGGATCATGCATGTTGCAATCATCATGAACAATTTCATTTTCTTTGCAAGTCTCTTTAAAAGGTTTATGATGCTTGATCCAATCCTCCTTAGGCATATTAAGATGTAAAGCAAAAGATTTGAGGAAATCAACAAGGAGTTGAGAATCAAGCCCAAACTTAGCACTAAACTTATTAAAACTTGTAGTTTCAACAAAAGACTTAATGCAATCATACTCATAAATTATACCTGACTCTTTACCTTTGTCGATCTCCCAATCTTCAGTGTTGCGTTGAATTCTTTCAAGGAGTTCCCATTTAGCATCAATCTTTTCGTTTGTGAAAGAACCCATAGAGGAAGCATCGAGCAAATCTTTATCCTATCGAGAGAGCCTCGCATAGAAGTTAGTAATAATAATATCTTTGGGGAGCCCATGGTTAGGACATTTTAGCATTAACGTTTTCAGTCTCCCCCAAGCATGAGCCATGCTCTCTCCGTCATGAGGATAAAAATTATAAACATAATTCCTATTCTTATGGACTTCATGAAGAGGATAAAATTTGGGAGTAAAAGAGAGACTGGATCTCTTCCCACTCCAGCAGGTGAGAGTCATTTAGTAGCCTATACCATTCCAATGCTTTTCCTTTCAGTGACAAGGCAAATAATTTCCTCATGACAAACTCCCTCGATACACCTGCAAGCTTAAATAATGAACATAGTTGTGACAGATATAGCAAGTGTTCATCGGGATGTCTGTCTCCTGCATAACGATTAGCCAAAACATGATCGATAATACCAGCCGGTATTTTATAGGGCACAATTTCAGTAGGAGGAGGAGCAACCACCACAGGTGTGGGGCGTCCTCCTGCAAGCAACGATCCAATAGCAAGGTTTTCCATAAACATAACTAGTGAAATAAAAACAAGAAACAAAAAGATTTAATTGCAAGATCTAAAGATATACCTTCAAGCGCTCACCTCCCCGGCAA
>LR738716.1:315340737-315367036 GCA_902687465.1 Secale cereale
ACCTCCCTTCGACTCCACCACGACGCTCGCTGCGGTGGTGCACAACGACATCCGAGAAAGAAGAGGGGAAGCAGTAGGAGTCGCGGGGGTGGGGGGTGGAGTTGAACGAAAGGGTGCATATGCGTGTGAGTGTGTGGCCAGCACTCAGCAACATCCATGGGAGGGTAAGGGAAAGTGGGCGGTTGCGAGTGGGCCCACGTCAGAAGGTGCGTGTGCAATCGGCCGCCCAGGCCCAGCTCTTCGGCCGGTCGGCTGGGGTCAGTTGTTTCTCTCTTTTTTTTTAGAGAAATTGTTTCTTTTTATATATGATGATGAAAAGAACACGTAGTATTACTTTTGTGGAGGACACGAGATCCTAAAATTGCTCTCCGGATGATAAAAATTGCGGCCCGCCGAAGCCGCGGAAATTTTATGTTACGACCGCCGAACTTTGGAAAGTTGAATAAAAAGAAGAAAGGAGAGCCCACGCGATTCACATTCCCCTCGTCTTCATTTTTTTTTGCTCAATAAAAAACATTCCCCTCGTCTCCCACCCACCGCGCCGCCGCCGCCGCCGGAGAGGAGCGCCTCCCCTTCTCCTTCGCGCGTGGTGTGGATGTGGATGTGGTTCTGCTCCGGCGACGGCGCGGCCGTGCGGTTCAGCTTGAGGAGAGGTATGGGCTGCTCCGTACGTGCTCCAGGTCTTCTCCTCCCATCTGCTCCGATTTGATTTGATGCGATGTGGTTTCCTCACGCAGGTGGACACAAGAGACCTCCTCACTACTCCATGGCGGTCGTTGCTCGCCGGCCTGCCGTCCATCCGTGGTGCGCCATCGACTTTCTACGACGTCAGCCTCCCACCGCCGCTGAAGGTGCGGTGCTCCACTGCTTGCGGGCCCCAAATGAACATCCTTTGTCTCTCTTACACTTGTTTACATGATGTATGTTGAAATCCTCAAATGGGTTCCCAAGAAAGAAACAAATATGAGCTCTGCGGTGGGTTTCTTTGAGTCTGGTGGACAAGGTTAAGCACGAGTGTGAGAGCTTGTTGAATATCTGCAGTTCCCAATACCATTGCGTCTTGTGTGTGTGTATGTTATATTCAGTTCATTTGATTTCAATTGGAAAAATTGAAGCCTCTTAATTTCAGTTTGATTTTGTGTTCATGTTAGGTGCTCAACTACAATTTATGGGAGCTCCAGTGTATGCCCTGTTTTGGGACCACCCTCTCACCCATCTGCTCCTGTCTACGCTGCCGCCCTGATTCGATGCGTTTTCCTCACACAGGTGGCCGAGAAGAGATCTCATCTCCACTCCATGGCGGTTGCTCGCCTGCCAACCGGCCGTCCATGGTGCCAAAGACCATCAGCATCAGTGTCCTCCTGCAACGCCAGCCTCCCACCACCACTCAAGGTACTCACTCAAGCCCGTCTCCTTACAGCCCCCAAACGACCATCCTTTTCTCCCTTGCACTTGTTTACATTATCATGAAAATCCTCAAACAGGTTCATAAGAAAAAATGAGCGAGGTGAGATATAGCTGTTGGAGAGGCTTGTTAACATCCGCGGTGGGTTTCTCTGAGTGCCATGCTCAAGGTTAAGAAGGAGCGTGAGCGCTTGTTGAAATCAGCAGTTTCCAATACCGTTAATTGCGTGTTGTATATATATGTCTCCTGTCCATTCTCCATGTCATGTAATATGTTCGGGAAAACCATAATTCACACCGCAAATCAATGTTCAGGAAAACCATAACTCACACTGCAAATAAATATAGGTAGTATCTATTTGACTGCAAGCATGCCTTCGTATTCAAACTGCTGTACAGTTGTATAGCTCTGCAGTTTTTATCACCATGATTTGAGTGTGTGTGTCCCCTCTGTATATGCAAATGCGGTTGGTTGGTTCCCATCTAGCAGCGAAGAATGCTCTATGCAAGTTGCATACTGAGCAAAAACCAATAATTGATATGCAAGCACATACGCGTGACAGAAGAACCATGGCCACACAGTACTGCTTAAAATGATCAATTACTTCTCCCAAAACCATGTGTTCTTTTTTACTTTTAAAAATTTCAACTCTTTAATGGCTAACCTTGCACCAAGTGAAAACTTGAATATCCACTGATGATGATTTTTTTGATTGAGCAGCATGACGCCAAGGCCGGTGACATCCTGGTGGCCGAGCTGCTCTGGGCATGGGGGCTGGACAAGGCCCGCCTGAAGTCAAAAAGATCAGATCTTGCTTCACGTGAGTGACTAGTGCGTGTGTGGTCAACCAAACAAACAACACTCACATCAGATCAGAATGAAGCCGTCTGGTGCATCCTGCTTGAAGCCAACACCAAGAGTTGCACCAACCTGGCTGTCCGCCACTAGATGGCGGACCTCAAGACACTGCTTACTAGGCAGATGATGTCTTTGATGACTTCCGATATGAGCTTCCGTGTCGCCGCCTAGATCTCTGCTCCTCTGCCACGCACAAGGTTCGCCTTCGCCCTAGGTTCCCTTCCCACTCCATCTGCCTCTGCAAAGTCCCATGCACTACAAATATAAACATGCTGAGCTACTAAACCACATCACAGGCAGCAAAACATAGGTTAACTAGTCTGGCAAGTTTGAACAAGCACTTGAAATATTTATTTGCTGCACACGTTGTCATTCAGTCTACCTCTGTTTTTCTGTTTATGTTTTATTTAGAAATGGAGCCTTTTAAATGCAGTTCATTTGTTTTCAATTGGAAACGAAAGCCTTTTAATTTCAGTTTGATTTGTATTCATGTTATTAGGTGTTGAACTACTATTTTTGTGAGCTCCAGTTTATGCCCTGTTTTGGGAGCGGGGAGCCCATAAATTCCTACCCACTACAGATACACTCTATATAAATGAATACATTTCCGCCTGTACTATGGTGTTTCGTTAGACGGTGGTAAACATGATGAGCTACCAGACCTGAATGGTCGTGCTGATGATCTCATTCACATAACAACACAACAGCAGGACGATCTTTGCTTGACAGAATATGCCACCATAGTTGGTACTCCCTCAGTTCTAGAAACATGACACTTAATTTGGAACGGAGGGAGTATCTTCTATATTCAACCAACCTGCTGTTCAGTTTATCCCGGTTTAAATCAATCGTGCAACTAAATGATGCTTAAATCCTTCATATGTTTTAATTACGAATTTGGCGAATGCACCTCTCGCCCATCTGCTCCTCTCTCCGCCGCCGGCCCAATTTGATGTGGTTTCCTCATGCAGGTGGACGAAAGGGACCTCGTGTCCACTCCATGGCGGTTGCTAGCTGTCCGACCGGCCGTCCATGCTAGCAAAGACCGCCGGCATCAACAGGGCCACCAACAACATCGAATTCCGCTTCTTCCTGTCCTGCGGCGTCCTCCTCCGCTACTGAAGGTACTCACTCGTTCAACCCTCCTTGCTGCCCCAGAAATGCGCACCCTTTTCTTCCTTGCACTTCTGTACATTATGACAAAATCCTCAAATGGGTCACTAAGAAAACAGTGGGTGAGATGAGAGGCTCGTTAACCTCTACGGTTGGCTTATTTGAGTGCTGTGGACAGCAATGGAATCAAACAGTTTTGTGTGTGCGTACATGTGATCCTTTCTATATGAAGTACTCTGTGTTTCATCAGAATGTAGACGATAGTGAACATTTGTTTTCTACTTACCATGATCAAGTTATGCATGTGACATTATCGTGTGGATGATGGTCAGAGTTGCTCTCCTACTGTTTAATATAATTGTTAAATTAGCCGGTCGTTGTTATCGTGTATTCATTTTTATTTAGTAGCGTGTCTGATGTACTTTTGTTACGACGTAAAAGAATCATCAGTTTGGGGTTTCTCTGTAGGGTGGTTTGAAATCTTGGTTCACTTTCCCACTGTCAAAATTCTGTGGCTATCACAAGTTTCAAGGTTGGCGATTGTAAGCATGTTACCGGAGATATGCCTATAGGTGCAAATGGTAAAATTAACAGTGATCGAGCATATCAGTAAGTACAAACATGAATGTATTTGAGAGTCATGATAAGACCACCACTCTCTATCTTTGAGGCATCTTCAAATTTTCTTGCTATTCTTTAAACCTTGAAACCATAATTCACACTGCAAATGAATGTGGTGGTTCGTCTCCATTGCATGGCGGTAGCTCGGCGGGTGACCAGCCATCCATGCTGCCAAATACCGCCGGCGTCAGCAGGGCCACCAATAACAGACACTTCTGCTTCTTCCTGTCCTATGACGCCAGCCTTCCGCCTCCCACCGCCACTGATGGTACTCATGTGCCCCTCTCCTTACCGCCCCCAAATTCCCACCCTTTTCTCCCTTGCACATATTCACATTATATATGATGAAATCCTCAGATGAGCTTCTAGGAAAAACAAGTGTGGTGAGATAGAGCTGTTGTAGAGGCTCATTAACCTCTACGGTGGATTTCCTACAAGGTTGAGGAGTAGTGTGAGCAGTTGTTGAATCCTTCAGTTTCAAAAATCATTGACTGTTGTGCATATACTAATACAGTGGCACATGCAAAAGGACGTCCATAGTCTATTTGGTTCAGAACATATCATGAACAAAATTTGTGTGAAATATGCAAGACCCTCGAAGTTTGCGAAATATCTAATTTTTACTGCAAAAGATCTATTTGATCTACCAGAAAATGACCAAAAACCATTTAAAAAATCTGACGATAGAAGGTGCTAGTACTATATAATTACAAGAATTATATACTGCTTTCTGCTCATGCCTTTTCCAAAGGGGTAGCTCAAGAAAACTCATCCTTTTAATCTCCTGCTACTTCTCTGTAACATCCTTTGATGCGGTTTCCTCATGCAGGCGGACAAGGAGAGTCCTCGGCTCCACTCCATGGCGGTTGCTCGCCGGCTGACCGGCCGTTCATGCTGCCAAAGACCACCGGCGTCAGCAGGGCCACCAATAACAGCGACTTCCTCTTCTTCATGTCCTGCAGCGTCCTCCATCCGCCACTGAAGGTACTTGCTCATTCTCCTCTCCTTACCACCCCCAAACCCCCACCCTTTTCTCTCTTGCAGTTCTTTACATTATGATGAAATCGTCAAATGGGTTCCTAAGAAAACAAGAGCGAGGTGAGATAGAGCTATTAGAGAGGCATTTTAACCTCTGCCTGCTCCGCACTTCCAGACCAGCGACGGCGGCAGCGGTTCCGCGCTTCGATCTGGCCGCGACCAAGGCTGTCGCCTTCTCCAGCATGCCAGAGAGGAGCGCCTCCCCTCTGGCTGTGGTGTGGACGTGGTTCAGCTCCGGCGACGGCGCGACTGTACGGTTCAGCATGAGGAGAGGTATGGGCTGCTCTGTGCTCAAGGTCTTCTCCTCCCTCTCACCATTCTGCTCCTCTCCACGACGCCGCCCGGATTTGATGCGGTTTCCTCAAACAGGTGGACGAGAAGAGATCTCATCTCCACTCCATGGCGGCTGCTCGCCGGCTGACCATTCGTCCATGGTGGAAAACACCACCGCCGTCCGCGCTGCCTCCAACAACAACAACTTCCTGTGACGTCAGCCTTCGTCCTCCCACCGCCACCGATGGTACTCACGTTTGCGTGCATCTGATCGTTTCTATATGAAGTACTTTCTGTTTCATCAGAATGCAGACGACAGTGAACATTTGTTTTCTATTTACCATCAGCAAGGTACGCATGTGATGTTATCGTGTGGACGATGGTCAGATTTGCTCTCCTACTGTTTATTGGAATCGTGAAATTAACCGGTCCTTGTTATCTTGAAATCCTCAAATGGTTCCGGAAGAATAAATCAGCGAGGTGGCATATAGCTGTTGGAGAGAGTCGTTAACATCTGCGGTGGGTTTCTTTGAGTGTCTTGGACATGGTTAAGGAGGAGTGTGAGTGGTTGTTGAAATCTTCATGTTCCAATGCCATTGCGTGTTGCATATATATGTCTCCTTTCCATTCTCAATGTTATCAATTTCATGTAATATGTACAGGAAAACCATAACTCACACTGCAAATGAATGTTCAGGAAAACCATAAGTCACACTGCAAATGAATGTAGTTAGTATCTGATTGAGTGCAGGCATGCCTTGGTATTCAAACTAGTAGTTGGTTGGTACCCATCTAGTAGCTCTGCAGTTTTGATCATCATGAGTCGAATATGCGTGTCTCCTCTGTGAATGCAAATGATGTTGGTTAAGAATGCTCTAATTAAGTTGCATATATTGAGGAACAACCTATAGTTGATCTGCAATCACATACATGCGACGGAATAACCACGGCCAAACAGTACCAGTTAATAATAATCAATCACTTAAAAAACAATGTGTTCATTTTTACTTCTTAAAATTTCAACTCTTTAAGGGCTAGTCTAGCACCAAGTGAAAACTTAAATATCCATTGATGATGACATTTTTTATTGAGCAGCGTGACGCCAAGGTCGTTGACATGCTGGTGGCCGAGTTGCTATGAGCATGGCGGCTGGACAAAGCCTGCTAGAAACTGGAGCGCCACCTTACTGCCATGTGGTGCATCCTGATCGAATCCGATGCCAAGAGCTGCACCATCCCAGCCGTTCACCCCTGGATGGCGGACCTCAAGACACTGTATACCAGGCAGACGACGTCCTTGATGACTTCCGTACGAGCTTTCATGCCGCCGCCCAAATCTGCCGCCCCTTCACCACATGCAAGGTTCGCCCTCGTCCCAGGTCCCCTTCCCACTCCGTCTGCCTCTGCAAATTCCCATGCACTACAAATATATACATGCTGAGCTACTAAACCTCATTACAGGCAGCAAAACAGAGGTTAACTAGTCTGACAAGTTTGAACAAGCACTTGAAATATTTATTTGTTGCACACTTTCTCATTCAAGCTAGCTCTGTTTTCATTTTATTTGGAAACGGAGCCTTTTAAGTTCAGTTCATTTGCTTTCAATTGGAAATGGAAGCCTTTTAATTTCAGTTTGATTTGTATTCATGGTAGGTGTTGAACCACTATTTTTGTGAGCTCCAGTTTATGCTCTATTTTGGGAGCCCATAAATTCCTATCCACTATAGATACAATGTATATAAGTGAATACATTTGCGCATGTACAATTGTATTTCGTCAGTCGGTAAACTTGATGAGCTACCAGACCTCGATGGCTGCGCTGATGATCTCATTTACATAAGAACACAATAGTAGGATGATGTTGCTTGACAGAATAAGCCACTGGAGTTGGTACTCCCTCCATTCCAAGAACATGACACGTATTTTGGAACGGAGGTAGTATCTTTTTATATTCAACCAACCTGCTCTTCAGTTTATCCTAGTTTAACATATTCTGCAACTAAATCATGCTTAAAAGCTTCATATGTTTCGGTTGCGAATTTCTCGACTGCCCCTCCTTTTCGCCCATCCGCGCTTCTCTCCGCCGCCGCCCCAGTTTGATGTTGTTTCCTCACGCAGGTGGACAAGAAGAGACCCCGTCTCCACTCCATGGCGGTTGCTCGCCAGCCATCCATGGTGGCAGAGACCACCGGCGTCAGCAGGGTCACCAACAACAGAGACTTCCGCTTCTTCCTGTCCTGCGACGTCAACCTTTCGCCTCGCACCGCCACTGAAGGTACTCACATGTGCCCCTCTCCTTACCGTCCCCCAAATGCCCACCTTTTTTCCTTTCCACTTCTTTACATTATATATGACGGAATCCTCAAAAGGGCTTCTAAGAAAAACAAGTGTGGTGAGATAGAGCTGTTGGAGAGGCTCACCCTGGATTTCCATAGTCTATTTGTTCCAGTACATATGATGAACAATTTTTTATGTGAAATACGCAAGACCCTTGAAGTATAGGAGCTATCTAATTCTGACTCCTGAAATTGATAATTTGTTTACATAGATGTACCAAAAACATAAAGAAGTTTCTGTTGATGTAAGGTGCCAGTACTATATAGTTGGAAGAATTTTTTTGGGGGTTTCGTCATATATAATGTAAAGAAGTGGACTACAGTTATATAGTGCTAAAGTTCCATTTATATAGTGCTACAGTTATATATAATGGAAAGGGAACAATGCTAAAGTTCCTCATCATGTGCCAGTACTATATAGTGCTCACCGTTCATGCCTTTTCAGAAGCGGAAGCCCTGAAAAATTCAACCTTTGTGTATACGGTGTCTTTGCTCATGGGTGCAATTGCATTCAGAGAAAACACTAGTGATTCCTGTGGAGAAAACAAAATTGATGTTTCACAGAAGCTATTGTTTCAAAGTATTTTGGAGTATTGCTTTTTCTTCTGCTCAGTCCGCCACAAATGTCATTCCATCCTGAAATGTATAGTTATAAAACTAACTAATCTATTTACAAAAGTAAATAGTTTTTTCTTTCTATTTTCTTGAATTATACTGTTTACTCTGGATGCATATGCACTTGGGATTAGAATGACACCTTTGAACCATCATTTTATATATTATTTTTAATAAACCATTATATCATATTTATCTCATGGTCCTAAATGCAACTCAGCCATAGTCTCGTATTTTTCTTACTTTGAATGTGTGGGTTGATCACTGAAAGAGGCAGCCATGGGCCCGGCATGCATGTCTCAAAATCGGACATTGCACCCAGTTACACGTGGGCTAGCTTTCCTTGAGGCTAGTGTACGGTCTCACTGTTTTTTACAGTGGCCTCACTGCTTTTCCTTTTTGGCAGTGACTGCCACCTGACATGAGAGGAAGAAGGTTGTTCAACCAAACGGGAAGCCCTGTAACTTGGAATGTTGGATTTCCAAATCAGATGGTAGATATTTGTCCACGGCGGTTCACAGGTAAGGTAATTCAATATGAGCCATTCGATTCAAAAGATCCGACGGTCAATATACTTCCGTACTGATGCACTATGGTACTCCCTCTGTCCCAAAATAAGTGACTCAACTTTGTACTAACTTCAGTACAAAGTTAGTACAAACTCGAGTCACTTATTTTGGGACGTAGGGAGTAGTATAGTATATATGTGTCTATTTTCCATTCTCCATGTTATCAATTTCTTGTAATCTGTTCTTGAAAATCATAAGTCTCATTGCAAATGAATGTAGTGGTTCGTTGTCATCTAGCCTATGAACTTTTGAATCCCGTGTAACTTGTCTATAACGGCCGTGTATATATAGGAGGAATTAATTCATTTGCATGTCCGCTGCAAGAGCCAGGAGCGTCATAAGTAGAGTTCAGTTTAGCTCGAAGTGGTGTGCATTTGATCATTTGCTAGACAAACCAAAGGGAGCTTACTATTTTTATTTCCAACTTCTCATTTCTGTTTAAACTAAGAATAATACACTTTGTGAGCTATGCAGAACCTCATGATGAGGAACTTGAGCATTATTTACCACTAGAAAGAGTGGACTACAGTGAACGAAATCTCCGTTTTCTGTTGATGTCTTGACCAGTACTGTACATTTGTTTAGGGGAGATAGATAAAGGATCCTTTGATGATGGTTGTTTGTTTGATGAGAAGTAACGGCTATTTTTTACTTATTTATATAGGACCATGTTTGTTCAGGAAAACCTTATATATTATGCCTCTTATACTGTGCTGAATTTCCATATTATCGCCTCGCTTCTCTGTCCCCGCTCTGCACGTACTCTCGCACCATGGATTCATGTCTCACGTGATTTTGTTTTCGATTCCATCCAGGGGCACTGTGTAGCGGCTGACGGGCTGCTCCACGTTGACCAAGGTGGCCGCCCAAGAGCAACCATGTGGATGTGGTTCTGCTCGGGTGATGACGCCGGCGTGTGATTCCGTGTGAGGAGAAGGCTCACCTGCTCCGTGACCAAGGTCTCCTCCCCCTGCCTCGCACATCTTCTCCTCTCTGCGCCGCCACCCCGATTTGATGCGGTTTTCTCGCGTAGGTGGACAGAAGAGACCTCGTCATGACTCAATGGCGGTTGGTCGCCGGCCGACCAGCCGTCCGTGGTGGGAAAGACCACCGACATCAGCGACTTTCTACGACGCCAGCCTCCCATCGCCACTGAAAGTACTCACTCGTGCCCCTCTCCTTACTGCCCCCAAATGCACATCCTTTATCTCTCTTGCACTTCTTTACATTATCATGAAATCCTCAAATGGGTTCCTAAGAAAAACAAGCATGATGGGATATAGCTGTTGGAGAGGCTCGTTAACATCTGCGGTGGGTTTCTTTGAGTGTCATGGACAAGGTTAAGGAGGAGTGTGAGATGTTGAAATCTGCAGTTTCCAATATCATTGAGTGTTGTGTATATATGTGTCTCATTTACATTTTCTATGTTATCAGTTTCATGTAATATGTTCAGGATAACCATAAATCACACTGCAATTGAATGTTCAGGAAGACCACATAACTCACAATGCAAATGAAGCAGTTAGTATCTGCTTGAGTGTAAGTATGCCTTGGTATTCAAATTGCTGTACAGTTGTATAGCTCTTCCGTTTTGATAACCATGAGTTGAGTGTGTGTGTCTCCTCTGCATATGCAAATGCGGTTGGTTGGTTCCCATCTAGCACCGAAGAATGCTCTAATTAAGATGCATATCGAGCAACAACCAATAGTAGATCTGTAAGCACATACAAGTGATACAATTACCACGGTCAAATTGTACTACATAAAATGATCAATTACTTTTGAAAGGAACAATGTGTTCTTTCTCAACTTTTAAAATTTCAACTCTTTAATGGCTAGTCTTGCACCAAGTGAAAACTTGAGTATCCACTGATGATGACATTTTTTTATTGAGCAGCGTGACGCCAAGGCTGGTGACACCCTGGTGGCCTAGCTGCTCGGGGCATGGGGGCTGGACAAAGCCTGCCGAAAGCCGGAGCGCCACCTCGCCGCCGTCTGGTGCATCCTGCTCGAAGCCAACGCCAAGAGCTGCACCAACCTGGCTGTCTGCCGCTGGATGGCGGACCTCAAGACACCACCTACCAGGCAGATGACATCCTCGAGAACTTCCGATGCGAGCTTCCGTTCCGCCACCCAGTTTGCCGCCCCTCCACCACACGCAAAGGTTCGCCCTCGTCCGAGGTTCCCTTCCCACTCCGTCTGCCTCTGTAAATTCCCTTGCACCACAAATATAAACATGCTGAGCTACTAAATCTGATTACAGGCAGCAAAACAAAGGTTAACCAGTCTGACAAGTTTGAACAAGCACTTGAAATATTTGTTTGATGTACAAGTTTGAACAAGCACTTTTAATTCCTATTCTCTGTTTCCAGCTTACGTTTTATTTGGAAACAAAGCCTTTTAAATTCAGTTCATTTTTTTTCAATTGGAAATGGAAGCCTTTCAATTTCAGTTTGATTTGTGTTCATGTTAGGTGTTGAACTACAATTTTTGTGAGCTCCAGTTTATGCCCTGTTTTGGGAGGTCCGCAAAAGCCTATCCACAACAAATACAATGGTGTTCCATTAGATGGTAAACTTGATGAGCTACCAGACCTCAATGGCCGCGCTGATGATCTCATTTACATAGGAACGCAACCGCAGGATGATCTTGCTTAATGAACCTCAATACTCCACTGTACTTGGCATCTTTTCATATTGAACAACCAACCTTATGTTCACTTGATCCTGGTCTAACCTATCTCATGGTCCTAAATGTAACTCAGCCATAGTCTCGTATTTTTCTTACTTTTAATGTGTGGGTTGATCGCTGAAAGAGGCAGCCATGGGCCTGGCATGCATGTCTCAAAATCGGACATTGCACCCAGTTACACGTGGGCTAGCTTTCCTCGAGGCTAGTGTACGGTCTCACTGTTTTTTACAGTGGCCGCACTGCTAGTGTACATGAGAGCAAGAAGGTTGTTCAGCCAAACAGGAAGCCCTGTAATTTGGAATGTTGGATTTCCAAATTAGATGGTAGATATTTGTCCACGACGGTTCACAGTTAAGGCAATTCAATATGAACCATTCGATTTTAAAGATCCAACGGTCAATATACTTCCGTACTGATGCACTATTTTCCATTCTTCATGTTATAAATTTCTTGTAATCTGTTCTGAAAAATCATAAGTCTCACTGGAAATGAATGTAGTGGTTCGTTGTCATCTAGTCTATGAACTTTTGAATCCCGTGTAACTTCTCTATAACTGTCCCGTATATATAGGAGGAATTAATTCGTTTGCATGTCCGCTGCAAGAGCCAGGAGTGTCAGAAGTAGAGTTCAGTTTAGCTCGAAATGGTGTGCATTTGATCATTTTTTAGACAAACCAAAAGGAGCTTACTATTTTTATTTCCAACTTCACAGTCCCGTTTAAACAGAGAATAACACTGTTTGTGAGCTATGCAGAAACTCATGATGAGGAACTTTAGCATTGTTTACCACTAGAAAGAGTGGACTACAGTTAATGAAATTTCCATTTTTTTTATGTCTTGAGCAGTACTGTACATTTGTTTAGGGGATATAGATAAAGGATCCTTGGATGGTGGTTGTTTCTTTGATGAAAATTAACATATGTTTTTTACATATTTATATAGGACCATGTTTGTTCAGGCGAACCATATATATTATGCCTCTTATACGCTGCTGAATTTCCATATTATCGCCTCGCTTCTCTGTCCCCGCTCCGCTCCTACTCTCGCACCGTGGATTCATGTCTCACGTGATTTTGTTTTCGATTCCATCCAGGGGCAACGTGTAGCGGATGACAGGCTGCTCCATCTTGACAAAGGTGACCGTCCAAGAGCAACCATGCGGATGTGGTTCTGCTCGGGTGATGACGCGGGCGTGCAATTCCGTGTGAGGAGAGGGCTCGGCTGCTCCGTGCCCAAGGTCTCCTCCCCCCTGCCTCGCGCATCTGCTCCTCCCTGCGCCGCTGCCCTGATTTGATGCGGTTTTATCACGGAGGTAGACATAAGAGACCTCGTCATCACTCCATGGCGGTTGGTCGCTGGCCGACCAGCCGTCTGTGGTGGGAAAGACCACCGACATCAGCGACTTTCTAGGATGTCAGCCTCCCACCGCCACTGAAGGTACTCACTCATGGCCCTCTCCTTACTGCCCTCAAATGCACATCCTTAATCTGTCTTGCACTTCTTTACATTATCACGAAATCCTCAAATGGATTCCTAAGAAAAACAAGTGTGATGGGATATAGCTGTTGGAGAGGCTCGTTAACATCTCCGGTGGGTTTCTTTGAGTGTCATGGACAAGGTTAAGGAGGAATGGGATGTTGCTGAAATCTGCAGTTTCCAATACCATTATGTGTTGTGTATATATGTGTCTCCTTTCCATTCTCCATGTTATCAGGTTCATGTAATATGTTCAGGAAAACCATAAATCACACGCAATTGAATGTTCAAGAAGACCATAACTCACACTGCAAAGAATACAGTTAGTATCTGCTTGAGTGCAAGTATGCCTTGGTATTCGAATTGATGTACAATTGTATATAGCTCTGCCGTTTTATTCACCATGAGTTGAGTGTGTGTGTCTCCTCTGCATATGCAAATTTGGTTGGTTGGTTCCCATCCAGCAGCAAAGAATGCTCTAATTAAGATGCATATTGAGCAATAACCAATAATAGATCTGCAAGCACATACAAGTGACACAATTACCATGGTCAAATTGTACTACATAAAATGATCAATTACTTTTGAAAAAAACTTTGCGTGCTTTCTCAACTTCTAAAATTTCAACTCTTTAATGGCTAGTCTTGCACCAAGTGAAAAATCGAGTATCCACTTATAATGACATTTTTTATTGAGCAGCATGACGCCAAGGCTGGTGACACGCTGGTGGCCGTGCTGCTCGGGGCATGGGGGCTGGACAAAGCCTGTCGGAAGCTGGAGCGCCACCTCGCCGCCGTCTGGTGCATCCTGCTTGAAGCCGACGCCAAGAGCTGCACCAACCTGGTTGTCGCCGCTGGATGGCGACCTCAAGACACCACCTACCAGGCAGATTATGTCCTTGATAACTTCCGATGCGAGCTTCCGTGCTGCCACCCAGATCTGCCGCCCCTCCACCAAACACAAAGGTTCGCCCTTGTCCTAGCTAGGTTCCCTTCCCACTCCATCTAACTTTGTAAATTCCCATGCACTACAAATATAAACATGCTGAGCTACTAAATCTCATTACAGGCAGTAAAACAGAGGTTAACCAGTCTGACAAGTTTGAACAAGCACTTGAAATATTTGTTTGTTGTACAAGTTTGAACAAGCACTTGAAATTCCCATGCTCTATTTCCAGCTTACGTTTTATTTGGAAACGAAGCCTTTTAAATTCAGTTCAGTTTTTCAATTGAAAATGGAAGCCTTTCAATTTCAGTTTGATTTGTGTTCATGTTAGGTGTTGAATTACATTTTTTGCGAGCTCCAGTTTATGCCCTGTTTTGGGAGCTCCGCAAAAGCCTATCCACAATAAATACAATTGTGTTCCATTAGATGGTAAACTTGATGAGCTACCATACCAGTGGCCGCGCTGATGATCTCATTTACATAGGAACGCAACAACAAGACGATCTTGCTTAATGAACCTCAATACGCCACTGTACTTGGCATCTTTTTATATTCAACAACCAACCTGATGTTCACTTGATCCTGGTCTAACCTATTGTGCAACTAAATGATGCTTAAAGCCTTCACATGTTTCGGTTATGAATTTTTTGAATCCCATTAGTAGCTTCTCCGATAATTGTCCATTGCCGTGGAGAAGGTTAAGGAGAAGGGGTGTTAGCTTTTTTTTTTTTGTTACATAGCCTAGTTGTTTAATTCCGCAGTTTTGGTTGGAGAGTTGTCTTTCAGGCTAATACTGATACACCATAGAGTATTCGAGTGTGTGTGTTCTGCAAATGCAGTTTGTTGCCTCCCATTGACCTGCGAGAAATAATGCACTAATTAAGTTGCATGTTGAGCAACAACTAAAAATTGATCTGCAAGCACGTATACGTGACATCTAGCAGAACCACAGCCAAACACTACTACTACTACTACTACTACTACTACTACTACTACTACTACTTAAAATGATCAATCACTTCTTCAAAATCTATGTCTTCTTTTTTACTTTTTAAATTTCAAACTCTTCAATGGCTAGTCTTGCACCAAGTGAAAACTTGAATATCTACCGATGGTGTCATCATTTTTGATCTAGCAGCGTGGCCGGTGACATGCTGTTGGCCGAGCTGCTGCGGAGTTATCTTTTTTGAATATCCACTGATAATGTCATCTTTTTTGATCTAGCATCGTGGCCGGCAACATGGTGGTGGCCGAGCTGTTGCGGGCGTGGGGGCTGGACAAAGCCCCACCTCGCCGCCGTCCAGTGCATCCAGCTGGACGCCGACACCAAGAGCCGCACCAGCCCGGCTGTTGTCCGCCGCTGCATGGTGGACCTCAAGACGGCTGCGACCAGGCAGACGACGTCCTTGACGACTTCTGATACGAGCCACCACCCAGATCATTAGAGGTAGCAAAACAGAGGTCAAGTAGTCTGACAAGTTTCAACAAGCACTTGAAATATTTATTTGTTGCACACGTTCTCATTCTGACTAGCTCCATTTTCTGTTTATTGTTTTAATTTGGAAACTAGGCTTTTAATTTTGGTTTATTTGTTTTTCATTGGAAATGGAAGCCTTTTAATTTCAGTTTGACTTGTATTCATGCATGTTAGGTGCTGAACTACTATTTTGAGAGCTCCAGTTTATGCCCCGTTTTGGGATGTCCTTAAATTCCTATCCACTACAGATACACTGTATATAAGTGAATACATTTCCTCCTGTACAATGGTGTTTCGTTATACAGGAAACTTGATGAGCTACCAGACCTCAATGGCTGAGCTAGTGATCTCATTTACATAAGAACGCAACAACAGGATGATCTTGCTTGACAGAATATGCCACTGTAGTTGGTATCTTTTTATATTCAACAACCAACCTGTTGTTCAGTTTATCCTGGTCTAACCTATTGTGCAACTAAATGATGCTTAAAGTCTTCACACATTTCGGTTATGAATTTTTTGAATACCATTAGTAGCTTCTCCAGTAATTGTCCACTGCCGTGGACAAGGTTAAGTAGATGGAGTGTGATATTTTTTTGTTCCATGGCCTAGTTGTCTAGCTCTTTAGTTTTGATTACAGATCCATCTTTCAGGTTAGCACTGATACACCTCGAGTCAGAGTGTGTGTTTCTTTTACAAATGCACTTTGTTTCTGCCCATCCACCTGTGAGGAATGCACTAATTAAGTTGCATGTTGAGCAACAACCAATAGCAAGCACATATACGTGACAAAAGAACCACGGCCAAACAGTACTTCTTAAAATGATCAACTACTACTTAAAAAACAATGCCTTCTTTTTTACTTTTGAAAAGTTGAACTCTTTAATTGCTAGTCTTGCACCAATTGAAAATTTGAATATCCACTAATGATAGTCATCTTTTCTGATCGAGCAGGGTGGCCGCCAATGCCGGCGACATGCTGGTGGCTGAGCTGCTACGGGCGTGTGGGCTGGACAAAGCCTGCCCCAGCGCCACAAGAGCCGCCCCCTCCACCACGCAGGTTCGCGCTCGTCCTATATTCCCTTCCCTTCCCACTCCGTCTGCCTCTGTAAATTCCCATGCGCTATCCAAATATAAATATGTTGAGCCACTAAACCTCATGACAGGAAGCATATATGACTTGATGACAGAAATGATGATATTATAACAATACCACATTTCTGCATTCACTGTGATGATCAATTTACATCATGCACTACCATCTGATCTCCCATTGCTGCTTTTATAGTTGAGATATTTTTATACGAATACACTTGGGAATTCTGATAACCTATGGAATTCTAAGCATATTCATGACAGAATACGCCACTGTAGTTCTTATATTTTTATATTTCACCAACATGTTGTCCAGTTGATCTTGGTCTAATCTAGTGTGCAACTAAATGGTGTTAAAGCCTTCATACATTTCGATTACGAATTTGTCGAATCCCATTAGTAGCTTATCTGCTAATTGTTACCGGATATAGGAGGATTTCCGTTCTTGAAAGTGTTGAGTAACCTAATACTGCACTTTCTCGTTCAGTAGTCATAACCAATTTATCATGGTTATCTTTGCTTACACTGTATCTTTCGTTCAGGAATCTGGAACTCGTGTATCATTATCAAAAACAATCTTGTGGGTCCCTTAACTTGGACGAATTAATCAGGTGATCAAAAGCAAAGCTTGATCCGTTGAATAATTGATAGAGATCTCAAACCAAGCTCGAACGAGCAAAAGTAAGTGCCAGTCACACTTAACTCTCTATAAAACAAATTCCTCATCACTTTATGACCATCGGGTTTTTGTTTCAAACTGTAGTAGCACTACTAGAATATGAAGTCAATTCATTTTTTGCTTGTCAGCTTCATGAATTGGGAGGGTCAACAAGCAGAATTCGGTGGTGCCAATCCAAAGTGGTGTACATTTGTGCTTTTCCAGCTGAATAACTTTGTGCTTCATGTGTAGGTCAATTCAAAGCATCTTCAAATTTCCTCCTGCACAAGGCATATAGGTGGAGAAGAGGTATTTGGTGTGGAAATTCCTTTCCACTTTAGTGTATGAGAAGAAAGTTCTTAGAAAGGTGGGATTTGAGATTTCGCTGGTGTCAAGACAAGTGAGATTGTTGAAGCTTTCCTTGGCACAACTGTGAGAATGTTGTTGTCACAGTAGACTGTACCGGCATACTCCAATGACTCGCAGAGGCGGGCTCAAAGGATGCGGGTGTCATAGTTGACATCAATATCCTGCATATTATCAATGAGCCAACAGCTGCTGCCATTACTTATGGTCTTGACAAGAAGGCTTCCAGTGTTGGTGAAAGAATGCCCTCGTCTTTTACCTTGGTGGTGGTATTATTGATGTCTCTCTTCTTACCATGAGTAGGGAATCTTTGAGGTTATAACCACAGCTGGCGACACTAATCTTGGTGGTGAGGTTAAAGTCACACTTGTTGACTCACATCAATGGCATGCGTTTCATCAATGAGCCAACAGCTGCTGCCGTTGCTTATGGTCTTGACAAGAAGTCTTTCAGTGTTGGTGAAAAGAATGTCCTCATATTTGACCTTGAAGGTCCAGGAGTTCAAGAGGAAGAACAAGAAGGACATTGGTGGCAATCGAAGGCTGAGGACATCCTGTGAAAGGGGCAAAGGGAACACTCTCCTCCACTGCGCAAACCACCATTGAGATTGACTCGTTGTTTGAAGGCATTGACTTGTACTCCACCATTACACATGCCAGGTTTTAAGAGGTGAGAACATGGATCTGTTCAGGAAGTGCATGGTGCATGTGGATATGTGCCCCAGGGACGTAAAGATGGATAAGAGCATCGTGCCCGTTGTCGGTGGTTCCATTGGGTTTCCCATAGTGCATCAGCTTCATCAGGACTATTGGTGGAACATGCTACTTATTATCCAAGTTTCGGATGCTAGCTCTTTGTTAGCTTGTGACTGTGAAGAAGGGTGGCTCGAGGCATCATGAAATGGATTAGATTCTTGTCGGTTTAGTTAGCTGACTTGTTTTTCGAACAAACATATATGGTGATAGATGATAGATGTTGTGTTTTATTTTTGTTGTGGGACATGTTGCTTACAAGATGCATGTATATGATTTGAAGTGTGCATCGATGTATTCCTGGATGGTTTGATTGGCGACTAAATTAATAAAACCAGGTCTCCCCATTTGTGCTTTCTCTCTGGATTGCTGATTGTGATATGCAAAAAAAAAAAAAGATTTATAGAGAAACATTGTCTTACAAATCCCAAGCCCATCAACATCAAACAAGAGAAGGCTTGAACATTTTATTTGAAAGGAAGATGAGCTCACTCTAGAACAATTTTTGACACCCTTAAAGAAAGCATGCTAATAACTTGAAAAGTTAATTTCCTTGATAAAGAACAGAGGATGTACATGTAAATAGGCTAATTTTTTTTCTACTAGTCTAGGCTAATGTTTTTTTTTTCCTACATATGAATATAAATCTAATCCTACAAACCAATGGGCTTCCTCACAATTTTTGCTTCTAAATCTAACTTGGTCTACTTTGTCACTTCCCGTTCCCTCCTTGTCCTTGTGGAGACGTAAGTCGGAAGGGCCATAGCGCGTGTATCAAGATGAAAAATTAACTCTCTCGGTTGAACACACAGAAATAGCCAGCGAGAACGCCTGTGAATGCAGCGTAATTATAGCTATGGCATTGGCAATACCGCAATCAGCAACGTGTGCAGCTTATATGGGCTGATTGACTGATTGGTTGCATGCAGAAATTATTACGGCGAACATACCTTTCTGAAGGTAGTACTAGTATTTTGGAATGAAACCTTATTAAACGACGTGCCCATGCCACTTAATTCTTCCTTTCTTTTTCCCGTGACCAAAATGAAATAAATGCACGCCTAGGAATGCAATCGGCGAGCAAGGGAGGGTATGGATTGTGCCACCTCACCGATCCGTGGCGCGGCCTTGCCTCTGCGCCCTTCCTTCCATATTTTCTAGCCTCCACGTACCATGCCGCCGTCTCTTGTCTATATATATGAGGAATAGTGGTCTATCCGCGTGCGGGATTCGTGTGCGACTTGCGACTTGAGACTTGGGCGACGGTGGGACCCACCTAATTAACCTAATTAGTTACTGTGTCACTGACAGGTGGGACCCACCTGTCAGGTTGACCAGTCAACCCTGATGACGTCAGAATGACATCATGCTGATGTCATAAATGAATTTTCGAATTAAATTAATTAATATTTAATTCCAGTAATTATTAAAAACTTAATAAAATCATATCTTTTAAACCGTAACTCAGATTAAAATACTTTGTACATGAAAGTTGCTCAGAACGACGAGACGAATACGACTACGCGGTCCGTTCGTCCACTGCACCTCCCTATCATACCGAACATGCAACTTTCCCCTCCGTTTCATCTGCCCGAAAACGCGAAACACCGGGAATACTTTCCCGGATGTTATTCCTCTTCGCCTGTATCACCGAGCACCGCGTTAGGTCACACGTAGCACCGCGTATTTCCATGTTATGCTTTGAGTGCTATTGTTTGCTCTGTTATTTATTTGTTTCCCCTTCGTTGCTTATTTTCGGTAGACTCCGATACTGTGATAGACCCCGAGACCATTGATGCTTCGGTGTTCGACTACGGCTACGCTTCCGAAGATTCCTTTCGCCTGCCGAGCTTCCAGGCAAGCCCCCCCTTTGATCACCAGATATCACCTATTCTTCTCTCTACTGCTTGCATTAGAGTAGTGTAGCATGTTACTGCTTTCGATAATCCTATTCTGCTGCATAGCCTGTCATTGTTGCTACCACTGCTGATACTTTACCTGCAATCCTAAATGCTTAGTATAGGATGCTAGTATTCCATCAGTGGCCCTACACCCTTGTCCGTCTGCCCTGCTATTCTATCGGGCCGTGATCACTTGGGTGTGATCACGGGTATATACTATATACATACTTTACATACACATGTTGATGATTCGGAGATGGGGGCTGAAGGGGCAGGTGGTTCCACACAGGTAGTGGTGGGCCTGGGTTCCCGACAGTCCCCTGATGGTTACTTTGTGGCGGAGCGACAGGGCAGGTTGCGACCACCTAGGAGACAGGTGGGCCTGGCCCTGGTCGTTGTCCGCGGTTATTTCATAATAACACGTTTATCGAGACCTTGGTATTTGATCTGAGTCTGGCCATTTGGTCTATACGCACTAACCAGCTACGTGGGAATAGTTATGGGTACTCGACGTCGTGGTATCAGCCGAAGCCTTCTTGACGTCAGCGGTTTAGCGGCGCGCGCCGGATTGGACTGGAAGCCTGCTCTGGTATTAGGAGAGGCTAGGTCTGCTTACCGGCCGCCCTCGCAACGTGCAGGTGTGCATTGGGCGATGGGCCCAGACCCCTGTGTGCTTAGGACTTAGACCGACGTGCTGACCTCTCTGCTGTGCTTAGGTAGGGCTGCGACGTGTTGATCTTCCGAGGCCGGACATGACCCTGGAAAGTGTGTCCGGCCAAATTGGATCAAGCGTGCTGGGTTATGTGGTGCACCCCTGCAGGGAAGTTAATCTATTCGAATAGCCGTGTCCCTCGGTAAAAGGACGACCCGGAGTTGTACTCTGACCTCATGACAACTAGAACCGGATACTTAATAAAACACACCCTTACCAGTGCCAGATATAACTCGGTGGTTGCTCTCTCACAGGGTGACGTGCGGGAGGATCGCCGAGTAGGTTTATGCTACACGATGTTACTTGGTGAACTTACCATCTATTCCCTTCTACTGCTTCAAGACGGAGGCTGCCAGAAGCGAGGGTACTTGTTACTTCCAGCTACTCTCTTCTTCTGCTGCAAGATGGAGGTTACGAGAAGCGTAGTCTTCGCTTGGATTAGCTATCCCCCTCTTATTCTGCTTTCTGCAGTTCAGTCCACATATATTCCCCCTTTACACAGATATCATTGCATATGTAGTGTAGATCCTTGCTTGCGAGTACTTTGGATGAGTACTCACGGTTGCTTTTCTTCCCCTTTTCCCCTCTTGTTCCTTCTTCTCGGATGATGCAACCAGATTGATGGAGTCCAGGAGCCAGAAGATCCCGAGGTTGTTTCTACTTGGAGTTCGGCTTCGAGGAGTAGTTAGGAGGTCCCAGGCAGGAGGCCTTGCCTTTTCGATCGTTGCTACTTTGTGCTAGCCTTCTTAAGGCAAACTTGTTTAACTTATGTCTGTACTCAGATATTATTGCTTCCGCTAACTCTTGTGTTTTCGAGCTATTGTATTCGAGCCCTCGAGGCCCCTGGCTTGTAATATAAAGCTTGTATTATTTTAATTTGTGTCTAGTGTTGTGTTGTGATATCTTCCAGTGAGTCCTTGATCTTGGTCGTACACATTTGCGTGCATGATTAGTGTACGGTCAAATCGGGGGCGTCACAAGTTGGTATCAGAGCCGACTGCCTGTAGGAATCCCCCTTTCCAACTCCTTGGCCGAAGTTGAGTCTAGTCAAAGAAAACTGTTTTACTAACTTCGCTGTGTGGCTTACGACCCCACGTCGCCAATTGGGTGATATTAGGATCTTTTACTCCTCGTCTATACTCTGGGACTCTTATCTCTCTTCTATTCGGGATAAATGAATTTTGCTAAACCTAACATTAGGATCTCGTTATCACTTTCACCCGGAGAGCACCTTATGATCGATGATCGTCTGCTGCACTAGAAGACCCATGAAGATACTCTCCGTTGTTAACCCGAGAACTTGTGCTCATCGCCTTTGCAAATCACTATCACCGATATATCCTTGTGGATATCTGCATGCACTGGTCATTCTCATGATCATTCCTCGTCGCTCTTGTTGTTACAAGATGCCCCGAAATATTCTCCGTTGTCTCGAGAATCCTTTGAGTTTACTGTCTTGCAGTTTTATTTCGCATGAAAACCCTCACGGTTATTTCCTCACATTTATCGAGGACCCGTTCTCCTTGATTGTTCATATGTCTTCCAAAAATTCTTCGGAATAGTTTTCGATCTTTCGAAGATCCTCTGCAGTCTGTTACTCTTGAAATTCTTGCCTGCTTGCATAATGGTTAATTCCATATGACTAGTAGTCTTCGTTAATATCCCTTGCCTTAGCCATTTTGATCCTATTGATTCAATAAGTGCGTATGCACGCAGTCATCAGGTTATCCTTTATAAAATTATCTTTTCGACTCAGACGTCATTCCGGACATGAGTTGGTTCTCGACAATTCAAACCTTTATTGATTGTCCAACTAAGTGTATTCAACTTATCCATCCTTGATCAGAGCGTTTGCTTTTGATATCTTGTTTCGGAAAACATAATTCCCTTGCATTTGGTTGAATTAGTCAGTTGTTTCTATGATGTGATCTCCTTTAATTATTTCTTCTTCTAGTTGAGTATCGATACTCACACCTGATTCGTTGCGGTCTGCCAGATCCTTTTGTGGATTATTATCCGACCGTTCCGACATATCAAAACCTCGAGTTCTTCCCATGATACATAATGCCTTTGGTAAATTATATCCTCTGCTTGACCAACCATGCTCTGCTTTCGAGCTCGTGTTTTTACTTTTGAAACTTGTGGTATATGTTACTAAGATGCCCGATGGGTTGAACCTATGCCTTCCCCTAATTGTGAGAACCCGAAAGTTTTCACAAGTCATACCCTTCCGGTGTTCTACCAGATAAAATTCCAACACTACGGTTTTAACAAAGCGAGAGGTGAATGAAATGATATGCATTAAAGAAGTGGGAGTCGACCTTGAACTTGTGTTCATGCCCATGTAAATGATGTAGACCGTCTCGGAAGCTTCTTGCAAAATGGTTATCCAGTTGTATGATTCTTTCGGTATTCTTCGATTGATTCCTTACAGTTATGGTTCCGACCATGCTGTCCTTATCTGATATATCTAATGGGAATTCATTCCAGGCCTCGTCAATTTTTGACAAGGTTAAAGCATCTACTGTCATAGGTCAATGGCCTAGTTCAACTTCTATTGTGTTCTACCTTCGAGTTTTACCCTCTGATATCTCGAGGATATCATGCCTTTGCACTACACCTTTTGGACTTTTGATAAAGTAATACCTTTGCTTGTCGTAATCACTCTACGGGTTATAGGTTGCCGTCAACCGAGGACACCGTTTAGTAAATCAAATCCGCTCTAAAATTTCAACACCCCTAGTAGATGTTACTGGGAAAATTTTAAACTCAATCTGGTTATTCCTAGACAATCAGATACATCCATTGTCTTGTTATCTTTGACTGTGCTACCTCGTCCTTCTTTGGTGCACAAATTCTTCAGAGATTGAGCACAACTTACGTCGAGCTTTCGGCATCTGGTTGCTTGTTCAGTAAGGCAACTTTGATTCCGAGCTTGCATCTTATATATTGATACTATAACTTGCCACTTCGTCATTCCCTTGCTTGTTGCCGTTGTCGTTTGATTACATCCTCTTGAAACCTCCCGACAAATGTGACGGATCACCTTCAACACTTTGACTTCTTTCGAGATGTCAACTGTGTTCATGATGAGAAATACCCTCCTTCCCCTCGATGATTTTTATTATCATCGACAACCCCCTTGACTTCCTTTCATCGCGAACTTGTCCACATTATGAATACAACTTGCTCTCCAGCTAGTGTTGTGTTCTGCCTTGAAGTATTATTGTCTATTATGTCGAGAATGTTGTGGGGATTGCTCCACCTCTTAGAAATTCTCGGTATGATGATACTTCTCACCATCACCATTCTTCCTTGGCCCCGTGTTGTTTCTAACCGGGATATCAATATGTTAACGATGCTGCTTGAGTTCTATACTTCTAGCAACCCTATTGCTATGAAGTTAATGACCGACAGTTTGTTTTTAGACTGTTGGTTATTGAATCGTCCCTCTAACATTGATCTTGCTGCCTAAGGTCATATTTCGGGCACACCTTTCAACTAATGATTAATGGTGTATGTTTTCCTCGAGCATACAACATTATATCATTTGAATTGAAAATTGTCATCTTCTTGTTCATATTATTATGGAAATCCATCCATTTGGAATTCTCGATGAATTGTTGCTGAGCCCATCAGCCACCTCCTCATCCTATCCTTGGTTTAATGATGAACTATTGTTTTGGGAACCCGCTCCCATAGTTCATTCCCGAGAATCTTGCAATGTCATTTCGACGATTTGTGTTGCACCTTTTCTTCTCGAACCTCGTGAGTCTGAGGTATCATGACACCAATCAGATCTGAATCTCGGTCAGATATGATGGTTGGGGCCACTTTCCAGGAGTTATAATGTTGGTCCTTTGATGACCCGGTAATATGATGTCATGCCCAGCACCCCTGGCTGGAGGACCCATCATTATATTTTCTTCTGCAAGGATAACTATTCTTCCAGGAGGAAATTGTAAGACTTTTTCTATAAGTTGTTTCTGGTGAATCCTTTGTGTATCCAAGTCCGACCTTTGCTTCAAGACCATGCCAATGCTATCTCGAAGCATGACTGTGGTACTCCGATTGTCAACAAGAGCATTTGAAGCACAATGCTAAATGTTCCTGGTCAGTTACCCAAGCACCATTGTATGGATAACATCTTGATTAATCCTTGCCCCTTTATTTAATGGTTGGGTACTTGCCTTCCTACCCTGTATGCCATATTCTTCTTCTCCATGGGAAGGATATACTCCTAATAATTGTGTGTAATCACAATTTTCCTTTCCATTTGTTTGTTTAACCTTTCTTTGATCTACATATAATCTAAGCAGTAATAATTCTCTGCTTATGTAAACACCTCGTTGTACAACTCTGTCAGTACGACCTTGATTCTATTGTTAATAACATTCCGGTACTGCCGGTGGACGAAAATTTTGCCTACCGGTCCGCCTCGTTTCAACGAGCGGAAAAATGATTCTCTTCGATCCCCGTCCTTGGTTCCGACATTGTTACCGACATAGCTGACAAGCTATCCACTGACATGCCTCCCTGTCGTGGCTGTGCAAGATGTCACCACCCTTTCTACTTTCAACCCACATGGTGGGCCCATAACCCACAGGTCCACTGGATCGAAAACTGACTCTTCCTTACAACCCGGACTCTAATGTATCCTTTGCACCTGGCTTCGTGTGTGATCAACGAGCCACATTCTATACCATGTTTCATCTTGGTATCATACATCATATTATTCTCGTTGTTCAAGAGCCCATTCTAGCTTCTGTCTAGGCATCGAATGATTGCCTACCCATTTGAAACTTTGGTACCATCGTATAGTGCACTCAGTGAATTCACCGAAATACTACTCGTAGGGTACTTCGTGTATCACTTTCTGAATTCGCCGTCGTATGCACAGACTTCGTGGAGATACGTTCCTCCAAAGTTTTTCCCCCTGGTCGCATTCGTAGGACGATGGAGATCCTGAAGAAAGGATGACGACTTGATCATGATGACTTGAAGCAGAGAAATGAAGACATCAACGAAAGGGGTCAACCTCTTCGAAAGGGCAACCAAGACTGAGAAGACTCGTTAGGTTTTCGCTACCAGCACCCCCCGTTCTCCACCGCTTAAATCTCGGGACGAGATTTCTTGTAGTGGAGGAGAATTGTGACGCCCGGGTAGTTAAGCTACAGTAACCACACGCTAATGATGCCACGTCACCACTGTTACTGTTGATAATCTCTCGTTAATCCAAATTCTGTTCAAATTCAAATTCAAATTAAAGTCAAAATTTAAATTTGTCAAACATGAAAACAAAAATGTTCCATGTGTGGCAAATATTCTCTGGGTTTTTGTCGTGTTGAAACCACATTTTTAATAAATAAATTAAATACACTATGATATTTAAAACAGCAG
>LR738716.1:315393525-315419781 GCA_902687465.1 Secale cereale
CACTATTACGCCGAAAGGCGACATGCTTGTTTCCCTCTCCTTTTCCTTTTTCTCTTAAGCAGAAGGAACGTTCCTCGCGCACAAGTTTGCCGGGGGGGATGGAGGAGGAACTAAGTGCCGTTCAAGTAAGAAGAGCCTTACCGGAAAGCAAACAACATGAGCAAGCAGCATATGAAAGATAAGTTGTTAGAATTTGACCAGTTCAAATTTTAAATTTTTGGTTGTCTTCCTTGAACGATCACACTTTGTATGGAAAACCTGTGCGCAGAGGAACCTATCCGTAGCTTGCCGCACCCTTATCTTGTCTTCGAGTCCACTCAACGATTTAAGTGAGCTGCGACAAGTGTCGCGCCCTTGCTTCGTTTCCGAGTACACTCAGCAAGCTAAGTGCGTTGCGACCTGCTGCGGCAAGGTTGCTTGCCGGCAAGGACCTTGGCCAGCAGGCCGCTCAGAGTCCAGCACTCAGCGCTCGCGGCAAGGGCCCCTTTCCGGCAAGCTCCCCGGGAGCGTAGGGTGAAAAACATACAAAGTCAAAGATTGGAACAAGGAAGATAACATTGCACTGATTGATTGAAGTAAAGCAAATATCTTACAAGGACAACTTGTCGCAATGGACTAATGAGTTCGTAACATAATGTGCAGCAACGAAAAGATAAAGATAAATGGGGCCCTAGTCTACGCGGTCGCCCTCCTTCCTGCCAAGCTTTGCCACCTTGGCGATGATATGGCTGACCTGCTCCTTCAGGGCCTCCGTGTCTGCATCCGCCGGCAAGCTGCGAAGAACGTTCGTGAGGTTGATCCCCGGGTTGCGGAATACAATCTTCGTCAAGACCCGCTCCAGAGTTCCTGCGCAGAGACGGCGCGACTCCTCGGCCAGCTGCGCGGGGATGCGGTTCCGGAGACCTGCAAGGGCCGGAGCGACGCCTCTGAAGAAGAGGCTGAGCTTGGCGCTGTGCGGGAGGTCTGGATCCGGCGAGTAGATAAGGTGTTCGACCTTCAAGGCAAGCAACTCCTGGTCAATGATGGATGCCGAAGAAACCAGCTCTTCGGTCCACAGCTCAATGTTCTTGCGGAAGAGCTCGGATGCCTTGTTGGTGCTGTCCACCAAGGCCCGCTCCTTGCGGAGCTCCTCCTTCAGCTTATCTTCTCGAAGCTTGGCGGCGTCAATTGAATCCCTCAGAGTTGAGACTTTCAGCTCCAAGTCCTCGATGGAGTCCTTGGCGGCCTTAAGCTCATCGCCCCTCTTGGACAGATTCACTTGGAGCTCCGCGTTGGTGTGGGCGTCCTTCTCGCGCTCAGTAATGAGCGCGGCAACCTTCTCGGTGCTCACCTTCATCGCCGCTTCTAGTTGAACAACCTTGGCGGCAAGCTCCTTCTTGGCGTCTTCCGCGGCAGCAGCAGCGGCCTTCGCCTCCTTCAGCTCCCCGCCAAGGGCAGCCTCGCGAGCGGCAAGGTCCTCCTCATGGGAGTCGAGATCCACCTTCCGCCGCGCGAGCTCTCCTTCTCGCCGGGACATCTCTACCCCGGCGAGCCGTTGCTGTTCGTCGGCTTCGGCTTTCTCAAGTACCCACTCCTGATACTCGCCGGCGAGACGCTCACGCTCCTCCGCCACCTCGCGGAGGCCCGCCTTGTGGGCAGCGCTGAGCTCCGCCGCACGCTTCTCCATTTCGGCGGCGGCCTGGGCAGCAAGGGCTTCCCGGGAGGCAAGCTTCGCCTGCCTGGCCCGGTAAAGGGCCAGGAGTCGGTGGAGAAGCTTCTCCTCCTCGGGCCCATCTCCTTCGCCGGGCGCCTCGACGACTGTCAGACCCGCGGAGGCGAGGACTTCTCCGTCAAACGCCTCGCCCTCCGCGGGAGCTCTTGATGAAGACCCCCAAGGCACTTGGATAAAGACGCCATTGGGGGCACGAAGATAGTACGCCTGCTTCTCGCTGGTGGAGGGGCCGGCGGCCGGTGTAGCATCCGGTGCTCCCGCCACCTCTGGGTCGGCGGTGCGGTCGCCGTCCCCCTCCCCGGTCGCGGCGTCAGCGGCCGGAGCGTCCTCTTGCGCGGCCGGCTCGGTGGCCTTGGTCGCCTCCTCGGTGGCCTCGGCCATCTCCACGACGACGGGAACGTCATCGCCACCGCCCTGCGCGCCCTCCTCATCCTCGATATTGATGACCTCGGTCTCCATCGGCGCAGGAGGAGGAGGAGGAAGATCTAGAAGAAGAAGAAAAAGAAGTTCAAAATCAAGCAAAGATCCAAAAAGAAGCAAAGTCAAGAAAACCAAGTACAGAACATACCTTGGCGGACGCCCTCTGCGGCGGGCTCCCTTGCCGGGGGGCTCGGCCTTGGCGGAGTGGCCGTCCTCGCCGGGCTGCTCGCCCTTGGCGGGGTACTCTGCCTTGGCGGAGTACCCGCCCTTGGCGGAGCGCTCTCCCTTGCCGGAGAGTTCTCCCTTGCCGGGGCCGGCGGGGCCTGCGGCTCCTCGGTGACGGTCTCCGGGCGCTCTTCCCGCTGCGGCTCCACCTCTGCACAAGAGAAGATAGAAGAACTAAGACATTCAGAGATCAAAGCCCTAAGCGCGCCCCGACGAGCAAAAACAGTAAACCTCTAACTTACGCTGGGGGCTGCGCTGGGGGCTGCTCCCCGGAGCGGCGCTCGGGTCCGGCAAGCTCGGCTCCGGCGCGATCCCTGCTTCCGCGACGGATGGGTCTCCCACGACCTCAACTGTGGGCACCTTAACCCTCTTCGCGCGCTGCTCCAAGGTCCTGCAATCACAAGCAACAAGCAAAGTCAAGCGTCAGCAACAATCGAGATATAAAAATCAAGAAGGAGTAAGGTCTCGGGTCCTTACTCTTGGTCCTCCTCGTCGTCCTCGCTCAGCGCGGAGAAGTCAAACTCCACGGTGGGCGCGTCGGCGCGAGGAGCGGAGGATGAAGATTCCCTCGCGCGTTTCGGAGCCACCGGAGCTGGGGGCTGCGTAGGCCCAGCCCCTGTGGTGGTCGGCGCCCGAGAAGTGGGCGGAGCAGCTGCTCCGCTCCGAGAAGATCCTTGCCGGCTCGGTGCCGGCCTGCGGGACGCCTCTGTCGTGGTCCGCGCGCGCGGGGCCTCTGCCGTGGCCGGCACGCCGGTCGCCCTTGGCACGGCTTGGCTCGGCCGGGGAGCTGCCCGGCGAGCTGGCTGTTGCCGGGGCGCTCGCGCCTGCTCCCCCGTCGCCGCCTTGCGGAGACGCTTCAATGGGGACTGCTTCGGGCTTGCCGGGGGCGGGGAGCTCTCCGACGAGGAGAGGTCGTCGGCGTACAACTCTGTCGATCCGCCAGAGTCTTCGGCCTCCTCCTCCTCCTCCTCCTCTGCCTCGGCCGGCTCGCTGGGCCCAGCATCCGACGATGCGGCCCTCTTCCCCTTGGCGCCTCCGCCCCTCGCGGCGCCCCTGCTTCCTCCGGCTGTGCCCTCCATTGCCGCGGCCTCCGTCGCGATCCCACTGATCCCGGAGTGCCTCAGCGAGGGGACCCCGGCGAGCGCGTCGGGAGGGAGCTCTAGCAGCTTGCGAATCTCCTCCTTATCCGCCTGGCTGGAGGCATCCGCGGCTTCCGCCTCCGCGGGTGTGTATCCAAAGTTCCCCGCCGCCGCGGCTGCGGCGACTTCTTCAGCGCGAGAAGCCATGTAAGCAATCTCTTGGTCGGTGGTGGCCCGCGTGTGCAGCTTGAGATCGTCCTTCTTCTCCAACACCTCCACAAGGCGGTCGTAGAACTCGAGGACGTCGATAGGCTTGGGCGCAATCCACGTGCGCTCCAATCCATGAGAGTCGCACGCGGGCATCATAGCGACAAGGCGATCCCGGGCGCTGCTGGCGCAGAGCGGCACCACTCCCCGGGGAGCGCGGAAGTACTCGGGGTGTGCCGGGTCGAACTTGAAAAGTTCCCTGACCATACCCCGCAGCTCGAGTGTTGTGAAGTTAAAATTGAGGCCGGGGCGCAGCCTCATGATGTCTGCCGGGCCGCCGTATTGCCACGCCGGCCTTTTCCGGTCTTGGAGGGGGGCGATCCGGCGACGAAGAAAGTCCGCGCCCACTTCAGCGACAGACAGCGGCGCCATCCGAAGACGAAGGATTCTGACGAGAGCGATATCCAGCTTGGAATCGTCGGAATCGAAATTACTCCAATCCCTGCCGCGCACGATGGGCGATGTGCGCGGCGCGGTGAAGTGTTGCGGCCGCTCCTCGACGACCCAGCACCACTCCGCGCGCCACTCTTCCCACTTGCCGCGGAGCTCCCCCGGCAAGTAGGCGGATTTCTTATTCAGCCTAAACACCCAAGAGATTCCTCCGGAGAGGGGGGCGTCGGCCTCTACTCTGGGGATGAAAAAGTGCCTAAAGAGAGCTACGTTGGGCTGGATTCCTACGAAGTTTTCGCACATGTGTGCGAAAACGGACATGGTGAGGATGGCGTTGGGAGTGAAGTCGAGGAGGTGGAGGCCATAAGTATTCATGATATCGCAGAAAAAGTTTGAGAAGGGAGGGCACAGACCGCAGTGGAAGAAGGCTGCGAAAAAGTAATACCCGCCGGGGTAGTGGTCCTTGGCGACGGCCGGGTAGACGCGCGTGCGGGGGTGCGCTGGGGTCTCCTTGGCCCAGAACCAATAATATTTGCTCCAAAGCTCCCGCACGCCGAGCTTCGGCGCAAAGACGATGTGCTCCTTCCGGAACGCGACGAGCTTCGCCGCCTGATCTGACTTCTCCCGCTTGGACTTCTCCGCCTTCGCCTTGTCGGTCTTTGGGGCCATGGCGGACGCGGTGGAAGGAAGGGGGCGAAGAGCTTGGTGGTGGCGGAGGAGTAGAGGCAAAGAGCAGAGGAATCTGAGGAAGAAGACGATGGTAATGAGTGCGCAGGGAGGGGAACCACGCCGCTCTCTCTGCTTTTATGGGGGAGTGGGGGGGCGTTTCGCCCTTCCCATTAAAGAAATCGTGGGCACGTCCCATCCCACGGCGCCGCAATCGACGCGTGCCGTTACCGTGGGGTGCGGCGGATAGGGAAGTGGATTCGGCGCGCCGCGGGCCGCGGGTGCCCGTGCACTGTTTTGGGCCTGGCCCAACAGCGCTGCTTGCCGGGAAAGCTTTCCGGCAAGGGTTCTTTTGGCAAGAAGCCCTCCAAGATGCAACTGCACTAGTAACCAAGTGTGAAGCGTGCCAGTTTCATGCAAAGCAAATACATCAGCCAGCTCAAGCTCTCCAAACAATCCCTTTGTCATGGCCCTTCTCGGTCTGGGGGCTCGATATCCTCGGCCCTTTCCCTCGCGCTATCGGGGGCTTTGAGTACTTGTACGTTGCAATCGACAAGTTCACAAAGTGGCCAGAAGTGGAGCCAGTGAGAAAGGTGACAGCACAGTCAGCAGTCAGGTTCTTCAGGTCGATTGTTTGCCGTTTCGGGATCCCTAACAGGATCATCACCGACAACGGTACACAATTCACTAGTCGCACCTTCATGCAGTACGTCCAAGACCTTGGCGCCAAGGTCTGTTTCGCTTCTGTTGCTCACCCGAGGAGCAACGGTCAAGCGGAGAGGGCAAACGCTGAAGTGCTGCGCGGACTCAAGACAAGGACCTTTGACAGGCTGCGCAAGTGCGGAAGGAATTGGATAGAGGAGCTCCCGGCGGCTCTTTGGTCAATCAGAACGACACCAAGTCGAGCCACCGGACAGACACCCTTTGCCCTAGTCTACGGGGCAGAAGCAGTTATCCCCACGGAACTCGTATACGGATCTCCTCGAGTGCTCGCTTATGATGAGCTCGAGCAAGAGCAACTGCGGCAAGATGACGCATTGCTCCTTGAGGAGGGACGTCTCCAGGCTGCTGTGCGAGCTGCTCGATACCAGCAAGCTTTGCGCCGCTACCATAGCCGCAAAGTCAAGGCCAGGAGTCTCGAGGAAGGCGACCTTGTTCTTCGGCGTGTTCAGTCCGCCAAGAATTCCAACAAGTTGACGCCGAAGTGGGAAGGCCCTTATCGGGTGAGACAAGTTACGAGGCCCGGCGCTGTCCGCCTCGAGACCGAAGAAGGCTTACCGGTGAGCAACTCCTGGAACATAGAGCATCTTCGCAAGTTTCACCCCTAAGGCGCGGTTGCCGTGATCCGCTCCGGCAACCACCTTTTGTACAAGCTTTGCCGCTGTTGCATGTAACCCTTTGTACAAAGCCGGGCGCAGACCCCGTGCATCAGTAAAGATTTCGTGTTTTCGCATCGATTGCCTTTCGCATGCTTCTCTTTGCTATTTGCGTGTTTTATTTGGCATTTGATGCAACACTTAGATACTCGGTAAGCACTATTACGCCGAAAGGCAATATGCTTGTTCCCCCCTCCTTTTCCTTTTTCTCTTAAGCAGGAGGAACGTTCCTCGCGCACAAGTTTGCCGGGGGGGAAGGAGATGGAGGAGGAACTAAGTGCCGTTCAAGAAGGAAGAGCCTTACCGGAAAGCAAACAACATGAGCAAGCAGCTTATGAAAGATAAGTTGTTAGAATTTGACCAGTTCAAATTTTAAATTTTGGTTGTCTTCCTTGAACGATCACACTTTGTATGGAAAACCTGTGCGCGGAGGAACCTACCCGTGGCTTGCCGCACCCTTATCTTGTCTTCGAGTTCACTCAACGATTTAAGTGAGCTGCGACAAGTGTCGCGCCCTTGCCTCGTTTCCGAGTACACTCAGCAAGCTAAGTGCGTTGCGACCTGCTGCGGCAAGGTTGCTTGCCGGCGAGGACCTTGGCCAGCAGGCTGCTCAGAGTCCAGCACTCAGCGCTCGCGGCAAGGGCCCCTTGCCGGCAAGCTCCCCGGGAGCGTAGGGTGAAAAACATACAAAGTCAAAGATTGGAACAAGGAAGATAACATTGCACTGATTGATTAAAGTAAAGCAAATATCTTACAAAGATAACTTGTCGCAATGGACTAATGAGTTCATAACATAACGTGCAGCAACAAAAAGATAAAGATAGATGGGGCCCTAGTCTACGCGGTCGCCCTCCTTCCTGCCAAGCTTTGCCACCTTGGCGATGATGTGGCTGACCTGCTCCTTCAGGGCCTCCGTGTTTGCATCCGCCGGCAAGCTGCGAAGAACGTTCGTGAGGTTGATCCCCGGGTTGCGGAACACGATCTTCGTCAAGACCCGCTCCAGAGTTCCCGCGCAGAGACGGCGCGACTCCTCGGCCAGCTGCGCGGGGATGCGGTTCCGGAGACCTGCAAGGGCCGGAGCGACGCCTCTGAAGAAGAGGCTGAGCTTGGCGCTGTGCGGGAGATCTGGATCCGGCGAGTAGATAAGATGCTCGGCCTTCAAAGCAAGCAACTCCTGGTCAATGTTGGACGCAGAAGAAGCCAGCTCTTCGGTCCACGCCTCGATGGTCTGCCGGAATAGCTCAGACGCCTTGTTGACGCTATCCACCAAAGTCCGCTCCTTCCGGAGCTCCTCCTTCAGCTTGTCTTCTCGGAGCTTGGCGGCGTCAATTGAATCCCTCAGAGTTGAGACTTTCAGCTCCAAGTCCTCGATGGAGTCCTTGGCGGCCTTGAGCTCATCGCCCCTCTTGGACAGATTCACTTGGAGCTCCGCGTTGGTGTGGGCGTCCTTCTCGCGCTCAGTAATGAGCGCGGCAACCTTCTCGGTGCTCACCTTCATCGCCGTTTCTAGTTGAACAACCTTGGCGGCAAGCTCCTTTTTGGCGTCTTCCGCGGCAGCAGCAGCGGCTTTCGCCTCCTTCAACTCCCCGCCAAGGGCAGCCTCGCGAGCGGCAAGGTCCTCCTCATGGGAGTCGAGATCCACCTTCCGCTGCGCGAGCTCTCCTTCTCGCCGGGACATCTCCACCCCGGCGAGCCGTTGCTGTTCTTCAGCCTCGGCCTTCTCCAGCACCCATTCTTCATATTCGCCGGCAAGGCGCTCGCGCGCCTCCGCCACCTCGCGGAGGCCCGCCTTGTGGGCAGCGCTGAGCTCCGCCGCACGCTTCTCCATTTCGGCGGCGGCCTTGGCGGCAAGCGCTTCCCGGGAGGCGAGCTTCGCCTGCCTGGCCCGGTAAAGGGCCAGGAGCTGGTGGAGAAGCTTCTCCTCCTCGGGCCCATCTCCTTCGCCGGGCGCTTCGACGACTGTCAGACCCGCGGAGGCGAGGACTTCCCCGTCAAACGCCTCGCCCTCCGCGGGAGCTCTTGATGAAGACCCCCAAGGCACTTGGATAAAGATGCCATTGGGGGCACGAAGATAGTAACCGGCTGGCTCCTCGCCGGCGGAGGGACCGGCGGCCGGTGCAGCATCTGATGCTCCCGCCACCTCCGGGTTGGCGGTGCGGTCGCCGTCCCCCTCCCCGGCCGCTGCATCTGCAGCCGGAGCGGTCTCCTGCACGGCCGGCTCGGTGGTTTCGGCCGTCTCCGCGGTGGCCTCGGCCATCTCCACGACGACGGGAGCGTCATCGCCGCCGCCCTGCGCGCCCTCCTCATCCTCGATATTGATGACCTCGGTCTCCATTGGCGCGGGAGGAGGAGGAGGAAGATCTAGAAGAAAAAGAAGTTCAAAATCAAGCAAAGATCCAAAAAGAAGCAAAGTCAAGAAAACCAAGTACAGAACGTACCTTGGCGGACGTCCTCTGCAGCGGGCTCCCTTGCCGGGGAGCTCGGCCCTGGCGGAGTGGCCGTCCTCGCCGGGCTGCTCGCCCTTGGCGGGGTACTCTGCCTTGGCGGAGTACCCGCCCTTGGCGGAGCGCTCTCCCTCGCCGGAGAGTTTTGCCTTGCCGGGGACGGCGGGGCCTGCGGCTCCTCGGTGACGGCCTCCGGGCGCTCTTCCCGCTGCGGCTCCACCTCTGCACAAGAGAAGATAGAAGAACCAAGACATTCAGAGATCAAAGCCCTAAGCGCGCCCCGACGAGCAAAAACAGTAAACCTCTAACTTACGCTGGGGGCTGCGCTGGGGGCTGCTCCCCGGAGCGGCACTCGGGTCCGGCAAGATCGGCTCCGCCGCGATCCCTGCTTCCGCGACGGATGGGTCTTCCACGACCTCAACTGTGGGCACCTTGACCCTCTTCGCGCGCTGCTCCAAGGTCCTGCAATCACAAGTAACAAACAAAGTCAAGCGTCAGCAACAATCGAGATATAAAAATCAAGAAGGAGTAAGGTCTCGGGTCCTTACTCTTGGTCCTCCTCGTCGTCCTCGCTCAGCGCGGAGAAGTCAAACTCCACGGTGGGCGCGTCGGCGCGAGGAGCGGAGGATGAAGGTTCCCTCGCGCGTTTCGGAGCCACCGGGGCTGGGGGCTGCGTAGGCCCAGCCCCTGTGGTGGCCGGCGCCCGAGAAGGGGGCGGAGCAGCTGCTCCACTCCGAGAAGATCCTTGCCGGCTCGGTGCCGGCCTGCGGGACGCCTCTGCCGTGGCCGGCACGCCGGCCGCCCTTGGCGCGGCTTGGCTCGGCCGGGGAGCTGCCCGGCGAGCTGGCTGTTGCCGGGGCGCTCGCGTCTGCTCTCCCGTCGCCGCCTTGCGGAGGCGCTTCAACGGGGACTGCTTCGGGCTTGCCGGGGGCGGGGAGCTCTCCGACGAGGAGAGGTCGTCGGCGTACAACTCTGTCGATCCGCCGGAGCCTTCGGCCTCCTCCTCCTCCTCCTCCTCTGCCTCGGCCGGCTCGCTGGGCCCAGCATCCGACGATGCGGCCCTCTTCCCCTTGGCGCCTCCGCCCCTCGCGGCGCCTCTGCTTCCTCCGGCGGTTCCCTCCATTGCCGCGGCCTCCGTCGCGATCCCACTGATCCCAGAGTGCCTCAGCGAGGGGATCACGGCGAGCGCGTCGGGAGGGAGCTCTAGCAGCTTGCGAATCTCCTCATTGTCCGCCTGGCTGGCGGCATCCGCGGCTTCCGCCTCCGCGGGTGTGTATCCAAAGTTTCCCGCCGCCGAGGCTGCGGCGACTTCTTCAGCGCGAGAAGCTATGTAAGCAATCTCTTGGTCGGTGGTGGCCCGCGTGTGCAGCTTGAGATCGTCCTTCTTCTCCAACACCTCCACAAGGCGGTCGTAGAACTCGAGGACGTCGATGGGCTTGGGCGCAATCCACGTGCGCTCCACTCCATGAGAGTCGCACGCGGGCATCATAGCGACAAGGCGATCCCGGGCGCTGCTGGCGCAGAGCGGCACCACTCCCCGGGGAGCTCGGAAGTACTAGCCGCAGGCCCCGCCGTCCCCGGCAAGGCAAAACTCTCCGGCGAGGGAGAGCGCTCCGCCAAGGGCGGGTACTCCGCCAAGGCAGAGTACCCCGCCAAGGGCGAGCAGCCCGGCGAGGACGGCCACTCCGCCAGGGCCGAGCTCCCCGGCAAGGGAGCCCGCCGCAGAGGACGTCCGCCACGGTACGTTCTGTACTTGGTTTTCTTGACTTTGCTTCTTTTTGGATCTTTGCTTGATTTTGAACTTCTTTTTCTTCTTCTCTTAGATCTTCCTCCTCCTCCTCCCGCACCGATGGAGACCGAGGTCATCAATATCGAGGATGAGGAGGGCGCGCAGGGCGGCGGCGATGACGCTCCCGTCGTCGTGGAGATGGCCGAGGCCACCGCGGAGACGGCCGAAACCACCGAGCCGGCCGTGCAGGAGTCCGCTCCGGCTGCCGATGCAGCGGCCGGGGAGGGGGACGGCGACCGCACCGCCAACCCGGAGGTGGCGGGAGCATCAGATGCTGCACCGGCCGCCGGTCCCTCCGCCGGCGAGGAGCCAGCTGGTTACTATCTTCGTGCCCCCAATGGCATCTTTATCCAAGTGCCTTGGGGGTCTTCATCAAGAGCTCCCGCGGAGGGCGAGGCGTTTGACGGAGAAGTCCTCGCCTCCGCGGGTCTGACAGTCGTCGAGGCGCCCGGCGAAGGAGATGGGCCCGAGGAGGAGAAGCTTCTCCACCGACTCCTGGCCCTTTACCGGGCCAGGCAGGCGAAGCTCGCCTCTCGGGAAGCGCTTGCCGCCAAGGCCGCCGCCGAAATGGAGAAGCGTGCGGCGGAGCTCAGCGCTGCCCACAAGGCGGGCCTCCGCGAGGTGGCGGAGGCGCGCGAGCGCCTTGCCGGCGAATATGAAGAATGGGTGCTGGAGAAGGCCGAGGCTGAGGAACAGCAACGGCTCGCCGGGGTGGAGATGTCCCGGCGAGAGGGAGAGCTCGCGCAGCGGAAGGTGGATCTCGACTCCCACGAGGAGGACCTTGCCGCTCGCGAGGCTGCTCTTGGCGGGGAGCTGAAGGAGGCGAAAGCCGCTGCTGCTGCCGCGGAAGACGCCAAGAAGGAGCTCGCCGCCAAGGTCATCCAGTTGGAGAAGGCGATGAAGGTGAGCGCCGAGAAGGTTGCCGCGCTCATTACTGAGCGCGAGAAGGACGCCCACACCAACGCGGAGCTCCAAGTGAATCTGTCCAAGAGGGGCGATGAGCTCAAGGCCGCCAAGGACTCCATCGAGGACTTGGAGCTGAAAGTCTCAACTCTGAGGGATTCAATTGACGCCGCCAAGCTCCGAGAAGACAAGCTGAAGGAGGAGCTCCGGAAGGAGCGGACTTTGGTGGATAGCGTCAACAAGGCGTCTGAGCTATTCCGGCAGACCATCGAGGCGTGGACCGAAGAGCTGGCTTCTTCTGCGTCCAACATTGACCAGGAGTTGCTTGCTTTGAAGGCCGAGCATCTTATCTACTCGCCGGATCCAGATCTCCCGCACAGCGCCAAGCTCAGCCTCTTCTTCAGAGGCGTCGCTCCGGCCCTTGCAGGTCTCCGGAACCGCATCCCCGCGCAGCTGGCCGAGGAGTCGCGCCGTCTCTGCGCGGGAACTCTGGAGCGGGTCTTGACGAAGATTGTGTTCCGCAACCCGGGGATCAACCTCACGAACGTTCTTCGCAGCTTGCCGGAGGATGCGAACACGGAGGCCCTGAAGGAGCAGGTCAGCCACATCATCGCCAAGGTGGCAAAGCTTGGCAGGAAGGAGGGCGACCGCGTAGACTAGGGCCCCATCTATCTTTATCTTTTTGTTGCTGCATGTTATGTTATGAACTCATTAGTCCATTGCGACAAGTTATCTTTGTAAGATATTTGCTTTACTTTGATCAATCAGTGCAATGTTATCTTCCTTGTTCCAATCTTTGACTTTGTATGTTTTTCACCCTACGCTCCCGGGGAGCTTGCCGGCAAGGGGCCCTTGCCGCGAGCGCTGAGTGCTGGACTCTGAGCAGCCTGCTGGCCAAGGTCCTCGCCGGCAAGCAACCTTGCCGCAGCAGGTCGCAACGCACTTAGCTTGCTCTGCCAAAGCTCGGCTCTGTATGGTTGAAGTACTTTCAAACTTGAGTCCAAAGCTTGATAGTTCTAGTGCCCACTCGACAATCCTGCCTGTTGCCTCTGGATTGTGCAATATCCTCTTCAACGGAAAGCGAGTGACCACTGTTATCTCATGGGCTTGGAAGTAGTGGCGCAGCTTCCTCGAGGCCATGAGGAGGCCGAAAAGCAATTTTTGCACACCAGAGTACCTTGATCTAGCCCCCTGGAGAAGGGAACTTACAAAATACACTGGGCGCTGCACCATCTTCTTCCGCACCTCTCCTTGTTCCTGCGCAGAGTCTTCCTTGTCGGGGCCAGAGCTTGTCGGGACAGCCCCCTGCTTGTCGCTAGATTCGCTTGCCGGCGATGCTGACTCCTCGTCGGACTCCCTCTCCGCTACTAACGCAGCACTAACCACCTGGTTGGTTGCCGCTAAGTATAGCAACAACTTTTCCTGTGGTTTAGGTGCGACAAGTATAGGAGTGGAGGACAGGTACCGTTTCAAATCCTGCAACGCCGCCTCCGCTTCCGGAGTCCACTTCATGGGACCTGCCTTCTTCAAGATTTTGAAGAAAGGTAGGGCGCGTTCTGCGGATTTTGAAATGAACCTACTGAGGGCAGCAACGCAACCTGCAAGCCTCCTGACATCCTTGACGCGCTTCGGGGCTTCTATCTGCTCGATGGCTTTGATCTTGTCGGGGTTGGCTTCAATCCCCCTCTGTGATACAAAGAACCCGAGAAGCTTGCCGGAGGGAACTCCAAAGACGCACTTCTCGGGGTTCAGCTTGAGTTGTATCCTGCGCAGGTTCTGAAACGTTTCTTCTAAGTCTTGAATCAGTGTTTCTTTGCTCTTGCTCTTCACCACGATGTCATCCATGTAGGCTTCTACATTCCTGTGGATCTGTGGCTCAAAAGCGGTGTACACTACCCTTGCAAAAGTTGAGCCTGCATTCTTCAGTACCTGCTTGGCGGGGATCTCGACCTTGCCGGGCCCGGAAGCTTGCCGCTCCCCGAGCCCTTGCTGGGTCTTCTAAGATAAAATCTTCTGTTCGTCCTGACAAGCTCCTCTTGCCAGGGCCTCGTGCTAGTTAAGCAATCTTGAGCCTGGAACGGCCTTCCCGGCAAGCTCCTCTTGCCGGGGTCTTGGTCTTCTGTCTTGTATACTTTGTCTTTGAATGGTTAGATAAGGAGCAGGAAGGTCTCCGGCGAGCCAGCAGTAAACCTTGCCGCGGGAAGCTGCAACTGCCCGTGCACAAGTTGGGGTACTGAGGTACCCCTACCTTAGTACACCGACAGGAGCCCCCGGGCCTGGGCCACACACGGTGCCGAGCGCTGTTGGGCCAGGCCCAAAACAGTGCACGGGCACCCGCGGCCCGCGGCGCGCCGAATCCACTTCCCTATCCGCCGCACCCCACGGTAACGGCACGCGTCGATTGCGGCGCCGTGGGATGGGACGTGCCCACGATTTCTTTAATGGGAAGGGCGAAACGCCCCCCACTCCCCCATAAAAGCAGAGAGAGCGGCGCGGTTCCCCTCCCTGCGCACTCATTACCATCGTCTTCTTCCTCAGATTCCTCTGCTCTTTGCATCTACTCCTCCGCCATCACCAAGCTCTTCGTCCCCCTCCTTCCACCGCGTCCGCCATGGCCCCAAAGACCGACAAGGCGAAGGCGGAGAAGTCCAAGCGGGAGAAGTCAGATCAGGCGGCGAAGCTCGCCGCGTACCGGAAGGAGCACATCGTCTTCTCGCCGAGGCTCGGCGTGCGGGAACTCTGGAGCAAATATTATTGGTTCTGGTCCAAGGAGACTCCAGCGCACCCTCGCACGCGCGTCTACCCGGCCGTCGCCAAGGACCACTACCCCAGCGGGTATTACTTTTTCGCAGCCTTCTTCCACTGCGGTCTGTGCCCTCCCTTCTCAAACTTTTTCTGCGATATCATGAATACTTATGGCCTCCACCTCCTCGACTTCACTCCCAACGCCATCCTCACCATGTCCGTTTTCGCACACATGTGCGAAAACTTCGTAGGAATCCAGCCCAACGTAGCTCTCTTTAGGCACTTTTTCATCCCCAGAGTAGAGGCCGACGCCCCCCTTTCCGGAGGAATCTCTTGGGTGTTCAGGCTGAATAAGAAACCCGCCTACTTGCCGGGGGAACTCCGCGGCAAGTGGGAAGAGTGGCGTGCGGAGTGGTGCTGGGTCGTCGAGGAGCGGCCGCAACACTTCACCGCGCCGCGCACATCGCCCATCGTGCGCGGCAGGGATTGGAGTAACTTCGATTCCGACGACTCCAAGCTGGATATTGCTCTCGTCAGGATCATGCGTCTTCGTTTGGCGCCGCTGTCTGTCGCTGAAGTGGGCAAGGACTTTCTTCGTCGCCGGATCGCCCCCCTCCAAGACCGGAAGAGGCCGGCGTGGCAATATGGCGGCCCGGCAGACATCATGAGGCTGCGCCCCGGCCTCAATTTTAATTTCACAACACTCGAGCTGCGGGGTATGGTCAGGGAACTTTTCAAGTTCGACCCGGCCCACCCCGAGTACTTCCGCGCTCCCCGGGGAGTGGTGCCGCTCTGCGCCAGCAGCGCCCGGGATCGCCTTGTCGCTATGATGCCCGCGTGCGACTCGCATGGAGTGGAGCGCACGTGGATTGCGCCCAAGCCTATCGACGTCCTTGAGTTCTACGACCGCCTTGTGGAGGTGTTGGAGAAGAAGGACGATCTCAAGCTGCACACGCGGGCCACCACCGACCAAGAGATTGCTTACATAGCTTCTCGCGCTGAAGAAGTCGCCGCAGCCGCAGCGGCGGGGAACTTTGGATACACACCCGCGGAGGCGGAAGCCGCGGATGCCGCCAGCCAGGCGGACAATGAGGAGATTCGCAAGCTGCTAGAGCTCCCTCCCGACGCGCTCGCCGTGATCCCCTCGCTGAGGCACTCCGGGATTAGTGGGATCGCGACGGAGGCCGCGGCAATGGAGGGAAACGCCGGAGGAAGCAGAGGCGCCGCGAGGGGCGGAGGCGCCAAGGGGAAGAGGGCCGCATCGTCGGATGCTGGGCCCAGCGAGCCGGCCGAGGCAGAGGAGGAGGAGGAGGAGGAGGAGGCCGAAGGCTCCGGCGGATCGACAGAGTTGTACGCCGACGACCTCTCCTCGTCGGAGAACTCCCCGCCCCCGGCAAGCCCGAAGCAGTCCCCGTTGAAGCGTCTCCGCAAGGCGGCGACGGGAGAGCAGACGCGAGCGCCCCGGCAACAGCCAGCTCGCCGGGCAGCTCCCCGGCCGAGCCAAACCGCGCCAAGGGCGGCCGGCGTGCCGGCCACGGCAGAGGCGTCCCGCAGGCCGGCACCGAGCCGGCAAGGATCTTCTCGGAGCGGAGCAGCTGCTCCGCCCCCTTCTCGGGCGCCGGCCACCACAGGGGCTGGGCCTACGCAGCCCCCAGCCCCGGTGGCTCCGAAACGCGCGAGGGAACCTTCATCCTCCGCTCCTCGCGCCGACGCGCCCACCGTGGAGTTCGACTTCTCCGCGCTGAGCGAGGACGACGAGGAGGACCAAGAGTAAGGACCCGAGACCTTACTCCTTCTTGATTTTTATATCTTGATTGTTGCTGACGCTTGATTTTGTTTGTTGCTTGTGATTGCAGGACCTTGGAGCAGCGCGCGAAGAGGGTCAAGGTGCCCACGGTTGAGGTCGGGGAAGACCCATCCGTCGCGGAAGCAGGGATCGCGGCGGAGCCGATCTTGCCGGACCCGAGTGCCGCTCCGGGGAGCAGCCCCCAGCGCAGCCCCCAGCGTAAGTTAGAGGTTTACTGTTTTTGCTCGTCGGGGCGCGCTTAGGGCTTTGATCTCTGAATGTCTTGGTTCTTCTATCTTCTCTTGTGCAGAGGTGGAACCGCAGCGGGAAGAGCGCCCGGAGGCCGTCACCGAGGAGCCGCAGGCTCCGCCGTCCCCGGCAAGGCAAAACTCTCCGGCGAGGGAGAGCGCTCCGCCAAGGGCGGGTACTCCGCCAAGGCAGAGTACCCCGCCAAGGGCGAGCAGCCCGGCGAGGACGGCCACTCCGCCAGGGCCGAGCTCCCCGGCAAGGGAGCCCGCCGCAGAGGACGTCCGCCAAGGTACGTTCTGTACTTGGTTTTCTTGACTTTGCTTCTTTTTGGATCTTTGCTTGATTTTGAACTTCTTTTTCTTCTTCTTCTAGATCTTCCTCCTCCTCCTCCCGTGCCGATGGAGACCGAGGTCATCAATATTGAGGATGAGGAGGGCGCGCAGGGCGGCGGCGATGACGTTCCCGTCGTCGTGGAGATGGCCGAGGCCACCGCGGAGACGGCCGAAACCACCGAGCCGGCCGTGCAGGAGACCGCTCCGGCTGCCGATGCAGCGGCCGGGGAGGGGGACGGCGACCGCACCGCCAACCCGGAGGTGGCGGGAGCATCAGATGCTGCACCGGCCGCCGGTCCCTCCGCCGGCGAGGAGCCAGCCGGTTACTATCTTCGTGCCCCCAATGGCATCTTTATCCAAGTGCCTTGGGGGTCTTCATCAAGAGCTCCCGCGGAGGGCGAGGCGTTTGACGGGGAAGTCCTCGCCTCCGCGGGTCTGACAGTCGTTGAAGCGCCCGGCGAAGGAGATGGGCCCGAGGAGGAGAAGCTTCTCCACCAGCTCCTGGCCCTTTACCGGGCCAGGCAGGCGAAGCTTGCCTCCCGGGAAGCCCTTGCTGCCCAGGCCGCCGCTGAAATGGAGAAGCGTGCGGCGGAGCTTAGCGCCGCCCACAAGGTGGGCCTCCGCGAGGTGGCGGAGGCGCGTGAGCGCCTTGCCGGCGAATACGAAGAATGGGTGCTGGAGAAGGCCGAGGCTGAAGAACAGCAACGGCTCGCCGGGGTGGAGATGTCCCGGCGAGAGGGAGAGCTCGCGCAGCGGAAGGTGGATCTCGACTCCCACGAGGAGGACCTTGCCGCTCGCGAGGCTGCTCTTGGCGGGGAGCTGAAGGAGGCGAAAGCCGCTGCTGCTGCCGCGGAAGACGCCAAGAAGGAGCTCGCCGCCAAGGTCATCCAGTTGGAGAAGGCGATGAAGGTGAGCGCCGAGAAGGTTGCCGCGCTCATTACTGAGCGCGAGAAGGACGCCCACACCAACGCGGAGCTCCAAGTAAGTTTATCCAAGAAGGGCGACGAGTTGAAGGCCGCCAAGGATTCCATCGAAGACTTGGAGCTGAAGGTCTCAACTCTGAGGGATTCAATTGACGCCGCCAAGCTCCGAGAAGACAAGCTGAAGGAGGAGCTCCGGAAGGAGCGGACTTTGGTGGATAGCGTCAACAAGGCGTCTGAGCTATTCCGGCAGACCATCGAGGCGTGGACCGAAGAGCTGGCTTCTTCTGCGTCCAACATTGACCAGGAGTTGCTTGCTTTGAAGGCCGAGCATCTTATCTACTCGCCGGATCCAGATCTCCCGCACAGCGCCAAGCTCAGCCTCTTCTTCAGAGGCGTCGCTCCGGCCCTTGCAGGTCTCCGGAACCGCATCCCCGCGCAGCTGGCCGAGGAGTCGCGCCGTCTCTGCGCGGGAACTCTGGAGCGGGTCTTGACGAAGATCGTGTTCCGCAACCCGGGGATCAACCTCACGAACGTTCTTCGCAGCTTGCCGGCGGATGCAAACACGGAGGCCCTGAAGGAGCAGGTCAGCCACATCATCGCCAAGGTGGCAAAGCTTGGCAGGAAGGAGGGCGACCGCGTAGACTAGGGCCCCATCTATCTTTATCTTTTTGTTGCTGCACGTTATGTTATGAACTCATTAGTCCATTGCGACAAGTTATCTTTGTAAGATATTTGCTTTACTTTAATCAATCAGTGCAATGTTATCTTCCTTGTTCCAATCTTTGACTTTGTATGTTTTTCACCCTACGCTCCCGGGGAGCTTGCCGGCAAGGGGCCCTTGCCGCGAGCGCTGAGTGCTGGACTCTGAGCAGCCTGCTGGCCAAGGTCCTCGCCGGCAAGCAACCTTGCCGCAGCAGGTCGCAACGCACTTAGCTTGCTGAGTGTACTCGGAAACGAGGCAAGGGCGCGACACTTGTCGCAGCTCACTTAAATCGTTGAGTGAACTCGAAGACAAGATAAGGGTGCGGCAAGCCACGGGTAGGTTCCTCCGCGCACAGGTTTTCCATACAAAGTGTGATCGTTCAAGGAAGACAACCAAAATTTAAAATTTGAACTGGTCAAATTCTAACAACTTATCTTTCATAAGCTGCTTGCTCATGTTGTTTGCTTTCCGGTAAGGCTCTTCCTTCTTGAACGGCACTTAGTTCCTCCTCCATCTCCTTCCCCCCCGGCAAACTTGTGCGCGAGGAACGTTCCTCCTGCTTAAGAGAAAAAGGAAAAGGAGGGGGGAACAAGCATATTGCCTTTCGGCGTAATAGTGCTTACCGAGTATCTAAGTGTTGCATCAAATGCCAAATAAAACACGCAAATAGCAAAGAGAAGCATGCGAAAGGCAATCGATGCGAAAACACGAAATCTTTACTGATGCACGGGGTCTGCGCCCGGCTTTGTACAAAGGGTTACATGCAACAGCGGCAAAGCTTGTACAAAAGGTGGTTGCCGGAGCGGATCACGGCAACCGCGCCTTAGGGGTGAAACTTGCGAAGATGCTCTATGTTCCAGGAGTTGCTCACCGGTAAGCCTTCTTCGGTCTCGAGGCGGACAGCGCCGGGCCTCGTAACTTGTCTCACCCGATAAGGGCCTTCCCACTTCGGCGTCAACTTGTTGGAATTCTTGGCGGACTGAACACGCCGAAGAACAAGGTCGCCTTCCTCGAGACTCCTGGCCTTGACTTTGCGGCTATGGTAGCGGCGCAAAGCTTGCTGGTACCGAGCAGCTCGTACAGCAGCCTGGAGACGTCCCTCCTCAAGGAGCAATGCGTCATCTTGCCGCAGTTGCTCTTGCTCGAGCTCATCATAAGCGAGCACTCGAGGAGATCCGTATACGAGTTCCGTGGGGATAACTGCTTCTGCCCCGTAGACTAGGGCAAAGGGTGTCTGTCCGGTGGCTCGGCTTGGTGTCGTTCTGATTGACCAAAGAGCCGCCGGGAGCTCCTCTATCCAATTCCTTCCGCACTTGCGCAGCCTGTCAAAGGTCCTTGTCTTGAGTCCGCGCAGCACTTCAGCATTTGCCCTCTCCGCTTGACCGTTGCTCCTCGGGTGAGCAACAGAAGCAAAACAGACCTTGGCGCCAAGGTCTTGGACGTACTGCATGAAGGTGCGACTAGTGAATTGTGTACCGTTGTCGGTGATAATCCTGTTAGGGATCCCGAAACGGCAGACAATCGACCTGAAGAACCTGACTGCTGACTGTGCTGTCACCTTTCTCACTGGCTCCACTTCCGGCCACTTTGTGAACTTGTCGATTGCAACGTACAAGTACTCAAAGCCCCCGACAGCGCGAGGGAAAGGGCCGAGGATATCGAGCCCCCAGACCGAGAAGGGCCAGGACAAAGGGATTGTTTGGAGAGCTTGAGCTGGCTGATGAATTTGCTTTGCATGGAACTGGCACGCTTCACACTTGGTTACTAGTGCAGTTGCATCTTGGAGGGCTTCCTGCCAAAAGAACCCTTGCCGGAAAGCTTTCCCGGCAAGTGCCCTTGCGCCAATGTGGTGGCCGCATATGCCTCCGTGTATTTCTGCCAACAGCTTCTGTCCATCTTCCCTGGAGATGCACTTCAACCTGACACCATTGAGTCTTCTTCTGTACAGCTCGTTATCCACAAACTGATACATACTTGACTGCCTGGTTATCTTCTCTATCTCTTGAGGGTCGTCGGGAAGTTCTCCAGTTTGCAGAAAACGGACGATCTGCTGTGCCCATGCCGGAGCCCGGGGCTCGACGGCAAGGACTAAAGGCTCGAGGGCCGCTGCGGGAACCCCAGCTTCTACGGCAAAGACCTCTGGTCCTGTCGGAGCTGACGGTCCCCCGGCAAGCTCGCCGGGGCGAGGCTCGTCGGGAACACTTGCTTCAACTGCACAAGCCCGAGGGCTTGCAGGAGCAAACTGTTCCTCAGCGTTGTCGTTGATCTTGGGAACTTTGGCGGCGGGTTCTGGAAGATCCGCCGGCAAGTAGTCGCCGGAGACCAACTTTCTCTTCTTGGGCTGCCCAATTGATGGCGTAACTGATGGTTGAGTCAGCTTGAGCAAAAAGGTCCCTGGTTCCACAGGTAGCTTCATTGCAGCACACTTTGAAAGGCCATCTGCAATCTCATTCTGAGCTCTCGGGACATGCTCCATCTGCAGACCTTCAAAGTGCTCTTCAAGCTTCCTCACTTCATCTACATAAGCTTCCATCAAAGGGCTCTGGTAGCTCTTGTTGACTTGCCGGACCACCAACTGAGAATCTCCACGTACAATCAGCTTTCTGATCCCAAGTTCAGCCGCAATTCTGAGGCCGGCGAGCAAGCCTTCATACTCTGCAGTATTGTTTGTCGCTTGCTCTCTTGGGAAGTGCATCTGGATAATATACTTGAGGTGTTCTCCGGTGGGCGCAATGAGTACTACGCCAGCACCGGCGCCTTGCAGCGAGAAGGCACCGTCAAAATACATTACCCATTCACTTGTCGCTTCTTGCACGGGTACGCTCGTTTCTTGAACTTCTTCTTCGGGCGTTGGGGTCCACTCAGCGATGAATTCTGCCAAAGCTCGACTCTGTATGGTTGAAGTACTTTCAAACTTGAGTCCGAAGCTTGACAGTTCCAGTGCCCACTCGACAATCCTGCCTGTTGCCTCTGGATTGTGCAATATCCTCTTCAACGGAAAGCGAGTGACCACTGTTATCTCATGGGCTTGGAAGTAGTGGCGCAGCTTTCTCGAGGCCATGAGAAGGCCGAAAAGCAACTTTTGCACACCAGAGTACCTTGATCTAGCCCCTTGGAGAAGGGAACTTACAAAATACACTGGGCGCTGCACCATCTTCTTCCGCACTTCTCCTTGTTCCTGCGCAGAGTCTTCCTTGTCGGGGCCAGAGCTTGTCGGGACAGCCCCCTGCTTGTCGCTGGATTCGCTTGCCGGTGGTGTGACCTCTTCGTCGGACTCCCTCTCCGCTACCAACGCAGCACTAACCACCTGGTTGGTTGCCGCTAAGTATAGCAACAACTTTTCCTGTGGTTTAGGTGCGACAAGTATAGGAGTGGAGGACAGGTACCGTTTCAAATCCTGCAACGCCGCCTCCGCTTCTGGAGTCCACTTCATGGGACCTGCCTTCTTCAAGATTTTGAAGAAAGGTAGGGCGCGTTCCGCGGATTTTGAAATGAACCTACTGAGGGCAGCAACGCAACCTGCAAGCCTTCTAACATCCTTGACGCGCTTCGGGGCTTCTATCTGCTCGATGGCTTTGATCTTGTCGGGATTGGCTTCAATCCCCCTTTGTGATACAAAGAACCCGAGAAGCTTGCCGGAGGGAACTCCAAAGACGCACTTCTCGGGGTTCAGCTTGAGCTGTATCTTGCGCAGGTTCTGAAACGTCTCTTCTAGATCTTGAATCAGGGTTTCTTTGCTCTTGCTCTTCACCACGATGTCATCCATGTAGGCTTCTACATTCTTGTGGATCTGTGGCTCAAAAGCAGTGTACACTACCCTTGCAAAAGTTGAGCCTGCATTCTTCAGTCCAAATGGCATGCGGATAAAGCAGTAAGTGCCACATGGAGTGATAAATGCAGTCTTCTCCTCATCTTCCTTGGCCATGAAAATCTGGTGATAGCCTGAGTAGGCATCAAGAAAACAGAGTAGCTCACATCCGGCAGTGGAGTCAACGATCTGGTCAATGCGCGGCAAAGGGAAGGGATCCTTGGGACATGCTTTATTGACGTCAGTGAAGTCTATACACAGTCTCCACTTCCCGTTGGCTTTGCGCACGACGACTGGGTTTGCCAACCACGTCGGATGGATCACACCTCTAACTAGGCCTGCTGCCTCTAGTTTCTTGATCTCCTCGTTGATGAACTCTTGGCGCTCCACGGCTTGCTTCCTTACTTTTTGCTTGATGGGCCGCGCGTGAGGACAGACAGCAAGCTTGTGCTCAATCACCTTCCTGGGAACACCGGGGATGTCAGATGGTTGCCAAGCAAACACATCGACATTCGCCCGCAGGAAGGCGACGAGCGCGCTTTCCTATTTGCTGTCAAGGGTGGCACTGATGGTGAAGGTACCACCAGTGCCATCCTCCTTTGCGGACACCTTCTTGGTTGCCGGAGGAGCAGCCATTCCTTTCTTGCTCTTGCCGGTGGAGCTCGATGGAACGTCCTCGACGGCAGCGCAGCACTCCGAAGAGGTGCGGTTGCCGGAGTGGGTCCCAGAGCACTTGCCGGACTTGGTCTTCGTCTTCTTCCCCCCGGGAGCTTCAGCGGCAAGAGTATCCTTCTCGGCTGCAGCTGCCGCTTCCCGGTAGATCTTGTCGGCGCAAATAAGCGCATCTTTCTTGTCGCTGTGGACAGTGATGACGCTTATCGGCCCCGGCATCTTCAGCACGTTGTAGGCATAGTGGGAAGCTGCCATGAACTTGGCGAGGGCGGGACGGCCGAGTATCCCATTGTAGGGCAATGGAATATCAGCAACGTCAAAGGTGATGCGCTCAGTCCTGAAGTTGAGCTCCCCGCCAAAGGTCACCGGCAGAGTAATCTTTCCCTTGGGCTTGCTCCTTCCCGGGTTGATTCCTTGGAATGAACCGGTCTCTTTGAGCTCGCCGTCTTGAATCTGGAGTTTCTTGATCACAGCAGAGGAGATCAAGTTCAGCCCGGCCCCGCCGTCAACCAACATTTTGGTGACCTTGAGGTTGCGGATGGTGGGTGAGACCAGCATCGGCAAGCACCCGACCGCAGTGGTGCGGTCAGGGTGATCCTCAAGGTCAAAAATGATGGGCGTGCTGGACCATTTGAGGAGCCTGCGCGACTCCACGGGCGGCTCCGCTGCATTCACCTCACGCACCCACTGTTTCAGCTGGCGGTGGGAGGTGTGCAGGGAGGCGCCACCGTCGACGCACAGGACCTCCGTGGCCTTCTGGAACTCCTGCTCGCTGTTCTCGTCGTCCTCCATGTCTTCATCGTCGTCTTCGTCGTTGTCGCGGCCCCGGGGAGGTCGATCTCCTTGCCGCTGCTTGGCCTTGCCGCGGCGTCCTCCCCGGCCATTGAATGGCCGCTTCTTGCTGGGCTCTTCCCCGCCACCTTGGGCCTTCTCCTTGTCGCGCCTCTCGTACTCAGCCTTTTGCTGCTCGACGAGATACTCGACGCGCTTACAGTTGGAGAGGTCGTGACCCTTGGTGCGGTGAATCTTACAGTATTGCTTGTCGGAGCTACCCGGCTTGTCGGCCGCCGCCGCAGGGGCAGGCTCCTTGCCGGAGCCGCCGGCCTGCGCTTGCTTGGCGGGGGCCTCCTTGCCGGACTTCTCGACGGCAAGCACTTCCTTCTTGCCCTTTTTCCTGTTGTTCCGCCGCCGGCTCTTCTTTGCCGGGGCGGCGTCGTCGCTGTCGCTTCCCCCTGCGCCAGCATCCTCCCCGGGGAGTCTCCTCCCCTCTTCTGCACGGGCGCACTTATCGGCAAGAGCGTAGAGCTCGCTGACGTCCCTGATCTTGGTCATCGCCATCTCCTCACGCATGCGGCGGTTACGCACGTTCTGATGGAACGCGCTGATAACCGCAGCAGGGTGAACGTCGGGGATGTTGTGCTGTACCCGGCTGAAACGTTGGATATACTTGCGCAGGGGTTCGCCTTCCTTCTGGGCCAAAATGTGGAGATCGCTCTCCTGGCCATGGGGTTTGTGGCCGCCGGTGAAGGCGCCAACAAACTGATGACAGAGGTCGGCCCAAGAAGAGATAGAGCCTTCCGGCAAGTGCATGAGCCACGAACGGACGTTCGGCTTCAGCACGAGCGGGAAGTAGTTGGCTAGGATCTTCTCGTCGCGCCCCCCGGCAGCTTGCACTGCTATGGTGTAGACGCTGAGAAACTCCGAGGGGTGCGTCTTGCCGTCGTACTTCTCCGGTACGTCGGGCTTAAAGTTCTTCATGCTGGGCCACTGGACGCGCCGCAGCTCGCGGGTGAACGCAGGGCAGCCTGCCGCGTACGGCAAGTCGCCTGGTTCACCGGGCGCGGGTGCGTCGACAGTGTTCCCAGCTCTCTTGTCGGATTGTCGCCGAGCTTCTCGGCGGCGCTCGATCGTGGTCCGAGCGTCTTCATCTCGCCGGTCGTCGAGGACCTGGCGCTGGTCCCGACGGGCCCGCGGGTCCGACGAGGCTGTGGAGCCGTCGTCGGGATTGTTCCGGCGGGGCGGCGTCTTCTGCTTCTGCGGCGGGGAGTGCACGCTTGTCGCGCCCCCGGCAGTCTTGTCGCCGATAGCCTTCGTCTTCTCAGCCTGCCGCGGCCGTGAGGCCGACGGCTGCTGCGGAGAGTCGTTGTTGGCGAAGTCTATCAGGCTCCGGATAGTGGCCCTCCATTCCTCGGCCTTGTCGGCCGCTGGAGGAAAATCGAGGAGCAGCTGCGCCCTTGCGAGCGCTTCTGCCGGAGTAGTGGGGAACGCGGGCGAGCGGTGCGAGGAGCGGGATACGCTCGGACTTCTAACGACGTTAGAAGGAGCGGGGTCCCGCGCCGGCGCCTTCGCTTTGCTTGTGCCCGGACGGGGGTCCGGGGCGTCCCGCGAACCTCCGGTATGGCCTTGTCCCAGCAAGCGGATACCACCTCCCGTGGTATGGCGCTGCGGGGTCGTTGTGTGCTGCGATGGACGTGGCGCGTCCACGGAGACCGAGGTACGGTCATCCGTCCTGTTCTTGGATCTGGTGGCACCGTGAGTGTCCTCGCCGGCAACCACCCTTCCGACGGCGTCTCCCCCGCCCACCGTTGGCTCTGGTGGCGGCGGGTGAGACGCGGACGGGCCTCCGACCTCCGAAGGCTTCTTCTTCGGGGCCATGGAGTTGTTGCTGATGGAGTTGTTGATGAAGCTGGAGAGGTTGATGAAGATTGCGCCCGCGCGAACGCCGGATCAGGTTCGCACAACCTCGACGCCCCCTACCTGGCGCGCCAAAGATGTCGGGGGAAACTGTCCACCACGAACACCTATGGGACCGGAGCCCCTTGTCTGTGCGGTACGAGGGCGGAGGGAGCACGAAGAGCAGATCGAGGCAGACGCACGGGCAGTTTTACCCAGGTTCGGGCCGCACGGATGCGTAAAACCCTACTCCTGCTTGGTTGTGTATTGAGTTGGGCGCTCGGAGCTTGAAGAAGCAGCTACACGAGCGTGAGAATGATCTAGGTTTCGAACCCCCTCCACGTTGTGCATGGGCCTCCTTTTATAGTGCAAGGGGTCACCGACAGGTGTCAACGTAGGAGAAAGGGGTAAAAATGTAAAAGATGTGGTAGTTGGAACAGTGCGAGAACAGTGGAGCTACAGTGCAGAACAGTGGTCTATACCTACTTTGACAGTGGGGGACAAGGGCATTTAATGCCCGTCGCCGTCGACCCCAAAAGCTCCCGCCGTTGCGTCTCCGTCTGCCACGGCGATGGATCCTCTGCCGTGGAGTGCCACCGTGTCCCCCAGGCTGCACAGCCATCCGCCACGCGTCCCTGGAGTGGCCCCAGGGCGACGCGTGGGCCGATGAGCTGGAGCGCGGGCACACAGCGCACCTCCCCCGGCAAGCACCTTGCCGGGGATCTCGACCTTGCTGGGCCCGGAAGCTTGCCGCTGCCCGAGCCCTTGCCGGGTCTTCTAAGATAAAATCTTCTATTCGTCCTGACAAGCTCCTCTTGCCAGGGCCTCGTGCTAGTTAATCAATCTCGAGCCTGGGACGGCCTTCCCGGCAAGCTCCTCTTGCCGGGGTCTTGGTCTTCTGTCTTGTATACTTTGTTTTTGAATGGCTAGATAAGGGTCAGGAAGGTCTCCGACAAGCGCGTGGTGAACCCTGCCGCGGGGAGCTGCCGCTGCCCGTGCACAAGTTGGGGTACTAGGGTACCCCTACCTTAGTACACCGACAGGAGCCCCCGGGCCTGGGCCACACACGGTGCCGAGCGCTGTTGGGCCAGGCCC
>LR738716.1:315419881-315446122 GCA_902687465.1 Secale cereale
TCCCAGTCTTTTGCTAACCTCCACCTGCACTAAGCAAACTAACCATGCAATACATAGCTCATGGGAAAGTAGCCTAAAAACTATTGTGGTAAAGAATATGTTGCCTATGTATCTTATTTATTATGAGTTGCTTGCTGAGCGGTAACCATGTTTCTGGGGACGCCATCAACTGTCACACTCTTGTTGAATATCATGTGAGTTGCTATGCATGTTCGTCTTGTCTGAAGTAAGGGTGATTTACCGTGGGTTGAATTAATATGCATATTGTTAGAGAAGAACATTGGGCCGCCAACCAAAGCCATGCATCATGGTGGAAGTTTTATCTTGGACCTTAATCCTCAATCTCTTATGAGAATATGCTTATGCATTAAAGAGGAGTCCATCATATATTTTCTATGTTGTCCCGGTATGGATGTCCTCAAGTTGAGATCTATCAAAAACGAGAAATCAAATGCAATCTATCTCCTTGGACCTTTGTACAGGTGGCATAGAGGTACCCCTTTGTGACACTTGGTTAAAACATATGTAATGCAATGATAACCCATGGGAATCCAAGCTAATTAGGACAAGGAGCGAGCACTATTGGTATTCGATGCATGAGGCTTGCAACTTATAAGATGTTTTATACATGACACATATGAAGTACTACTACCGTTGACACAATTGCTTCCATGTTTTCAAATAAAAAGCTTTAGCACTTAACCTTTCTTTTACCTTTATGTTGAAGCACCAACTACTGAGAGCATGATTGTCATTCTAAGTGTAATGTGCATTGTCCCAAAGTAGCATTGTCTTTTGCATGATTGTGATATCGTTTATTCTGAAATGATTGTATCTAGTCATCACGTAAACCTTGAAGGTGCCCCTGCATTTATGTTTTGCATCACTAAAGGGGGCAAGCTAGATATCACTTTATCATATTTGCACATCATGTTCATTGCAAATCTTTTTGATGTTTCAGTTTCATGTTGTAAAACTTTCAGTCATTTGTGATTTTCTCTTGAGGCAACTTAATTACTTTAGAATCATTGTCTCAGTAAGCTTTTGTCATATGACTATGAGAAAGTCCTATATGGTTAATAGCATGTCACCACAGAAATTATTCTTGTTATCATTTACCTACTCGAGGACGAGCAGGAATTAAGCTTGGGGATGTTGATACGTCCAAAACGTATCTATAATTTCTGCTTGCTCCATGCCACTTTTGGGTGATATTGCTATGATATTCATACACTTCCATACACTTTTGATCATATTTGGACTAACTTACTAATCCAGTGCACCCCAGTGCCAGTTTCTGTTTTCGGCTATTTTTGTATTTCAGGTTTTCACGTTTCGAGAACTGCCCAGAAAAATCCAGAAAAATTATATAAAAAATCAGCGAACCGGAAACAACACTGCGTCCGAAGGGCAGCCTGGGGGGGCCACAGGGGCTCCAGGCGCCCTGTGGGCGCGCCCCCCCTGGGCCGCGCCGGGGGGGCGCCTGGGCCCCCCGAGGCTCCCCCGGTGCCCTACTTTGGCATATATTTAAAGGGTTCCCCGTAACCCTCAGAACAGGACTTCTTTTCGCGATCCCATCTCTGTTCCGCCGCCGCCGCCGCTTCCAAGATCGGGAGCACCAGGAGAACTCTTCCCGGCACCCTACCGGAGGGGAGGATCACCACCGGGAGCTTCTCCACCACCATGGACGCCTCCCGGATGACTCGTGAGTAGTCTCCCTTGGACCATGAGTCCATGACCAGTAGCTATGTGATGTTCTCCTCCCGTTCTTGTGCTTCACTAATTAGTCCTTGTGAGCTGCCCTACATGATCGAGGCACCTATGTAATCCTTATGCTGTTGCTATGTTGAGTTTGCTGGGATCCGATGGATTATGAGATTATGTTCAGATTGATCTTGAGTAATATATTTGATTCACCTCTTTTATATTTTAGTTCATAAGTAATTTTTGCATGTTCTCCGTTGTTATTTATTGCTTTGGCCAAGTAGTAAGTAATGACTCCAAGAGGGAACGTTATGCTCGATTGTGGGTTCATGCCCCTCGATGACTGGCTTGAGTGACAGAAACATGAGTCTAGGGGATGTGTTGTTGCCACAAGGGGGAAAACAACGGTGCTTGTGCCCGCGGGTGCAAGGATTGTTTACTTTACGCAAAGTTCTTTTAATGCAGTTGTCTGTTGCATTGAGTTTACACTATGGGTGGGACTCGCAACTTAATACCAGCGAGATGTTCTGGATAGATATCTCAAGGTGGATGATTAGTAGTAGATATTGATGGATTTCGGTCTACTTACTTTGGCGTACCGCCCATGCTTTGAACCTCAACCTTTCTTGCAATGTAGTCAGCATTGGTTTGCGTTCGTGGTCCTGTCAATTGCCCAGCTGTAATTTGTTTACCTCACATAGCTGTTTTATCGTCTTTTGGGAGAGAGACATCACTAGTGAACATCATGAGACTCCGGTCCATATTACCATCATTGATCACACCCGCTATTTACTTTTCGCTATTTACTTACTATTGCAAAACACTATCTATCACTACTATCATTGCTTTTAATCCTTTGTGAACTACAAGGCCGGAGGGATTGACAACCTCTCTGTACTCGTTGGGAGCAAAGTTATTTGTATCTGTGTGCAGGTCCACGTTGATTGCTACTAATCTGGCGCCATAGCAATTGACACCTACTTGTTGAACCTAGGAGTCTCTGGGGATTCGATCCTTGGCATCTTTGCTAAGGGAAAACACTTCTACAATACTGCACCTTACACCTTCCACTTGGGGTAACCAACGAGGGGTTCGAGGCCCATCAAGGAGTATTTTCTGGCGCCGTTGCCGGGGACTCCACTCTTCAGGATAGGGGAGTTGCATGCTATCTTTTACCTTTGCTTTTTAGTCTTGTTAGTTTACCTTTTAGTTTTCTTTATGTATTTCACTAGTTATGCTTATGGACAACCTTGCTATTAGATCGTTGCTTGCGGGAAGACGCCCCGCACCTATGGTGGTTGCTCCTCCCCCTACTGAAATTGTGCCCTATAAAATACCAGCTGGTATTATCGATTATGTTTTGGCTAATCGTTATGCAGGAGACAGACATCCCGGTGAACACTTGCTATATCTGTCGCAACTATGTTCATTATTTAAGCTTGCACGTGTATCAAGGGAGTTTGTCATGAGGAAATTGTTCTCCGTATCACTTATAGATAAGGCTTCAGATTGGTATAAGCTTCTCGATAACTCGCACTTGCTTGATTGGCAAGAGCTTATGTCTCTCTTTTATACTAAGTTTTATCCTCTTCATGATACTTATGTGGAGAGTAAGAGTACCTTTTTGCATGTGGATCATGGTAACAATGCTTTATGTGATGCTTATATTGTTGAGTTTATTCGTGATCCCACTGAAAATTATTATGAGAAGGGAACATATGCTTATAGATATTTCTATAATATCAAGTTCCCTTTCTTTATGTTGAAGGTTTTGAAGCTGCACTTGTTTTGTCTTCCTATGCTTATTGCTTTGTGCTTCAATGAATTATTCTATTGCAATATTCCTATGCATAGGAAGCATGTTAGGCTTAAATGTGTTTGGTATTTGCTTATTGATGGATTTCGGTCTACTTACTTTGGCGTACCGCCCATGCTTTGAACCTCAACCTTTCTTGCAATGTAGTCAACATTGGTTTGCGTTCGTGGTCCTGTCAATTGCCCAGCTGTAATTTGTTTACCTCACATAGCTGTTTTATCGTCTTTTGGGAGAGAGACATCACTAGTGAACATCATGAGACTCCGGTCCATATTACCATCATTGATCACACCCGCTATTTACTTTTTGCTATTTACTTACTATTGCAAAACACTATCTATCACTACTATCATTGCTTTTAATCCTTTGTGAACTACAAGGCCGGAGGGATTGACAACCTCTCTGTACTCGTTGGGAGCAAAGTTATTTGTATCTGTGTGCAGGTCCACGTTGATTGCTACTAATCTGGCGCCGTAGCAATTGACACCTACTTGTTGAACCTAGGAGTCTCTGGGGATTCGATCCTTGGCATCTTTGCTAAGGGAAAACACTTCTACAATGTTGCATCTTACACCTTCCACTTGGGGTAACCAACAAGGGGTTCGAGGCCCATCACTAGCGACCGAGATCAAAGGCATGTTTAATGATTTGCTTGAGGGGCTTAAATTATCCACCGCACCGTTGGAAATGGTTCGTCCCGCTACCAACGTGTCGGAGGCTAATCGTGACAAGGGAGAAGCTAGTAGTGAACAAGCCCCTGTTACTAAGAATGGGAGTGGCATCTTTGCCCACTCCGCTCCTCTTACTCACTATGGAGGACCCGTTCCCACGCCGCATTTAAATTCCGTTGGGCCTCCTCCCAAGTTTATCAAAAAAAATCTGATTTTGCTACTTGGGTGTTTCATTTCAAATGTCATATAAATCATTGTTCTACTAATCATTGGAGAATCATTGAGCAAGGTTTTTATCCGCGTGATCCCGACAACATGACTCCAAGAGAAACTGCGGATCATCAATTCAACGAGTCTGCTCTTTGCATTCTTCAAGATGCTATCCCTCCAAAAGACATTGCACATCTTCGACCCTTCATTGTGGCCAAGGAAGCTTGGGAGCATGTTGGCACTATGTACAAGGGAAGCACTAGCATTCAACGCTCTAACTACGAAGTTGTGCAAGATGAAGCCGATGAGTTTGCTATGATCAAAGAAGAAGATCCTCGTGAACTTTATCGGAGACTAACTACCCTTGCGGTCTCTCTTCGAGATCATGGCAGTAAGGACACAGATGACAATTGGATCAAGCACAAGTTCCTCAAGGCCATGATGCCCTATCATAAGGCCATGTCCTCTGTCATTCGTCAGAGACCGAACTTCCACCACTTATCAGAGGAATGAAGTGTTGGATGAGTTCTTTGCCATGAGGATCTTGGACATGACCGCCGACAATGCGGTCTTAAGAGCTCAACGATCGAAGAAGCCCAACCTTGCCCTGAAGGCCAAGGCTTGTGTGGAAGAAGAGGAGGTGGAGGATGATGATGTGTGTAGCCCCGAGGACACCAAATATGCCTATCATGAGCACATGGCTCTTGCTTCACGGCAATTTTGGGGCAACAAGAAGAACACAAGGCCCAACTTCAACAGGAACAACTCAAGTGGGAACAAGGGCAAGCAACGAGTGAGGACATGCTTCAACTGTGGAAATGTAAGCCACTTCGTTGCGGATTGCCCATATGAGAAAAGAGAAGACTTTGGAGGCAAGCTTATCCGAAAGGACAAGTCAAAGTCCTACCCCAACAAGAACAACTTCAACAAGAAGACTCCTCCTAAAGGGTTGGTGGCCCAAGAAGAATATGTTGAGGATGATGATAATGATGAAGATGATGAGATGGTCACCATGGCCGCAATTGCTATTGCTACTACTCCGCACTCATCTCTCTTCGACTCACCAAATGAGAACATCACCGCCAAGTGTCTCATGGCCAAGGCCACCAACAAGGTAACCCCAAACATCAATACCACTATCACTTCTAATCCTTCATTGATGAATTGTATTGATGAGAGTGAGGGAACTAATGAGGGAGAGAATGAATTTGAGTTGTTCATGAAAAATATCAAGGGAAAACCCAAGAAGCATTTTGTTGCTCTCTTGGAACAACTCGGTGAAGCCAATGACATGATCGAGGCTCACGAGGAAACCATTACTAAGATGGAAGGACATAGTCGAGACTATGCCGATGAGATATCGGATCTCTCTAACGCCCTAGAGGAAGAGCGTGGTCTTCGTTTGGCTCTTGAGGAGTCACACAATGATGATCATGCTAAATTAAAGAAAGATCTTGATCATGCTTTAGTTGTCTCTCGTGTGCTTAATTCCGAGAAGGCAAAACTTGAGGTTGACCATGCTAAACTCAAAGAAGAGTTTGTCATACTCGACAAGGCTCACAAGGCCTTGAAAGGTATGCATGCTACTCTCAAGGAGTCTCATGATCAACTCCAAGTTTCACTAACCAAGGAAAAAGCTATCTTTCCTCGCATGGTATTAATTGATAATGCAAATGCTACTAACCCATGTTGTGAGCATGTGCATCTTGTTGAAGAAAATGCCGAGTTAAAGAAGCAACTTGAGAAAGGCCTTGTGACATGTATACAAGGTGAGAAGAACCTCAACAACCTTTTGAGCAATCAAAAGGAGGTTGTGGCAAAGGAAGGAATTGGGTTTGTTCCTAAGCCCAAGAAGAAGAAGAATGACAAGACCAAGCAACCACCCCCTCTCCGACTAACTTTTGTGAAAGAAGGAGAGGGCGCATCAAAGAAGAAGAAAATGGTGAAAAGTGGTGGTGTCAAGAGAAACTCCACCATACCATCAAACATGGCCGGCGACTTTAATCCTTCATATGTTTTATGTCGTGCTAGTGATGGTCATGTGTTTGCTAAATTTGTTGGTTCTTCTTATGAGTACACTGAATGGTCCATTTGGGTTCCTAAGACCCTTGTTACTAACCTCAAAGGACCCATTACCAAATGGGTACCTAAATCCAAGCATTGATCTCTTGCAGGAGTTTGCTTCCGGTGGGGGATCATGGTTGCTCGATAGTGGAGCCACAAATCATATGACCGGAAGCAAAGACTTGGTGGTGGACGTGCATCTAGGCTCATTTATGGCCACCAACGTTGAATGGGGTGATGCTTCATCCTCTAAGGTATTGGGGCTTGGCAAGGTTGTTGTCTCTCATGATCTCACGATCGAGAAAGTCATGCTTGTTGAGTCCCTTGCATACAATTTACTTTCTGTTTGCCAACTTGCACTCACGGGCTTTGCAACATTCTTTGATATTGATACCGTGGCCCTCTTGTGGAGCAAGACTCTTAAAGTAGCCTATGTTGGGCATGTCGAGAACGGTCTTTATGTGGTTAACTTCTCGAAGCAACCCACTAAGGTCGCGACATGCTTAATGGCTAAAGTTGATGTGGGATGGCTTTGGCATCGCCGTTTGGCCCACGTCAATATGAGATTTTTGCAAAGTCTTCTCAAGGGGGACCATGTCCGTGGACTAACAAATGTTAGCTTTGACAAAGATCGTGCTTGCAGGGCTTGCATTGAAGGAAAGTTACATGAGACGGCTCACCCTCCCACGACTATCATCTACTCAAAGAGACCCCTAGAGCTCCTTCACATGGACCTCTTTGGGCCTCCATCTTTTGATAGTCTTGGGGGTAGAAAGTACTGCTTGGTGATTGTGGATGATTACTCAAGATACACCTGGGTATACTTCTTCAAGAAGAAGAGTGAGACCCAACAAACCGTCATCAACTTTGCAACTGAAGCTCAACGACAACATGAAGCAAAGATCTTGATGATTAGAAGTGACAACGGCACCGAGTTCAAGAACTACACCCTGGATGAGTTTCTCAGTGATGAGGGGATCAAACATCAATATGCAGCCCCATATACCCCTCAACAAAACGGTGTAGCATAGAGAAAGAACCGAACTCTCATGGATGCGGCAAGAACCATGATGACGGAATTCAAATCTCCATACAACTTTTGGGCCGAAGCCACCAACACCGCTTGCCATGCATCAAATCGGCTCTATCTCCACAAAGGCTTGAACAAAACTCCGTATGAGATACTTATCGGTAACAAGCCCAATCTCAAGTACCTCCAGGTATTTGGGTGTAAGTGTTTCATTCTCAAGAAAGGTGTTCGTTTGTCTAAATTTGAATCTAGAGCTCACAAGGGCATATTTGTTGGTTATGCTACAAACTCTTATGCTTACCGTGTCCTCAACAAGTCCAATGGACTCATTGAGGAGACGAGTAACATAGAGTTTGATGAAAATAACGGCTCCCAAGTGGAGCAAAGTGGTACTTGTGATGTGGGTGATGAAATTCCTCCTCAAGCCATAAGAAGAATGGGTGTTGGATATATCCTACCCATTGAGGAACCCCTTGTGGCTGAAGGAGAAGGACAATGTTCCACTCAAGTGGAACCATCACCAACCCAAGACCCACACGCTTCCGAAGAACAAAGTGAAGGCCCTCAACCGGACGAACAAGGCCAAGTGCAAGATCAATCACAAGATGGTGGAGAGCCACCAAATGATGCACAAGGCCAAGTTCTGTCCTCCGAGCAAGATCAAGGTCAAGAGGAAGCTCAAGATCAAGATCTATCTCCCGATGACGCTCAAGATGATCAACTCAATGCTCCTCAGTTATTACTTGAAGAGCAATTGGAGCGTCGTGCTGCAAAAGTTGCCTCCGGGCTTGCTTCCAGAGAACATCACATGGAGAACATTCTAGGAAGCATCAAAAGGGGGGTAAGCACTCGTAGACAATTAGCAAACTATTGTGCTCATCAAGCTTTTGTCTCCTGTGTTGAACCTCAGAAGGTTTATGAGGCGCTCGATGACCCTGATTGGCTTAATGCCATGCATGAAGAACTCCATAACTTCGAGCGCAACAAGGTGTGGCGTCTGGTGCCAAGGCCAAAGGAGAACCATAATGTCATTGGAACCAAGTGGATCTTTAAGAACAAGCAAGATGCTCATGGCATTGTCATCCGCAACAAGGCACGTCTGGTGGCTCAAGGCTACTCCCAAGTCGAGGGTATCGACTACGGTGAAACCTTTGCCCCCGTTACTCGCCTTGAATCCATTCGTTTGTTGCTTGCCTATCCTTCCCATCATAACTTTAAATTGCAACAAATGGATGTGAAAAGTGCATTTCTTAATGGTCCTATTAATGAGTTGGTGTATGTTAAACAACCCCCGGGGTTTGAGGATCCTAAGCTCCCCAATCACGTGTACCAACTCGATAAGGCACTCTATGGCCTTAAACAAGCCCCACGTGCGTGGTATGAGCATCTTACCGAGTTGTTACAAGATCGTGGGTTTGAAATTGGGAAAATCGACCCCACTCTTTTTACTAAGAAGGTCAAAGGGGATTTGTTTGTGTGCCAACTATATGTTGATGATATTATCTTTGGTTCTCCTAGCAAAGCTTTCAATGATGAGTTCGCCGCACTCATGACCACACATTTTGAGATGTCCATGATGGGAGAGTTGAAGTACTTCCTTGGGTTTGAGATCAAGCAAAGAAGAGAAGGGATCTTCATCAAACAATCCAAGTATACTCAAGACATGCTCAAGAGGTTCAATCTAAGTGATGTCAAGCCGGCTACTACTCCAATGTCAACCAAGTGCCAACTTGACATTGATCCAAATGGTAAAGCGGTGGATCAAAAGGTATATCGCTCTATGATCGGTTCCTTGCTTTACCTTTGTGCATCTAGACCAGATATTATGTTGAGTGTGGGAATCTGTGCACGGTTTCAAGCCTCACCTAAGGAAAGTCACTTCGTGGCTGTCAAGCGAATCTTTCGATATTTGGCTCATACCCCAAACTTTGGCTTATCGTACGCAAGAGGAGCAAACTTCAACCTTGTAGGTTTCTCTGATTCGGATTGGGCGGGAGACAAAGTGGATAGGAAGTCCACTTCCGGAGGGTGCCAATTCCTTGGTTGCTCTCTCGTTAGTTGGTCTTCCAAAAAGCAAAGTTGTGTGTCTCTCTCGTCCACCGAAGCAGAGTATGTGGCAGCTGGCAGTTGTTGTGCTCAACTCTTATGGATGAGGCAAACTTTAAAGGATTACAGTGTCACTTGTGACAAAGTGCCTCTTTGGTGTGACAATGAAAGTGCCATCAAGATTTCTCTCAACCCGGTGCAACACTTCAAGACGAAGCATATAGAGATCCGGTATCACTTCATCCGGGATCACATAAGGCAAGGAGAGATCGAGCTTCACTATGTCAACACTCATGATAACCTTGCAGATATCTTCACGAAGCCGTTGGATGAAGCAAGATTTCACGAGTTAAGGCATGAGCTAAATATCATCGATTTGAGCAATGTGGCTTGAGACTTTGCACACACTCCTCACACTCAATATAATTATCTTGTCTAGATGTAGGCATGGAAATAGGGGGAGCATTGTTCTCTCAATGAACTCTCTCTCCCCCCATTATGCATAAATTGATCTAGTCTTTCATTAACCATCATTGATGGTACTAGTGCTTCAAGGACGAGTTTTGGTCATGGGCCCAAGGTTAAAATCTTCGCGCCACCATACCTCTAGACTCAAACATAGGTGACTTCGGTCACCGCCCTCTCGTGTAGAGGGGTCTCTTGCCTCTTGCTGGTGTGTGTGTGAGAGTGGTGGTTTGCTTTTCCTTCTTTGTGCGTTTCTTTTTGAGCTTTGCCTTGAACCTTTTGTTGTCGTGGCGTGCTGGGCGGTACTACCGCTAGTGGTGCGCGGTACTACCACTTGTAAGCGGTACTACCGCCCACCAGCGCGGTACTACTGCTGCGGGGAGGTATGCGGGGGTTATATTGGGGCAGGGGGAGGTTTCTCTCCCCCATACCCATTCATTCACCCCCTCGTTCCTCTCTCTCTCCAGCAGTTCGTCGCCGCGGGAGGGCTCCGGCGGATCTCCTCCTCCGGGGTGCTCCTCTCCTTTTCCTTCGGTGGAGTCGATCCCCACCACGTCCTCTTGCCATGGATGTCGGTATTGCCCCCGTTCCTCTTCTCCTCATGGTTCTTTTTCAGATCTTGTGTTTTAGGGGCAATGGTGTTTGCATATGTAGATTTTTGACTAAATCTAGGTTTGAGTAGGAAGGAGAAAGCATCTAGACTATCTAGATTAGAGTATGATAGAAATATTTTTGAATTTGACAGGACGGTAGTGCCGGATCTGACCACGGTAGTAGGAAACCGCTGTTTCCCTGCCTCGAGCGGTACTACCGCTCCCTAGAGCGGTACTACCGCTTACCAGATCACGGTACTACCGCGGCATGCCTAGTTCACATATATTTCTTCATTCCTTGATCTTGTTTTGTTGGGTTCATTGGCTTATGCTCGTTCTTTTTGGTTGGTTCGTCTGTGTGTGTGTTTGGTTCCAGGTGATGAACATCCCGAGCATCAGGCTCGTCGTATCAACCCCAATCGTGCAACCTCAAAGCGCTACCGCACATCTGAGTCTGCTGGAGGTTCCTCGAGTGCTCCACCTCCACCTCAACAGAAGAAGAAGGCCATGGCAAAGCCAAAGGGAAAAACCGTGACACAAATGAGTGGAAAGGAGTTCTGGGCAAGGCGTCGCCGCAATCCCTATGAGGTTGATCAAGAACCCAATTTGGTCAACCGTCCGTTCTGGAATCGCTTCCAGTTTGCTGTCTACTTTGATGTGTTCAAGGCTAAGAAGAATCTCTTTGTCAGTGTTCGCTCCATCGACATGGAATATCTAGAGAAGGATCCGGTGTATTTTGGCGAGGCTCTTCAGATGTGCACTTAGCTCAACATTCTTTAGATCATTCAGTTCAACAAGGACTTTGATGCAGATCTTGTGGCTCAATTCTATGCCACGGTCCATCTAGGGACGGATGAGGACAGAACTCTGACATGGATGACCAATGGCAAACTGTTATCTGTCAAGTGGAAGGCGTTCATGGAGTTACTTGGGGTGGAAGACCAGGGACTTGAGACACCATTTGGCTTTCGTCCTCACCAGAACGAAACCTCCACTCACAAGCAAGCTCTCTGGCCTTACTGCACTGTGAAGGTCCACCCTGAGACTAAGAAGGTAACATATGAGTTGTCTACCTATCTGGATATCCTTCACCGCATCTTCCTTGAGACTCTTTTCCCTTGGATTGTGAATCATGATATGGTTCACTCCTATCTTGTGGACATGCTTCTCTTTTGCCAACATCAGTTAGAGCGGAACACTGGTGAGACCCTGGATATTTCACATGTGACGTGGTCTGAGCTCATGTCTGCTATTTCTTTACGCAAGTGCCTGATCTATGGTCCGTTCATCATGCTGCTGATTGAGAAGGCTTGGGATCATGTCTATCCCAATGCATTGCCGGAGACTGGAGAGTTGGTGTCTCATGAGATCAAGCGTCTAAGGCGGAAGGACAACTGGGGCACTCATGCATCCAAGACTGGAGGCTCATCCTCCGCTGCTGCTATGGAGACAGAGGAGGCTGAGGTTGAAGCAGAAGATGATGATGACTATGAGCCATCTGGTGCAGAGACCTCGTGGGCAAAGAAGCTCAAGAAGAAGATGAAGAAGCTGTTTTGCATGGAGTCTCATGGTCAGTACATAACTCATGTGGCAGAGAAGAAGGCCAGGGGCGTCACAAGGAGCTCATGCGGCAGTTGGGTGCAACTGTGGCCAGTGGCTCTGAGGAGCAGGTAACCGAGGAGGAAGAGTGGATCAAGCAGCATTGCCCATGGACTGATTCCGATGCCGAGCAGTTTCTGGTCGACGACGACGAAGACGATGACCCTACTGCAATCTGATGATTCGAGACCTTCTCATGCTCTCACCTGGAGCCGTAGCTTAGCTCTCTGCCCTTTTGGTGTCTCGATGCCAAAGGGGGAGAGAGTTTAAGGATTTGTGCCTTTGTGTTTCTGTCGCCTGTGTGCTTTTCGTTTCTTGTGGTTTGGTTGGTTTTTCGTGAGACCTAAGTCCCGTCATATGGTGTGAGACATATGCTACCCTATCTTATTTATGTACCTGGTACTCTCTAGCATGCATGATTATATTACTATGTACTATGCTCTCATATCTTGCTTAGGTTGTTGGTCTCTAAAATATAGGGGAGTGCTGATCCTAGCATGTGTGCCGTGCAGTCCAAAGCACTTATCTAGATAGCACACATCTAGGGGGAGCCAGTCTATATTTTAGGGGTGTGGGATTTGCATTTACATTATGTTATTATTCATTTTGTGCAAATCCCGTGTTGTCATCAATCCACCAAAAAGGGGGAGATTGTAAGGGCATATTTAGCCAAATGGTGTTTTGGTGATTGATGACAATGCGTTTGCGGACTAATCATGTGTTCTAAGCTCTTTCAGATACATCTCACAAAGGCACAAGAAGATTAGAGGCCCCTCGGAATCTATGGAAGACGGTGTTTCCTTTTTGCTTAGTTTTCGGTGGTTCCGAGTGATAGGAAAGCCGTACTATTAAGAGGGGATCCGCTTTGGTAAGGTTTGGGTGGAATCAACACGTACACTTCTTTATTGCACCCATCATTCCTTCCCGCCGCAATGGGGCTCTTATTTCCCATCTTCTCTAGCTTTTTCTGGCTCCAGCAGTAGTACAGCGGATCCCAGCGGTAGTACCGCCCGTGTGTCTCAAGCGGTAGTACCGCCCCACTAAGCGGTAGTACCGCTTAGTACACACTGCGGTAGTACCGCCGCTGATTCATGCTACCACCGCCTCGACTCGCGAGCGCTTTTTCGTGTCGAGTTTTGCGGTACTAGGTGCGGCAGTAGAGGCGGTAGTACCGCTCCCAGCGGTAGTACTGCCCTGAGACCACGGTAGTACCGCTCTGGGCGCGTACCCTATGGTACGGTAGTACCGCTTGTGTGGCAACAGTAGTATCGCTCTATAAGCGGTAGTACCGCTCCCCCAAGCGGTAGTACCGCTCTGTGCGGGGCTGAGTGGGGGATAACGGTTGGATTGTTCCCCCCACTATATAAAGGCTTCTTCTTCCTCCTTTTGACTCACCTCTTCCCCCACACACTCCATTGTTGCTCCAAAGCTCCATTTTCGCCCGATCTCTCTCCCTAGCCAATCAAACTTGTTGACTTGCTCAGGATTGCATGAGAAGGCACCGATCTACACTTCCACCAAGAGATATTTGATTCCCCCCACTAATCCCTAGCGGATCTTGTTACTCTTGGGTGTTTGAGCACCCTAGACGGTTGAGGTCACCTCGAAGCCGTATTCCATTGTGGTGAAGCTTCATGGTTTCGTTGGGAGCCTCCAATTTAGTTGTGGAGATAGCCCCAACCTTGTTTGTAAAGGTTCGGTTGCCGCCTTCAAGGGCACCACTAGTGGAATCACGACACCTTGCATCGTGCGAGGGCGTGAGGAGAATACGGTGGCCCCAGTGGATTCTTGGGGAGCATTGTGCCTCCACACCACTCCAACAAAGACGTACTTCCCCTCAAAGGGAAGGAACTTCAGCAACACATCCTCGTCTCTACCGGTTCCTCTTGTGGTTATTTCTTACCTTTACTTTTGCAAGCATTACTTGTTTATCTCCTATAGCTTGCTTGTGAAGTTGTTATCTTTACTTTCTATTAGTTGTCATCTTAGTAGCATATCTAGACAACTTACTTTGACGCTTAATTTAAAGTGGTTAAGAAAAGCTAAAAATTGTTAGTTGCCTATTCACCCCCCCTCTAGTCAACCATATCGATCCTTTCAGACTTTACCGTCCAAAGAGTATAGGTGACAACGTAGTCGAGATAGACGAACATTCCGGTGGAACTCCGTCCTTGCCTACGTCCGATGGGGGAGCCTCGATCTCTCGTGAGGAGTTCAATGTGGCTATGACACATTGATAGAATCACTAGCGACCGAGGTCAAAGGCATGTTTACAGATTTAATTGAGGGGCTTAAATTATCCACCACACCGTTGGAGGTGGTTCGTCCCGCCACCATCGTGTCGGAGGCTACTCCCGACAAGGGATAAGCTAGTAGTGGACAAGCCCCGGTTACTAAGAATGGGAATGACATCTTTGCCCACTCCGCTCCTCCTACTCACTATGGAGGACCCGTTCCCACACCGCATTTAAATTCCGTTGGGCCTCCTCCTAAGTTTATAAAAAATTCCGATTTTGCTACTTGGATGTTTCGCTTTAAACGTCATTTAAATCATTTCTCTACTAACCTTTGGAGAATCATTGAGCAAGGTTTTTATCCAAGTGATCCCGACAACATGACTCCGAGAGAAACAGCGGATCATCAATTCAACGAGTCTGTTCTTTGCATACTTCAAGACACAATCCCTCCCGAAGACATTGCACATCTTCGACCCTTCACTGTGGCCAAGGAAGCTTGGGAGCATGTTGGCACTATGTACAAGGGGAGCGCTAGCATTCAACGCTCAAACTATGAAGTTGTGCAAGATGAAGCCGATGAGTTTGCTATGATCAAAGAAGAAGATCCTCGTGAACTTTATCGGAGATTGACCACTCTTGCGGTTTCTCTTCGAGATCATGGGAACAAGGACACAGATGACAATTGGATCAAGCGCAAGTTTCTCAAGGCCATGATGCCCTATCATAAGGCCATGTCCTCTGTCATCCGTCAAAGACCGGACTTCCACCACTTGTCATCAAATGAAGTGTTGGATGAGTTCGTTGCTATGAGGATCTTGGACAAGACCGCCGACAATGCGGTTCTAAGAGCTCAACAATCAAAGAAGCCTAACCTCGCCTTGAAGGCCAAGGCTTGTGTGGAAGAAGAGGAGGAGGAGGATGATGATGAGAGTAGCCCCGAGGACACCAAATATGCCTATCATGAGCACATGGCTCTTGCTTCACGGCAATTTTGGGGCAACAAGAAGAACACAAGACCCAACTTCAACAAGAACAACTCAAGTGGCAACAAGGGCAAGCAACGAGTGAGGACTTGCTTCAATTGTGGGAATGTGAGCCACTTTGTTGTTGATTGCCCGTATGAGAAAAGAGAAGACTTTGGAGGTAAGCTTATCCGGAAGGACAAGGCCAAGTCTTATCCCAACAAGAACAACTTCAACAAGAAGACCCCTCCTAAAGGGTTGGTGGCCCAAGAAGAATATGTTGAGGATGATGATAATGATGAAGATGATGAGGTGGTTACCATGGCCACGATCGTGATGCTACTACTCCGCGCTCATCTCTCTTTAGCTCGCCTAATGAGAACATCACCGCCAAGTGTCTCATGGCCAAGGCCACCAACAAGGTAAACCCAAACATCAATACTACCATCCCTTCTAATCCTTCATTAACGGATTTTATTGATGAGAGTGAGGGAACTAAGGAGGGAGAGAATGAATTTGAGTTGTTCATGAGCAAACTTAAGGGCAAACCCAAGAAGCACTTTGTTGCTCTCTTGGAACAACTCGGAGAGGCCAATGACATGATCGAGGCTCACGAGGAGACCCTTGCTAAAATGGAAGGACATAGTCGAGACTATGCCGATGAGATATCGGATCTCTCTAACGCCCTAGAGGAAGAGCGTGTTCTTCGTTTGGCTCTTGAGGAGTCACACAACGATCATCATGCTAAATTAAAGAAAGATCTCGATCATGCTTTAGTTGTATCTCGTATGCTTAATTCCGAGAAGGGAAAACTTGAGGTTGACCATGCTAAACTCAAGGAGGAGTTTGTTATACTCGACAAGGCTCACAAGGCCTTGAAAGGTATGCATGCTTCTCTCAAGGAGTCTCATGATCAACTCCAAGTTTCGCTAACCAAGGAAAAGGCTATCTTTCCTCGCATGGTGTTAATTGATAATGCAAATGCTAGTAACCCATGTTGCGAGCATGTGCATCTTGTTGAATAAAATGCCAAGTTGAAGAAGCAACTTGAGAAAGGCCTTGTGACATGCATACCAGGTGAGAAGAACCTCAACAACCTTTTGAGCAATCAAAAGGAGGTTGTGGCAAAGGAAGGAATTGGGTTTGTTCCTAAGCCCAAGAAGAAGAAGAATGACAAGACCAAGCTACCTCCCCCTCTCCGACAAACTTTTGTGAAAGAGGGAGAGGGCGCCTCTAAGAAGAAGAAAACTGTGAAAGGTGGTGGTGTCAAGAAAAACTCCACCATACCATCAAACATGGCCGGCGACTTTAATCCTTCATATGTTTTATGTCGTGCTAGTGATGGTCATGTGTTTGCTAAATTTGTTGGATTCCTAAGACCCTTGTTACTAACCTCAAAGGACCCATTACCAAATGGGTACCTCAATCCAAGCATTGATCTCTTGTAGGAGTTTGCTTCCGGTGGGGGATCATGGTTGCTCGATAGTGGAGCCACAAATCATATGACCAGAAGCAAAGACTTGGTGGTGGACGTGCATTTAGGTTCATCTATGGCCACCAACGTCGAATGGGGTGATGCTTCATCTTCTAAGGTATTGGGGCTTGGCAAGGTTGTTGTCTCTCATGATCTCACGATCGAGAAAGTCATGCTTGTTGAGTCCCTTGCATACAATTTACTTTCTGTTTGCCAACTTCCACTCATGGGATTTGCTGCATTCTTTGATATTGATACCGTGGCCCTCTTGTGGAGCAAGACTCTTAAAGAAGCAACTTGCACTCATTAGGCATGTCGAGAATGGTCTTTATGTGGTTAACTTCTCGAAGCAACCCACTAAGATCGCGACATGCCTAATGGCTAAAGTTGATGTGGGATGGCTTTGGCATCGCCGTTTGGCCCATGTCAATATGAGATCTTTGCAAAGTCTTCTCAAGGGGGACCATGTCCATGGACTAACAAATGTTAGCTTTGCCAAAGATCGTGCTTGCAGGGCTTGCATTGAAGGAAAGTTACATGAGACGGCCCACCCTCCCACGACTATCATCTATTCAAAAAGACCCCTAGAGCTCCTTCACATGGACCTCTTTGGGCCTCCATCTTTTGATAGTCTTGGGGGTAGAAAGTATTGCTTGGTGATTGTGGATGATTATTCAAGATACACCTGGGTATACTTCTTCAAGAAGAAGAGTGAGATCCAACAAACCGTCATCAACTTTGCAAATGAAGCTCAACGACAACATGAAGCAAAGATTTTGATGATCCGAAGTGACAGCGGCACCGAGTTCAAGAACTACACCTTGGATGAGTTTCTTAGTGATGAGGGGATCAAACATCAATATGCAGCACCCTATACCCCTCAACAAAACGGTGTAGCGGAGAGAAAGAACCGAACTCTGATGGATGCGGCAAGGACCATGATGGCGGAATTCGAATCTCCATACAACTTTTGGGCCGAAGCCATCAACACCGCGTGTCATGCATCCAATCGGCCCTATCTCCGCAAAGGCTTGAACAAAACTCCATATGAGATACTTACCGGTAACAAGCCCAATCTCAAGTACTTCCGGGTGTTCGGGTGTAAGTGTTTCATCCTCAAGAAAGGTGTTTGCTTGTCTAAATTTGAATCTAGAGCTCATGAGGGCATATTTGTTGGTTATGCTACAAACTCTCATGATTACCGTGTCCTCAACAAGTCCAATGGACTCATTGAGGAGACGAGTAACGTAGAGTTTGATGAAAATAACGGCTCCCAAGTGGAGCAAAGTGGTACTTGTGATGTAGGTGATGAAATTCCTCCTCAAGCCATAAGAAGAATGGGTGTTGGATATATCCTACCCATTGTGGAACCCCTTGTAGCCGAAGGAGAAGGACAATGTTCCACTCAAATGGAACCATCACCAACCCAAGACCCACACGCTTCTGAAGAACAAAGTGAAGGCCCTCAACGGGACGAACAAGGCCAAGTGCAAGATCAATCACAAGATGGTGGGGAGCCACCAAATGATGCACAAGGACAAGTTCTTTCCTCCGAGCAAGATCAAGGTCAAGAGGAAGCTCAAGATCAAGATCTAGCTCCTGACGTCGCTCAAGATGATCAACTTAGTGCTCCTCGGTTATCTCTTGAAGAGCAATTAGAGCGTCGTGCTGCAAAAGTTGCCTCGAGGCTTGCTTCCAGAGAACATCACATGGAGAATATTCTAGGAAGCATCAAAAGGGGAGGGGGTAAGCACTCGTAGACAATTAGCAAACTATTGTGCTCATCAAGCTTTTGTCTCCTGTGTTGAACCTCATAAGGTATATGAGGCGCTCGAAGACCCTGATTGGCTTAATGCCATGCATGAAGAACTCCATAACTTCGAGTGCAACAAAGTGTGGCGTCTGGTGCCAAGGCCAAAGGAGAACCATAATGTATTGGAACCAAGTGGATCTTTAAGAACAAGCAAGATGCTCATGGCATTGTCATCCGCAACAAGGCGCGTCTGGTGGCTCAAGGCTACTCCCAAGTCGAGGGTATCGACTACGGTGAAACCTTTGCCCCCGTTGCTCACCATGAATCTATTCGTTTGTTGCTTGCCTATGCTTCTCAGCATAACTTTAAGCTACAACAAATGGATGTGAAAAGTGCATTTCTTAATGGTCCTATTAATGAGTTGGTATATGTCAAACAACCCCCGGGGTTTGAGGATCCCAAGTTCCCCAATCACGTGTACCAACTCGATAAGGCTCTCTATGGCCTTAAACAAGCCCCACGTGCGTGGTATGAGCATCTTATCGAGTTGTTACAAGATCGTGGGTTTGAAATTGGGAAAATCGACCCCACTCTTTTTCACTAAGAAGGTCAAAGGCGAGTTGTTTATCTGCCAACTATATGTTGATGATATTATCTTTGGTTCTCCTAACAAAGCTTTCAATGATGAGTTCGCCGCACTCATGACCACACATTTTGAGATGTCAATGATGGGAGAGTTGAAGTACTTCCTTGGGTTTGAGAGCAAGCAAAGAAGAGAAGGAATCTTCATCAAACAAACCAAGTATACTCAAGACATGCTCAAGAGGTTCAATCTAAGTGATGTCAAGCCGGCTACTACTCCTGTGCCAACCAAGTGCCAACTTGACATTGATCCCAATGGTAAAGCGGTAGATCAAAAGGTATATCGTTCTATGATTGGATCCTTACTTTACCTTTGTGCATCTAGACCGGATATTATGTTGACTGTGGGAATCTGTGCATGGTTTCAAGCCTCACCTAAGGAAAGTCACTTTGTGGCAGTCAAGCGGATCTTTCGATATTTGGCTCATACCCCAAACTTTGGCTTATGGTACCCAAGAGGAGCAAACTTCAACCTTGTAGGTTTCTCTGATTCGCACCGGGCGGGAGACAAAGTGGATAGGAAGTCCACTTCCGGAGGGTGCCAATTCCTTGGTTGCTCTCTCGTTAGTTGGTCTTCCAAAAAGCAAAGTTGTGTGTCTCTCTCGTCCACCGAAGCTGAGTATGTGGCAGCTGGCAGTTGTTGTGCTCAACTCTTATGGATGAGATAAACTTTAAAGGATTACGGTGTCACTTGTGACAAAGTGCCTCTTTGGTGTGACAATGAAAGTGCCATCAAGATTTCTCTCAACCCGGTGCAACACTTCAAGACGAAGCATATAGAGATTCGGTATCACTTCATCCGGGATCATATACGGCAAGGAGAGATCGAGCTTCACTATGTCAACACTCATGATAACTTTGCAGATATCATCACGAAGCCGTTGGATGAAGCAAGATTTCGCGAGTTAAGGCATGAGCTAAATATCATTGATTTGAGCAATGTGGCTTGAGACTTTGCACACACACTTCCCACTCAATATAATTATCTTGTCTAGATGTAGGCATGGACATAGGGGGAGTATTGTTCTCTCAATGAGCTATTCCTCCCCCCATTATGCATAAATTGATCAAGTCTTTGTCATTTGCCATAATTAGATGGTATAAGTGCTTCAAGACGAGTATTGGTCATGGGCCCAAGGATAGTTCTTTGCGGTGCCATACCAAATGACTCATACATAGGTGGCCTCGGCCACCGACCTCCTCGTTGGAGTAGTGTCTTGCCTTGCGTGTGCGTCTCTTTCTTTTTTTCTCTCCCCTTTGCTAAAAGCCTCTTGTCGAAACGTGCAAGTTCTTGGAGGGGCGGTACTACCGTGAGCAGTCAAGGTACTACAACAAAAGAGACTACGGTACTACCGCAAGTCCAGCACGTCAGTAATTTTTTACTGCCGCTGGTCGAGCGGTACTACCGCTCCGTGTGCGGTACTTCCGCCCGAGCGGTACTTCCGCGATGATAGCGGTACTACTGCACTTATCCGAATGGGTGGGGGTTATAAGCGGGCAGGGGGAGTTCCAACTCCCCCATACCCATTCATCTCCTACCCCCCACGCCGTCTCTCTCTCTCTCCCTCTCAAGAACGCCGCCGGAGGACCTCGCCGGATCTCCTCCCTCGGCCACTCTCCTTGCATTCCGACCAGTGGGATCGTTCCCCACCTCGACCTCTTGCCATGGATGAAGGTTTCTCCCCAAATCCCCTCTTCTTTTTGCCTAGTTGTTGTTTTTAGGGTTTGGGGAGATGCATGTTGCTCTAGCGTTCTTCTTGTTCTTATCCATGGAAGATTAGGGTGTAGGAGAGTGTTTTGCACTAGAAATGCTAGTATGTATGATGCTACCAAGTTACTATGATCAGCAGTAGTACCGTTTGTCGTTCTATGCGTTCTAGTCTAGATCCGTTCTTTTCAGATCTGACCTGAGCGGTACTACCACTGGCTAACCGCGGTACTACCGCTTGATACGTCCAAAACGTATCTATAATTTCTGCTTGCTCCATGCCACTTTTGGGTGATATTGCTATGATATTCATACACTTCCATACACTTTTGATCATATTTGGACTAACTTACTAATCCAGTGCACCCCAGTGCCAGTTTCTGTTTTCGGCTGTTTTTGTATTTCAGGTTTTCACGTTCCGAGAACTGCCTAGAAAAATCCAGAAAAAATATATAAAAAATCAGCGAACCGGAAACAACACTACGTCCGAAGGGCAGCCTGAGGGGGGGGGGCACAGGGGCTCCAGGCGCCCTGTGGGCGCGCCCCCCCTGGGCCGCGCCGGGGGGGCGCCTGGGCCCCCCGAGGCTCCCCCGGTGCCCTACTTTGGCATATATTTAAAGGGTTCCCCGTAACCCTCAGAACATGACTTCTTTTCGCGATCCCATCTCTGTTCCGCCGCCGCCGCCGCTTCCAAGATCGGGAGCACCAGGAGAACTCTTCCCGGCACCCTGCCGGAGGGGAGGATCACCACCGGGAGCTTCTCCACCACCATGGACGCCTCCCGGATGACTCGTGAGTAGTCTCCCTTGGACCATGAGTCCATGACCAGTAGCTATGTGATGTTCTCCTCCCGTTCTTGTGCTTCACTAATTAGTCCTCGTGAGCTGCCCTACATGATCGAGGCACCTATGTAATCCTTATGCTGTTGCTATGTTGAGTTTGCTGGGATCCGATGGATTATGAGATTATGTTCAGATTGATCTTGAGTAATATATTTGATTCACCTCTTTTATATTTTAGTTCATAAGTAATTCTTGCATGTTCTCCGTTGTTATTTATTGCTTTGGCCTAGTAGTAAGTAGTGACTTCAAGAGGGAACGTTATGCTCGATTGTGGGTTCATGCCCCTCGATGACTAGCTTGAGTGACAGAAACATGAGTCTAGGGGATGTGCTGTTGCCACAAGGGGGAAAACAACGGTGCTTGTGCCCGCGGGTGCAAGGATTGTTTACTTTACGCAAAGTTCTTTTAATGCAGTTGTCTGTTGCATTGAGTTTACACTATGGGTGGGACTCGCAACTTAATACCAGCGAGATGTTCTGGATAGATATCTCAAGGTGGATGATTAGTAGTAGATATTGATGGATTTCGGTCTACTTACTTTGGCGTACCGCCCATGCTTTGAACCTCAACCTTTCTTGCAATGTAATCAGCATTGGTTTGCGTTCGTGGTCCTGTCAATTGCCCAGCTGTAATTTGTTTACCTCACATAGCTGTTTTATCGTCTTTTGGGAGAGAGACATCACTAGTGAACATCATGAGACTCCGGTCCATATTACCATCAATGATCACATCCACTATTTACTTTTCGCTATTTACTTACTATTGCAAAACACTATCTATCACTACTATCATATTGCTTTTAACCCTTTGTGAACTACAAGGCCGGAGAGATTGACAACCTCTCTGTACTCGTTGGGAGCAAAGTTATTTGTATCTGTGTGCAGGTCCACATTGATTGCTAATTGCGCCGTTAGCAATTGACACCTACTTGTTGAACCTAGGAGTCTCTGGGGATTCGATCCTTGGCATCTTTGCTAGGGGAAAACACTTCTACTTACTGCATCTTACACCTTCCACTTGGGGTAACCAACGGGGGTTCGAGGCCCATCAAGGAGTATTTTCTGGCGCCGTTGCCGGGGACTCCACTCTTCAGGATAGGGGAGTTGCATGCTATCTTTTACCTTTGCTTTTTAGTCTTGTTAGTTTACCTTTCAGTTTTCTTTATGTCTTTTCACCAGTTATGCTTATGGACAACCTTGCTATTGGATCGTTGCTTGCGGGAAGACGCCCCACACCTGTGGTGGTTGCTCCTCCCCCTACTGAAATTGTGCCCTATAAAATACCAGCTGGTATTATCAATTATGGTTTGGCTAATCGCTATGCAGGAGACAGACATCCCGGTGAACACTTGCTATATCTGTCACAACTATGTTCATTATTTAAGCTTGCAGGTGTATCAAGGGAGTTTGTCATGAGGAAATTGTTCGCCGTATCACTTATAGATAAGGCTTCAGATTGGTATAAGCTTCTCGATAACTCGTACTTGCTTGATTGGCAAGCGCTTATATCTCTCTTTTATACTAAGTTTTATCCTCTTCATGACACTTATGTGGAGAGTAAGAGTACCTTTTTGCATGTGGATCATGGTAACAATGCTTTATGTGAGGCTTACATTGTTGAGTTTATTCGTGATCCCACAGAAAATTATTATGAGAAGGGAACATATGCTTATAGATATTCCAATAATATCAAGTTGCCTCTCTTTATGTTGAAGGTTTTGAAGCTACACTTGTTTTGTCTTCCTATGCTTATTGCTTTGTGCTTCAATGAATTATTCTATTGCAATATTCCTATGCATAGGAAGCATGTTAGGCTTAGATGTGTTTGGTATTTGCTTCTTGATGCTCTCTTTTGTTCTTCAACTCTTATTCCTACGAGAGCATCATTAAAGTCTTATGCCTAGCTTAAAGGCATAAAAGAAAGCGCTTTTGGGAGGCAGCCCACATAAATAAAATTTTTGCTTTTGTTGTGTCTTGATGTTTTTTACTGCTGTAGCATCATCATTGTATCTTTGCTTTTCATATTTGTGCCAAGTATAGCCTCTGATTGCTAGGAAGTTCAAAAGTTGTGAGGTGCTGTCCAGGAAACAGATTCTGTCCTTGGATAGAAAAATTCGTATAAAATCACCAGATCATCTTTTTGGTCTGAATTTTCTCGACAGCGTTCTCTATATAATTGTCTTTCGTGTGTCAGTTCTGAGTTTTTTGATTTGAGTTGCAGAAGTATCCCGAACAGGTCAATTACTGCCTGCTGTTCTGTTTTTCACAGATTCTGTCCTGTTTTGCCTTACCTTCACTTTGCAAATTAAGAACTTGCTTTTTCTTTGCAAAAACCTTTTGGCAATCTTGAGAAACAGTAGAACTTCAAGAATATCCTTATTTCCAGCAAGGTATAAGTATTTTATTAAGGGTACTAACCTCGCTAATCAGATTATGATGAGTTGTGTATGAAGGGAGTTTTCAAGTGTGCGAGGGAAGATGATAAAAAGATTCAGGAGTGTCAAGCGCTCAAGCTTGGGGATGCCCCCGTGCACCCCCAAGAAATATTCAAGGAGACTCAAGCGTCTAAGCTTGGGGATGCCCCCCGTGCATCCCCTTCTCCATCAACATTATCAGTTCGTCTTTCGTTTCGCTATATTTTTATCACTTCATATGTTATGTGCTATGCTTGGAGCGTCTTGCTTTTAGTTTTCTTTTTAGTTTTTCATAACGAGTCGGAACTCAGCATTCCTTTATGTGGGAGAGAAACACGCTCCACCTCTACCTAGAACATTACATAGAATTTTCATGTCTATCTATGATGTGTGTGTTCTTTGTCTTTTAATAGCTACTATCATGCTCTGCTCTTCGTATTCATGCTTATCTTTTCAAGAGCTTTTATTTAGTTGGTTGCTTGAACTCTCTTTAACTACCATGCTCACCTTATTAAGAGAGTTTGCTTCCATTGCATGGGTTAATGTGTCTATGATAAAGATGCTACTTTCATGATGGTGCTTAGTAGTTCAGGTTTTCTTTTGGTTAATCTCAAATAGCTGGGGGGGTTCCCAATGTGTTATTGGAGTACCAACTTGGTTTGTTTGCCTATGATGTGGTATGGTTTAGTAATATCTTCCTTCGAGAATTTATTTTGATTGACTTGGCGTATGCTCACGCATATTCAAGACTGTAAAGAAAGTCTATCAAGCCTTGATGATCTTTTGTTTCTAAGTAGCGATATAACTACCATGCCTGATTCAATATTGCTTTGTCGCTCTGCATGATTATGACCGTCATTGCTCTCTTAGTTGGTCGCTCCCAGTCTTTTGCTAACCTCCACCTGCACTAAGCAAACTAACCATGCAATACATAGCTCATGGGAAAGTAGCCTAAAAACTATTGTGGTAAAGAATATGTTGCCTATGTATCTTATTTCTTATAAGTTGCTTGCTGAGCGGTAACCATGTTTCTGGGGACGCCATCAACTGTCACACTTTTGTTGAATATCATGTGAGTTGCTATGCATGTTCGTCTTGTCTGAAGTAAGGGTGATTTACCATGGGTTGAATTAATATGCATATTGTTAGAGAAGAACATTGGGCCGCCAACCAAAGCCATGCATCATGGTGGAAGTTTTAGCTTGGACCTTAATCCTCAATCTCTCATGAGAATATGCTTATGCATTAAAGAGGAGTCCATCATCTATTTTCTATGTTGTCCCGGTATGGATGTCCTCAAGTTGAGATCTATCAAAAACGAGAAATCAAATGCGATCTATCTCCTTGGACCTTTATACAGGTGGCATAGAGGTACCCCTTTGTGACACTTGGTTGAAACATATGCAATGCAATGATAACCCATGGGAATCCGAGCTAATTAGGACAAGGAGCGAGCACTATTAGTATTCGATGCATGAGGCTTGCAACTTATAGGATGTTTTATGCATGACACATATGAAGTACTACTACCGTTGACACAATTGCTTTTATGTTTTCAAAATAAAAAGCTCTAGCACTTCAAGCACCAACTACTGAGAGCATGATTGTCATTCTGAGTGTAATGTGCATTGTCCCAAAGTAGCATTGTCTTTTGCATGATTGTGATATCGTTTATTCTGAAATAATTGTATCTAGTCATCACTTAAACCTTGAAGGTGCCCCTGCATTTATGTTTTGCATCACTAAAGGGGGCAAGCTAGATATCACTTTATCATATTTGCACATCATGTTCATTGCAAATCTTTTTGATGTTTCAGTTTCATGTTGTAAAACTTTCAGTCATTTGTGATTTTCTCTTGAGGCAACTTAATTACTTTAGAATCATTGTCTCAGTAAGCTTTTGTCATATGACTATGAGAAAGTCCTATATGGTTAATAGCATGTCACCACAGAAATTATTCTTGTTATCATTTACCTACTCGAGGACGAGCAGGAATTAAGCTTGGGGATGT
>LR738716.1:315527149-315544897 GCA_902687465.1 Secale cereale
TGCCTTCCGAGCTCCGCCACAAATACAACGTAGGTTGGAATCGTCTAAGTTACAAACATCAACTCCGCGTGAAGAGCAATCCTCTCACTCGGGGGCTTAGCTGCGGTCCTCCGAGCTACGCTACAAGTATAAAGTGGCTCTTCCTTCCGAGCTCTGCCACAAATACAACGTAGCTTGGAATCGTCTAAGTTATAAACATCCACTCCGAGTGAAGAGCAACCCTCTCACTCGGGGGCTTAGCTGCGACCCCGTGACTCGCCTATGTTTTAAACACTTACTCCGAGTGAAGGGCAACCCCCTCACTCGGGGGCTTAGCCACGGTCCTCCGAGCTACGTTACAAGTATAAAGTGGCTCTGCCCTCCGAGCTACGCCACAAATACAACGTAGCTTGGAATCGCCAAAGTTATAAACATTTACTTCGAGTGAAGGGCAACCCTCTCACTCGGGGACTTGGTTGCAGACGTCGACTCAAAGATTCAAGCAATCAAAGAAGAGCGGTAAATCGAAGGACCAAAATCAGATAAAAGCCCCGCAAGATTCGGGCAAGAGTACATGGGCCACAGGCCCACCAGAGTTTAACGATTACAAGTCCACGCGGCATTCCGCGGCAAATGAGATTAAAGTATCAAAGTCATTCCTCAGGGGGAGGCGGGCTTGCAGGTGCGACGAACTCGTCCAGGTCGATCCCATCGGCGATGCGAGTGGCGGCTTCCAGGAAGGTGTCCATAAACGACTGAAATTGGAGCTCCTTCGTGTTTGCAAACTTAAGCGCCGCAAGCCTCCTCTCATTCACCTCCTTGCAATGCACACGGACCAAGGACAGCGCCACGTCGGCTCCTCCCCGGGCTGCCGACTTCTTCCACTCCTGCACTCGGTTGGGGATCTCGTTGAGTCGAGTCATCAGGGACTCGAGGTCGTTCTCCTGCACGATCCCCCTCCAGAGCGCGGTGTCGATTCGGGCCATCATTGCCTTCAGTCGTCCCAGATAGTCCGTGGCCGCAGTGAGGTGGGACTCTAGCCTCAGTATATTCATGGATACCTCGTCCTTCAATATGGAGTTGGTTGGGTCCAAGCCGGGCTCGACCCATTCAGTCTCCTCTTCAAAGTTACGACAAAACTCTACACCGAAAACAGCAAGTCGAGTCAACAGACAAGATATGGGTCGACCGATCCAACTTTGACCAAGCCGAAGGAGGCATACCTTCGAGCACGAGGTACCATTTCTTGGTGATGTCGCCCAGATACGCCTCAAGATCAACCCTCTTCCGAAAGAGAGCCTCGTACTTGTCGTTCAGGACAGCCTTGGAGTTCTTCAGCTGAGTCACCTCTTGATTGGCTGCATCGAGCGAGCCTCTCAGTCTGATGACCTCCGCCTCGAGCGCACCCACGGAAGCCAACTTCTGCGCCGCTAGTTCCGCCTTCTCATGGACCGCCTGCTGCGCCGCCGCCAGGTCGAGATCCTTTTGCTCCAAGGCCGCCTTCAGTTGACCTACCAAAGCCGCCACTGGACATATGAACATGAAGGAACACAAGGCACATCTATCAAAAAGTGAGTCGACAAAAGGTCGGGGTCAGTTATCAGCCGCATCGTCCTGCGTCTTCTTCAGGTGGTCCCGAGCCAACTGCAAGTCAAGGTTAAGCTGGATTTGTTTCTTCTCAAGGTCTGCAAACTTGGCCCCAAACTCGCAAGATTTCTGCATCAACACGACAAAGCAAGATCATAAGACTACAGTCGAGTCAAAATACTCAACCGCAGTCTCGGGGACTACACCAAGTGGGTGCACTGAGCGTGCCCCCACTGGTTTCACTCGGCCGATATCATTCCTGCTCGAGCTAAAAAAAACAACAGCAAGGAGGAAAAGTTCTATAGTAAGACCATGGCCGACCGCTAGCAGTCGACCACGGTCTCGGGGACTACACCCAGTGGGTGCACTGAGAGTGCCCCCACTGGTTTCACTCGGCCGAGATCATTCCGGCTCGAGCTCAAAAAAAAAAGGGGAGAACACCCAGTGGGTGTGGTATCTCACGAAACAAAACAGAAGATTCTCTCGAAACCAAAGACTACTTAAACGAAGACAACGTACCTGGACGTTGGCCCGAAGAGCAGAGCTGGCATCATAAGCCGCCATGCTGGCCTCATACTCCGCCTTCGTCCTCTCCATCATCACCTCCGCCTGGCGAACGGCTTCTTGAGCTGCCCCCACAGGATCCTCCGGGAGGCGGTAGGAAGATAAGAGAACTGACGAAGCGGCGGGCGCAGGGTCGACGGCAGGTACGGGCGCTGGGTCTACCGCACGAACTGGCGCTGAGTCGACGGTTGGAGTAGGTGCTGGGTCGGCGATTGGAGCGGCCCCTGGGTCGACGATCGACACAGGCGATGGGTCGACGGCTGTCGACGCCAAACGCACGGTCGACACAGGGACGGCGAAGGAGACTGTGGCTCGGGCCGCATCCTCCTGTCGTTGGGCCTCTGAGCCAGAAGGCGTCTACCGGCCCTTCTTCCCTGTGCGCCGACGGTCCCCTCCCAACCGCTCCTCGTCTTCATCGTCATCCGGAAGCTCTATGACGAGGTGCGGTACTTCGAGTCAAGCAGCGAGCTAAGTTCAGTCGACCGTCGCCCACGAAAGAAAATAAGAATAAGACAGATTTCATAGAACCCACACCTACGCGGGATGTCGTGGCGTCCGCGGTCTCCTCGTCGTCTCGACCCCGGTCGATGTCCATCGAGGTCGTGGAAGCGGCGGTTCTGAAAAGTTCACTTAAGCGATGAGTCGGCAGAAGTTACAGTCGACCTCCAAAAAGCAGAAAGAAACAAGACCAGGCGGCACATACGTGGAGGCGATGGGTACATCCACCTTGATCCTGGGCAAGGCCTTCCGGGGCTTGGTGATGGTGACCTTGGGCTGCTTGGGCATCTTCTCGGCGGGGTGAGGAGTGGCCGTTCGAGTGCGCTTGGGCGTCCGAGAGCCCGAGGGACCCGCCCGAAGACGTGCGGCCCCTGGGTCGTATTTCTCCTTGGATCGACGCTCATCACGGGGAGGTGACTCGACCTCCTCTCCGCTGCTGTAGTCCTCGCTCTCCTCGGTCTCCTCCTCCGACTTCCACTCGGCGGCGTCGCCCATGCCCTCTTCGCCCTCCTGGACCAAGTCCTCGTTGGGCAGCGAATACATCTCCGTGTAGATCTGCAAAGAGATAAGTTTGACCAAATATCAGTCGGATCCATCAATAACGAATTGCAAGCCAGACGACAGAAATGTCACTCGGAAGCAGAAGACTAATCTTTTCACGAAGATGGTCAGCATCGAATGGGATGACCCTCCCAGATCCCCTGGGGTTGTCTTTATTCCCAGTGGTGCACTTCAAGCACTGCACCACGTACTTCGGGTCGGCCGCCTCCGGGTGGACTCGCGACGAGTCGTCGGTGCCAGAATACAACCTCATCGGGTGGTCCCGGCGCCTCAAACAGATCCATCCCCGTGACCCCCTCTCGGACTAACTGGATGACCCGCTCCACCAACATGTCCACTTCGGCCCTCTCGGCCTTACCAACTATCATCGAAGGAGGTGGGCTGGCTCGACCTAGAGTGAATGGACGAAGACCAGTCGACTGACTTGGAGTCGGACTGTCCTTGTAGTAAAACCAGGTCGAATGCCAGCCCCGAATCGACTCCGGAAAGATCATGGGGGGAAAGGCGCTCCTATTCCTAAGCTGGATCCCGAGCCCGCCGCACGCCTGAAGGACGTGCGTCTTGCCGTTACTCGGGTTCACCCTCTTAACGGTTTGCGAGCGGCAGGTGAAGATGTGTTTGAACAAACCCCAGTGCTGTCGGCAACCGAGGAAGTTATCGCACATAGAAACAAAGGCAGAGAGGAAGGCGATGGAGTTGGGCGTGAAGTAGTGCAACTAGGCACCAAAGAAGATCAAGAACGCGCGAAAGAAAGGATGCGGGGGCATAGAAAAACCTCCGTCGACGTGGGTAGCGTGGAGGACGCACTCGCCCTCCCGCGGCAGGGGCTCGAGTTCTCCCCCCGGCGCCCGCCAGGAGCCGCGGGCGATCAACCCTTCCTCCTCCAGCTCCTCCAGATCCTCCGCCACGATGGTGGACCAGGTCCAATCTCCCTGGATCCATCCAGCGGGGAGTCCGGACCTTGACGACGAACCACTCCGGCCAGATCGCCTCCCCTTCCCCGACACCGCCTTCTTCGAGCGCTCCATGGCCGCGGTCTTGTCTTTGCCCATGGCTCGCACGCCGGCGGTCGCTGCGGAGAGAGGCAAGAAGAAACAGGGGTGCAGCGGAGTAGCAGGGGCGCAACAAAGAAGCAGAGGCGGAAGGAGAAAGATTGGGCGCACAGTGCCCCCCGCTACGGGCTCGGCGCGCTCTTATAGCAGCCCGGTCGAGTGGCTGACCGGTGGCCCTGAGCAATCTTTTCAAATCCCGTAATAGACGCTGGCGCGATACGTGGCGAAAAAGGAGGCGTGAGGATCGAGGCGTTTCAAGCGCATCCCTCCGATTGCTGCGCCACGTCCCGTCCCGCGCGCTTCCCCAAATTTCAAAAACCCTGTTGAATCCGGCGACCGAAGGGCAACCAATCCCGTCGAAAACGGCACGCGCTCGCGGCGCGTGACGCTTGGCGCAAAGTCCAGTCGACGCGAGAAGTCCAGTCGACGCAAGAAGCGACTAACTCACTCGGCGAATCCAGAATCGATCAAGGCGACCAAGACACGACTGAGGAAGACTGCCCAAGGAACAAACTCCAAAACAACCTACCCCAGAGACGTGGAGCCAGAACCAGAGCTTCCCTCAGCACGCTCTTGGTCAAGCCTCATTCCATTCGGGGGCTACTGACGAGGTTACAGACCCAGGGTAGGGTCACAAGCCCGACCAAGGTACCCCACCCAAGGTCACTACCCTAGAAGATCAAAAGGCAAAACTTATGGCAGTGGTGGTAGTCGACTGAGAAGGTCCAAGAAGACACTCCACTCGACTGAGCCCCGTCCGCAAGATGACTCGACCCCACTCGACCAATCCAAGGCACTCGACCTCCGAAGGTCAAGCATCACTTGAAGACAGCAACGGTCCTTTATTTATTCACCGTAGTAAACACCTTAATTACCCTTTACTGCAGGCGTTACCAGTAACGCCTGCCTTAATGTACATTGAACCCTTAGTAACGTGGAGCATGGCTGGGGTCCTGGCACACTATATAAGCCACCCCCCTCCTCCAGTACAGGGGTTCGCACCTCTGTAACACACATATACACATACCAGTCGACCAAGCCTCCGGGCACCGAGACGTAGGGCTTTTACTTCCTCCGAGAAGGGCCTGAACTTGCAAACACCTTGTGTACAACATCACCATAGCTAGGGCCTTGCCTCTCCATTCGTACCCCCTACCCTTACTGTCAGACTTAGAACCACGACACCACGTTAACCTTGAAGACGACATCGGGCATCTCTCGGTTGTCGAACATGCGGTCCTTCGGCTTCACGATCGTTGCCTTTCCCACGGCCACCTTCTGGCCCTTGATGTCGTATAGTAGGGTGCACGGGGTATCGTCGGCCTACGAAGAAGACATGTCCGCGACGTTAAACATCGAAAAGGCAACTGAAACGGAAGACTATAGACATGCTGGTGAAAAGGGTATGACGCATAATTACCGTGAGGGTGTCGAGCTCATCCAGTGATGATGGCCCACCGAGCATGCAATAGACGGAGGTCAGGCTGCTATGAATAGGAGTGGGATGTTTTGCGGTTGCTTGAGAAGGTGTTGGTGCTGTGGTGTTCGCCGAATTGCTCCCGACAAAGCTGGGAAGGGGAAAGACCTCCGACCGTGCATTTGGATTGTTCTTCGTGAAATCTAAAAGTGCCGAAATCGAGCTGACCACCGCGTCAGTGACCGCTGCATTGATGGCCCCGTGCAACTCTTCTTTGGTCTTATCTTTGGTCTTATTGACCGCAATCGCGATCTTCTCGTGGATGGTCTGCTGAGTGACGACCAACCGTCTTTTCTTTCTTTCCTCTGGCTCCTCGCGGTAGCACGTCTTCCACGAGGCGCCATCTCCGACGCCGTGCACACGTCCATAGGACGGCGGCTTCTCCATCGGGACCTTTTTCAGTATGTTCAGGGCCCGGTTGAATGGAGTGTCCCACTTGGGCCTCGCCGACGACTGTGACGACTCATCGCTTTCGGCTGCCTTTTGGTGCTGTTCTGCAAAAGGAACATGGATGGTTTACTAATGTGACAAAACTTGTAGTCGAACTGATTGGAAGCTAATATGATAATGTGTTAATATAACAATTACCATAAGTCTCATGAACTCCCTCGTGTTCGGGTCCGTGTAAAAGATCTTTTTGACTTTGTGCCACTTGTATCGGGCCCTGATACAGTCATGATCCAGCGGGTCGATTTATGGAACTTCTTTTGATGACTGCCTTCACAATCAAGATAAAGTTTTGCAGAGATGCGATGATACTAATCTTGTCTTGAATCAAGAAAAATGTCACTTCTTGGTCAACGAAGGTATTGTCTTGGGGCATAACATATCTGATAAGGTATAGAAGGTGACAAGGCAAAGATGGATGTAGATAAGCTCGGTATCCTCGGGACACTAAAGGGATAAGGAGTTTTCTTGGTTATGCCGGCTTCTATAGACATTTTATCAAAATTTATCTAGTATATTAGGTGCTACGATGGTGTTTGTGCTTTGTTCCTTCTTGGAAGCTTTACCTTTCGACCTCTTTTGCGGTCCAGGTGCTATCTTCGGTGGCGGTTAGTGTTCTGATGCTGCGAGTGACCAATCATTATGGCGGTTTCTACTCCCCCCCCCTCTTTTTGGCTATGTGCATCCTCAATGTCTTGTGAACATTTTGTTGATGTAGAGTCTAGGTGTAATTGGTATCTTCAAATACTAATATATTCCATTTGTCAAAAAAATAATCAATGGCATCCATTCGAATGCAGACCAGCTCTGCCCATAATTACTCATAGGCTTCTCCCTCAGGTTACAAACCACTTGAAGAACACTCAAACTAAGGACGGACTCGACATCCCATGCGGTAGAATTTGCAAGCCACTATGCGGTATAGGATACACTTCTTCCAAAACAGAACTTCTCCCAAAGAGTTGGCTATCACAACGAGACCCCACAAAAGACTCGAGGGCTACTTACGACGGGATCCCCCTAGTAGACCCTTGGAGAAGAGTTGGCCTAGAATAATCTCACTATCTCAGAGACTTATACATGTATATAATTTTTTCTATATTCATGCTAATTTTATATCATTATTGTATAGTTTTGAAAAAAATATGTATTAACTTATGATACGTACCAATTAATCCAGTACCTAGGGCCAGTTGTTGTTTTCTGCATGTTTTAGACTTAAAGAAACACCGTAGCAAACACAGAAAAATATTTCGCAAAGTTTTGGACAAGAACGAAGCCAAGGGTTCCCAAGGGGGTGGAGAGGAGCTCGGGATACACGAGGTGGGCCCATGAGGCTCAGGAGATGGTCATGAGGTGAGGCCGCGTGGAGGCCCTAGGGCACCTCTCTGCCGCCTCTCCCCCCTTCCTTTATATACTCCTAAAACTTTGAAAATATTTACCGAGGATTTTTCATTTCGTTGCCACCTCTTGTTTCCAACCGGAGGCCTTTTCTCGTACATGTAAATTGTCATACGAGGCTTACCACTAAGATATTACCTCTAAGATAGAGGGCCCAAACCTAGTTGATACCTCTCGTGTGAATCTTGTTCCCAGATTCTCCACGACCACTTTGTTTCACAGAATCCCCAAATCATGAGTATAGCCGCGAAATACCTGCGAACTTTTGACAAAATAAATTGAATTATTTTATTACTACATAATAACACTCTACTCACTAGCCTATTCATAACAAGTTCACCTCTCCCTCTCGATCATCTACTTCCCCATCCGGACCACCGCATGACAAGATTGCAGCCGCTGGCGCACCCCCAATCACCGCTGCTTCGAGCACCACACCTAGCTGTTATGAGTAGAAATTGCGCCACAATAGACGGGGTACCGCCGTTCGATGCTTGAAAGTGTTTTTGCCGCAAGGAAGCTGAAGACTGCTACGAGTGATTGCCAGCACCTAGTGTAGCAACGGCTACGAATGGTGATCACCAGGGTTGCAAGCGATGACCCATGGTGCTAGAACGACACTGAGTGGTGCTGCAAGCCATGTCGAACCAAGCGAGGGGGGGGGGGGACGACGACTATCAGTGTTGTGAACAGCAGCGGGCTTCGTACAACCATGGTGAGCCGATGCTGCAAGCAGTGGTGGGACAATGGTGCTGCTGCGAAGAGGGACCAGGGGTGCTGTGATGGGCGGTCGACGCTACTATGAATCAGTAGTCTTGGTGCGCTAGCAATGATAATGCTACAAGAGCCAGGGCGAGTGGAAACAAGACCTCAAAGAAATCTTTGCGATGACACTGCATATGGAGAAACTAGGAGAAAATTTTGAGGCTACTAGGCGGCGACGAGACTGACATTACAACAATAGTTTACTTATAAGATAAGAATCACAAAGGGGTACGAATAAGATAGCTCCACATACAATTGTACAATCGGGTATGACAAAGCATGGTTTGGAAGGGGAATACAGCCATACGGTAGTTTACATTCATGTTCTAAAGCACAAGCAGAGTCTTTTTAAAACACAATTTGCCATACATAGCAGATTCGTGCCGCAAAGCGTTCACGATCGAGCACATCAGAAACCAAGCAGAGTCATTCAGCATAGGTTGCAGGTGGGCATGAAGCCGAATCTTAGAAGAAGTCTGGGCCTTGCTGGAAGAACTCAAGGTCTGGGTGAGTGCTTCCACCTGAATGACTTGAATGCCTCGAATGCCTGCGTCAACAGAAAATAGGAGGTTGGCATCAGCTGTTCATCAGAGTTTCAGCGAGTAACCACTCCTAAACCCCAGGAGGATGCAACTAGGAATAACCATAGTTGTTTCGATTATATGTTTTTTTCTTCGAAAAGGAGGGCATCCTCCGGCCTCTGCATCAGAAAGATGCATGCGGCCATTTATTAATAATAAGGCATATCAAACATAGTTTTCAAGTCTCGAAGAACAAAAAGTATATGTTAGTGAACTGTGTTGAATGACTTCCATGACGCAAGAATATAGAAATATCTATTGTGCTAGATGTTGCATTGGATGTGAGTTAGCAATCAGCACGGAAAAATGAATTATAAGAACAGCTTGCTTCTTACTTGACACAACAAACCTTTCTAAATAGGTAGTATCAGGTACAATAACAGGCCATCTTGAGCCTTATTGGTTGCCAAGCATAAAGTGGGTCTATAGAAAATGTTAAGAAAAGCGAACTTACCTCACAAAGCGAGATGGTTCAAATCCTGGAAAATCGGGCGGGCCAATTGGATCGTAGCGACCACCGGGCGGAACACTCCTATTATGAAATATTTGATTCAGTTTATGCCAGAACAAATACTGCAATGGAATATTTAGTAAACGAAAAATGAATATACCCAAGGTCACCCAAAGGAGTAGAAGGATTTGCAGGAAAGAAGCGTGGATCATTTGGACCTGTAGTAATCAAATAGGTTACATGTTAGAAAGTACAGAGGCGCAAATGTAAAGAGATTCCACATATATTCAGTTAACATATTACCAACATGCATACTACCACCTGTCCCACCACTGCAAACAATAAGACACATATGGTTAATTATGTGTGGAAGAACTGATCCGTTGATGCTTTTCCATGTATATTATGGTTGGAGACAAACCTGTGACGGTAGAAGCTAACACCAGGAACAGGGAAGGTGTCATCATGACCGACCAGAACTATTGGAGGATAAATCATTCTGTACCACAATACACAAACAGAAATATTAGCCCCATTATTAATATCTTATAACCAATTCACTGGTAGCCTATCTATCCTACAAGAGTGCTTGAGAGTGCAAATTTCGGTAAAACTAAAATTCTTAGGAAATTCAGAGTACTATTATGTGTCAATTCTGGCACAAGTACCAAATTTCAAAAAACTAAATAATCATATGTGTGATGTAGCAAAAGGACAGGACATAGTATAAGTATAGAGCAAAATGATGTTTTTATTGAGAGAGTATAAGTAGGCATGAATGAAGTAGAAGAAAACTAGAAAATACTCACTAGTGGCTAAGCCCTGGAGATATCTAATCAGATTGGACAGGACTCAATAAAATAACGACAAAGTACAAAAAGGTGAATAAAGGAATGCCACACAACAGAAGAATGAGAAATACAAATGGTTGTACCTTGTACTTGGATTTTCCCACACAACAAAAGTACAAAAAAGGTGAATAAAGAAGTGCTACACAAAAGAAGAAAGGGAAATACAAATGGTTGTATTCGTACCTAGCAGGTTCAATCATCCTTGTATTCCGGGTTTCCCACACAACATATTCAGAACTGGAAGAAGTTACAACAAAGTACAAAAAGGGTGAATAAAAGGAGTGCCACATAAAAGAAGGGGAAATACAAATGGTGGTATTCTTACCCGGCTGGTTCAGTTACCCTTGTATTTGGGTATTGCCACATAACATTTCCAGAACTGCAAGGAGAAGTGCCACGTGTTAGAGAATTATTAAAAAAATGAGTCAGCTACAACAGAAAAGCTTTGGAAGTTAAACTGTAGGCAAAGGAGGAAAATCATCAGAATATTACAAGAAAAGCCCAAATTCCCGAAATAATGATATTAATTCATTTGTACCAAGTAAAAGTGCAACATGGAACTAATTACAGAGGGGAATATACTAGATTATTTGTTTGCGATGAGATAAACAGAAACTTAGTCTGATTTTTAGTGTCAACGATGGAGATGGGACATGCCACAAGATTGAAACCCAGCATAGAAATACCTGTTTATTGACGAACTGTTCTCAACATCAGGTACATGGGCAGCAGCAGCGTCGTTACGACCCAATTCAACCAATAAGCTGGAGCTAATGATATTAATGAAGCCCGTAAAATTCTTGTACATATCCTTATAATTCTTGTGCTGTTCTCCAGAGATGAAATCCTTCACACTATATACGAGAAACAAGGGTCAAAAACTCGAAATTATAACCTGGAATATCCACACTATTCAATATAAAGGTGTGACAGCACCCGGGTGCCCTAGACCCTCATGAACAGTAAATTCGTAAAAAATGATAAACATCAATAAAATCTGAAAATTTAGGGATAAAGAATGATCAAAGTTTTCATGTCCTTGTAAAGTTTCAGGAACAAATAACCTTCGTGGAGCCCTCACAAAAAAATAAATCAAATTCACTGCTCAAAAGTGTACATAAACTTTGAACAATGATTTTGCTTGTTTAGGTGAGGGCACCTCGATTGTTATCTTGTTTTGAAACTTTGCAAGACCGTTGAAAGTTTAATCACGTTCGAAGTCCCAAAGTTTCATATTTTTCGATTTTTTTTTTCAATTTGTTGCAAATTTACTGTTCATAGAGAGTATAGGGGCACCCGGTTGCTGAAACTCCTGTCTAGATAAGGCCAGCCAACAGAGCAAGTACCCAAAATATTTTACATTATGATAAACTAAACATGATAAAATTATCATGTTGGCTGCACCGGGTTATGCTTACCAAATAAATTATAAATAGATTTAGTATTACTTATTGCCCCTTGTATCATACTCAACCGAACAAAATACATTTCTATACTAAGATATTTGTAGGAACCCAAGTCATCACATAGTAGAATAGAGCATGCACACTAATTAACAGGTTGGCAGAATTCATAAACTGGCTCTAAAAGTCTAGCTCGTCGTTACTAGTTACACCATTTATACTGTTCCGCTTATAGCGACATCGTTTCTATAATGCTGGTTAATACAAGTGAAGGAACTTAAAGAAAAGAATGTGCATACAACAAAGCACAAAAAACCATCGCCGTAGCTCAACCATCGAAGTTGTCTTTACATATATAAAAAGTGTCCACACATAAAAAAGAACATGGAATGTGTAACAAAGCTGCAGTATTGGTTATACACAATCATATGTCCAAAGAATCAGGTCTTGAGTTTAAATAGCATGGCTTAAAATTCATGTTATTATGTTACCAAATATTTTAGTCAGCCAAGGTGTCAACGATGGTGATAGAGTAAACAGACCATCAACATGCAAACTGAAATGTGTATACTTGCAATGCAAATTTCGAATTTAGCACTACTTGTTAGTAACCAAATAGTGGGAAGGTGAAAAGATCATCACTGCCGACTGAAATATTTTTTGGAGTGAAGATTACTACATAACGTAAATGTCTTAGATCACAAACCATATTTCTGAGTGAAGCAAGTAACATGTGTTCTAGTAACAATAATAAGAAAAGCACATGGTATCTCAGAATGATATAAAGCAATAATAACAAGACTGGAACATACTTTATCTGGACATTGCAGGGTTCCTTGTGCTGTGCCTCACGATCCAGCGCATTAATAGCAAGGAAATCTTCCATCACTAGACATTCCATTAAGATGTACTTCTTATTGCCCTCCTCCTCCTTGGAGTACAAAAATGCATAGCGGTTGTACATACTGTTCCAACCATCAAATCCCACCTCCACCTGGTCTAGAATCAAGCAAAATAAAAACATTAAACATATAATTAAAGGCTGGCAATTACAATGCAATTCAGGACTCTGGAGAGTCACTTTCCTCTTTCATCTCACAACAAAATATAATTTAATTAATTCCTATCGAGTGAAGCAACTAGACAGACTTTAAACTCCCATTGGATACTTTCAATTTATTATATTCACAATTCTGCCTTACGTCGTCTTTTCATCCAACTCCCGTCAACTCATTACGAGTACGCTCTGTCCCCATACCACCTCAATTTTATTGAATTTTTTCCACCGGATCCTTGGAAACCAGCTACACTGCCCCACATCTTATTTTTACCAAATAAAATCATGTTTCATTAGTAAGTCAATAATGTTATGTGGGTCAGTCCATCAAACATGGTGTCATATCCCTTAATTAGAGTCCTAGTTAATTAAGAAATTATGTTAGCAAAGAATCAAGTCAGTTTAGAGACTGCATTAGAGTTTGAATAGATTTACTGGATTGTTGGTCAAGTCTTTTCTATACTATATAAAGGGGCCAAACCTTCTAAATAAAGCTGAGAAGAATATTGCCGTTTACTTTTATGTACTTCTCAGTAATTAAGATGGGTTATGTATGTACTTCTAATAATTTCTAACAGAAGGAAGTGGTTGAATTTGTGAATACAATGGCAAGCATATGCAAGCAACAGGAAATGTTTTTTTTAAGGTTTATATTTTAATTGATGCACATCTGTAGTTCGAATTGAGTTGTTCAGTTACAATCATGTGCTAGGATTATTTTGTGTAACCAAGTTCGTTTAAGGTTGAAAGTACTTGATATTAGCTTTTGGTAAGTTATGCGGGCCAAGCACTACAACATACTGATCTACTATGTTGAAAAAAAATTCTGCCATGTTTAGCTAGCACAGAGCAAGGCAGCAAGCAAACCATCGAATAATTAAAGAGACCCCCACATGATGAGGTGACTAGAATTTGCTGGCTGTTTCTTGATGTTGGCAAGGCTCGTGATGCCATTTGTTTTTATTTCTTCACTTGACAAGTAATGAGCGGCATGAATATCATGAAGGCTGAGTGAATTAGTCCAGCTGACTTTGGCCGTACGATTCGGCAGCTATTGTGATTTATGTAGGGTAGAGATAAACAAAGCTTGTAAATACAATGGTGGATATTGAGATCATAGCAGCTTTAAATAGCAGGCTATGTGATTCTATGTTTGGCCTTAAATTGACGTTATAATGTGCCAAATGACGCCAAATTGTATGGGATGCATTTAGGTGCGAGGTCCCTGCAAACGCTATAGCACCGAGATAATGCGCTATTTAATAATATGATTGACATGATATATCTTTACGCGGGAAAACAGAAGGTGGGGTGGTAAATTCAAATTCAAAACCGATGTATTAACTATAGTAATGGAGATGTTAGTATATATAGAACATAACATTGCAACAATCAAGTAGTAGTACTTATGTAGTTCCATAGCATACAAAGAATTGAAAAATAATCCAGTGATCCAAGTCTGAAGCCAGAGGTTCAATACAAAACTTACCATAGTAACATACAGTGCACTATTAAGTTCAGTCACACAGGCAAATTTAAATTACTAATTCCGAAATAGGAATTTCACTCTCCGTTGAATGGATTGAACTGCTAATTTTAGATCAGAACATATAAACATAAACTCCAGCTCGAAAAGGATTCAGAATTCCAAAATGGCATACTATGTTACTCCCTCCATCCTAAATTTTTTGATCTAGTACAAATTTTTTTTGGGACGGAGGGAGTACTAGCTACCAGAGAAGATCAAACCATAGATCATAAATCTTGGGAAGGGACTGATTCACTAAGTTAAGTTGACAATTAAGACGTTAAATTGTTTTGACTCGCGGACAAATTTCGCAAATCAACCACGCCTGAAATAGAAGAAGCTGCTAGTGACATTACACCATTTACACCTAAATACTAGTAAATATAGCCGAACCATCGATCTACATCTATCAACTCAGGAACTCAACCCGAGAATCATCATCAGATTTGCAACAAGGGTCCGTCAGATTCTAAACTAGCAGACTAAGGGCGTAACATAACATAAGCCCTAGGGGCGTAAGGCGGAACGCACCTGCGGGCAGGCGATCCATGAGCGCGGCAGAACCGGCGGCGCAGAGGGAGTATCCGTCAGCGTGGAACGCCGCGTTTGCAGCGAACGCGATCCCGTCGTGGGTCAAGATGGCAACGGGGACGAAACCCATCGGGTTTTGCCTGCCCAAACCCATCCCCACGAGAAAATCACAAACCCATCCCAGTCCCCGTCAGCGTGCGCGGGGTTAGTTTTTTGCCCGTCCCCTAAACCCATCGGGTTTCCTAAACCCACGGGGAACCCACGGGGAAATCGACATATTTAGGCAAACATAATAGCAGCAAAGAATAGCATTTCGGCAGCAAAAAGAGCATATTCCAGTAGCTTAACTTGCGAAAATTTCAGTACAATACAATGGTACATGGTTCAACAGCTACAAGGAGCATATTAAACCAGCATAACTAGAGCAAAAAGAGCAATAACAACAGCTACAAGGAGCATATTTCAGCGGCATAACAAAAAGAGCAATAACAACAGCTAGAAAGAGCAGTAACAACATCTGCATAAGTATATTTCTACAACAAACAGGATCATTATTCAGCCATACATGGTTCAACATGATGTCTAATTAGGCTTAGTGCGGTATTTTGGCGGGGATGACGGGTTTCGGGTTCGGGTATTGCTCAAACGGGTTTGAACCTACGAAACGTGTCGGGTTTTATATCTTACCCAGCAGTAGCCCCGCGGGGTTAAAAAGACGCCCATCCCCGTCCCCTAATAGGGTAAAAACCCGCGGGGACGCGGGTTTCGGGGCCCCATTGCCATCTTGAGTCGTGGGCACCGCGGAAGATGGGGCGCGCGGCCCTCACGACAGCCATCGCGGCCTCGGCAGTCACCATCCTGACGCTGAGGGCGTCAGTCGTCGGTCAGTGCGCTCGGTCCTGGAGGCGGTGGTCTCGCGGCGTTCTGGAGAAGTACCTGTTTATCGACGAACTGCTCTTGACGTCAGGCATCTTGGTCAGCAACAGGGAGCGTCAGGGCGTGGATCCAAATAAGAAATTTAATATTACCGGGCGTGGATCCGGCGGCCAGCAACGCAGGGAGCGAGGGCGGGGCGGGCGTCAGGGCGCGGCGACCGGCCAGAGACAGCGGCGGTGGTGGGAGGAAGTCCTGCGGGTATGCGGCCGAGATGGGGTGATGTCGACCTAGCTAGAAAAGAAAGGGGACGAGAGGCTGGGTCGGAGAGGACTAACCAGTAAGTAACTGAGATCTGACTATGTGAGAAAGAGTCACAGCGAAGTCTTCAGTTTCAGTTCCTAGCGCGTCCTTCGTCACCAGATCATGAGCCACGTGGCATGTTCGTTCCTTTGGCATTAAGTTTTTTTTTACATGAAGGTCTATGCCAGATATATTGAGTAGCATGTGTCTTTACAAACTCACGCGTACAGAAAATAAAATTATATTTAAATTCTTGGGGGAGCCAAAGTATTCTTCCTCCTGCATCCACCAGCAGGACACCGTGGGCATAGCTCGACCCCGCCTTGGCTGACCAGACATTTTTTTTACCTAGGAGCGTGTAGAAGCAACGGCTGGTAAGTCGTCGATGTAGACCAGGAGATGCCGGCGGCCACGATCTGTGAAGCAAATCGCCTGCGCAGAGAAGAAAACACCAAGAAGACACTACTAGAAAAATCATCGTCACTGAGTTCTTTCTGTTTTTGTTTGCCGAATACCAGAACACGGGATCCCAACAAAAGGTGTGTTCGCCGAGTTTGCCTCTTGGTGTACAGCAGGACACGACACATCGGAGGCACTATCGAGCCCCTTGCAGAATGTACTCGGCACACATGAAAGAACTCGGCTTATGCGTAGTGTGCCGAGAACCTTTTCAAAGGCAAGCCGCAAATATGAGCCATGTGGCATGGCTGTTTACAGCGGACGGCCCATCACAGTGGGAACCCTTTGCCGGGAACCTAGTCAAAGGTACTCAACTTATGCCCAATACGCCGTGAAACTAGTCAGAGGCACCCAACAAATCATAGACGGAAAGGTACTTAGCTGATCCGTGACGTTAGGCGACCTATGCCGAGACCCCGACGAAAGGTACTTGGTGAATTATGTGGTTTTTCAACCACCAAACCCTAGGTGTCACCCCAAACAATTCTATCGACCAGGGCAGCTGGTGGTTCGTACCCTTTAACGAAGGTTGTGTGGAAATGGGACCTTCTCCCACAAGGGATCTAGCTTTGTAGCGGGGATGCATCTGGTTTGTGAAGGGGGTTTGGGGTCGTTCCTCCGATGGTCTCGAAATTTTCTTGCGCTCATACATGTCCATTGAAAGACACGTGCCAAGACCTAGCCTTTTCTGGCGGCCACTAGTCATATTTAGTGCATTTCCTTCATTTCCCTGGGTTTATGCCGGAAAATTATGAACGGAGCAGCGGGCACATGAAATCATGGACGAAAAGGGCAGGGAGTCCCTGCCCACGGTCTTTGGTCCATGCCTAGGCCCTACACACACAACCGAGAGAGTGGGCCTAACAGGGGGCACGGGAAGGTTGTCGACGTGCAGTTTGCTGCCGTTTAAATCCCTAGAAATTCATGAGAGCTCCGAAATTGATGGGACCTGGTGCTACAGCATCACACATCCCTTGGAGGTTGTGGTAAAAATATGATACTGTTTAGAATATGTCTTCACGAAGGTTGTGTGGAAACAAGCGTTCTCCCACGAGAGATCTAGCTTTGTAGCACGGATGCATTTGGTTTCTGAAAGGGGGTGTGGGTCTGCTCAACACATTTTCTGCGCTAATAAGAGCCCGCTGAAAGACATGTGCCAGGTCTAGGGTTTTTTCGGGGGCCACCAGCTATATACCATGCATTTCCCGCATTTCCAGGAGTTTATGCCCGAAATTCAAGAACGGGGCGACGACCACATAAAATCTTAGACGGGAAGGGCTGCAAGTACCAGCCAGTGGTCTTCGGTCTATTTCCAGTCCTTTTGCACACAACTAAGAGGGCGGGCCTGGTGCGGCCGGGGGGGGGGGGGGGGGGGGGGGG